>CM040462.1:21966412-22023463 GCA_022758105.1 Pangasianodon gigas
CCCCCCCCCCCCCCCCCCCCCCCCCCCCCCCCCACCCCCACACACACCCTCCTGTCTCACTCCAAGGTTTATTTCATTCTAAAGTTGCTTATTTGCTTCCTCTGTTATCTACCCATTTGCTTATCTGTTTCTGTTTCAAGTGGACCCACGTGTTTGTAATTTTTCTTTGGGACTGTGTTAATGAGAGTGAAAGTTAATTAACGTGTGTTTGTTCTTTCTGCGGTTGCTGAAACAGTTTCAACATCTGGTAGGTCTCATTCTTTGCATTCACTGTTTGACATTTTTCTGAGTAGGAGCTCTGCATTTCACCACACACACACACACACACACCACACTTATGGACAGCTGTGTTGGCAAAAATCTCATTGCATAACATTTTATCTGTGATGTTTGTGCAGTGCTTTGCTTACTTGCCAACACTGACCTTATGTTCATGCTAAACGTCAGGTTCTGTGTGAGTGTGCTGCTGAAAGCACGTCATCAGCTCTTTTTTTTATTATTATTGATTATTTATGTCCTCTTAAGACTGGAATTGGAAATGTACAAATTATTGTGTCATTGAATTTTACTGTCATGAGCTGGATATTGCTGTGATTTAACAAAAAAAAAAACTCTTTAAACTCTGTATGTTCGTCTTGGTTCTCTAGTACTCCTTCATGTTGGCTGCTATTTACTGTATTCATTATTTTACTGCACTGCTGAATTCTCAAATCTGATTGGTCAGAAGGTGTTGATTAATTCTCTATAACAGCAGCTCAGGTTGTAATTCTAAATTGCAGGTTTATATTAATGCACTGGTCCTAAAACCTTATCATTTCTATAATAACAGTTAATTCACAGGGACTCATGGCAGATATGGCACAATAATCTACGCCTAATAATAAATGAATTTATAAATAAGTTGTTATTTAACAAATAAAAATGTATAATCATTGATAAGATGCAGACTTCCAACATTTTTGGAAGGAGTCTCCAGTGTTAGCGCTTTCTAACAGTTAGAGGTAAGGCTCGTCCTTTAATTTTTCCACCACGTAAGAGGCTTAAGAAAAGATTTTGCAGTTTGCTGATTCTCAGTAACATGACAAACTGCTTTTTTGTCTTATTACCTGCAAGAGAGAGAAAATAAAGAGGCTGGTTGAGGCAACTCCTGTTTTTAGCCGCTATAAGTGATGACAGGAACTTACGTGTTCTGCAAACTTTCCACAACATTAAATGTAACTATAAGTGGATAAAAAGCCCAACGTTTTGTGTTAAGCTGCATCACACCTGTTGTTGATTGTTTTCCTAACATCATGCCCATAAGTGTTTTACTCCTTACTTAGTGTACTGCTAATGTACTGCTTATCAACTGTCACTTTGTTTAGTTTTAGTAGTAATGCTATCTATCTATCTATCTATCTATCTATCTAGAGCAACTTATTTACAGACTGGTCATGGATTATGCTTATTATGTTAAAAAGCTGTAAAAGATTAAACATGGAAATAGTCACTGATTTGTTATTACATGTTTTGCATTACAATCTTTTGTGTTTCTTCAAGTATGATGGTGGAGAATTTAAACATGGAGGGAGAATGACTGAACAAGTACAAGAAGGAATTTGTTCAGAGGTTCAAGGTAGGAAAGAGTAGAAGAATGGAGTGATAAGAGAAAGGCAAAGATTGGGTCAAAGGACAAGGTCAGAGGAAGAGTTCAGGAGGAGAGGAGAAAGAGTGGGACTAGTGTCAGCATATTCCCTCTCAGGAAAACTGTAAAGAATAGTGAGCACTGAAATGGATTAGAGAGAGAAAGAGAGAGAGAGAGAGAGAGAGAGAGAAAGAGAGTGTTCATTTCATCTGTATGTTTCCTGTGACTTGTTTTGAACTCTGACGTTGGTGTGGACCAGACAGACACAGACACAGACACACACATTGATCGTGAAGAAGTGATGACCATGAGAGATTGGAAAGAGACGGAAATTCGACTTCGTAACAGGAAAGCTGGAGGAGTGTATTAAAGTGTTTAGAGAGAGAGAGAGGAAGGAAAGAAGAGGGGAAAGGGGAGGAGATGGAGTGTAAAATGATTGGTTGCAGGGAGGGGTGGAGAGACTGCCAGAGTGAAACACCTTCCAAATCCTCAGTTTCACATCTGATCAGCATCAGAGCCAGAGATTGTGGTTCGCTGCCAAGTTACACTTTTACTGGGCTCTCAGCTCCACTGTGTGAAACTGTGGACTCCTACAGAATAAAACTCCAGAAGCTTCCAGACTAAAACCGTGGAATCTTACAGAATACATTTTTGGAATTTTACAGAATAAAACTGTAGAATCTTACAAACTAAAACTTCAGAATCTCACAAAATAAATTTTCGGAATCTTACAGAATAAAACTTCAAACTCTTACAGAATAAAACTCCATAATTTTACAGAATAAATCTTCAGAATCTTCCAAATTAGAATCTGCTGTTGCTTGTACCTCATCTCTTTTTTCCTTACGTACGTGCTTCTTCACTGTCCCCTATATTTCAGTCACAGGGTTGTAAGCTTTGTGTGTTTTCTTGGTTTCTAATTTTCACAAGAATGAAGTGTGTTGTCAGGCAGGTAACACATACAGAATGTGTGGTGTGGATCTAACCGAATGTGAACTCGGCCTTACCTCTCTTCAGAAAAACTTTAGAAGCCCAATGTGCCCATTAAGTCAAAGCTCATGGTGCACTTTTTTTTTTTTGGGACGATTTGGGACGACAGTTATATAGTTAGTTTGTAGTTTCAACTTCTACTTAAGTTTGAAACAGCAGCAGATAACACACGAATAGAAAATAGAAAAAGCAAATCTGATTGTACTGATGTGCTTCCCTGTTTGTTGCAAAGCATTTAACATTTTATGAACATTTCGAGTCTGAAGAGGGGCTTTGAGTTGGAGAGACAGAGAAAGTCAGTGATCACTTGACGTGTGTCTCATATACACTCTAATTAGAAATTAGAAAGATATAGAAGACATTTGATTCAATCACTTAGTGATGTTGCCAATAAATTAAAAGATTTTATTAATATAGTGTGCAAGATTGAAAAGGGGATAAGGATAATATATTTTATTACCTTTGAATACTTTGCAGTTGTTATCGTGCAGTCCTCCAGAGATCTGAATGCTCTCCAGTGAAAGACAATAGCTAAAATCACTGTGCTAGGTAGGTATGCTGTGTGTGTGTGTGTGTGTGTGTGTGTGTGCTGGATTGTACATCTGGTCAGCCTTGGGAACTATTCAGGACTTCTACTACACTACATCAGCCAAAGAGTGTAGAAAAACGAGAAACACATGAAGAGAAAAAAATAAAGGAAAAGAGCAAAGGCAGCCAATAATGACCTAGGAACAAGCATCAAAGTGGTAGCTATGATACTGTGTTTTTGCCGGGTTTAAACCCCTATCTCTGTGTGTGTCTTTCTTAGGTACCCTTGGTCAATGTGAATGGGCACACTCACACTCACACACACACCTGCTGAATCCCTATCAACTAAACAAGATAACTGAAGGACGTACAAACCGATACTAAAAAACCTCTCTAACACACAATAAAGAGGCGTGGGCCGACATAAATGGCTGACAAACAGATCAGGTAAGTACGACTCCCATTTTTCCATTTAACGTCATTGAATCATAGATCTTTTATACTGAACTAGGATCAGCTTCATTATGTTAAAAAAATGATTACGTTAAAGAGCCTTCATTTTATATGTATCTCCTTGTTCTTGTATTTATGTCATTTAGTTTCTGATTTCCATGGAGTTTCTGTTCTCTTCACCCCTTTTGTTAGACCCTTTTTGCTCTTATCACGACTATTAACATTGCCTTGTCTTCTGTCTTTCTCCTTGATTAATTCCTTCTACCAGTTTGCCTGCCAAGTTAATAAATGGGGGTATAGCTGGCCTGATTGGTGTCACCTGTGTGTTTCCCATTGACTTGGCCAAGACCCGCTTACAGAACCAGCAGAATGGCTCTCGCCTCTACACCAGCATGTACGTATGGACACAGCCACACAGAATGAACATAGTGTTTTCACATTCTCCATTCCCTAATGATATTTTCTGTGCCTGTGTGTCTCTGCGTACTTTTGGTTGATTTTTGTTTATGCTGTGCAGGTCAGATTGCCTTATCAAAACCATTCGCTCAGAAGGATACTTTGGGATGTACAGAGGTGGGTGTTTTCCTAAAGTCCCAAAAAATACAATATTTGTATGACACCAAACATAAGAGAGATATTATTCCTCCATCACAGTCTTAATGAAAAACTCTGCGGGGTCCAAGCACCTTTTGTAAATAGCTCCCCAGTGGCCAGTTCTTGCAAGGATGAATCTACTGTTCAGGCTTCATGACAGTTACACTGTGTCTTGGCCAATTCCCACCCTCCAGTTAGGTCTTCCCTATCATGTGCTTCCTCTGAGGCACGCGAAGCTAGCCAACCACATCTTTTCGAACTGCTGCTCATGCAATGTCAAGGGGTAGTGTAACACACTTGGAGGAGAGTACTTCTGCTTGCATGAGCTCACAAACCTAGATTGATAGGGGGGACAGGGTATACCACTGTTCCCTCCCCAAGCCCATGACCAATTTTGCTCTCTTGGACTCCTGGCCACAAATGGCTGTGGCTTCACTGGGATTCAAACTTGCAATCTCCAGACGACAGGGCAAACACTCTTCTGTTGCACCACTCAGAAGCCCCCAAAGCTCCCCCAAAGCTCCCCCAAGCTGTTTGAGTAAATTAAGCTCTGCCCCAATAGAAGTAATTTGTATATGGTGGCCATACTGTTTACAACTCTCAACAGCAAATTTTGTGAAGAGACTCCAATATGAGGAATCACTTCTCAGGCTTAAACTGATCAGATCTTCCTCAGAGCTGGATGGGTGTGGCTTAATATTCTAATAAATTCACATGATTTAGGTGGTTTCATAGTTCCTGCAGAACTATAAGAAAAGGTACAACCCAAACGTACAACCTACAACCTACAGCCTACAAGCTCAGCCTGCTACACAGTAGACTATTTTCTTTGGCCGTTAGGTGAGCCTCTTAGGTAATGTTAAAGCTTACGTAATCATTTTCCAGGATTATAACCACCCACTTTACATCAGAAGGAGAAACGTGGTGTGGACTTTAGAAAATAGATCATGAAATTTTCATGCTATTTACTAATTAGAAAAGTCACAGATTTATGTTTGCAGGGTCATTCCATTCTGCATTTTAACAACTTACTTTTAAATAAGCAGGTTACTATGAGGTTTTGGCATATTTATTTATGCATTTATGCATATGATGGTCAAAGCGTCTTCCCCTCTGTGGTGTGTTCAGGTGCCGCTGTGAACTTAACTCTTGTGACTCCGGAGAAAGCCATAAAGCTGGCTGCCAATGATTTCTTTAGGCACCATCTCTCGAAGGACGGGTGAGCCACAAACACACACACACACACACACACGCCGTTGTGATACACACTAGCAGTCTTGGGTGCAGTTGCATAAATGCATGCATGCATAAAAGAAAGAACTGTGTGTGTTAGAAGAACACAGTCATCCTTCATGCACACAAGCCTGCCGTTATTGTACATGCCTACATGGTAGAACATCTGGAATCACTTGCTCATAAAGGAAGGTGTAGTATTACACAGTGTGGGTTGCTATTGTATGTCAGACATTAATATTAAACACAGGCTGTTCACCAACACTACCCAAAAGTCTCTGTTCAAATGACAGACCACTCGACCTTCACTGGCCAAGTCGCACATTGGCACATATCTCCATAGTGACCAGAAACGGGGCCGGTAAATTATTGACTTGACACAATGTGAATTATTAATTCAGGACTGCACGTGTACTTGTGTGTGTGTTGTCTGCACTTACATGTACCAATTTGTGTGTACGAGCCAAAGAGTTTGTGTATTATTTGAATGCAATATATAAAATATTTAGTATTCAAATGCATTCAAATATTATGAGCTTGTAATGTTGTCATGCAGGAAATCACGAAATGTTATAATTTCATCACTATTTTTATATTTCAGAATTTTGTTTATTTATCCAGCATCTCAATGCAAGAATTTTTTTTTTTCATTTAAACCACTCCAAAACAATTAGACTGAGTGCAAAATTGTCTCTATGTGCACTGTATTTGCTCTAGAAATACAATATACCATAATAGCATTCTGGCACATCTGTAGTTCCCTATACAGTATATCCAATACTACACCATACCCAATTCCTGTTGGATAACCTGAATATTTGAATGTGTACATATTATAAATAAAAATGTAATTACTGTTGGACCAATACAAGTGTTCTTTAGATATAACATAACCAGAAATTGACCACATGGTCTGCAAGGGCAAATTTTATTCACCTTATTGTGCTTTAAATTGTGTGTATTTATCTCACCTTCTGTTCGATTCATCTGCTGTCTGTCATCTGCTGTGTGTTTCAGGCAAAAGCTCACACTGTTTAGAGAAATGCTGGCAGGCTGTGGTGCAGGTACATGTCAGGTCAGTTCACACACACACACAGACAGACAGACAGACACACACACACACACACATGCTATCTTTTATTCATTTATTTTAAGATCCCTGTGCATGAACAGCTATTTTCATCCTCTCTCTTTGACTCACAATAAGCCTCATTTGTCAAGCGGGATAAGAACGGAAATCACTCGTAGGATCGTTTACACATTAAATTTAGTATTCATGACAATCCCGAAAAACGTCTGTATCCTACTCGTGCTCCTGAGTGTATGTAAATTTACACATAAGAAGACTAACTAATGTAAACCTCAAATGATCAACCTCAAATCATATATACTCATTGAGCACTTTATTAGGAACACCTGTACACCTACTCATTCATGCAATTATCTAAACAGCCAATTGTGTGGCAGCAGTGCAATGTATAAAATGCAGATACAGGCCAGCAGCTTCGGGTAATGTTCACATCAACCATCTGAATGGGGAAAAAAATGTGATCTCAGTGATTTTAACAGTGGCATGATTGTTGGTACCAGGAAGACTGGTTTGTGTATTTCTGTAACTGTTGATCTCCTGGGATTTTCACACACAGCCGTCTCTAGAGTTTACTCAGAATAGTGAAATAAAGAAAAAGCATTCAGTGAGCGGCAGTTCTGTGGACGGAAATGCTTTGTTGATGAGAGATGTCAACAGAGAATGTCCAGACTGGTTCGAGCTGACCAAAAGGTTACAGTAACGCAGATAACCACTCTGTACGATTGTCGTGAGCTGAAAAGCTCACAAAAACTGAACAGTTGAAGACTGGAAAAATGTAGCCTGGTCTGATGAATCTTGATTTCTGCTAAGGCACACAGATGGTAGGGTCAGAATTTGGCACCAGCATGAATCAGCATGAATCCATGGACCCAACCTGCGTTGTGTCAACAGTCCAGGCTGGTTGCGGTGGTGTAATGGAGTGGGGAATGTTTTCTTGGCACACTTTGGGCCCGTTAATACCAATCAATCATCGCTTGAGTGCCACAGACTATTTGAGTATTGTTACTGACCATGTGCATCCCTTCATGGCCACAAATACTTACTGGTAATTTACGGGTGCTTGGCATCAACATATGCATGTGAGTACGAAGAAAATCAGAGTTTCCGAAACTTCCGTAAATCCGGTGGAAAATTTTTTGATCGGTATACTATACTCAAAGATTGATGAATGAGGCCCATTATTTCTACCTAAAGTCTCTGAGCCATAGAAGTCATATAACTGAGGGTTAAAGCTCCCTGGTTTAAAATACTGAGTATATGAAGTTCTCATGTATGGTATTGACAGCCATGTAGTCATATGTCTTTCTTCCGGATGAGATCATATTACAATCCAGTCCAACAGAATTGGATTCCTCATTAGCGAATAGGACTGTACCTACACAGAACTAAATAATGGGATTACAATACTAGACAGCATGTGGATTAAGTTGTATCGACCGCACAGGCTTTCCAACACTAACAATTACATTTTACCCATAATCCCATCAACCTATGAGTGTTCAGGGTGAGATGTGAGCGGCAAGGAAAGGTCCTTGCTCAGTTAAAACAGTGTCTTCCATGTGATATGATCCTAACTGCCATTTATCTCCAAGATTTTCAGCATCTGTCTGAGCGCAGCTTCTTCGTGTGAGTCTGTGCACAGAATTGGTCCTTTTCCTGTTAGTGACTGCGTTTAGGGACACTCTCATGTCTAATGTCACATTCATCTCGGACCGGGTACATATCCGATGAACATACAATATGTACCTTGTGATCTTGACAGGAGAAAAATACATGGGAGATTTGCATGTTTGCTTTTTATAACCTACTGAAATGAGGAGATAAATAAACATGTCACATGTGAAAGAGCTGCTCAGGAAATACTAGGGAGTGAGTGTAATGGCCTTAATTACAGCTGACTGGCTCTGTTAAGTGTGTACATGTTAGTCCCATGGCAACCACATCCTGTCATCTCCTCAGGAGAAAACGAGTCTTATATAGTCCCTTAGGGGATTGACCTTTATTTTGCACGTTTTTTACATGTGGAGACTGTTATCAGTACCATACTGATCTGTCAGGATCCACTTCACTCCAGAACACTCTGATTGAATATTAGCTTTTAAATATTAACAGCTAATTAGCATCAGCATTGCCTGTTTCTTGTTCTATTGAGGTACTTCACAGATAGGACTTTAATGACTTTAATGACATAAAAGTAACTAATCATGATACAGAAATATTGATCATTTTATTGTCAAATTTTATTCTAGATAAAAAGGGTGTATGTTGTTAAGAGTTTTCATTTTTCATTTATTTGCATTTACGTGACATGTTCTCATTTTCACAAAAGTTTCTTTCTCTTTATTTGTGTGTGGCTTGCAGGTCATTATAACAACACCTATGGAGATGCTGAAAATCCAGCTGCAAGATGCAGGAAGAATTGGTGAGAAAAAAATATTGACCCTTATTCATCTATCCACCAAACTGAACATAGATTTGAGTGCTGAGAACGATGTGTAAATAAGAATCTGTGGCTACTGTGGCCATAGGCTTGCTGAAACTGGACAGTTGAAAATTGGAAAAACATCACCTGGTCTTTTTTTTTTTTTTTTCCCAATCTTCAGCTGCCCCATTTCTGTGAGCCTGTGCCCGCTGTAGCCTCAGATCCCTGTTCTTGACTGACAGGAGTGGACCCTGATGTGGTCTTCTGTTTTTGTAGCCCATCCACCTCAAGATTTGACATGTTGTATGTCCTGAGATGCTTTTCTGCTCACCACGGTTGTGCTTATTTGTGTTGCTGTACATGAGATCACATTTTTCCCCATTCTGAAGTTTGATGTGAACATGAACTAAAGCTCTTGACCTGTATCTGCATGATTTTATGCATTGTGCTGCTGCCACATGATCTTCTATTAAAGTGTGTGTATATATGCTACATAGTGAGGAAAGTATTTGATCATCTACATTCACACAGAAATCGAGGAAATCAAGAGGAAAGAAAAGAAATGAATTTGTCATTATTTTACATTATTTTATACCTGTGTTATTATTTGTATTTTAATTTTTGCTGACATTAATTATGATATTGATAACGAGTCACAAATAACTGTGAACTGTGGTTGACTGTTGTAGGCTCACATATTTATTTGTATAATATTTATTCTCTCGGACCAGAGATGAGATGAAATTGAGACACAATAAAACCGTCTGCAGAATTTAGGTACAGATTTACTCAGGTGCACCACTGATGAATAAGGGTCCCTTAGAGGCAAGGGGGTGGAATAAAGACAGAAACACTCAAGTGTGGAGATGAGAAAGAAAGGAAGAAGAGGGGCAGAGTCATCAGTTGATTATAAAACACTGCCCTCATGTGGCTAACATCATATATAGCTCATAGAAAACTGTTGCAGTAAAGTGTATAATTATAATAAATGCAATATATCAGGGTGTATATAATGATGTAGAGATTGTTAAAGAAGTCTAATGCTGATGTTGTCATAATACTACTATAATGGATACAGTGAATGATTATAAGGTTTTCCAGACTTGATCTATCATCTAAGTTAGTCTGAATTTCTGAATCCTGGGTCTGGAGTACCATCGACCTGTACATGTTAGTGCTTTCCCTCATCTAACTCATCCAGGCTAACCTGGTTAGGCTTGTGAATTAGTTTAAATAGCTGAATCAGGTGAGTTGGGAGCAAGGAAAACACCAAATGGCACAGGGCAGCAGTACTTCAAGACCAGAACTGAGAAACACATGAAAAATAAGATCTAAATAATAGGCATTTATGGATTTATTGGATTTTGTGTGTTAGAGCAGAAAAACAACACAACATATTTAGGCTAATATATTTTCTGTCAGTGCTAGCTTTGGTAATTCTGATATCTGTGTGTGTGTTTGTGTGTGTGTGTTTGTGTATAGCTGCTCAGAGGAAGCTGATGCCACAAGCCGTGTCTCCTGGTGGCCCTGTGGAGGTGAAGAGCCCGACTGCCATGCAGATCACACGAGAGTTGCTAAGAGAAAAAGGCATTGCTGGACTCTATAAAGGGCTAGGAGCCACTCTGCTCAGGTACTACACACACACACACACACACACACACACACCTAGGAAGCATAGTAATACTTGATCTTATTTTGCAAACATGGTTATATAAAGTTTCTTTCTCTGTTTCTGATTCGTTCTCTCACTGTTCATCTCTCTCTCTCTCTCTCTCTCTCTCTCTCTTTCTCTGCAGGGATGTTCCTTTCTCGATCATCTACTTTCCTCTGTTTGCTAATCTGAATAACCTGGGGAAGAAGGGAGAGGAGGGTCCTGCTCCCTTCTATGTCTCCTTCATATCGGGATGTATCGCTGGCAGTACAGCTGCTGTGGCAGTCAACCCTGTAGATGGTGAGTGCCAGAGAGTGAGATTCAGACCTCAGACCCCTGGAGAAAAAAAGATTATCTTCTGTTGGATACACTCCATGTAGCCCCTAAAAGATTTTTTGGTTTGTTCTTTTGAAGGAATAGGAGAAGATTCTATATATAATGGTACAACATTGGCTTCCTTTTCAAAACAGTTCAAAACAGGGGCAGTTTTTCCTTTTCAAAAAAGTTGAACCGCTTTAGAAAGCTAGCGCTATTAACCATCCATTGAATCCTTGTGCGTAGGACAGGTCAGGTATCGAAGTCTCCAGGAGAGAGTAGCACAAGGATGACATTTAGAGTGAAGAAGCAGCCAGGAACACAATTACAGCCAACAAACAACTTATTGATTGAATCATTAGTGTGTCCACACAGAGTGCTTTCACAAACCTGTGGCAAAAGCTAAACGCCTTTTAGTTCAAGGTTTTTTTTTTCCATAGTGGGGCAAGGCGGGGGTACAAGGACATTAACAGAGTGGTCCAGCTGAGGATGCACATACAGTATGTGGGGGGCTCATACAAATTTCAGAAACTGCATACTTACTAAACAAATAATATTAGCCTAAACGACTCTTGTGTGCAAAGCAGTATCAATGCAATATCTATTTTAATGACACCAGTATGATATGATTTCAAGCACATTTTTAATTAATAAAATTATAACCTAGGATTCTCAAAGAGCTATTTGCTTAGGGCCTTTCCCTGTCGTTCTTTTAAAGGAATAATCACCCTTTCATATTAAACCAGCTTGAACACTTTACATAGAATTACTAACTATATTATTGCAAACATAAAACACTGAGCTGGCTGCAGATTTGCTTATTCATGATGCAACCTGGACTGTACCATTTATTTAAAAAGAAAAAAAAGGAATCAGCATGAATGGCTAACAGTTCCTTCATTCTGACTTGCTGAAAACATTTACTCTGTTACTCTTTTCCACTGACTTTAGGGTTTTATTTCCTGTTCTAGTTTGTGTTTGGGTGCTTTGCTGGCGAAGCTCAGCGAGATGAGATTAACAGTATTTTCCGGTTTATGTCGTCATGGGATTTATTATACAGTATGAAACAGCTGTAGAGTATAGCTTTTCCAATGTCCCCATGTGTAAATAATGTGAGTATTTTAAGAATGAGTTAATGAGACACAGCTTGTCTCTGTCAAGCATCCTCTGTCAAGCATATTCTCCTGTAATCTTTCAGCTTCTGATTGCACATGAACTGCCCAGAAAGTCCCCAAATCAATTGACTTGAGTTTTCAAACCTGGCTTGCGTAAAAATGTAATCTCTTGGCATTAAAGTGAAATTGTGAAAGGGGTTTTTACTGAACCACCCCTGGTGGTGAGGCAGCTAAATACTGGAGTCCAGGATAGAGATACAGGTGATCTAGAGGTCTAATGCAACAGCATTTATAAATGTGCAACACCTGAACATGAAACACTGAATAGTCTGTATGTGTGTGTGTGTGTGTGTGTGTGTTTTGTGTTACAGTCATAAAAACCAGGCTGCAGTCGCTAACACGTGGCAATCAGGAGGACACATACAGCGGAGTGACTGACTGCATCAGGTGACTTCAATCTCTCTTTGTTCTCATTGGCTACTGAGAGTGACTTCATCAACTCGTTTTTATTGTCTGTTGAAGGTCAGAATTAGTCAGCTAATCTGTCAGTTTCTGTTATCTGGCAATATTTCAGTTGGCAGTTCTCACACTGGCTCTGTTTCAGCGTTGTCAACGTTTTTTTCAAATGAGCACCATTCCAAAATTCTGAATAAGTGAGTGGTTCTCAGACGTGTCCTCAGGGCTCTTAGACAGTCCACATTTTTGCTAACATCTCACACATGGATAGAGGAAAAAATGTTGACCATTTGGGTGCCCTGAGGACTCGTTTGGGAGCTGTTGGCATAAATGATAAAGATTATTGTTAAAATGCAATAGTTTGGAACTGCAAGTAGATCAGAAATATACATTACAGTACTGTACTACAAGGTCATGTATGAGACATACAGTTACAAATACCTGGGAATCCTCCAATCAAATGTTAGATTTTCTTCATTAAACATTTCTTAGAAAAATAAGTCTTTTCATATATACTGTACACTATATGGCCAAAGGTATGTAGACACCTGACCATCACACCCACACTCTCCTGGGCAAAAAAAAATGGGCCAAGCCCTAAATGGCAATTAGTAAGCTTTTAATGGTCGTAACAACAAATCACTGGTCAGAAAATGAGCAAGAATGAAACAAATGCACTCCTGAGAGCTCCTGTGCCTCCATTTGCTGGTTTACTTTTGCTGCAGTGAACTGTTTGTTTGGGGAAAAGCTAGAAATTCACTTATATAGTCTTCTTGTACGCAAAGGAAAAATCATGATAATGATTAAAATGTTTGATGTAAAATTCAAAAAACTAACACATGTCTGCGTGTGCAAAATTCCAAAAATATCTTCTGGGATTTTTTTTTTCTTAAAAGTTTTGTCATTATTTGGTTCTCTGCCGCACCTGATGCAGCCCATCAAGGGCCACAAGGCTTAAACATGTAAAGAAATCAAAGGGAAAAGCTCCCATACTAACTTCCTTTATCTATTTGTTTAATTCTCGCTAATTTCCTGACCAATGATTTGTTGTTAAGGCCATTAAAAGTTTAATATTTTGCCATTTTAGGTTTGGCCCGTTTTTTTTTTGCCCATGAGTGTATGTGCTTGTTGAACATCTCATTCCAGATTTAGTCCCACTTTGCTATTATAATAACCTCCACTCTTCTGGGAAGGCTTTCCACTAGATTGTGGAGCATGGTTGTGGGGATTTGTGTTCATTCAGCTACAAGAGCATTAGTGAGGTCAGGCACTGATGTTAGGTGAGGAGGTCTGGGGTTCAGTCGGTGTTCCAGTTCATCCCGAAGGTGTTCAGTGGGGTTGAGGTCAGGGCTCTGTGCAGGACACTCGAGTTCTTCCACACCAACCAACTCCAAACCATGTCTTTATGGAGACTCACTTTGTGCACAGGGGCATTGTCATGCTGGAACAGATTTGGGCCTCTTAGTTCCAGTGAAGGGAAATTGTAACGCTACAGCATACAAACACATCCTATACAATTGTGTGCTTCCAACTTTGTGGTAACAGTTTGGTGAAGAACCACATATGGGTGTGATGGTCAGGTGTCCACATACTTTTGGCCGTATAGTGTACGTAAAAAGAAGAGGAAGATGAAAAATCCAATGAAAAATCCGTACAAAAATAGAGTTTAAGATCCAGCCACTTGCCTGTTACAATGAGTAAAAATGGAGCGCTGACCAACTCATCTCATCACCGTCTCAGAAAAGTACATCATACTTAATATATTGGAATATTGAGCCATCAGATAACACGGCCAGCGCGATAAAGCCGAACAATTTAACATGAACACCTGAAAACTCCTCAGAGGTTACAAAGCATTCTCCCCACTTCAGGATTAGGAGAGGGGCCTAATCCGGTGTCCTAGATTAGATATGAAACATCCCCAAGCAATGGCATTCAAGCCATGTGTTTACACACATATGAGAAATAATAATAATGATAATAATAATAGCAAATTAAATTGATTTAATTCAACTAAATGACAGATTTTCAATTTAATTCAGTGAATCAGTTTAAACTCTATAGCCTGGGCTTTGAGGACTGAAGGAATTTGCACTATTTAATTTTTTTCTTTTAAATTTCCATGTTCATATAACCTAGGCTACATAAAACCACAGGATGCATTTTGTATAAACTAAAATAGCACACAGTGCAGCTCAACAGTGGCATTTCTAGAACAATCTCATCTATGCTACGGTACAATAAACGTGGTATTAATAATATCACATTCAATTATGTTCACATTCTAGTGTCTAGCTATGATTTGTACCAAGTTTTTAACCATCATTGGGGCTGTTACTGTGGTAACTCGGTTAACCGTCACCAGGCACAGGTTCTCTTAACTGTACACGTATTAGATCTATGCTAATGTCACACCTACTCAACTGTCTCATCCACTACAGAAAGATTCTGCGGAACGAAGGTCCCACTGCCTTCCTGAAAGGCGCGTACTGCCGCGCTCTCGTCATCGCCCCGCTCTTCGGGATCGCTCAGGTCGTCTACTTCCTGGGCGTTGGTGAATTTATCCTCAGCTTTTTACCCAAGCGGAACAATTAACCAATCAGTTTTGCTTTCTGCCTTCCCATCTACACTGCACCAGTTAAGACCTCTTCCCTACCACCTCCATCTCAACTACATGTGATGCCTGGAGGTGTTTTTATTTTTGTCTATTAATTTTGTTATTGTGTAATTTTATTGGAATGTATGTTTCATTCTGGATGAATGTGACAATCAAACGGTGATGAGAGGAGATTTTTTCAGAAGGAGAGTTTGCCAAATTCCCTGAGGGGGCCTGTTAGTGCTTAGCTGAAGCACAGGCCTTGAAATTCTTAATTCAACATGCCATAGTTGTTGGTTATATGGTTGATGGAGAGTCATATGAAGTCATATGAACTCAAACTAGTGATCCTGTTTGGGATTTTATTAAGTTAAAAAGTGATTTTAATATTTGGAAAAATGACACTTTAATGTGTTTTAAGATCCTTGAGTAGACTAATTGCTTCCCATTATTGTGATATGAATTCTCATAAGCCTAGAATGTTTTTTTGGCCTTGAATGACCTCGAGACATCATTTGTGTGTGCGCTTGAAGGTTTTGTGTGTGCGCTTGAAGGTTTTGTGTGTGTGTGTGTGTGTGTGATGCAATAGCCGTTTACAGTCTCAGACTGACTTCAGGTCTGAGTAAACACACACACTGATGCTGAGCTTTGAGTCTGTTGATAGCAGCATACACAGTGCAGATGACTCATATCAGCTAGAGCCATCTCACACTCCAGCTTTTCATCTGTGGAGAGATAGTCCATTACGCACTACGTCATGGAGAGCAGTGCTGTTTGAATAACCTAAATGCACACTACGGCTGTGTCATTAAGAGCTATAAGTAGCAGTTTCCAGTTTGACTTGTTAGTTGTAATCCTACTCCGCTTACCCGCTGCCCGCTGGCTAGAAATAACCCTTGCACTAAAAACCGTCACGGAAAACTGAATTATTCTGTCATGTATCCTCAGACTTCTTACATGTTCTGAGAGTAACTTTTCTGCCTCACAGCACCCAGATCACGGCTGATTATGGGTTTGAGAAAATTTGCTGAGCCGTTTTGGCTAGCAATTCTTGTGCTAACATAAAAAATTCCTCGAAAGCACAACCATTGCATATGTTTAATCACAGATCCTGCTTGGATTGGCAGCACACTTGCTCTCATGAACTGGTATTTAAAGTCTTATTACAGTTGCTGCTAGTGGGCTTTTGAGTAAAAGAGAACGCCAGTTAAAAGGCCTTACATGCTGAGCCGTCCCTTTTTATAAACGAGTACCAATCTGTTCTTTGTGGTGTTCGTTATTGCTAGCGTAATTATCTAATTGAATTGCATTTCACGGCTCCCACAGTACAGGCTTTTAACGCTGTGAGTATTATGTAGCCTTATCTTTACATCCTTTACCCTGCAAACCAGATCCAAACCATCAGATAATTATGAGTTACTGACGTGTGATCCAAATGTCAACTTAGTGCAGGGAGGCGGAAATCCTTTGTAGAGAATATTTGGAATTTGGAGATTCCTCATCTGCATTCTGGACAATTTGCCACGCAGAATAAGCTTTCTTAAAACTGACAAATGACTAAAGCAACTCTCATACAAGGCCATTTGGATACAGCATGCTGAGATTTTAGGATAGTCTTTTTTTTTATCAGTGAGAGATTGATGAACTAATTAAATTCATTAATGTCGTTTTCTTTCTCATATCTCAGCCCCCCAACCTTCTCGCAGTCCCCCCTCACACACACCCACACACACCCCCTCCGCTATGCATTGCGTGCACATGGTGAGTTGTGGCCTCTTATTGGCTAGCGAGAGATGAAGGTGACTTTGAAGAGTGATAGCTAATCATATGATGTCTTTTCAATGCTGTGTAGTGAAAGGGCAAAAGCACATGCTGAGTGATGTTTCAAAAATATTCTGTCTTCTCTGCTGGGAGTGAAATCATATTTAACAAGATTCCTTACTATATATATATAAAATACACACATATATATATATATTATATATTTGTATTAGTTGGTTTATTGTTGCTTGTCTGTATTAACTGTTTAATGAATATGTGCAGATTATATTTTTGACTTTGTTTTTGTTGTGTACGTGATGGCTTATTTTGCACACTTCCCTTCCCCTCCTCATGCTTTCTTTTACATTTTTTTAATGGCATTTGAATCCAGGAGCATTAGACCTGCCCCATGTGAAATTGACAAGGAAGTAACTGCCACAGTTGGTGCGTTTCTAACTGTCCAGATGAAGTACAAACTTTCCAAACAGAAAGAGTTCTGCTGTTGCTAGAATTCTGAAGTGCTGATGAATACGGGTCAGCATTCGAATCTGCGCGCAGCAGTTAGTGTGAGCTAAGTACATATGCAACGATGAGCATTCATAGTCAAAAAGGCCTCCAGGCTTTATCCTGACGCTCTCTTGCACAGAGAAAGCCTGTTTTATGACTGCCAATCAACCCCTGACCAAATCCCTACTCAAAAGACCTATGCTCCTGAGGCCTGCTGCCAGCCTACCTCTCTGGAGATTAGCTGATTAGCATTAGCATGCTTTACAGGAAAAAGCCATCTCTGCGAAGGTCTTTATTGCAGTGAATTGGAACTGGGAAGCAGAAATCGTTTTATTTGAATCTGCTTCTGCTCCTGGTTCACTGTGTGCTGGTATTGATGAACCCTTTAGACGTGAATAGTTATTGTTATTTAATACCATGATGCAGTTATTTATTTACACTACAGTTTTGGGGTCAGACAGTCCAGAGTTTAGACAGCTGCAAAGTTGAGACACCAGAAGATTGTTTACATGGTTCTCCTTCTTATTACACTGTGTCATCTGTTTCTTTGCAGTCTGTGCTTTACACCTTTTTCTGAACGTGTTCAGTATTCAGTCTCGCTCTTAAGGCTTTGTGAATGTGTCTCAGTGACACTCTGACCTTGCTCTCCGTGTTTGCCTTGTGCTTCTTCTTCTTCTTCTTCTTCTTCCAGCTGTGTTTTTGTTTGTCCTTTTCCTGCACATTCCAAATGCTCTTTTGTGATACTTGATTCTTTACATAACTGTGATTATTATTATTTCTGTTAATTTGTATTTAAATTTTTAATGTCATGTGATTAATGGTGTTTTTATTCCAGATTGTAAAAAAGAGATTTGAAAAAAAAAATCTCTGTAGTTGTAATTGTGACAATGTCTGAATGTTTTATCAGTTGTGAACTGATTGTAAAGTGAAACTTAATAGTATATTCTGTGAGGTTGTGTATGGCGGGTGTGGTGTGTATGTTTACGTGTGTGTGTATGTGACTGTCACTTATTGTGATGTTAAATTTTATATTTTTCCCTTACTTTCCCACACTGACTCTCCAATCTGTCCTACCTTCCCTTTGTCCTGGATGGAGAGGTATAGGAGATTGAGGTCTAAACACCAAAAATGTTTATTTATAATCACAAAGAAGCAAAAAGCACAAAGAATGATCAGGCACAAGCTCTACACTTGCGGCCACACGCACACACACACACACACACACACACACACACAGACAGACACATAGGTAACCTCTTGTTAAAGTATAGTCCAGGAGTTCTCAGCTGTACATTAGAGTTAAGAACCTCTGATATAGTCCATATAATGTTTAATGAATACCTAAATTACTGTAGTGTGATATAAATTAGATCAAATTTGTGCTTTTTTTTATAGTCGCACAATTGTATAGTCTATAAATGATGTATTGCGGTCCATAATGTATTTTAAACCTTATAACAAAACCAGAGAATATACCTTTAAATATTATGACCAATGTTGGAGATTCTCCTTTAGTAGTTTAGATGTCAGTTATCTAAGATTTGAATACATATGATGTGAGTGTGAGTGATATGGATAGACTATATAATAACCAGCTTACTTATATGCAATAAAAACGAGACACTACAAACAGGAGGAGTAACCTGTCAGATATCTGCAGCTTTACTCTGTAATGCAGCTTTTGCTGATTCCGTTATAGGCTGTAGAAACAGCACATCTAACTCCTAACACCTTGTTTTCTTCCTCCAAGAGGAATAGTGCAATGAAACACTTTGAAACACACACACTGACAGCCCTCTTTCTCCACTCTATGCGATGGGGAGATTGATTTCAATGCAATGAATATAAAATACATAAATCCTCACTGTTTTCCATGCAAAACATGGAGAGACAAAGTGTTGCATTCCTGTGTCAGAGATGGTTGTTCAATAAAATGGGTTTTGTCATGAGCTCCTTGCCTGCTTGATTTTTTTTTTAAAACTCGGTGAGCTTCTTGGCCAAGAGACTGACAGACTTCTACACAAAATGCTTTACACGTGTAGTTTGAAATCACAATATAATAGCCAAATACACACAGTTAGTCAAGGTCATGGTGTGTGTGTGTTTTTGTGTGTGTGTGTGTGTGTGTGTGTGTGTGTTTTTGTGTGTGTGTGTGTGTGTGTGTGTGTGTGTGTGTGTGTGCAGTGCTCTGTTCCACAAGATGGCGCTCCAGTGTGATGGAATATTACGACTATATTCTGCTGCCCTATTGGTTTATTTCCATCCCAGTTAGTTTTACAACACCAGATGAACTTTAAATCAGTCTGAAGTCAATGTTAAACCATAAATAAATAAACAGGGTAAATGACTATTAAGAAATAATGAACAAACGACGATTCCAGGCATTTGGGAATCGAGAATCGACTCCAAAGCTTTATACCAAAGCTCGATTCCACACAGTGATGATGTAATAGCCTGATATAGTCCAAGTTATCACTTTATGTAGTTAACTATAGCTAAGACTTTTATATATGCTTTATAAATCTAGTGGAAATCCTTCCCAGAAGAGTGGAGGTTATTATAACAGCAAAAGTGGGACTAAATCTGGAATGAGATGTTCAGCAAGCACACATGGGTGTGATGCTCAGGTGTCCACATACTTTTGGCCATATAGTGTAGCACATTCAAAACAACTTTGGTTGACCAAAGAACTGTACAGAATTAGCTAAGTCTTAGGATACTAAGATTTTAAAATCAAATAATAAATAAATAATAACAGTAATAGTAATAGATAGTCAGGCAGATTGGTTTTGTGTGTGTGTGTGTGTGTGTGTGTTTGTGTGTGTGTTTGGCACGTCCCCCTAATTTACTGGAACTGTCCTAATATTGATGAACAGCCAAATGAGCACCCATTATTGATTTAACCACAATTAAGCTATATTCTGGTAAATTATGTAAAAAAAAGGCAAATGAATTTTGATTTAATATTTTAATTTGTCCCGTAGGAGAACAATAACACTGTGAGTAATACAGAAGGAAATTCAAAATGATATGCTATACATCAACCGTTGCAAGCTGCAGAGGGAGGAAACCTCAGTGAAAAATGCCATAGCTAGAGAAAAAAGCACAAAGTCACTGTTTAATCATTGGCAAATATATCCAGTAATTAGAAATAGTTTGAATTTTTCATGGAACGGAAAGAGAGATGCACACACACTCACATACACACTGATGAGAGAGACAGTCTGCAAGTGGTTATTGAATTGAGGTATTATTTCATGGTCAGGTTTCATACACTCTACCAGAACTGGCTCATCAGACCAGCGCACCATCTCATGCTATAGTTCATTACAACTCTCGACAGCAGCATATCCGCTGCTCTCATGACAGTAATGACATATGAGATTACACTGGAGTATGAGATGACATACAGGACTAAAACGTAACACTTCAGGATGCAGCAGGCACAATGCATGTCATGGCAGCATCTCACAGCTGGTGTGTCATTCAGGGTCAGCTGTATTAAGATTTTTGTGGAGCTCAGTGCCAGTCAGGATGTGATTTGGTTCCTTGGCAATGAAATATGAGCTGACCTCGCTGTTCTCTCATCATGTCAAGAATATGCTGCTTATATATCACCATTAAGGTGCTGTGTCATTGTGCTGTCCTTGACGATAATGGCACGTCCCTTTAATCTTGATTTAAATCTATATAATAATCAGACTTTGGTACCTTTGTAATGTCTTTCGTGATATAAATGTGCAGAATTTTAGTAGTGTGTGTGTTTGCAGTCGTACATTGAACATTTCCTTCCTTGTGTCTCTTGGCCACTCTAAGCCTCCACCCTGAACTATTATTAGCCCCTCTTCCACTTAGGCTAGAGAGAGAGAGAGAGAGAGGGAATGAGGGAGAGAACATGGGCCAGATAAGTGGAGCTGAAAGTGGGGAAAAAATAGAGGTAGTGTGATGAAGAGCTGAAGACAGAGGGGTGACCACTGAAGCATAGAGTGGGGAGGTAGGGGCAGGAGGGAGAGTGGTGTTGGTGATGTGTATATAGGTCACTAAATCAATGGAAATCTGTTTTTTGAGAGGAGAAGATAGCGATGGAAATATTTATAGAGATGAGAGAAACTGAGAGAGAGAGAGAGAGAGAGAGAGAGAGAGAGAGATTTTCAACCCTCTGCATTCTTGTTTCTTTTATTCCACATTACTGAGAAACTATGCACACATACATAGATATATACATGGATAACTGGGAATAATGTATATACAATATAAGGCTGATGGATTATATGGATGTTTTCAAAAAGGGCCAGGATTGTGGTGTTTATGTAGGACTGGGTGTAACTCTATCCTGCAGGAAGTGGTGCAGTAGAAATTGGAAAATGACATCAGCACCATAACTGATACACTGATACACAATAACATCAGCAGATATCATTACTACTGTCAATAGCAACCACTGTACATGAGCCTCAGGTAACAATCTACGCCTGATATGCTTTGAAATCCAAAAAAAAAAAAAAAGCCTTATCTTAACCAAAGAGTAGGATTTGCAACCATTTTTGCTTCATAGTCAAGCAGTTACCAAAGACCCCAGAGGCAGCAGATTCACTAAAATGCACTTTGCACATTATAAACACTACTGAAGGGATTTTTATGTCACTGTAACAGTGGAGTGTGTAAAGGATTTCCGGTTGTGTTTGTGGCACACAAAGGGAGCTGCTTGAGCTGACATTTTAGTTTGTCATTAGATTTAACAGACCCAAAACCTACCTGCCTACACTTTTAGTTTCCAAAATGCACTAGTATGCCCATATCTCCAACATCTCTTAATGGAAAGCTCTAAAGCCAAGAGAGACACTTTGTGATGAGATTGCATACTCGCAAACTTTGTTACCTTGCAATCACTATCTAGGCCCATTAATTTTATTGCTGCCTCATCTGTCTTGGCATCCTGACAGCTAAGAGATATCATAACTTAAAAGCCACTGCTTCACTGGGCAAATTGGAGGGGACACATCCTTAATCCAGTGATGCCTGTCTGCAAGAATCCAGCAATCAGTTTGGTGATTACACACACACACCTGATGATTTCACTCATCTGTTCAGTACCAGATGTAGAATAGTTTACCCCACTCAGCCAGGTTTCCACAAATCTCAGCACCTTAAAGTCACCTTTAAAAACCCATCTTTTCTCTTTGGCCTATGCCTAGCTGTAAGAGACGTGGTGCACAGTGATGCAGTGGAGTGTATTGTTCATTTATGTAATATTTTACCTTATGTAATCTTGTCTATATATTTACCTATGTAATTTTATGTCTTTTAATTATTATTTATATTTTATTTTTTAAATTCATCTATTCTAGTACTCTTTTTCCTTTTATCAAGCTTTTTATGAGCTTAGTTTATAAACTTTATTTATTAACATGAGTGATTTTATTTCAGCTTTTGTACAGCACTTTGGTCTACAATTTGTTGCTTTTAAATGTGCTTTACAAATAAATTTCTGACTTTGATTTTGACTTTGAGCTAATCCTGGGAACATTCGGTGAGAGGCAGGAGAATTCACTCCGGATGGGATGCCAGACCATTGCAGGGCATCACACACACACACACACACACACACACATTCACACCTAGGGGCAATTTTAGCATGGCCAATCCACCTACCTGTATGTTTTTCCTCCAAGCAAGAGGAACCCAGAGGAAACCTATGTGAACTCGTGGAAAACGTGTGCAGAAACTCCACACAAACAGTAACCCGAGCTCAGGATTGAACCGATGACCCTGGAGGTGTGAGGCACTGTGCCAACATGCCAACCTGAGGTGACTCTTGAAAGCTGCCATCCTTACCATACAAATGCATGGCTGTAAGTGACAAGGTGAACTTCCTTCCCTGCTGTGATTGGATAGGATGCTATTTTATTCTCAGCTCTACTGGATCCACCTCAGGGACCGATGAAAGTGTGTGTGTGTGTGTGTGAGATGGGTTTATGAAGAACTTCCAAAGGAAGGTGCTTTGCTCTTGGCAACATTATGCATGTCATTAGTCCTATATTACAGCATTACAAAGTGCTCAAGGTTACTGCTGCGTAAAGTCTAACGCAATTCATGTGGAATAACCGACACACAGCATTCAGGGGTTGCTGTTACTGTGAGCAGCCTTTGGGGTTGTACAAAAACACAACCAAAAAACAAGAAGGAGAGCATGCATGGATGCTGACGCTGATTGCAATGGCAAATATAAGCCGCTAGACGTCACCACTTTGACGCGTAAACTTCTGATCTCCTTCCACATCGCGCGCAATTACAGGAGGCTGACTCTATCTCTCTCTCTCTCTCTCTCGCGTGTATATGACGAAGTGGATGAGGTAAGAGCTGTGCGTGTAACGAGCTCAGAGTCACGTGGGATCCACCTGCACGACGGTTCCCAGCGGGAGCTTCACCCGGGAGACGCGCGCGCCTCTAATTGCCCGGTGTTGTGAGCTTGGTTAAGAGGCCACGCCCCTTCAATTAGTGCTCTGCTCTCACACATGTGCACCATCACCCGAAAACAACGTGTGCACACACCGTGCTAGGAGTAGAGCCATTAGTGCGCGTTCTCTAAATATTTAGCAGGCTCCTGTCTGACCCACACACACACACACACACACACAGTCAAAAACAACAAGATTCCTGGAAGATCTTTTACACGGTTCTTCAGGTTGGTTCACCAGCAGAACCTATCAAGGTGCCTCCAGAAACATTGCAAAGATTCTTATTGGGAATAAAAAAAACCTCAAATGTTGGTTTTTTTGGAGTGTTGGAGCATCCGAGTGCAGAAAACAGACTTTGTCTTTCCCTGGCTTTGTGTGTGCGTGTAGAGAGTGAGAGAGAGTGTGACACACACACACACTGAGTGAGAGAGAGAGAGAGAGAGAGAGAGACTACCTGCCCGCGCGTAATTCTGGGAGGACTCCGTAGCGCGTCCTCTCGCCGAGCAACAAGACAATAAACACCAAAAAGAGAGAGATAGGGAGAGAGGGAGAGAGAGAGAGACGCGGATGCGAGAGTTTCCCACCGGAGGAGTACAATTAACCACCGAAGCAACGTCTCCGGCGTCGAAGGGCGAATCAGCGAGCCATGTATCTGAACCGAGAAGAGGAGCATAACAAAGGTAAGGCGCGTGAACCCTGGACGCAGCACTACTCTGGACGTGTCGTGTAGCATCCTGACAGCAGGAGGTGGGGATGATTTCGGGCTTTGGGGACTAAACACCTGTGAGAGGCAGGGGTCATTCCAGCGGCCACTGTCTCCCCTCAGGATATAGTTTTCCACAGTCAGCTGCGTGACATTGCCCTGCGCTGCCCGGTGTGCCACCTGAACCCAGTCCCATTGATCCATCCCAAGGTGACTTCTTGCATAACCATTAAATACAGAACGGGGAGCTACTTGTTGGCTGAAAACACTAGAGAGGACATGAAAACACAAGGTCAAAGCAATCATGGGTACAGGACAGTAGTGTCTCCCTCCGAGGGAGCTGCACGTTCAGGGGACCGTTATGAGAATTTAGATATGATTCTGTCCGAATAACCTGCCATTATTATTATTATGATGATTATTATTATTATTATTATGATTATTATTATTATTATTATTTTGATAAATCCTTTTTTGCACGTTTATGGTGTCGCGTAAAAAGACACTGGCTGCTGGGTTTAGTGGAGGACGAACTGGTAATTAGGAGCCAAAGCTTCGGGTTAGACAAGCAACACCTGCTGCTCAACACCGAGTGCGTGTGTGTGTGTGCGTGTGTAAGAAACACACGGTGCGGCAGGCATTAGGGAGTAATGCTTTGCTCCATTCCCCTTTTTGCTGTGAGGTAATGGCTCTGTGCAGTGTATCAGTGATAACAGTAAGGAGCGCGGCGCGGATCAGTGTGTAAGACGCACGGTCTAGTGCACTGGTGCATATGTTGCAGGAAAACACACAATCCGTGAGACTATATGTGATCATGCTGCAACTGTTTTTTTTTCATTTCTCATGAGTTTGTTAAGGATCAAGACATAGATCAGGTTAAGCTGCCTTTTATTAGTTCCCTCATACACACACTATTACAGTCCAATAGAGTGTATTAGCCTCACTCTGCACATAGGGATAGGTATTGCACCCATGCGCGTGATTATTATTATTATTGCACTGATGCTGTAAGCGCTCGCGGCGTGTATCCAGCGCCTCTGCTTCCTGCCTCTTGTTCTGAATTCGCGGCGCGTCTCAAGGTGGAGTGATTGGGCGCGAGATTGTGTGTGTGTGTGTGTGTATATGTGTGTGTGTGTCTGCGCGCGCGCGCGGGGCTCTGTCGCTCGTGGGCGGGATTACGGCGCACGAGGACGCGATGGATTGGTCACGTGCACCACGCGCTTAAGATCTTATTTCCTTTTTGGGGGTCTGTCCGTTTGAACAGCTTTATTGCTAAATTGATCAGGTGCTGGGGGGGTCACGGTGGCCTAGTGGTTGCCTCGCATCTCCTGGGTTGGGGGCTCGAGTCGCGCCTCTGCCCCGCGCGCATGGAGCATGCATCTCCCGGTGCTGCAGGGGTTTGCTCCCCCAGTCCAAAGGCATGTGCTGTAGCTGATCTAGAGAAGCTGATTGGCATCTCTATACTGTCTGTAGTGTGTGTGATTGTGCCCTGATGGATTGGAAACCCCGTCCAGGGTGTCCCCCACCTTGTGCCCCAAGTCCCGTGGGATAGGCTCCAGACTCCCCACAACCCTCTGGAGGAGAAGTGGTACAGAAAATTGATGGATGGATGGATGATCAGAGGCTCATATAAAGCCTTAAAGGTGTTATTAATATGAGGATCAACTATTTAACTAGAATAGAGAGCTTTATACAATGTTAGTTTGCTGAGACAACTGAGAGCATGCACACATTTCTGGGCCTTTGAACATTCATTCATTCATTCATTCATTCATCCTCAGTAACCTCTACACCCTTGTCAGGGTGGCAGTGGATCCTGGGAATGCCAGGCGTGAGGCGGGAATACACCCTGAATGGGATGCAAGACCGTCTCAGTGAAGCACGCACACAATTTCACACTCATTCACACCTAGAGAAAATTGACCATAGCCAGTTGACATATGTGTTTTTTGGAGGTGGGAGGAAACCAGAGAACACAGTGGAAACTAGAGGAAACTTGCATGGGCATGGGGAGAACATGCAAAACTCACACACAGATGATAACGCAAGCTCAGGTTCGAACTGGAGCTGTGAGGCAGGAACGCTACCCTCTGCACCCACCATATCGCCCTGCGAAAATACAGCCTCTTCTGAAAATACAGACTTTAATCCTAGTCTCTTAGGTCGTGTTCACACCTGATGTTAACATCCGTCTTGAGTGATCTGATTGCAGACAGACAGCTGAAGCACATAAAAGTTCATTTCGTCTCCAGTGACCACTTGTGATCGGATTTCATACATCATTTCCGCTGGAGGAAGGGTGTTAACTCCTCATAAACGAACTTATAACCGAACGGGAGATGAGACAGTGAAAGATGCTACGAAAAGCAGCTTCTTTCGTCTCTGCTGTTATAGCATCACATTTATCCCTTAGCCTAGTAGCGGAGAATCTGCCCATTCAGCATGATTTCCAAACATTTCCGACTAGGGCAATGACGCAGTCGATTAGGCATCCTTTCTTGTTGTCCGGGATGCTTTGAGATGCTTTTGCGTTGACACTACGGATGTAATGTGGTCATATGCGTCCCAGATGACCTCCGAAGGTGGTTTGAGTGGTCAGATCACAGTCCGTCTCCAAGACACATTGGACCCCATTCACACCTGTACTTAACGCTGTCCACTTACAGTCGGATCACCCAGGATTCACGTTAATGCCTGGTCCTGTTCGCTTAGGGGCCCCGGGCAGTGAGCTCCATACAGAAAAGGTGTTGTGGTGTTTCTTTGAAAAGGCTGTGACCTATTAGAGAAATATGATGTCTAAGCTCATGAGACTGACAGGTTACCCAAAGATTTATAAAGACATGGGGTTCTATCAGTTCAGATAGTTTACAAATAAAGGAAATTCTACTCTTTGTCCACACTTCCTAGAATCGGGCATTTTACAAAAAAATCAGTCCAAGGGCATGCTGACAAATGATCAAACGTCTGACAGAGAACCCTACTCAACCTTCTACTGACAGCTATTTTAATTTTAAAATTTTACCACAAAAGAAATACTGAACAAGTGTGTGTGTGTATATATATATCTCCTGGTTCGGAATACTTTTAGTGTTTGGATGTCCTCTTGTCAATCATTTTATAGACACTCCCCAATGCCCCTTCACTCTACCCTCATCTTAGTCTGATAATTATCCTGTGAGTAAAAAAATCACTCACAGTAAAAGCAGAAAAAGTATTGGCACCACTTTTGCAAGATGGAGTAATTTATTACTGGTGAGAATTAGTGAAATTGCTCCTGGACAGATACGTGAAGACAGTCTGTATAAAGCCTTAAATTGTTTGCATGGCCAGCTTTACATAACATATCGAGTAGAGAGGTTTTTTTTCCCCCCTTACAAAGAAAAAAAGTGCAGTGGCAGCATTCGTGAATATATTTATAGTGTTATAACTCACTTTCAAGCAGCTGAATGTCCAAATGCACTGGAAAATGATGTCATGACAGACCTTACTAAATCTAGTTGAACTCCTGTAAGTTCTGCAGGGTGGAGCTTTTGTGCAGATGTTGGGTGGGAATAGGGGTGGGCTTAAGGAATTAAAAAAAAACATTCAAATCTGATTTAACTCCACCCATTTAACTGTTGGAGACCTTGCCGAATTTTGAGAAAAATGTTAAATGATGCACCTTTAAAGTTCCTGCTTTACTTCTGACTGGTACAAAGCACTTAAACTGGAGACTCCTTCCAAAACTGATGAATAAACTTTACCATATCAACAATTCCACATATTTTTTAAAATTACATTTATGTGAAATTAATGGAAATCTGTGATTTGCCTTATAGCTGGAACTATTAGAAAATTAATCACCACCTTCTGACCAATCCAAGCCAGTCTCACAGAAAAAAAAAACATTGCATGCTCCTTATTTGCAGCACTACCATTACTCTATTTGAATCGATATGTAATAAAATAACATACATCATTATTTACATAAATAGTATTAGACTTTTTAAATAAAGATAAAACCAAAAACATAAGCTGATTTGGATAAAATTAACTTTTTTTTGCCATCACACATTTGGCTGTACCAGCTGCAGGTTTAGGTGGCACATGAACAACAGGCGCCATGATTGATAAAATGAAACTTGGCAAACCTTTGTCTTTGTCTTTGTCATCATAAGAGATCGGCCTTTTTCTAACATCTTCAAAATCTCCAATAAACTTACCTCTATTCGTTTTTACTAACTAGGTTATATGAGAGTAGTTTGTCATATTTCCGTTAGGTGGTTCCAGAAAAGGGCTGAATGATGTCGCGAGCAAACACAAAGGAACTGTGAGTAATTCAGTGACTAATAAAAGTGTCTAATATTTACTTATACAGGTTTTTGTCCTCGGGGACTCCCCACTTATGTTAAGTGACTAAACACACACACCAACCTATCTACACACTGTACATAATGAAGAGACTGTCCACTTCATTTACTGATTACTGTTTCCATGCACGTAATGTGATGCATGGAACTTCTTGTTCCATGACAGGGGTGTGTACACATACACATTTCTGTATATTGACTGATTATAATCTGTTAGGTACAGACTGTGGATGCAGTGGTTCAGAATGGAACAGAAGGTGGAACTGTGTGTGTGTGTGTGTGTGTCCCTTCATGGCTGCAGCAGAGGAGATGAGAGGAAAGGAATGATTGACAGCTCATGTATAATTCATGAAGTCCTGTTCATCATGGTGGTGTTGGTGTGTGTTGTAGGAGGCAGGGGTAAGGGGATCAAGGAAAGACAGACAAATGGTATGAGCGAGAACGGTAGACGTATACACGGTGAGAAAGAGAAAAATTAAAACGGCGATCTGAGTGTCACCACGGACTATCCCTAGTGTTGATTATCAATACAAGTGTGTATTTGTAATGACCAAGAGGAACTCTGGGACCTCTTTTCATTTGCACTTTAAACTAGCCGATATTACCTAAAAGCCAGCCCGGCTTGTCACAGTAATTGGAAACCTGCAGAAAGCTATTATACGAGGGATAACCGAGAAGAGACATTGATTTTAAGCTCGGTTATATCCAGCTTTGCTCTTATGAGATGAATCACAGGCATAATAAATTGATTCCAAACTTAAGCCTTTTAATCATCATGAATATTAGATGGCTATATTGTTAGTGAACTCTGTTCAATACATGACATGTGGTTGTGCCTTTAGGGGCTACACACTGTATGGTTCAGATTTTTCCTTCATCCTTCAGCAGCCTGCTAAGCCCAGTCCCCTTTCTTCTTGCTTTTTTCTTGGCAAATGAATGTTAGAGATATGCAGAGTCTACAGCCATATGCCATGTTTTTCACAATCGTTGTTCCACAGATATATTCTATCAATACTACAAAGTTTGATGCAAAAGTAGGACACTGTTTAGACTTTATATATCCACACATCCTGCTTCTGTGCTCGTTACAGAAGTTTTGTCATTCAACTTTTAAGTGTTCTCTCTGTTAAACTGCCAACTTATTATTCAGTTATGCAGCTTAACTGCAATGAGACTAATAAGAAATGTGTGTAGAACTGAAAGTAAGGAATGTAAGTCTGGACCCACAGACGGATCCTAGGACGTTAGTAGTTTTGTTTATGTTTCTGCCTGTCATTTGCCTTCCAGACAGATGTAGTCTAGCTAGTAATGAGCACAACATTTCAACCCAGTTTCCCAGAAAAAAATGTTAACATGCAGCTTATCTGCAGCAGCTTCTACATGCTGAATATCAGTGTTCTGGCACCAGCATATGTTGCATAGCAATGTATCAAACTTTAACCCGAATGTTCTGTATGTCACATTCTGCACCGACATAATTTACCCAAGCCCACCTCTACGTAATGAATAATTGTACTTATTTTTAACCATATTGCGCATAGCCTAATTCATGTGTGAAGTTAATGCTTTTCACAACATATGATTAGACTTACCAGGCTCATGGAATAAGCCTAACTCTCTTCTGTGCAACCAAGGCCTTGCAAGTCACATGATAGTGCGGTACGTTAACGTTTGGTATTTTTAAAACATGGATAGTTTTTACCCTGTAAATTCTTGATGCTTCTGAGAACACAGACTTTCCATATTTTGAAAATACCTGTTACCATACAGCGTTACCATGTGACTTACAAGCCTGATTGTGTTTGCAGAGAAGTTTCATGAGCCAGATAAGTCTAATCATATGTCATAAAAAGCACAACGTTTATACACGAAGTGAGCAATGCTCAATGTGATAACGAAAGAGGTATAATTATATTATTATACATAATTACATTACATTATTACATATCAATCTTAATTAAATAGTGCAGTGGTAGACGTGGGTTTGATTAACATTTGTTGTAGAATGTGACATACAGACCAATCAAATGGAAATTTGAGATGTTGCAATGCAATGTATGCTTGTGCCAGAACATTGATATTTAATGTATTAGAAGGTGCTGCAAATAAAGTGTCTGTGAGACTGGGTTGAGCATTTGGAATGCAAAGCTTGGTATGCATTTAGGCCATATGTAGATGATAAAAGCTCACCATGCATTGCATGAAAACAGAGAGCAATTGGACAGGCCAGAGACACCAAATATGAATGCTTATGATAGTGCAAATACAGAGCAGAGAAAGGAGGAGGTGAAATGAGAGAGAGAGAGATGGATGCAGCAGCCACAAAGGCAGGGGGAGAGGAAAAAAGAGGCCAGCCAAGTACCAGGTGAGAGTTAGTCAAGACAAAATAGCTGCGACTCTAAGAGGTAGGGTGAATATAGTCTGATGAGTATCCCTATTTGACCCCTTTTTTATTGCATATGGAGAGTCAGTGTTGTTTGCCAATTTGAGAGTAACTAACCCTGTGGCATTTTTACTTTGGTGAACAGTAATTAATTCCATCCATCTTAAGGAATTCCTTTGTCCTGGTCCTGGGTGCGAGGAAAGAATACACCTGGGATGGGAAGCCAGTACATTACAGGGTACCATACGCACATTCACACATTCATTCACACCTGGGGGCAGATTATAGTCTCCAGTCCACCTATTGGCATGTTTTTGAGAGGTGGGAGGACACCAGAGACCCCAGAGGAAACCCATATGGACACAGAGAAAACATTCACAGAAACCCCACACTGATAGTAACCTGGGCTCAGGATTGAACCGGGGACCCTGTAGCTGTGAGACAGCGACCGCGCCATCGGGCTGCCATTTTGGGGAACAGTGATTGATTAATTTTTAATCTACCATACCAGCTAACACTGCATATTTCCTGATGGAAAGAGATGTTATGTACATACACACAACACAAACGTGACAATGCATGTTTGCATTCAGCTGTATTTCTATTTCCTCATTGTTTGCCCATCATGCTTTCTCTAGGCGTCTGAGCCCATTAAGGGTTAAACTGTAGAACAGACCTTGTGGATGACTAAGTAATATCACTGGCTAACAAGCTGGGAATTTATTGTTACATAAATCAGATGACACTCCGTGCACATAACATCATGGCAAACATGCCAAATAGACATTATTTATTATTGATAGTGAATAAAATTTGACATAAAGACCACTGAGTGATTACAGGCAGTGAGATCTGAGCTTGCAGAGTATAATTGAATTGTAATGAATACTAGAATAAAACATAATTGTGATCAGCACGTTTGGACATTTGGAAAGGTCTGGGGATAGAAAAGCAGGATTTGGGGGAAAATTACATTGACACAGTACAGAGTAACTGAACCAAATTTGCGCAAACTGTGTTTTTACCACAATATGCTTGAAAAGTGATGAGAAAAGTGTGAGAAAATTATATAATAGCAAAAATATTATAGACTGTAGGAGGTGAACTGTAAGGTATCATTTTTACAATAGTCTCTAGGCTGTAGAGGCCATCTAAATCAGATTGGGGCAGTGTCCAATGTTCCCATCTGTTCATGTGATCTCACTGCAGATGAGTTTTGGTGGGTGCGTTGGCACTAACACTGTCCCATCATGTTTCTAATGGATAATACCGCAAAGTCTTCCCAAGCCCAGTTTTCCTCTTGCTTAAAGCTGCAGGATGTAGGATTTTCTAATTTTACTCTTTCTGGTAGAAAAATATTATTCCTAATTGTGGAAGAACATTTCATAACGTGGATTGTCCTACGTTCTTCCTCCAATAGTAATGACACCGATGGTGTAGTGAAAATAGTATTTAGTACAGTAGTATGCAGTTTAGGATTCTGGCCCAAGTATCCACTTAGAGTTGCTCAGTATTGGAGAAATGTTACGAGAATAACATTGTATACATCAGTATACTAAGTATCAGATGAATGAGCAAAGCCTCTCAACAATCGCTCGTCTTTTAGCCACCGTAAACCGGTTAGCACTTTCTGGGTCTTCTAATGAACAAACTTGTCACGTAACACTAGTTAGCTAACGAAAATATAAGCTCTGGTCAAAGAGAAAATGGTTGCCCTGCTGTAGTCTCATGCTGTGTCTATTAAACAGTAGAGGCTACACATCTCTGAAGTGAGAGACACAAACTAGCCTGCTAATTCTAGCTAGCTATTTATAGTATAATATAAAGAACTAAACTATTAAGCCTGGTCTTTTTTTTTAATGTTTTTATTTCCCCAATCCTTGTTCTCTGTCTAATTTTCATATCTAATTGGAGTATTTTGTTCTCCAACCTGTCATATAAGGTTAGCGGGTTAGTGTTAGCAACCTAACTAAACCACTCACCACTGAAAAAAAGATGCGGATCAAATTAAAAAATGCAGAGAACATTCTACCAACAGCTTATTAATCACTAGCAGGAAATGAGGAGAAATCGACTGAGTAACATCTATCATTCACTATCTTCCCACAAAACTCAAGAACAAATAACATGTTTAGCTAAACTCCTTTAGTCCTTAATCCTTTTTCCTCTTGTAATATATCAAATTCTTTCACTCTCTCACTCCTCTGTTGCTTGTTTATGTTGCTTTCATGCATTTCCTCTCTCTCTCTCTCTTCCCTTTGATTAGCTCCAGCACCTGCCAGTCACAGTGTAGTTGGACTTCTTTCATGCCTATAGCTTCATGTCATACAGCCTATAGACTGGGAACATGACAAATTTCTCACCAATTCTGACCCAACACCAGTGACGCAGAGCTGACTGTAAGACCCACGCACCTCTATTCTTTTCTTGCCTGACTCAATCTCAATGTTTTACTTCTCTTTTAACAAAACAGTCCTGGATCTTTAAATGGTCTTGCTGAACCAATACTCAAACGGAAGCAGCAGTCTGAGGAAGCAAGATCGAATTGTCAGGGTGTCTGTCATGTAATATGTTCTCTTTTACAACCATATAATGCCTATCTCCTTTCATTCATTCATTTATTCATTTTGAGTAACCGCTTGATCCTTGTCAGGTTTGCGGTGGATCCAGAGCACATTCTGGGAACACTGGGTGCACTGTCAGTCCATCACAGTGCATGTCTATGCCCTTGAAGAATATGATTTATTTGCACTTCAACTTTTTCAAACAATGTCTCTTGATTTTTTTTATGCATTATAGAAGTCTGGGTTCTCTGAAATGGGAGGCACATACTTCACTTTGAAGGTTTAATATGCTAAATGTCAAAGCTGTCATTCTGGACTCTCATAGCAGGTGGTGTTGTTTGCCTACTTCCTGTCTGCATTTAAAGTGTGTCTAATAGCAAATTGCTGTGGTAGCTTAATACACGGATGTGTAGTCAGAGGGAATTTAAATTGGCAATGGAGGCAGAGGAGGAGGTGTGTGTGTGTGTGTGTGTGTGTGTGTGGTGTAATGACAAGATTACAAACCCATTACAGCTAAATGATGATGATAAAAGCAGAGAGAGAGAGAAATACAGTGCAAAGCTGCTGAAGGGAGGTTGCAGTGTGAATGGGGTCCCGTGAGGGATGAGGGAGCAGCGCTGCTGTCATCTCTGCTTTGTCTGCGCCTCACAATGGTTGACCCTGCATGTATTGGAGGTGTGTTGGGGTTGGGACACATTGACTTCATTTACAGGTCTTAGATATGATAAAGAGAGAGGAAGAGAGAGATGTCAGACATCAAAAGTAGAGTCAGTGATTATTGCTTTACTCTGCTACAGGAACTAATTACAGCCTTTGTGCATAAGCACCTGCCTCTGAGCATTTGTGTGTGTGTGTGTGTGTGTGTGCGCGTGTGCCTGAGTGTTTTGACACAACTCTACTCTCAGCTCAGCAGTAACAGTAATAAGAGCGGTGCTCAGTGCACGACCGGATGCAAAGCATCGCCGGAGTGATGTCTGGGACGAATAAGTCGAGCAGCTTCACTCGTCCAATTCGTCACTGTTCTTCTGTTTTAACTAGCTCACAACGTTTACTAGATTTACTAGACTGTGGTTTAACCCACTTCCATTAAAGCCTTCGCACATACCTTTTGCATACCTTTATGTTTTGCATCTTCATGTTTTGGAGAAATTATGTAGCCCAAGATTCAGCACAAGCTCAGGTTATGAAATATTTGTGAAATATTTGTGAAATATTTCAGGTTATGAAATATTTAAAGTGTTACTGTGTACTATAATAAGAGCCAGTAAACAAACAAAAACAAACCTAAATAGGAAGTAAAAATTGCACACACAGCAAAACCCTGTAAAGAAAGAAAGAGAATTGCATAAAACATTATAAAGCATTAAAGATTTTAAATAAGATTTTAAAAATAAAATGTACCTATGCATGTGTCAGTAGAAGAAAAAATGCATAGTACATAGTGATCGAATTACAAAATTCATGTCAAAAGGGATGGTGGATACAAATAATTAGAGATTATCCTGGCAAAAATCTGTGATTTTGCTAATAATGTATTGTTTTAAAAAATGTGATTAAATATTGGTGCAATCCCCCGATATTATATACTCACACATACTGTATCATTAACTCCAGACACATTTCACTGGTCAATGCTGATCATATGTGATTTTTTTTCTCTTTTTAAAGAGCAGATCTTGAAGTAGCAATACTGCACTTGTTTTGCAGTTTCTAAAGGCTGAAACTATTAATAATTGATATGATGCCATTAATAAAGGATGGAAAGTGCCAGTAAATCATTAAACATGAACCGACATGCCATTCTCCCTTAAACAAACAGAAAAGTATGTGGTTATGAGAGCAAGGAATTTATGTCTAGGAGTTTAAGGGGTTAATAGAGTTGATGTCTAGCTCGATCCAGCATTCCAGCTGATGGTGTGATGCCAAACCCGGAAACCTAATTGTGTGTTTGTGTGTGTGTGCATGGGCTCTGAGTCTGGCTCAATACAATGATGTTTGTGACCTCCTCGTCCTCTCACTGTCATCTGTCCTTTCTGACAGGAGTATCTTTAGGCAGTCACATCTTGTGTGTGTGTGCGTGTGTGTGTGTGTGTGCGTGTGCAAGTGCATGTGTGTGTACGTGAAAGATAAAGCAAGTGACAGAAGTAAGTGTATGTTAGAGAGGACATGCTGGCATGATTGAAAGGTCACACAGAGGAGAAGTGTGTGTGTGTGTGTGTGTGAGAGAGAGAGAGAGAAGGAGAGAGAGAGAGAGGGTTCTTTTGTGAAGAAGGCAAGAGAACAACTCCATCCATCCATTCATTTTACGCAACAGCTTTATAAAGTATGTATGGCTGCATCTGATTTCCCTCAGAAGCAGGAAGTCGAAGTTAGGAATGATCTCATTTTCGACCTTTGTGCATTCAAGCTACAAAGTGGGGGGAAAAAACATGGACGCCTCCATATTCATCTTTTGCTAGCAACAAGCTAGCCAGCTAACTGTGATGAGTGATGTATATTTTCCTCCTCAAAACAGCGAACTGTACAGTGTTATAGATTTAACAAGCGAATATGTCTGTATGTTGATTAATCTAAAGCAAATCACTTGTATTTACAGTATAACTCATTTAAAGATAAGAAGTGCTGCTTTGTTTACTGTTAATGCTGTGAGCAGCCATGTTGATTTGATGTCAGTCTCTGAACTCGGAGGAACTCGTAGCTGAAAACACTACACCATGTTCGAGTTGAGGGGCATTTCTTTAGCTTTTCCTGGTCGGAGGTTGGGAATTACGAGTTATGACACAGCATTAATATCCTGGACACTCCTGTACTTCATGTGTGTGTGTGTGTGTGCTTTGTAGAGGTGTGTAAACTAACCAAAATCTGGATAAAACACTTAGTGTTCAGGCAGTTGAATGGAGATGAAGATGAAGGAATTAATTATTTAAACTTAACAATAAGAAAGCACACCTCTTGAATGTGAAAAAAAAAACATTACACATAACCTTCTCTGCTAGCTAGCTAGGAGTTTACAGTTAGTGTTAACAAAGACTAGCGCTGTCAGATCCCTCTAAGCATGCATTCAAATTGTAATCGAAACAGTCTGGTGTTCAAATACATTTAAAAATATGAATGTTATAGTGTAAAAGGCAGAACAGAGATTGGCAGTAGTGCTACACTGTGTTCATATCTCATAAACCTTGTAAAGAGATCTTACTTTAAGCAAGCAAAAAGAGGCAATGTAATCATTTTAGCATAATGTTTCAGATTTTTTCTATTAGGCCATTCTTTATAATTCGTCTTCAATTATTAAGCACCACAATAATCCTTTAAAAATGTAATTAAGCAAATACAGACAAAATCAAACAAAATCAATGACAACCCACTCTGATTCAGTGATGTGGAATTCCTTCACCTCTCCTGTGTTGTGTGATCCTTCTTTACATTTTGTCTAAAGTGTTTAAAGCACATGATTTTGTGTAGAAAAGAACAGGTATAAAATATCCAAAACATGAACCTGAGCAGCATGACATGAACACGTCAGCTTCAGAAACTACACCTTACTGAACGTCTCTGGAGGTGTAACTACTTTAGCCAGCTTCACTGTCGCTCAGCCTTTGATTAATGTGTGTGTGTGTGTTGTGAACAGGTGATTTCGTCAAGGTTTGTCATCTTAGCATGTGGCACTTTTGAACAGCCACGGAAAGACAAATAGGAAATGTTTTAATCAGTTTCCTCCCACATGAACAAAGAGCCTCTCATGAGACTTTGTACAGAGAGGAGTGTGTGTCTGTGTGTGTCTGTGAGGTGTGCCTGTGTTTCTTTTTTTCTTCTTTGAGACAAGTACATGGGGTGTGTGTATAGAAGTATACTGGCTTGTATAATTTCATGAAGGCAAAACATGAAACTAATAGTGTTTTAAGGCTTTATATGGTTTAAAAGTACTTTGTATAAAACCAATAATAATTCACATTGAATTAGTAACCTAGTGAAATTAATTCAAATACAGTTAATTAAATAGATGAAGCAAATTTTCTCTTTCTTTGTGAGCGTTGTGGGTCTGCCAAACAGTTCATCAGCATCAGTGCATGCGATAGACATTCAGATAAAATCACTACCTTTTTGACTATTATGCTAAATAATGATGTCTCTTCCAAACTAGATTATTTATTGCACAATACCAATGAGATATTGGGAAAGCTTCAGTTCTGACTCTTCTTATGATGTGTGTTTCATATCTGTAATCTTTGTTGAAATGGATAAAAAGGGCAGAACATTGTGTGTGTGTTGTTTTTTTTTTTTTACATTTAAATGATTTATCCCTTGTGTTGTCTTAAGCACCAGAGAAAACGAGTGATTAAATGCAGTCTTTCTGCACTGTGAAGAGGGAAAACCTGGATATTCACAAAGCTTGTGATGAATGACAGGTGGTTTCTTCATGAAAAATAGATTTGGGATTTAAAATTCAATTAAGCTGCTTTATTTTAGGACTTTAGTGAAGGCGGGTCATTTTTGACTATTAAGACTATTGAGCTGTAGTGACAAATTTCTACATTCATAAGTACACTGGGGAAAAAAAGGGGAATATGTGGTCGGTCAGATTTATGAGAAAATATTCTGTATAGTTTACATTAAAATATTGTAAGTTTTTAATCAAAATGTGATTTTATTGCTTATACGAAATTTAATTTAAAACAAATATCTAATCTAGTAGATTGAATTATGTAGAATGAGTGTGATCAATTCACATAGTGTTAACATGATCTAAATACGTTATAAACATTAGTGAGGATGTTGGCGCTGACAGGAAGAAATGATTATAGTACTAAATGAACTTGGATAAATCGTGTATAGCTTGATAGCGCAGATTTATGAGAAAATATTACGTATAGTTTACATTAAAATAGTGGAAGTTTTTCATGAGAATGTGATTTTTGTGCTTATTCTAAATTTAATTTAAACAAATATCTAATCTACTAGTGTGGCTGCCTCACAACAGGGTCCTGTGTTTGATCCTGGGTTCGACCCTGAGCTTGGGTGAGCACGCAGAGTTTAATTCTATTTCAAAGCTTTGAAAAAAAAAAAGAAGATCAAATCATGTTGGATGTACAAAAACAAATCGTGTTAATGTAACTCGATTCATTCACATGGAACCAGTGTATACTAAGTAATTAAGTTTTTTTTTCAGTGTAGTTTGTGAGTGCTGGCACTTAAGCCAGATTTACACTGTACGATTTTCGGGCAGATTTTTGCTGCAGCAGGCGCAATCACACGTTGTAAAGGAAAATCTTTGGTCAGGAGTCTAAGATCGGTGGTCTTACAACGCATAGCGTCATTTGCTCATTTAGTGCCACTGTGACCAGAAACAGCCAACGACAAAGTTCTCAGATCTCAGTGTGTGTGTGTCTATAATGTCTCATGACATTTATATCATGACAGAACAAAAAGGAACGTAACATGGAAAAAATAGGGGACAAATTACAACTTCCAGGTGTGTAGCTAGCTAATCAGCATGCAAACGCTCTGTTCATCGAGGTTTTTCATGAGATTTTCATGCTTTCCAGTCGAAGTGCTACAAACCTGAGCTGCGTCTCTGCACACCCAGTATGGCAGAGCGTACTAATTTCTTTAATTGTAGGTCTAGGATCGTCATCGTATAATTTAACGTGAAGGACACTTGTTATTGCACAGTCTGTTAAAGAATTCTGCCAAGATTTTATTGGGATCATGTACAGTGTAACAATCGTAAAACACCACTGGAATCGCACAGCGTAAAAAAACTTTATTCAGGTTTATATGAAAAAATGAAACTGTTCCTGCTCATATTAGCTGCTTGATGCTGTAACTAATATCACATACAGGTGGTGACAAAAACTAACGGAAAAACTGGCTGTAGTGAGCAGTTTGCTGGCATGGTTTGAGTCCACTTGTCTCCTTAGAGGGAGGAGTCACTGCAAATCAATACAAATCAAGACAAAAGTTTGTGTCCCCATCCACAGGGCATGAATTCAGGCCACTGAATAGTTTAATGAGGATTACAATCATGTAAACTGCATGCTGTGGCCTTCCCAGTCACCAGATCTCAACCTAACTGAACATCTGAGAGAGATTTTGGAGTGACGTCCTAGACAGCGCTTTCCACCACCATCACAGAACAGCATTTGAGGGAATAGACTTTCGAAGAATGGTGTTCATCATTGCTCAAATACAGTTCCAGAGACTTGTAGAATCTATGGCAAAGCACGTTGAAGCTATTCTGGGAGCTCCTTGTGGCTCAACACCTATAAGACACTTTAGGTTGATTTTTCCTTTCATTTGTAACCCATCTGTATGTGGAGTAACATTAACATGATTGCATTAAAGTCAGAATTCCATTAACGCAAGTTAAAATTAGCAACTAATGGTTTATGCGTCATTGTTTGTCACCACAAAGTTCTCACCAGACACCACAGAGATACTAACGAGATGCACGGCATCAGATACACAGCACTAATTGTCCGCTTTCAGGTCAGAACTTTGCATATTACATTTAGTCCTATCACAGTCTTTTCTTAGGTCTACCTCTGAATCTTTAATTTGTCCTCTTGTGACTGTAGTGCATGACCATGTAGAAAATATCTTCAGTATATTCTTGTTTAAGATTACTCGAAACCAAATATAATATTATTAAACCTATTTCTAGACATTTTTACTCATTTCAAGCTTTAATTTTTCTTTGGGAGGTTATTTTGCTTTTTTCTAGAATGAGTCTAAATGCTTAAAAATAGAATAGAACAAGACAATTTTATGCTTGAAATTAAGAAAAAAATGTCTAGAAATAGGTTCAATAATCATATATTTAGTTTCTTGTAATTATATAATAAGAAATATTAGATCAATTTGACTATATTATTTGACTATATATATATATATATATATATATATATATATATATATATATATATATATATATATATATAAATTTGTGTGTATATATAATCAGTATGTGTTTGGCTGTTGTTCAAAATGGCATCATTTTGATCATCTATAATTAACCACTGGTATAACAAAACTCTCTCTCTCTCTCTCTCTCTCTCTCTCTCTCTCTCAAAAAAAAAATAGTAGTGCACTTCTCTTCTCTCAAAGGTAATGATGCTGAGTTTGATCTCCTGTGTTGCATATCACACATCAGTAATTGTGGTTTGAGGCAGTTTACCTGATAGAAATCATTATTACTGATGAACAGAATCCGTATATTTCTGTATGTATATGTTTACATGCACATAATTACTTTTGTGTATATAGATATCTGAATGTAGTGCTTTATTAAGAAGCTATCTCACATTGAGTAGCTGATTTCATTCCCTCTTTGTTTATTAATGAAACAAACATTCGTATGAAAGAATATTAATGGTGCTACTTCAGTCTGCTTGATGTTAATTTTGTGGACTGATATTTCAGTCTGTGTTTAAGTAATACAGAGTTTGGATGTAAAACAGCTTCTTCCTGTGTGCTGCATCTTACCACAATGATGCTTTCATCAGCCCTGGATGAGGTGAGAAACACACGTCATGTCAGTAATGTACGGAGTGACTGGGTGAGAGTTCATGCAACAGTAATTACTGGTGTTTGAGCTGCTATGTGTGTGTGTGTGTGTGTGAGTGTCTTAGAGACAGAAAGAATCCAGCAAGATAGACAGATTGCACTGAATGAGTGCCATCCTTTCAGCTTGGATGCTTGATTGCTCTCTCTCACGCTCTCTCTCCATTTCATCTTTCCTTGGTAATGATTTCTATCGACATTTTGTCTATCATTATGGCTGTATGATGATATGATATTGATATTGTGGTAAATAATGTCACACTTTTCTGAGATACTGTGGGTATTGTGATATACATGTTTCATGTTTTTTTTTTAGTATTTTTAAGAAGAGGAACAATGACGTAATATAATTGGATAGACTGATTTGATTTGATTTGACTGATATATATATATATATATATATATATATATATATATATATATATATATATATATATATATGTATGCTCTTCTTTTTTTTCAGTGTTATGTAATTTGATATTTGTAGATATTACTTAAAACTATAATTGAACTAAAGTTAAAAAAAGCTACTTTTTTGAGGATTTTTTCCATATTTTTGCCATAATTTGGCCAATTCCTGCTCCTATCATGTGACAACTTCCACCTAGGGAGGCTAACACGTGCTTCCTCTGAGACACGTGAAGCCAACCAGCCACAGCTTTTCAAACTGCTGCTCATGATGCGTCACAAGGCAGCGTAACACACTCAGAAGAAAGCGCTACCCACCCTCTTCCGTGTATATGAGTTTAAAGACGTCCATGATTGGCTAGTGTCGGTGTGATTGACAGGAAAGAGAGAGTATGAAAGCATGGCCAGTTTCGCACTGTTGCCACCCCCAGCAACTCCTGATCTCTGGATGATAGAGTGAACAGTTTTCTGTTGCACCATTCAGGAGCCAGTACTGTTTTGCTGTCAGTTTGTTAGCAAACCTATATACATTGTGATACATATTATGTATCGTAGAAATGTCTTCAAAGTATTGTGGTATGATATTTGTCATACAATACTAAGTATTGTGGTATGATATTTGTCATTGTACGAATTTGTCATACTGCCCACCCTTATATACACTATACGGTTAACAACACGTGGACACCTGGCCATGACACCCATATGTGCTTGTTGAACATCCTATTCCCTTTTTGCTGTTATAATAACCTTCACACTTCTGGGAAGGCTTTCCACTAGACTTTGGAGCGTGGCTGTGGGGATTTGTGTTCATTCAGCCACAAGAGCATTAGTGAGATCAGGCACTGATGTTGGGTGAGGAGGTCTGGGATGCAGTCGGTGTTCCAGTTCATCCCAAAGGTGTTCAGTGGGGTTGAGGTCAGGGCTCTGTGCAGGACACTCGAGTTTTTCCACACTAAGCTTGGCAAACCATGTCTTCATGGAGCTTGCTTTGTGCACAGGGGCATTGTCATCCTGGAACAGGTTTGGGCCTCTTAGTTGTAATGTTACAGGGAAATTGTAATGTTACAGCCTACAAACACATTCTATACAATTGTGTGCTTCCAACTTCGTGGTAACAGTTTGGGCAAGAAACACAAATGGGTGTGATTGTCATGCGTCCATATACGTTTGACCATATAGTGTGTATACTTTTTTACAACTTCTTGAATGCATTTTATAACATGTCCTGAAAACATCACATGAATCCTGAAAAAGAGAAAGAATGAGGGAAGGACAGATAGATTATGCCCTTAATGTCCTTCTCACACTTTAAACTATGTTTAGTTCTACAAGGCATTTTTATGTCTTTGATAAGACCAGTCTATTACAGACATTATTCACTCCTTGTGGATATTCAGTGAAAGGCGATGTGTGAAGAATATGATCAGTGTTCCACATCAATTTTTTAACAGCTCTAGTTTTCTGTCTAACTCCAATAATCCATCACAGAGCTAGTTATTCACTGCTTTTTCATTTTTTGCTTGCTCACACCAAGGCGAAGATTGTCATAGCTACAACACTTGTCTCATATTCAGCAGCTTTGATCAGGCTGTGAAACCTGTTCTGCTTTATATAACCGTGTTCGAACTTGTCTATATTGAGCTCATGACAGCTTGCTTTGTGATGCCTGCAGTTTGTTGGATAATTACTTTCACGGACATTTGCTTCTAAATTTGCTGAGGATGAGATTTAGTTCTTTATTTTCTACAACAACAATCTATTTTAACAATTAGTAACAGTTATTAAATTTACAGGCATAAAAGATGCTGAGCTTTGAGACTTTTACGGCTTTTATACTGTACATGCGTTTCCCACAATTAGTTTCCATAATTACCTTTTAATTAGTTTCCTCTTGTGGGCAAATGTTGGTGAAGCAATGCCCAACTGCATGCTATATCTATGTATCTTTTGTGTAACATGTTATAAAATGTTTTTTTTTATTGGCCGGAGCACAATAGCTAATTGTCATTTGAGTGTTTTGTGGACTGTGCTGCCCACTAGTGGCCTGAGCTGCAGGATAACTTGTGATTCGGGAGAAAAGCAGAGAGGAGAAGGGAAAGATGAAACAGGGCAGTGGGCTGAAAGAGCGACCGCAGGCGTGAAGGGCTGACGACGAAGCCTGAAACCGTGCATATGGTCGTCAGGATGCGCATGGACGCACACAAATGGACAACGTAAACAGATGTCTGTGTACGGCAACATATCGCTGATGTAGATGCTTTTCTGCCAACAAACGGACAAAACCACCCACCCACTCACCCACGAAAGGTTGCCACCAGCGTATGCCAACATCACGTCTATAGAGACCCCAGGGTAGAATGATCCACACTGGAGTTTAGAGACACACAGACACATCAGTGAACAGCAACACCATGAGCACATAGACTGTCTATAAATAAGATGACAAAATGGTGCTTGGGTACAGGGAGGGGTCAGATACACAGATAGGGCCTCGTCTGTGCAGACACACGCGGCCCAAATAGAGCAGATCCCTCCCTGAGAGACAGCTCAAACATCAGACAGACTCATTTGCTCTCTCCCCACATCCTACTTTCAGTTCCACTACACACACACACCCACACAGGCACACATTTGCATGCTGCTCTTTGTTCTTACTCTTGATCCTTCTCAGTTGGACAGCTCTGTTCCAGATCTTCTCTCATTACTTTCTATTGGACACATGTACACACACACACACTAGGAAGAGAAGGACCCAGATGGTATGAGACATAATGGAAAGAAAAGAGGGTCTGAAGCTCTAAGTGCATTCCTTCTGCCTTAACTATGTTTATGTGTTGATCTTAAATAAAGCTCTTAAACACTCCAGCAGCACAGAGCCGTCCATCCACAAGTGGCTCATCAGGGGAAGCTTGCCAATGCCCAGTCGATTCTCATGTTTTAATCCCAGTTGTTCTTTTATTCTTTAGCTGCTAGCGCATGCTGGCGTAAAAAGTCTTTAATCGAATTTCCCTTAAATGGTACTTATACACCCTTATGTGTTCACTTACAGTACATGAGCTCCTAAAAATGTTAAAGGTTGCAAAAGTCATACCACAGCGCAGTTGAATTCTCAAATCTGATTGGTCAAAATGTGTTTCAGTTAATTAAATGCCGAGTGCAGTGCGCATTATCCTGCTGAAAGAGGCCACTGCCATTAGGGAATACCGTTGCCATGAAGAGGTGTACTTGGTCTGCAACAATGTTTAGGTAGGTGGTACGTGTCAAATTAACATCCACATGAATGCAAGGTTTCCCAGCAGAACATTGCCCAGAGCATCACACTGCCTCCGCCGGCTTGCCTTCTTCCCTTAGTGCATCCTGGTGTCATCTCTTCCCCAGGTAAGTGACGCACATGCACCCGGCCATCCACATGATGTAAAAGAAATCGTGACTCATCAGACCAGACCACCATCTTCCATCGCTCCATGGTCCAGTTCTGATGCTCACCTGTCCATTGTAGGCGCTTTCGGCGATGGACAGGGGTCAGCATGGGCACTCTGACAGGTCTGCAGCTACGCAGTCCCATACGCAGCAAGCTGCGATGCACTGTGTGTTCTAACACCTTTCTATCATAACCAGCATTAACTTTTTTTCAGCAATTTGTGCTACAATAGCTCTTCTGTGGGATCAGTCCAGATGGGCTGGCCTTCACTCCCCATGCACATCAGTGAACCTTGCGTTCACCAGTTGTCCCTCCTTGGACCACTTTTGGTAGGTACTACCCACTGCATACCGGGAACACCCCACAAGACCTGCCGTTTTGGAGATGCTCTGACCCAGTTGTCTGGCCAAAGTCGCTCAGATCCTTATGTTTGCCAATTTTTTCTGCTTCCAATGCATCAACTTTGAGAACTGACTGTTCACTTGCTGCCTAATATATCCACCCCTTGACAGGTGGCATTGTAAAGAGATAATCAATGTTATTCACTTCACATGTCAGTGGTTTTAATGTTATGGCTGATCAGGTGTATGTGTGCGCATATATAAAATATACAGTATATGCAAAGTATCACTCAGTGTACCTTGTTCTCTGACAGACTGTGCCTTGTTATCGTGTTTGCTTTTCTGGTTTTGCTCTTTGTCTCATTTCCTTGTTCCTGATTAGAGTCCTTTTCTGCCATAGTCTGTTTGTTAATTGCCTGACCCTTTCCTGTTATAACATTTACAACTTTGCTTGCGTTTTGAATTTGGTCTGCCAGTATAAAAATTAAAACATTTCAACCTGCACCTGCAACCTGACAAAGCTGTGTTTTTTTTGTGTCTTATTAGCTTCAGGACAGTGAGTAACAAAGTGAGGCTGGTGAAGGAACGACTGTTCGATAGCTGCTGTAATGTCATAACATGACAATAAACATAAAGTCATAACATGAACTAACTTGTGTATAACTATGTAACTATAGTAACTGTGTGTATAACTATAAACAGATTAAACGTCAGACATATCATTCTTTAATGAAAAATAAGTTAGTGTTGGCAAATTGCAGTGGTAGAAGAGGAATAGATATTAAAAAATAATCAACTTCAAGTTTCTGCAGTAACTACAGATAATTATTTCTGTATTTTATCTGTCTTTTCCCTCAGGATACACTGAGGTTGTTGGAGAATTTACCTTAACATTACTGTGCCATGTGAAAAGCTAAAGATTATATGAGTCACGTTATCACTGCATTTATTTATTTTTTTTAAGAATCTGCCTAACCCCTGTTTTTTACACTAAAGAGAATCCAGTAGTCCATCTGAGCAGTGAAAAAGTATTGCAAGAGCACAGATTTTAATGTCGAACAGGAGGACAAGCACATAATGGAACATCATGAAACCAGCGAAGGGTATCACTAGCAACACCCTGATGAATATACTTCACAGACGCTGTTATCAGTGCACTCCTTATATAGCCTATATTAAGGTATTTTCTTTTGTATATGCTTTTCTTTTATATTTGTTATAAAGTCAGTTCAGTTTGATATTTTCTCGTTTTTACGTTGTCTTTTTTTAGTCTCGTATGTCTAATTAAACTCTATATGGTAAATGGTAGTTATAGTAATTTACATTAGTGGCAGAATGTTGCCATGGCTACCATGGGAGTTTTTTTTTTAATAAACTGTAAATAAACTATAAACATATGGGAATATATGGACTGATAAACATTAGCTTCCCAGACTAGGGTTGGGAGTCGATCCCAAAATGAATCAATTCCTTGATCCCAGACATTTGGAAATTGAAAGTTGAATCCAAAGTGATTTTATAGTAGCCTTATTTATAGTAATCCCTTTAAAAAAAAAAAAATCAGATCTATCTTCTTAAGTGTTAATTGTCTGATGGTAGTTTATCTTGTTCTCTAGACCATAGTGCCATTGTTCCACTTTCATGGATGACATGTTTTGGAAACAGGTTAGGTTATGCTAGCCTGGATATGTTTTGCATGTTTATATAGATACATAAAGTATATATCAGTTTATGATGTGTTCATACATGTTTGCTTAAGCCTTAAGCAAAGGTTGACACAAAGTACTAAATACAAATAACTGGTCCTGTGCTCGGTTGGAAAAACAGTAGCAGTATGTGTTGAAATACGTAACAGTTCAAAACCATTCCATGCTTAGTTAGTATGGCACTGTTTTTTTTTGCCCAATCTCTTTCCCTGTGTATGGGCTTTTGGAATCAGGAATGGAGAGAATTATGGTGTGGAATCGACTCCATCGATTCCCATCGCTTGAAATTTGAAATCAGGCTCGACTCCAAAATCTCTGGAATCAAACAGCCTTACGTCTGACAAAGGGGAATTGAAATAGGATTAAAATCTACAAAACCGGCATTGAATTAATGTTTTAAATAAAAAAGAAATGTTCTAGATGTTCTCTTTATACTCCTGAGCCATATTACCTGCTCCACCTGTATGTAAACCACACAGTTTCCAGTGGTTATTATTGGTGACCTGCTCTTCCCCAACCCAGTCCTGTATACTACAATGCTGCCATTGTCATGATAATTACTCTGTCAATATTGAATCCCAAGCTCTTAGATATTTACTTAGATCTTGGGTCAGTGAGTCACAATGTGTCAAGCCCCACCAAAAAAAAAGCATGTGCACTTGTAACCATACGAGGGAGGAAATGTGATGAGCAAATACAATGGTACTGTAAATATTACACTTTCTTTTTTTTTTTTGCACATTTCTACTCCAGTCAGTGTTTCCATAGTTACACACAAGACCAGCCACACAGTCATTCACATATAAAGCAGTTTCAACTTTTTAAAATTCATCAAATGCACTTATAATATTTTTTTATATCCTGTGTGTGCATGTGTGACACAAACATGAGAAAGGCAATAACTACTTATCGGTGTCTGTACGCACACACACACACACACGCACACGCACAGAGCAAAACACTGATTTTCTATGCTATCCATTTACATCCAGCCTCTTATTTGATAATGAGCTTTATCAACCAGGGTGTAGGCATCTCACACATAAATCTTATAATTATCAGCTTTGTAGGTGTCTATGTGTATGGGGTGTGTATGTGTGTGAAAGAGAGAATGAGAGTGTGACTGCATCAGACGCTTAATAAATCCTCATCTTAGATGTTAAGATGTTTAAGCCGTTTCAGTTTCCTTTCACATGACTTAGAGCAAATGTGCTTACAATTATTATGGAAAATCTATTTTAAAAGGATAAGAATTTGTACGCTGGGTTATTATTAAGCTATTAAATGATTACTTTGCAGTTGACATGTTTTATTACTATTGATTGCTACTGCAGAATCTAAATGCCATCCATCCATCTAAGAAATAAAATAAGTAAGCTTGCTTTTATTGATTGATTGTTTTAGCTTAGTTTTTTAAGTAGCTCTTATTGCTGAGTAGAAAATGAGGAGGACAGCATTATGTATCATGTGCTCTTTGTGCCTTTGTGGAATCAGTAAAGTACATGCATCCATCTATCTATGTTGATCTATCAATGAATGAATGAATTGAATGAAAGAACCAGTAGGAGAAAGCAGCAGGTGGCACCTGGTCTACAGTTAAAGCACGACATGGCGTAGCTTTTTACTCTTATAAGAACTGCTCATGACATTTCTGATTTAATGTATTGTCTGTTAGTCAGCTTTATAAATGAGTTGGAATAAAATGCTCACTACAGTGTTTACTACAAAGAGTGATAATCATGGCAAAACCCAGCATTCCGTAATGTTTTGTTAAAGAAATACAGTGCAGCAATGTATGAGGTGAGGAGTAACGTGTGGAGCTGTAAGAATAAGTTTTATTTTTTAAACAAATTTATAATTAAAGTTATAAATAGCTTTATAAATTTACGTTGCACCTTTCAGAAAATCAAGATACAGAATATGAAAATACAGCATGCCAGCAAATCAGTGTATCATCCATTCAATCCAAAAGTTTTTTTTTTTCTTTTTTCCATTTTATTTCCCAAAAACAAACACAGATTGTTTCATATAAAACAAGTGTTCATAGGAATAAAAATCGATCAGATCCTGATTTCTCAGCTTTTCTATTCTAAACCATAAAATGAAAACTGTGAAAATCTAAAGTAGGCACCTTTTTTTAAAACTCGTTTCATTCCCACACGCAAAGATCACCAGCAGGTGGAGATACTGTATGAAGATTTAAACAGGGAAGACGCAGGGAAAATAGCTAATAGTTGCTGGAAAGATAGCGTCACTGGAAACATAAACAGATGTCATAGTGTATATTTGATGATGGAGTGACACACCAATATTTCTGCCAATCTGGCTCAAACTTGTTTAGAGAAATGCTCGACCATGAACAGACACAGGTTTTGCCAAGACCACAACTCGAGAAGGAAAGGAACGTGGCTGACAACTTTGGCCAGGTGGATAAAATGAGGTAAAATTGTTGAGCCAACAATATCATTGTCTTTAATGTAGCCTAAGTTTGGCAGCACTCATTTAATTGATTTGTTTTTACAATTCAACCACCGCATACTCATTTAAACACAATGATATTGGTGGTTCAACAAATTTACCTCATTTATCAACCCGATCACTTCCTTTTTTTTTATGAGGTTGACATCCACTTGTCCTTTCTTCTGGGTCAAAATATACAGTACACATAAAATTAAGTATATAGGCCAATATTCCAAAACATCATATTCAGAGTCTACTGTAGATTCTCCACTAAATTCATAGCCAATGGGTGAATTTAGAAAACAAATAGTTTTAGGGTGTTTTTTTTTTTTAATTGGGTAAGGATTGGAATGGATGATACACGGATATATTCAACAGTATATACTCTTACACGAGGACGGTAAAGTTTTTACCTGAAAAGCAAAAAGAGATAGAAGAGATGAAGATGTTAAAGTGAGACTGAATGATCTGAATGACGTGTTCAGTCTTAACTCGGGTACAACTAGATAACTCCAGCAGCTGAGGACGTGAGTGTAAACCCAGGGGTGCTATAGATGACTAGCTCTACTAGATAAACAGCAGAGTCTGTAACAAATGTAGACACAGAAAGGTAACTAATGCACCTGCACTTTCTATATAAATCATGTGTGTATAATTTGTATAGAATGGATTTGATGTTCATAATCTGTGGATATTTGTATTCCTAAGCAAAAGTGCTGAATCATTCATGCTTAGGGCGGTGGTGTTTAGGGCTCCCTGGAGACCATCGCTCTGTCTCTAATGTTTCCATACACCTAGTATGGTCAAAACAGATGTCCTACAGGGTTGTTGACAGAGCATCCATGTTACACATCAGCTGAGATTCTGTTTATGCAGGAAGGTCATACAGTGTGGACTGATACACGAGAACGTCATCAGTTCACCGAGTCGATCACACCAAACCCACAAGTAGCACCAAGTTTGGCTTCACTGTGTGTGTTTATGCTCTTTAGTGCCATAAAATATTCAGAACATGTAATAATACTTTTTAATATTTAATCTGTGCATTTGCATTTCCCATGGTTGTGTTCAGGCCCTCATTTGCTATTACAGATAAGGTCATCTTGATTTTAGTGAAGATGAAGAAGGAGGGATTGTGTGTATGTGTGTGAGTGTGTGTGTGTGTTTGGCGGAGTGTGGGATGTGGGAGTAGTAGGGGACTAAGAAAGGAAGACAGAAAGATGGTTCCTGGAAGACTGGAGGTTTCTAGCCGGCTGTTCTACTTTTCCCGCCAGTGCTCCTAAGGCGTGCTCAATTCCCAAGTTCCTCTGCTGTACTCTCCATTTGCCACTTTCTACTCATTACACTCTGTTTATAGCCACCTGATGCCTAATGCTGATTACCAAACACAGCACCATAAACCGGCAACGCAGCTTATGCACGAGTGTGTGTACATGAAAGAGGGAGAGAGAGAGAGAGAGAGAGAGAGAGCAGGAAGGAGAGCCAGCCAGTTCATTATGTGAAATGACATGAAGGAATAAAGAAGAAAGAGGAGAGTTGAAGATGACTGTGAGACAGATGGCAAAGACTGAGAACGCGGAGAGAAAGTGGTGTAGTTGAGAATTGGGGAGCTGCGATTCAGACGTGAGATCCTGTCAGTATGGCTGAGAGAGGGGAGCAGAGTGATGGAGAGATGATGAGAACAGATGGAGGTATGGATGGTTGGATGATGAGATGCGACTGTGGGCAGGATAGATAGGCTTACTGGCTGCTTTTTTTTTTTTTTTTTTAATACGGCTGTCGTTTAAGGTAGAATCTCGGGCTAAATGAAGGCAAGTCTCATTTCAGCTCATTTCAATTCATTTGATTTTCTTTTTATGAGCACAATCTGAAACTGACAGCATAGAAAAGCCTCCTTTCAGTGTAAAAACAAAGTTCAAGGGCTCCCTTATAATTCATTTCATGAATAATTTCCTAATAATAATAATAATTTAGTATGAATAGTATAATCCAGCTATTACACAGCTATTAGAACATGATGTAAATACAAACCGCTTATATTTATTAAATGGAGTCATTAGAGCTTTGTGTTCCTGAAATGTTCTGTCGCAGAACTGAGTTACACCAAGGTAAGATTTTGTATCATATAACAGCACTTTTCCTCATTTTTTTTTTAAATTAAAGTTTAGGTTCTGTTACATTAGAGGTGACATTTATGTTGTTCACACTGTGTTTAAAGAAATGACAAAGTTGAAAACCCATTTATTTCAAGTGGCTTGTCAATTAGTCCAATAATTATAATAGCAAAACCATAACTATAACAAATACAACAGTAATAGTTGATAATGACAATAATAACCTCCGCCATCATCATGTCCTTAACCCACTTTATGGGTCCCACGTTGAGAAACTGGCTGTAGAGGACTGCTCACTTTACACGTGTGTTAACCACAATTACAAATGACGTCTTCTTTACAATCCATTAAAAATAATAAATATTTATATAGGGTTCATGGTGCTTGTTTTGCAAGTCTTTTTTTCCAATCCAGATATTCCACAATCTCACCTTTCAATTGTCCAGTTATCATCTTTCTCATCTAATCTAATCAAATTGAATCTAATCGAATTTAATCATAATGAGAAAGTTTCTCAAAATGACAGCTTAGTGTTTGCTAAAGTTGGCTTCGTTTTGTAATTTCCATACATTCACCCTTCCAAAGCCAATACCAAAGAGAGTGTATGAAATGGTTTTCATTTACGTATACCTTATCAACATTATTATCTTTTAAGGCTTTTTTTCTGTAGGTCTCACTGATTTTGATTAGGCTAGAAGAAAGAATCCATCATTGACTCATTCATCACTGAATATACATGCAAATGCCAAAGCAACTCTTGTTGTTTTTGTTCTTCTTTTGGCTGCTCCTGATGTGGGTCGCCACAGTGGATCATTGGTCCGCATATTTGATTTGGCACCGTTTTTGATGCCAGATGCCCTTCCTGATGCAACCCTCCCCAATTTTATCCGGGCTTGGGACTGGCACTGGGAGTGCACTGTCTTGTGCAACCCCAGTGGCTGGGGTTGGTTCCCTGGCCGGGAATCGAACCCGGGCCAAGGTGGTGAGAGCACCATGGCCTAACCACTAGTCCTCCAGGGACCCTGCCAGAACAACTCTCATCAGTGTCTTATTAGTGATTCCATATCATGGCCATGTGAAAAGACAACAATGTCCTGCAGAACAGTTGTGAGCCATAGACAAATCAAATCTGTCAAAGACTACTCTAAGGTGCAATGGCAGGTTGAAAACCAAGCGAGTAGTTAATAACTGCGACAAACAGTGCATGAAAGTGTTTGATTCAATAGAATGGTTTTGATCAAAAAATAAAAATTTCACCAAAGCATGCATAATGCCTGATTAGGACCACAAGATAATTGAAAAATGATATTAATGTAAGCTGATTGTAGACACGAATACACTTAGTCCTTGCACAGGAGGCATAGTGTGAGAGTTTCATAGAATATGCTGAGCCACGTTTTAGATTTGTGTCACCACTTAGTGTAAGAATGTCCTGAGTGACTCGCGTAGGTATGCGTGTATCCACAACTGGAATCGATCTGTCAGGTCAAAAACAAACAAACGAAAAAAAAAAAAGCTTTTTTGAAGCCAGTCTACTTAGCAAGCTGAAAAAAAGAGCATTACCAGACAAGTTACACAATAATAGAGTTAATGGTTAAAATACTCTATATTTTAAAAATAGGTATGAGCAGATGGTGTCAGAGTGTAAGCTTGTAAACTGTCTTTGTAGCATTGCCAAAGAATTGACTGACAACTTCCTAAACAAAGACTAATAATGAAGAGAAGATTTTACTAATTAGGACTGGTGTGTGCAAGACAGAGAAAGAGAGAGAGAGAGAGAGAGAGAGAGAGCTCATAAACTCAGCTGGGAAATCTGGCATCACAAGAAAACCTGAAGTGAGGTAAAACCTTACAGGACTCAAAGTTTATTATGATACTAAAACATTTTGTGTCAGTTTGGATACAAATTTTTTTTATTTTAGCCCATGTTTTTTTGTTTTGTTTTCTGATTGCTATAATGCAGAAGCTAGAGCAAATGCAATGTACTGACAACTGTAATGAAAAAAGAAAGAAAGAAAGAAAGAAAGAACAAGTGTATTGGCTACCAGTTTCAGAGTTTGAGGCTGCGTTTTGTTTTTTATGGTCTGAAGATATGCAGCTTCCTGTCAGCTTGAACTTTATTACTAATAAGATTTCTGTTGTTGACCTTTACTGTTAATTCTAACATTGTATTTGTACGCTCTGATTGGTCTGATATCACAGATTTAAATATATAATTCAAACTGTAATTCAGATCACAGGTTTATATTAATGATCTTATTCTCATACGTGAACTTTTCTATAGTATCTACTTACATAGAGAAGTGATTAAAAGACGTGTAATTGTTGATATATGGTATACAAGTTTTCTATGAGATGTTTGTTTAGCATTTTGTAACAATCAAAGGTAATGCTGTAACATTAAGTATTTGAGTTTTTTTTAATAGATAAAATTTCTTTTATTTTCTTTCATCCTATACACTTGTTATTAATGTAAGAGTTGTGACTGCAGGGAGGGAAATACAGTAAATCTAAGGGAATGATGAGGACCCACTGGGAAAAGGAGAACAATCATCGTATGCCACTAAAATATGTGTGGTATTGTGCAGCATGGTGAGCGTGCTCTAACTGGCATAGCTGAAGCGTAACGATGACTATTGTGCACAGGCCTCCCTTTTCCCTATCTCTTTTCCTCAGTCGCTTGTGTGCCAGTGAGCAGACCATGTTTGCAGGCCTCTCACTGTTTGAGCCGGGCGCTGATTCAAAAGCTAAGCCTGTTGTAGAGCTGCACTGAACCACTTGGGGTTTGTGTGACCTTGTGCTCTAAGCTAAGCGAAGGGAAGGGTGGCGAGCAGTAAAGCCAGGCTCAATCCCTCAAGCCGAACACAGCGTAGGATTCTCAGTGAAGCGAATCACTGCACACACAGTCCAGGAACACTCGATAGCACTCACCGAGACTGCAAAAATGCTCAGCATGAATGTAACAGCGCTCACTATGTCACTAACACATCACTAACAACTAAAACTCCATAACTCAGTGGTGTAAAAACCATTTACATTCGCAGCTCTATGCTGCATAACATCTTATATTCCGTAACACTTCCTACATTCTCTAATGCATTTGAAACACACATCCAATCTGTGTTTTTTAATCAGGGTTTAATTTTCCATGCATATACGCTTTATTAGGAACACCTGTACAACTGCATATTCATGCAGTTATCTAATCAGCCAATGATGTGGCAGCAACACGATGCAAAAAATCATGCAGCACCATTTGCGCACCATTCTGTGTAAACTCTAGAGACTGATGTGTGTGAAAATCCCAGGAGATCAGCAGTTTCTGAAATACTCAAACTAGCACATCTGGTACCAACAACCATGCAACGGTTAAAGTCACAGAGATCACACTTTTTCTTCATTCCAGTGTTTGATGTGAACATTAACTGAAGCTCTTGGCCTGTATCTGTATGACTTTATGCATTGCACTCCTGACAGATTATTAGATAACTGCATGAATGTGCAGGTGTACAGGTGTTCCTAATAAAGGGTGTACGTGTGTACGGGAGGGTGTGTGTGTGTGTGTGTGTGTGTATATATATATAAATATATATATATACACACACACACACACACACATAATATATACACACTCAATGACAGTTGCACCACATTGATATCTAATCATCCGTCTGTGAACAAGAAACAGTTGGTGTCATTTTGTAGGGTGACAGCTCAATCATAACTCACACTCTTCAGATCGTCCTTATTTAACTAAATAAGAAAAACAATTATCCCAGAAGTAATTAAAATAACAAAGACATCCAATGACAGTTCAATTGAAAGGTTTCAGTTTTAATGGAAATTTAAATACTTAGCTTAGATTCTCAAGCCTGCATTTCTGCAACAGGCAACACAGGCGGCATGATGTTGAACACGGAACATTTACATGTTTTCTAGACGACCCTTCAATGTCAAATAAAAGGCTGTTACCATATGTGGGTCTGGAATCCTATTTGCTCCTGAAACTGTGACATTTTAAGGCCCATGTCCTAGATTCCCTCACCACACACACATACACACATACACACACAGACACACACACACACACACCACCTCCAGTGGCCACCGCTGAAGCCAGCCAGACTTCGCTTGCCATAAACAAATTACAAAAGATTTATGAGCACCTGGAGACCCCCTCCTCTGTCTCACTTCCCTTCTCTTTGCAATCCTCCTTGTTTCTTTTCATCACACTCTTTTTTTAATCTCTATCTCTTTTGGTGTCCTTTTGCCCTTTTCCTCGCTGCTCATTGAAATAAAGTGTCTCTGTAAAGAGCGGTTTATTACCGCATGAGACAGTGTCCTCTGTAAAGCTCAGAGGTGACTGCTCGACTTGCACCCTCATCCCAGAGATAGAATATCGACTGGAGCGCAGCCCTGGCTCACCAGCCTGACTCTGGACTCCATAAAACACACAGCAACAGACAGTTTTAAAGTCACTTATCATAAGATTACTACTTTCTGTTCTGTGCGTGGGTCAGAAGGGCAATCTGCATGTATGCATTAAACATGCACAACGTATGCACCTCTCAACTCATGTATATCACTAAATTACCAAAGATCCACATCATATATGTATATTTTCCCCTGAATCACTCTGGCTCTTTTCCCTGTCTCTGTCACTATCATCCGTCTAAAGCCACTTAAACAAGAGATGGCACCACTAAAATCAGATTTGCTTCTCGCAGTACTATTGCCCACTGAAAACAAGCTTGTGATTTATTCCTCGATAACTGCACCCTGAAGCGTATCATTTTCTGCATTGTGAAACTCGAATATAGTCTGTACAGCGGCCTTTTGCTAACGTTCTGGGAAATCAAGCTGAAGTTGTTATATGGAAAGGTCCTTTGTGAAAGCTCAAATCTTAAAGACATTTGAGGGGAGATTCATTTTATCATCATAAAAAGCCAAAAGAAATTTGACTCTACATCAAGGAAACAGGTTAAGTAATAGAGAGAAGGAATTGTGGATAAGACAGCAGTTACAGTCAGGTCCAGAAGTATTTGGACAATGACAGAGTTTTTGTGATTTTGCCTTTATACACCACCACAATGGATTTGAAATAAAATAATCAAGATGTGATCGAAGTGTAGACTTTCAGCTTTATTTTAAGAGGTTCCACAAAAATATGGCATTTACCATTTAGGAATTACAGCCATTTTCAACAAAGTACCTCCATTTTCAGGGGCTCAAAGGTATTTGGACAA
>CM040462.1:22023563-22135132 GCA_022758105.1 Pangasianodon gigas
CAATGACAGAGTTTTTGTGATTTTGCCTTTATACACCACCACAATGGATTTGAAATAAAATAATCAAGATGTGATCGAAGTGTAGACTTTCAGCTTTATTTTAAGAGGTTCCACAAAAATATGGCATTTACCATTTAGGAATTACAGCCATTTTCAACAAAGTACCTCCATTTTCAGGGGCTCAAAGGTATTTGGACAATTGACTGACAAGAAGTTAATTGACCAGGTGCGGTTTATTCCCTCGTTACTTCAAGATCTCAAGGAATAAGATTCTTTGAACTGATGAAACCAAGATTAACTTGTACCAGAACGATATGAAGAGAAAAGTACGGTGAAAGGAAGGAATAGCTCATGATCCAAAGTATACCACATCATGTGTCAAACATGGTGGAGGAAGTGTTATGGCATGGGCATGTATGGCTGCCAATGGAATGGGCTCACTGGTGTTTATTGATGATGTGACTGCTGACAGAAGTAGCAAGATGAATTCTGAGGTGTATAGAGCTATACTCTCTGCTCACATTCAGCCAAATGCTACAAAACTGATAGGACGCCACTTCACAGTGCAGGTGGATAATGACCCTAAACATACTACGAAAGCAACTCAAGACTTTTTGAAGGCAACGAAATGGAATATTCTTCAATGGCCAAGTCAGTCGCCTGATCTTAACCCAATAGAGCATGCTTTTCACTTACTGAAGACAAGACTGAGGGCAGAAAGACCCACAAACTGAAGGTGGCTGCAGTGAAGGCCTGGCAAAGCAGCTCCAGGGAGGAAACTCAGCATTTGAGTTTTGAGAACATGAGCTCCAGACTTCAGGCAGTCATTGACTGCAAAGGATTTTCATCCAAGTATTAAAATTATGGTTATATTTACAGTTATGTCACTTTGTCCAAATACCTTTGAGCCCCTGAAAATGGAGGTACTTTGTTGAAAATGGCTGTAATTCCTAAATGGTAAATGCCATATTTTTGTGGAACCTCTTAAAATAAAGATCACATCTTGATTGTTTTATTTCAAATCCATTGTGGTGGTGTATAAAGGCAAAATCACAAAAACTCTGTCATTGTCCAAATACTTCCGGACCTGACTGTATATCAGTTATATAGGTTACAAAAACAGCCTAGCCAACACCATCCATTAGTAGACTAGGCTGTTTTAGGATGCCATGAAGGAAAAAAAGATTTGAAATTGTACTTATTTCCGAATGAGCAGACCCTCTTAATGATGTGCATCTGTGTCTTTCTTTCTTTCTTTCTTTCTTTCTTTCTTTCTTTCCTTCTCTTTCTTGTTAGCCAAGGATCATGCTTGAAAGAGAAAGACCTTCTTAACCCTGACATTTACAAATAATTAGACGCTTGTGTGTTTGCTCCTTGTGTCTTTCTGCAAAATATCTGTAATATCTGTAAATCAGTAACAAAAATATTCTTCAGAAACTATTTTCAGTTGGTTGGAAAACCTCTCCTATAGTGCTTGTTCAGGCACAGAGAAGCTCAGAAAAAGCTCTCCTCTCCCAGAAATGAGAGCGAGATGATAACCGTTTGCGTGTACAGAAGAAGATAGATGCTTTGCATGCTTTACTGGTGTGCAAATAACACAAAGCATGCCACAGCCATCATACCACTAATGTATGTAATATACGGTAATAGGGCACAGCTGTGTTAATAAAAATTGGGTGGACTTTTGGCATGCTATCAAAAAGACAAAGCATTGCTCTGTGATAGAGACAATAAACCGTCATGGTTGTTTATCTTTGTCCTTGTCATCCTTTTCATAGCTTCCTTTGTCTATCAGATCCTAAGTGATGAACCAAACATCCGTAAAAAACGCTACCCTTAGGAAGAAAAAGAAACTCAGCAATGGGTATCAAAGGTTTAAAAATAGTAGCACTAGAGAAAAAAAACACACTGGTGCAGATATTTACATCTGCTTTTGGTTCAGAATTACTGCACTGAGTCGGAATGCGTTATCTGCACTGAATCTCCACATCCATGCTGTAATGTTGTTACTGAAGTCCTTAATGTCTCACATCCTTTAAGAAACAATACTTAGTCCCTGTCCTAGAGTTATTAGCGGTTATAAATCATGGTCACCTGTATCTTAGACAAAGGTCAATGGTCAAGGTTAGCATGGAATCATCGGTCCCAGTGACCTTATTAAAAATAAAAAAAAAAGCTTTTATAGTAATTGCTCATGTCCCAGACTTGAAGCCATTTAAAAGAAGCAAAAAAGTGATACCTGAGGCGCACCCTGCGTCATAAAAACACATGAGCTAGCGAAACTTAATCCGCAAGCAAACATTTAACCTGGCAACTCAGGTGAGTGATAACCTGCTTATGTTTAATCTGTGAGAAAACTGTAAAGTTACATAACCTGTTGTTCAGCTTACCTTCAAGAAAACATATTACAGCATGCATGCAGATGTCACGTGCACCTTACAGCCTTATAACATTATAGTATGATAAGCTACGTGTTCTAATAGCTTGAGTGAGATATAATCAGTAAAGTGTTTAACATTCTCTAGAGGTGAGCTCTCTTGTCCTGTGTCCTGTGCCACACAATAACACAAAAACCAGCCCGCACAAATTGTGTGCACCGTGACCTTTTGTGAGGGCAGGTCTGTGGCGGAGAGCTATCTGGGATGAGTTACAGTGCTGTTCCTGAGCTATCTGGATCAGATAATAGTGCTTCATATTCAGAGCTGAGACGCCAGGGGACAGAGACAGTTAGGAGGCAAAAGAGGCTCAGCTAGCAGAGAGAGCTGTAAATAACTCATTCATTAGGAAACTGACTGAAGAGATATGAGACGCAAGCTGCCTGGAGAATATTTATTAGCCAAAACACACTGTAAAAACACACACACACACACACACACACACACTCACTCACTCACACACTATATTATAGGAAACACACTGAATATGTACATCAGTAAACACAGCAGTTAGCACACATACATGGACTCTGAGAAAGAAAGAAATCAAGCTTAACAAGGGCAAGTCAATGTTGCTATTAATAATCCTTAAACATGACACAAAGTGATCAAAATCTCAAAACATTAATTCAGTCATGGAGATAATGTGAATGACTCTTCACTCTTAGGCCAGAAATCTGTCAGAAATAAAACAGGATTTGTAATGAAACTGTATATGTGATGTAATCATGTAACAAAAAAAGTTTTGACACTCCCACTTTATAAAACAACACATTTACAAGTATTCTGGGACACATCTATAAGCTCTTCGTATGAAGGACAGGTGCATTCTGGGAACATAAAAGCTTATTATACACAAGATAAAATATGAATTAGGGATTAGGAACTAATGCAATGAAAAAAAACCCCATTTTGGTAACACTTTATTTGAAAGGTACCTACATAGAGGCTTAATAACACATTCCTAAGCATTGCATAATATTTTATAAAGCAATGCTGGAGAATTTATGTCAAACCATGTTCCACAAACTTATGTCAAAACATGTAAAGTGACATAACTTTGATAACTTTGTATTTTTTTTTATGCAATTGTCATTATCAGTTGACTTATTTATTTATATCTTGCAAATTATTAGTTTGTTTTTTTCTAATAGCACATTCATGACACTTTGAAAAAGTTGTAGAAGGTACACCTAGTGTTTAAGTATAGTGTTATAAATGTAAATTTGATAAGGATTTTAGTTGTAGGGCATTAAAATAATTTTGTTGGCTGGCATATGGGCTTCATATATAAGAAGCTGTATTATTAACATGGTACTATACTCAGTTCCATGCTCTTATAAGAAGTACATACTGTAAGTACACTTCACGAAAGGTAAGATGGCAGGTAGACATATCTTGTCATTACTTTATTATGGTATCTACATCTTATAAGGAATACTTAATCTTATTTATGAAGACCATATATCAGCAAAATAAATAATTTTAATGTCTAAACATATGGTGTTAATCAAATTTTCATACTTTTATAAGACTATGTAGCACTAGGTGTACCTTTTACAACAAGTGTCATGAATGTGCTGTTGACAAACAAATAAATTGCAAGATATGGATTAAAAAATACAGTAACACAGTATCCCAATCAACTCAGAACAACCATTTCATATAAAGACAAAGTTGCATAAAACCTCCAATATATTTGACATAATCCATTCATAAATTCTCCAGTATTGCTGAATAAAATATTTACACAATGCTTATGAATATGCAATAAAGGCTTTTAAAGTGTTGTGCATGGCTCTGTGTTTCTGATATTGCCCAGCAATTAAGGATTTAGTAATGTATACGACAAGTTCTATGAAGGCTCAACTGTAATGTGTAAGGAAAACACTATAAAGCATGCTGTTGTATGAAAATAATTAATGATGGTGTGCTATGATACATTACCACCCCAAAGTCGATTATTTTTCAATAACAGCATGTCCCAAAGTCTTTTATTTCTCTTATGACACAACGGTTTGCCAATGCTAACTTTTTTTTTTATTAATTAAACATTGTTAATATCTGCGACATAAGTTAGTTCCTATCATCAGCAGCTATAAAAAGTTGTTCCTTCACCAGCCTCTCTCTTTTGTCTCTTAGAATTCATGAGACAAAAAAGTACCTGGTCATGTTATGGAGAATCTGATAATCCCTCTGTCCTGAAGACTTTTCCATATAGAAAGTCTGACGCTACTTAGCCTAGGTTATCTAGCAATTAGTAACATTAAAATTTGTCTGAAGAATCTGTCAAAAAATTTTATTTAGATATAAAATGTTGTCCACGTATTACTATGGATTAGCAGTAAGAGAAAGGGCATAATATTTGCGTAAACTTTCAAATGATGTAACGCCAGAGAATCCTTATGGCTTGGTGCCCTCTCAGTGGCTAAATGATGCTAAGTGGTTATCCAGCCTGTAACGACTGGACATATGCATATATACAGAAAAAGAAAGCACACCCTCCTCCAATTCTATGTTTTTATTTATCAGGGCATAAATAACAATTGTGTGGTCCTCACCAACTAACCTCAGATGACAACAACAACAACAACAATAAAAAAAAAAACACAAGAGATTTCAATATGTAGTAATTTTTCCCAAAAAGTAAACCAACATTGAGAAACCATGTGGCAAAAAATAAGTACACCGTTCCTACTTCCACAAGCATTAGTAGAGTAATCAGCAGCTAGGTGTTACCAATGAAATGCGCAAGATTAGTTAATAATCAAGAAGTGACTACCTCTATAAAAGCAGAACTTTTGCCAGTTTGGTGTTTTGGAGCATTCAGGTATGTGTCTACATCATGCTAAGAAGAAATGACATCAGCCATGACCTCAGAGAAGCAATTCTTGCTGGTCATCAATCTGGGAAGGGTTATAAGGCCATCTCCAAAAATTTGAAATTCACCATACTACACTGAGACTGTTTACAAATGGAGAGCCTTTAAGACAGTTGCCAAACTTCCCAGGAGTGGGTGTCATATATATATGCTGAAAGAAGAAAAAATCAGGTTGTTGGAATGGCCAAATCAAAGTCCAGACCTCAACCCTACTGAGATGCTGTGGCGTGATCTTAAGACAGCTGTGTAAAAATGAATGCCCTCAAACATCAAAGAACTGAAGCGATGTTGTAAAGAAGAGGGGGCCAAAATTTCTTGTGTTATGTTTTTTTTATTGTCACGTAAGGTTTTTTGTTTGTTGATAGAAGTTGCTGAGGACCACACAATTGTTATATATTTTTCAGGCCAGGATAAATAAAAACATAGAATTGAAGGAGGGTGTATTTTCTTTTTTCCCATGACTGTATACATATCTCATAGAAATATGGAGTGGTTATACTAGAGAAACTTCTCTCACAACTTTGTTGTTTGTGGGCATATTCAAGACGTAATGTTTTACGATTGCAACATTGAGGATGTGACATAGTTATCTAGCAATAACTATTTCCTTGATGTAGATTTCAGTTGAGCTATGTAGGTTTGTTCATGCAATATAAATGAGGTACGTTAGCCAATTAGCAAGCCTGTTAAATTCTGATATGATAGTTAGCTACATTGCTGGGAAGAAATGGGCACTGCAAAGATAGAGCTCCTCAGACCAATTATTCCTTCTAACTGGCTGTAACCATAATCGACTTCTTTTGGCTTGGAAAGCTGTCTGATTTGATAGTATGCAGTAAAACTGAAGGTGTTTATGAACAGGATTCTGGCTTGGTCTCAGAAATCACTATAGTCTCCAGCTGATGTCACAGTGACGTGTATCACTCAGCCGTCGATAAGACAAAATAATGTTACTGCAATTTTCTTAAAAAATGTAATAAGGCTTGGCTTCATAATGGTCTTATAATGTTACACACAAAACATTACAATTGAGACAAAAAGTAATATTTGCCAAGAACCAAGACAGCTTTATTGGCCTTGTATTGGGATTCTTTCTCATTTCAGCATACCCGGTTACACAGACAGTACCAACACAGGACACAACACACATGTAGTGCAAATAAGCAACGTACATGATTCAAGTGTCAACCATAAAAAAAAAAGTTATGAAATAGCAATATACAATCAAATGTTAAGTAATGTGCAGTATTATACTGAGAAGCAGCATAATTAATAAACAGTGTGCACAATATTAAGTGTAGTCTTACTATTATGTGCAGTATAATGAGCAAAAAGGAGCTGTATAACACAACAGCATATAATATGCTGCTTTTTAGGTGTTCAATAATGCACTACTCAAGATGCAGAAAGCCTGAGGGCAAAAACCCTCTTTCAGTCTGCTAGTGCGTGCGTTTATTCTGCAATATCTTCTACCAGACACTAGGGGATAAACCAGTTTATGGCTTGGGTGGTTTGGGTTCTTGATTATTGCTCTGACCTTGCTGCAACAACGGGAAACACACATCTTGTAATTGTTAGCAAAGCAAAAGTTCTTAGAACCGTAACATTCAGAAAATGTTCCACTAAGCTAAAACTGTTAGGCAAATAATGACATTATTTGCTTGGGAACCAAATTGGATCTGTCTTTCAGAGAATCTCAGATGTGATCATGTTACTGGCTAGAGGCAGCGTGGGCAGATGACACATGTTCATCTTCAGGTTTTCCTGTTTGACAAATCACCCTTGGATACTATTAGGGTTAATGCAATCTCCACTCAGTGCTGCTTCATTATCTCTCTGGTTTTCCTTTCCACATGCTGTGGGAGGGGGGTTCCACCCAGTCCACATCCGCCGTCATTCTGGCTGCACTGGTGAGCGATGGAAACATTTGCAAGGAGAGGAACGAGGAGAGTTTTCTAATACAGTGATGAGCAATAGCAGTCAGTGAAGTTTGGGGGAAAGGGGGAGGACTGGTGGGATTTTAGGAATTCAGGCAATATGAGAGAGATTGCAACTGAAAGAGCATGACTGAAAGAGAGAGAAAATGTGACCTTTATGCCACCGTTAATTAAAGTGCTAACGGGCATATGCTGATTAACGTGACCAGAGAGACAGCTATACAAAAGAACTTAATTTCTGTTATTTTATTACGTGACATGGGCGGAAAAAAACTCCACTGTTCACTGCTCAAGACTGCCAGACCTACAACACGTATACACACTCCGTGACTTCCTGTGAGTCATTAACAAATCATTTCATTGGTGGAATGGAGCGAGTTCTAAAATATAAAATTTAAACAGGAATGAAGTGTAAGCTAGTGTATAATTTCAATGAGACGAAATTAAATTAGTTGAATCAAGATTTAGCCAAGATTTTTTATATAATAAAGATAATGACGATGAAGCATGTGCAATTCAGGTAGTGTATTTCGCAGTACAAGCCATGAGCTTAAGGAACATGATACCGAAATCATTCAGTTGTGGTGGGAAATTTGTGAGATCTTAATGGTAATGGAACTTGTTAGCTACACTGATATTTTTATTCAAATGGAATTGAATCAGATAGAAAAAGCAGTTGAAATAAACAGGCCAGATTTATTGAGAAAATATTTTATTTATTGAGAACGAAATGATTTCAGTTAATACAGAAAGTACTGAGAGGCTGAAAACAAGAACTACTTATTATCTAGTTTCATGTATTCATTTCTAATCTCTATAAACTGGATTAATATGCTATATAGGTATGGAAAGGGTGCAGTGTGTGATATTGTCTGTGTAGTGAAGTCATTGTGAGTTAAAACACAATACAACACAAAACAATATGTTAATAAAAGGACTATAAAAAACTCAGAGAGTGTTCTTTTTGTGTAAGATGGTCAATTATAGTAGCCCCTCACCCTCCCGGAAACAGGGCTTCCCTTCCTTACAAATCCTAATTTAGGCCCTGGTTAATATTGGCTCAAAGGAAACCTGCAGTAGATATTTGTGCATGTGATACAGTGACGTACAGTACATTTTTTCAGTGTATGTTTAAATATGAGCAGATTTGAGATTCATGGAAAATAATCAGTATCGGTGCAACCATACTTTTATATGGTGCAACCAAATATTTAGTTCCCAGTGTCCTGGGATTAAAAAAATGAAATCAGGTTTGGGCAACCAAAGGGATCTCCACTCTCTCTGATTTATTGGAGGGACCCTCCCTGATGTCCTTTGATCAGCTAACTAGAAAATACAATATTCAAAGACAGGATTTTTTTTTGTTACTTACAAGTGAGGGAATATGTCCAGAGGAGCACTACAATTCTCTCCAACCAAACTGTCTCTGATTCTGAAAACCAGCTGTTCAGGCCAAGGCATAAACCCTCAATAAAATCCTTTTATAATCTATTGAAACAATATGCTGTCACGAACACAGCTCAGTTGAAGAAGACTTGGGAAAAAGAACTAAACATGGAGATCAGTGAGGAGGACTGGGATGAAGCCTGGGAGAATGTTATATCTCTGAGTGTTTGTAACAGAGTGAAGGCGATACATCGAGCTCATATCTCCCCCTCCCAACGCCATCAATTTAGTTCGGACCTTTCTCCGCTATGTCCAAAATGTAAAACAGAAGTGGGCAATCTCACTCACTGTCTTTGGCCTGCAGGAAAATACAGCAGGTTTGGTATGTTATTAAATGTGACATTGATAAGATCCTCTCTGCTGCTCTAGAGTGTGGTCCACTATGTTTATTACTTGGGATGACAAATGCCACTATCATTGGGAAACATAGAAGGCAACTCTACAGGATGCTCACATTCTGTGCTAGAAAATGTGTCCTTCTGAACTGGACCACAGACAAAGTTCCGTCTAAGACACAGTGGCACCGGACTTTCGCTGGACTTTCTGACCAGCAAGTTACATAATAGAAGTAATGTGTTTCATAAAATATGGGACCTTTTTGTGATGTACATGGGTTTGGATATTTCTACTATTTTTGTTAGAGGTTTTGTATAATGTGAACATGTAAGACCCATATTTCTGTCATGTCATAGTCTCTGGGTCTTCCACCTGTCATTATTAATGAGCTGAATTGTTTTGTTTTGTTTTGTGTTCTACTTTGTTCTGTTTGTTATGGAAAAAACTGAAAAACCCAATAAATATATATGGAAAAAAAAAGATATTTATATGGACAATATGTGTTTATTTGTTTGTCAAATCCCTATATAACATTATGTAATGAATGTAACAATGATTATCTGCATTTAACAATATTGTAACACCTCTGACCCGTCGAGGCATGGACTCCACAAGACCTCTGAAGGTGTGCTGTGGTATCCGGAACCAAGACGTTAGCAGCAGGTCCATTAAGTCCTGTAAGTTGTGAGGTGGGGCCTCCATGGATCAGACTTGTTTGTCCAGCACATCCCACAGATGCTCGATCAGATTGAGATCTGGGGAATTTGGAGGCCAAGGCAACACCTTGAACTCTTTGTCATGCTCCTCAAACTATTCCTGAAGAATTTTTTGCAGTGTAGCAGAGTGCATTATCCTGCTGAAAGAGGCCACTGCCATTAGGGAATACCACTGCAATGAAGGGGTGTACTTGGTCTGCAACAATGTTTAGGTAGGTGGTACGTGTAAAAAGTAACATCCACATGAATGATGCTCATGTGTCCATTGTTTGCGCCTTCGGCAGTTGACGGGGTCAGCATGGGCACTCTGACTGGTCTGCGGCTAGGCAGCCCCTTGCGCAAGCTGCGATGCACTGTGTGTTCTGACACCTTTCTATCATAGCCAGCATCAACTTTTTCAGCAATTTGTGCTACAGTAGCTCTTCTGTGGGATTGGACCAGATGGTCTAGCCTTCACTCCCCACATGCATCAATGAGCCTACTGTGCCCATGACCCTGTCACCGGTTCCCTGGTTGTCCTTCCTTGGACCACTGTTGGTAGGTACTAACCACTGCATACCGGGAACACCCCACAAGACCTGCCATTTTGGAGATGCTCTGACCCAGTCGTCTAGCCATCACAATTTGGCCTGTGTCAAAGTCATGCAGATCCTTATGCTTGCCCATTTTTCCTCCTTCCAACACATCAACTTCAAGTTAATGTTATTCACCTCACCTGTCAGTGGTTTTAATGTTATGTCTGATTGGTGTATCTATATAAACAGCTTTGGTTCTCATCTGACATTAAAGTCATTCATATGACTGTGAAAGTCAGATACTGAAACAATCTTGTACATATCAGTTTTTCATCAGGTGGCCTATTAATATTGCCCAGTACTGCGCAAAGAAACAATGTCATGAACTCAATTTCAAATGGAGTCAGTTATGGGCCATATAAAATAATGCATGTGCAGTGTGTGTGTGTGTGTGTGTGTGTGTGTGAGAGAGAGAGAGAGAGAGAGAGAGAGAGAATTAAGACGTGATTACAACAGCACTGTAAGGTCTACCAAATTTTCTAAACCCTTATAAACCAAGTTGAAAATAAAACACCAGTAATAATAAGTAGGGGATTTTTTTTGTTTCAACTGCAGTAGATACCTAATGAAGGAGAATGTAGGAAAATGTAGGAAAATGTATGGGATTTAGGTTTTTTACGTGTCCGTTAAATGGAAATTTGTCTGTAACTCTGTACACTCTGTAACACATGAAGTGTATACATTTAAATTACATTTATGGCATTTGGCAAATGCCCTTATCTAAAGTGACTTTGAAGTCCCTATCAATAAATATGTCCTCATACTGGTTCAGTAGGTCGGGGACTAAGAGTACTATCAGTCTAAAAACTCTGCTGGGGAGTTAGTATAGAATGAAAAACACACAAGATAACACAAGATTTTTTTTTAAGATAGCAAAGTGCTAATTTAAGTACTTCATGGAGAGGTAGAACTTTGAATACAGCCAGTGACTCAGGTGTTCGGACATCTATGGGACTTTCATTCTACCACCTAGGCACCAGAACAGAGAAGAGCCTTGATGCATGCCTTCCTTGTACCCTGAGAGATGGTGGGACCGATTGAGCAGTGCTAGAGGATCGGAGGGAGTGTGGTGCAGTGCAGGGTGTGATAAGTGCTTTAAGGTAGTTGGGTGCTGATCCATTTTTGGCTTTATAGTCAAGCATGAGTGTTGTAAATCTGATGTGGGCAGCTACAGGAAGCCAGTGAAGGGAGTGTAGCTGTGGGTGGTGGGAGGGAACTTGGGAAGGTTGAAAACAAGTTGTGCAACTGCATTCTGGATCAGTTGCAGAAGTCCAATGGCAGGCAGGGGCAGACCTTCCAGGAGCCAGGAGACTGCAGTAGTCTAGTCTCGAAATAACAAGGGACTGAACAAGCACCTGAGTGGCCTCTGTGCATAGAAATATATGCTTACCTAGTGTGTGTGATACCTATGACACCTATGTGTAGAGATACTTCAGCTGTGTTTTATACAAGTTTTTAAACACTACAGCCAAATGGTATATTCCAGGCCCAATTAGTGGCAGGGCTTTAGGTATGTAAGTATGGGTACAAGGTGCAGAGCGGGAGTCTGACTTTGGTTTCCTATGTGTAAGGTCTGTGTTGCTTCACAGCCTACAGACTCATTTCCCAGACTGTAGTTGAAGCCAGGAGTTATGTGTCTGCTGGAGGTTAGTCGCAGTCTAATGGGGCCACTCAGTGGTTTTGGCTGTTGGTTTCAAAAATAAGACATTTTATTTGGAGTTTAACCCAAGGAGTCATCAACTTGGAGAACATGTGCAGTCCATCTGTAGTGAAGTCCATGCAGTGCAGTCCATCTGTAGTGCAGTCCATCTGTAGTGAAGTCCATGCAGTCCATGTAGTGAATCTACTCTCTGAACCCACTCAAGTATCACACAATATCACGTGTAGTGTCTGGTGAATTCCCAGCTGTAACACACCCACTAATCATGGTAATTAACTGGTGAGCTAAATCAGTTGTTTTAGAGCAGGTACATCACCAAAGTGTGCTGCACTGTCACCATCTAGGACTGGAACTGGATATCTTGGGCATGTCTTAAACTGTTGTACTATGTCATAGTGCTAAAGTCATAGTTTCACAATTCTCTGTAATTCCTCATACCTTCCTCATACCTTAGACCACTTGCATTAAAATATGATTTGTTAATCTTGATGGCAGCAAATGATGCAAGAGGGAAAACCGATCACAACTAACACTAACCAGGATGTTAGTTTGATTATTATCTACAGTAATTATCTGATACATGTAAAATGATGGCACACTTTCATATATCCTGATGCCTATTATTGTTATTAAATAGTAATTTATTGGGAAAATGTAAATTTATTAAGGACATAATGGACAGTGAAAGCAAAATGCACCATTGCTTCAGTAAAAATAGCACAGTGTCCTTTTCCCTTTCTTCATACTTTGAGATAAATCCATACACTGTTTTGTTTTGTTGTGACTGGCAGTAAATAAGTGGACAATTTCTTTTCCTAATAAAAGACCTTTATTAGTTCTTTAAGATCCTCTGTTGGAGAGCTAATTTCCTGAGCAATCTTGTCTTAATGTACTAAAGATTTGATGTTTCTTAATAATGTTGTTGTACCTGTGTAACACATTGCATGGTTCAGTGTTCATTACGTAATTCTCTCCGAAGAGGCTTTGCTCACATTGCTGTGTGTGCAGGCATGGAATTTATTTTTGTTTAGCAACATTTTTTCTGGTCCTCGAGCTCAGTAACAGTATTTTCATGAGGTTCAGAGCTCAGATGCTGTTAGAGCGCTCTTCTGTGCTGCACCTGGGACCTCATGTACTGTGTGTCAAGCCACGAAATAATAAAATGTCATGCTTATATTGTTAGAAGTGGCTCAAGCAGCTTTCTGAGCTGGTTATCAGCAATGCGTGAGCTTGCATGTGGGCATATGTGTAAATGCAAATGATGAGAAAGGCTCTTCTTCGGGGTGGGGGGGACATACACATAGATATTTATAGGTAGATGAAGAATATTCTAGCTCTTGGTTACAGCATCTTCTCTCTTGGACACACACACACACACACTCTCTCTCTCTCTCTCCCTGTATCCATCTCTGTCTCTGTGTATCATCTATTTCATTATCATCCCTTAGTCAGAATGAGTGAATTAGCAGGACAGATTAAAATAAATGTCATATAAGAGTAGGAAGTAGGGGAAGAGGTGGAGCCCTTATGAAAATCTCTCCATCCTTCCATGTTTTTGTCTTTGTGAAATGGCAGCTATAGATGCATAGAGGCCAGTGTGTATGTTTGTCTAGGTGTGTGTTGTTTGCCATCTTGCTGTAGACGTTATTCAGTGTTGCCCTGCAGGTTTGTACCAGTCACCATCACTCAGCTCATTGCTCACAATCTTGTGAACACACACACACAAACACACACACACACTCTTCTCATTGCCTCCTACACTGCAAGTTCTTCTCATTGGCCCTATAGTTGTTGAGCTTAATCGCTGTATGACGCAGCCTACTGTAACACACTTATGTTACACACATACAGTATACACCACTCTCATTTATACAGTGGGGACCAAAAGTCTGAGACCACTACTGAAAATGTGTCTATTTTGCATTCTTTTCTAATTTAATACAACATTTTTTCATTAAAAATTATATTACCTGCAACAACCTGAGTGAAAAGTACAAAATATTTACATGAATTTCAGAATTTCACTAATTATGTTCCCCTTTTGCTTTAATAATAGAATATGCACTCGAGCTGACATGGACTCCACAAGTTTGTATAAAACCTGATGATGCATGTTAAATCAAATCTACTGGAGTGTCGACTGAACATGTGCTTCAGTGGAAGAGATAAGACTCGAGGAAATCTGACCTTTTGTACAAAGGATTTAACATAATCAGTATCACAAAAAAATAAAATATTTGAGAATTAAATGAATTAGTGACCTAGTGTAATAGTGTAGAATCTTAAATATTCAACATATTGAACATTTCATTCTGTTTATACAAAAATAAGCTAAAATAAATTACAACCATGTCATTATTTGTATAATGATAATTTTAAATACATATGGCTTTTAAGACACTGTGCATCCCTAATCAGATAATAACATACTCAGAAATTAAACTTAATTTCTTATGTAAACATATGACTGTGATGTAGTTATGAGTTATGAATGTTCATCCTCCAGCTTTGACTGTTAGAAAGAAATGCTTTCGCTGCCAACAGCAGGCCGATTGCCAGTTGCGAACATACACCTGCTCTCAGCTCCTATAGAGAGAAATTTAGTTGAAAACAAATATTATCAAGGCTGATTGAGATCAGGGCTGATCTAGGATCATGTCTTGGCTCGAACTATTATTTTGGTTAAGTCTACACGATATATGCATAATGCACTCACCAACCATGTTATTAGGAACACCTGTACACCTGCACATTTATGCAGATATCCAAACAGCTGATCATGTGGCAGCAGCACAATGCATAATATCATGCAGATACAGGTCAAGAGCTTCAGTTAATGTTCACATCAAACAACAGAATGAAGAAAAAGTGTGATCTCTGTAACCTTAACTGTGGCATGGTTGAGTATTTCAGAAACTATGGTGCGAAAAAACAAAAATATCCTGTGTGCAGAGGGTCTGCAGGCTGAAACACCTTGTTGATGAGAGAGATCAGAGGAGAATAACCAGACTGGTCTCAGCTGACAGGAAGTCTATAGTAACTCAAATAACCACTCTTTACAACCGTGGTGAGCAGATAAGCATCTCAGAATGCACAACACATCAAACCTTGAGACCACATCAGGTTCCACTCCTGTCAGCTAAGAACAAGAATCTGAGGCTATCATGGGCACAGACTCACCAAAACTGGACAGTTGAAGACTGGAAAAATACCAGGTGATTTTTTTTTTCTAATCTTAAGCTGTCCAGTTTAGGTGAGTCTGTGTCCATGATAGCCTCAGATTCCTGTTCTTGGCTGACAGGAGTGGAACCTGATGTGGTCTTCTGCTATTGTAGCCCATCCACCTCAGGGTTTGATGTTTTGTGCATGCAGAGATACTTTTCTGCTCACCACGGTTGTAAAGAGTGATTATATGAGTTACTATATCCTTTCTGGCAGTTTTCCTCTGACCTCTCTTAACAACAAGGTGTTTCCACCTACTGAACTGTCGCTCGCTGAATGTTTTTTTGTTTTTCGCACCATTCTGTGTAAACTCTAGAGACTGTTGTGTGTGAAAATCCCAGGAGATCAGCAGTTTCTGAAATACTCAAACCAGCCCATCTGGTACCAACAACCATGCAACGGTTAAAGTCACAGGGATCACACTTTTTCTTCATTCTGTTGTTTAATGTGAACATTAACTGAAGCTCTTGACCTGTATCTGCATGACTTTATGCATTGCACTGCTTCCACATGTTTGGCTGATTGGATAACTGCATAAATGAGCAGGTGTACAGGTGTTCCTATTAAAGTGGACGGTGAGTGTACATAATATTTTGCAGAATAATATAAATGAAGACTGGGTTCCTTCCTGTAAAGCAGGAAGATTCTGGATCTCTTCTTAATGTCAGACATGCACTGGGAGAAAAAGTTTGAAACCGTAGTCTGAGACGAGTCGCACAGATGTGTCACTTCAAAACAGACATGACTCAAGTTCCAAAGTCTTGAATCATACTTTATCAAGTAAAGCTGCCACACACTTATGTAGCCAGTTTATTCAGGACATTCTTTCAAAATGCCATTATTTCATGCTGTAAATGTAAATGTAAATAAGCGTTCCCTGTGAGAAGTAATCAAAGGCAGGACTTTTTGATCAGGCCTGTCATGTATTCTGCTCTAACTGTTTAGACAGAGGTCACAATTCCACATATCAGATATGTATCTGAGTTCAGTACCAGATAAGAAAGTGGCCTACATTGGAATTTGAAATGTCAGATCCAGTGTGATTTTTTTTTTTTAAACAACTTTTACTACATCTACAGAGCTAGGCTGCAAAAAATGACATCTTGGCAAGTGAAAATATCTTGAATATAGTAAAATGTATCTAGTTTTCCTATTACAAGATTACAATAAACCAAATACAAGATTATTTACCTATTTCTAGACTTTTCAAACTTGAAATACTCTTGTTCTATTGGCATATAACTTAATTTTAAGCATTTAGGCTATTTCTAGAAAAAAAAAAGCAAAATCATCTGCCAATAGAACAAGATAATTTATAGCTTGAAATAAATAAAAAAGTGTTGGAAATATTTGATAATCTTATATTTGCTTTAATGTAATCTTATAATAGGAAATATGAAATACATTGGACTATTTTCATGATATTTTTACTTTCTAAGATGTGCTCAGTGGACTGAGGTGACATGGTGGTTATTCTTTAATAAAATGTAGCCACAAATTCATATATTAAGGCCATGAGTTAAGTTTCTCAAGCTCTATTATGTGGCCACAAACTGCTTATCTTGTGGCAGCTATTTGTATTTTAAAATGAACGAGACACAGTGAGAGTGAGAAATCAATCGAATTAGACCATCGTGGCCACAGAACATAAGCATGGAGATGATTGATAATATTACATGTTACTTCAGTCTTGGAGTGTTGTATAAAGACATATTGGAGTCACTGGCACTGCATCATAGATACCATTAGATTGAGTCTGCTTAAGCGAAATGTCAAAGAACATAGACCTTTTCAGCTGTTCCTGCCAGCTAAATAATTAACTGGAGGCCATGTGTTAAGTGTGACTTTCCAACAACATAGTAAATTGTTGGCCCAAGTCATTAAAAAAACAAAAACTACAAAGTCACCTCAACGGCTCAGTACAAACCTGTATTGTCACAGTATTGCAGTGTATTGATTTGTGCAGGTTATGATGCATTGCACATTTTCCGATTATAATGAGCATTTGTAGGTCATAGGTTCGAAGTCACACCTTCCACTATAAGGTCATTATTTTTAGAAGGAGAACGTGTGAATGTAGTGAACAGGGTTGGGTGTTTGTAGCCCCGTGGGCAGATTTCATTAAGGACTGTTACTGGGTCAGTGTCAGCATCCGTGTTCTCTTTAGCATCTGTATGAAGATATTACAAGGTCTTTCCAAATACACACCCACTCAAACTTGCACATAGACACGTCTTGCTGTGTGCGTAGTAGCTGCTGTTTGTCTGAAGTGCTGCCCTCACCATGTCAAGTACATCCTCATCCTGCGTCCCAGAGGCTGTTTACCATGGCAGCTCTGCTCACCACACTGCACTGCTGCTAATAAAGCCAGACTAATTAGCTACACACACTCACTATCACGCACACACAGGAAAGCAGATGATCTTCGCTAGGTTGGTTTCCAGACCCTCAGGGCTTTGAGCATGTACAGTACAGTGGCAATCAAATCTCAGTACAGAGTCATAAATATGTATAATGGGTTGTTTGGGCCACTCAGTGTTCCATAAACTGTAAGGCTAACTCGTTTCATTAACGTATTATTATAATTGCATTTATTCTATAGCTTAACATAATTAGGGTGAGATTCAAGATTCAGGATTCAGATTCATGCGTTAGCAGGTTATTTAAGTGTAGGCTGTTGCTTATGGGTGTGGAGCGAGCGCTACTACTTTCTCTTGTGCGTGTGTAGCGTCCGTCCAGGATTTTTAGCTACGATGAGAAAGGGTGGTAGCCAAAATGAAGCCTATAGCACACGATGTACTACAGTATGCAATTTATTCTTTAAAATGTATTTAAAATGAACTCTAATATTTGAATGAAGTAAATAAAAAGTGTGAAAATGGGTTTTTGATGTACGCTAGTGTACGTGCCAGGTTTTGTATTAGCTTTGTTAGCATATAAGCGCTGAAAGCTAACTGTACTAGCAACATACACTCATCAGAGGCCCCACTATATGCCTATATGCCTTTATATCTTCTAAGAAGTAAGACATAAATTAAATAATGCATTAATTAGCTCTGATGAGAAATGGTAGCAGCCAAAATATAGCCTACGGTGCACGATTTACTACAGTATGATTTATTTATTTTTAAAATGTTTTACTAAATATCTTAATCAAATAGCACACTAATCAGTGTGAAAAATTGATTAATTTGCATGTAAAATACCAGTCTTCGTATTAGCCTAGTAGCATATTAGCAGTGCACTTATTACACATATTACATGTATTAGCAGTGTACTTCCTCTCTGCTACTTCCTTCCAAGCTTTATTTTCCTTCATAATGTCTCTACACACTTTTTATGAGAGGTTGTATAAGAACCATAGTTCTTATACATCATCATTTGTGAAAAGGGGAATGAAAAAATGTTGGACCATGCGTACCATGCGATTGGTCCTGAGGAATGATTCCAGCCAATTGTTTGTATTTGGCACGTTAATTAATGTCATAAATAATTTGCAACTCACATGCCACTCACCGCTGTCGCTCTGTGTCATGCACGTACATAGGAAATGAAGGTTCACGTCACTTTGTCGCTCACTAAATGTGAACGCAGGTTAATACTGCTTTAATATGAAAATGATAGTATGCTTTGGTACAGGTATTATTTTTCATAGTTTTTTTTTCATAGATAAGTCCTAGCATTCAGAAAATAAAACTGAGCATGCGCCTGATCTGTGTTCTACACATTATGTATATGTATTGATGCATTAAACCCCTCTAAACCATTGCTTGATCTGAAAACACAGTGCCAGAGTTTCTCCTCTCTCTTATTACAGAAGGGTAATTCACTGTGAGAAGTTGTCAATGACACAGAGAGCTACGCGCCTGAACCCAAGCGTGATTGTAGTTGTTTAAGACTTCTTCTGGCTTCCTGTAATTACGCTTCTGAAGGAGTTGGCCTGTGCCCAGAACAAGCACTCTGAGCCAAACGCAGGCCCTGAGAGCTTCTTTAACTGAGAGGACCGTTTTATTCATATCATTATGGCCTTCTGGACGGCAAATCTGATCTGAACAGCTTTATGCTTGTATCTGATAAGTCACTAATTCTGAGACAGACAGTGTTTTTAACTAGGCTTCTTCTCACGTCCTCGTAAATCTCTCTGATGCAGTAAAGAGGGTTTTCTTTGAAGCATTGTTTGTATAGTTTACGTGAAATGATTTACATTTTGACAGAATTCAGAGCAACAGAAATTCATTCATCTGCCCAGACCAAACAAAACCTACAGTCCTAAACACCTGCAGATTGTGTGTGAGTGTGTGTGTGTGTTTCTCCATATGGAATATCACTTATTCTAACTAGAATATTGCTGTTCTAGCTCAACCTTGAGAAATGAAAGATCTGGACTTTAGGTTTACGAGAGAGTGAGAGAGAGAGAGAGAGAGAGAGAGAGAGAGAGAGAGAGAGAGTGTCACCACCAGGGACAGTTTGCCTCATTTAGATCTCATCACGTTTCCATCTGCGTGTGTCTCGGGCTCGAGAGCAGATTTCCCTCTGTCGTTTACCTTCACTCCATCTCCTCTCTGTGGGGTCAAGACCCATTATACTGACACTTTATTTCATGCTCCACCTTCAAGAAAAGATTGAGGTGTGTGTGTGTGTGTGTGTGTGTGTGTGTGTGTGTGTGTGGAGGGGTGAAAAGATCATACACACTGGTTTGCAGCATGCCTCAGATGAAACCGGCTGTGGGGATTGATTGGAGCTTTATGCCCTGTGGTCTTGTTTAGGTTAAACAGAGAATCTATCTGTCTCTGTCTTTTACACACACACACACACACACACACACAGACTGCACTCAGCTGGGTTCTTTTCTTTAGAGCTTACCCACTAACTACAGGGGAGTCTACTGTGAGCAGTGTTTGTGTATTTGTGCATATGTAGAGGTGAGTGTGTGGGATGAGTCAAACAAAAGGTGTTTATCTGCCTGTCTCTCTGTTTGTCTATCTACCTATCAGGGTGTGCAACATGGCAAAAATATAATTTTGTTACTTGTTGAAAATATGTGAATGGTAACAGTAAGAGTTTGAATCCTGATGATGCCACAGCCATCTGTGGTCAGGGACGAAGGGAGCAAAAATTGACCGTACTCTCTGAGTTTGAGGGGCATATTCTCTCTCCCATGTCAATCACAATGACACTAGCCAATCATGGACATCCGTGAGCTCATGTATGCGGAAGAGGGCGGATAGCGCTTTCCAATGAGTGTATTACGCTGTCCTGTGACACAGCCTGAGCAGCAGTTTGAAAAGATGTGTTTGGCTGGCTTCACGTGTCTCTGAGGAAGCACGTGTTAGCCTTCACCTTCCCCGATTGGTAGCTGTCGTATGATAAGGGAGAGCTGTCTGTCTGTCTTACAGTAGTGTTATGCTGAAACTTCTTGTAGATGAGGGCGGTGATGAGGAACAGTTGAGTCTGTGTGAGTTATAGCCGGAAGAGAATAATGCCATTTTATGTCCTTTAGAAGAGATAAAATTCTTCTGGCATTCTGGCATCGGAGTTCAGTGTTAGAAAGTAGAGTGAAACATAACCTCCAGTGGCATTCTGGGTGAAGATGTTGGATGTGTGCGTTCTTGTGTGAACAGCCATCTTGGACCCGTTCTCAGACTCATATGACAATGATGTGCTGGGCGTTTGAAAACCTGTTGTTTTACCACAGCTGATAGTGCTTAGCCAAAAATAGAGTACAAATTGTTAAGTCGGCGAGAAAAAACAAATATATATAAAGCCAATATGAAAGTCTGGCAGTATTGTGACTCAGAGTGCAGTGCTAGAGTTGTGTGCAGGTGTGCATGTTGGGGGAGAGATTTTTATCCTCACGTGGGTAGATATGAAGATGTGAAGCTTGCGGGACAAAAGATGAGAGAGATAATACATTCAGGAAGAATAAAGCATACATCCAATGCAAAGGCATTAAATGTCTTAAACCTCAAAGGCCACAAATCAGGTACCTCAGGTTTGTAGAAGTCCATTTTACAGGTTTTTGTCTCTCTGGATGAAGCACAGTGTTGTGAAAAGATGAAGACCCCTCCCTCTCTTGTAAACCTAAGGTCCAGCGCTTTCATTTTTCAAGGTCGAGCTAAAACAGCAAAGGAGTAATAATGTTCTGTATGGAGACACACACATGCACACACACACTCAGTCTGCTTGTACAAGTGTAATAGAGCATTATAGTTTCCTTCCATGCTTACTGTGGAAATAAATCTTACACTTTTATCAGCCGTTCATTCCATCCCTGATTCTCTGCGCAGCTCTACCTTCAGCCTGCACGTGTATTCATTAATCAGAGTTTGGCAGGCCCTGTCTCTCTCACCGTCACCTTTTCTTTTTTTTCTGGTCTCTCTCACCCACTTTCTCTCTCTTTGTACTTCTTTCTTTTAATTTCCTTTTTTCCCTCTCCTTTTCACACCTCTTTCATATACAGTCAGTTATACAAAGTGTGCTTGTTTTTATTTGTGTGTGTGTGTGTGTGTGTGTGTGTGTGTGAATGTGTGTGCGTGTGTGTGTGTGTGTGTGTGTGTGTGTGTGTGTGTGGCTGTGGAAGAACAACACACACAGAACACACTCATTATCAGAGCTGATCCCAACAGCCTGCTCTCCAGACTAGCCTGCCTTCCATCTGACACGATCACAGCCAGCTTTAGCCTCCACTTACAAGACCCGTGTGTGTGTGTTTGTGTGTGTGTGTGTGTGTGTGTGTGTGTGTGTGTATGAGTGCAATGGAGGTGAGTGTTCATATTTGTACTAAAAATGGCAGAATAATAGATGTGCATGCATCAAGCTAGAGATAATAGACATTTGCACACAGTAATTGGAGTGAGCTGTGAGGTTTCAGACATTCTCTCTCTACAGATATCATTGTTCCAATTACATTTTCCACTTAGTCCACTTAGTCTTCTTCCTCTTCATGTGTATGTTCTTCCTGTTAAAGGATAATCTGTCTTTTTATATTAGTTTGGAATCCTGTTATTCTAATCTTTGACAAGCCAATAAACATTCAAAAATGTGTAAACTGATGTATTAACAGACTCTACAGTGGAACAGAGTATCTGTTTTTTTCCATAATGAACATGTAATTTGGGGCGGTTCTACCTAATAGTTCCAGTAGATTAATTTAGCAGCACAATTTGATTCAGTAAATCTACAGCAATGGCGATTGTGTGTGCAAATTAATACGTCTGGAGAGCAAATTTATACCATATACCATTTATATAAAATTGTACCATTCAGTATTTTAATAGTAAGAAGGTTCAAAATTATGCCTCAGTATCTCTGAATGATTAAAATGGTTCTTAATCAGTTTCATGTTGCACCTCAATGCCAGCAGCATTTAGAAACTGAAAATTCAAACATATTATACTCTAAAAACAGAACATATAGGTTTTTATTTTACATTAATATTGTACTTTGTACAGTTTTTTTGCTGTAATCACAGCATTTAATCAACATTATACTAGACACACTTGACCTGTAACACACCCACTTTTTGCACATTACGAGTAGAAACTTTCTAAGACTGTTTTTTTCCCCACTCTGCCAGCCATTAACACACTCTGTGTGTGTGTGTGTGTGTGTGATTCACAGGCTCAGTGGCACTGAGTGTGTTCCTGGTGTCATTGGCAGTAACAGTGTGTGCTGTTTGGCTGGTGGCTCTGTGCGGCGTCTGTGGTTGGTGTCAACGCAAGCTGGTGAGTTTTCACACACACACACACACACACTCAGTGACCACACCACATATCCACACACAAGCCTTAATGATCAAATTAGCATCCAATTAAATCTATGCATAAAATGAACCCACACACTGACACTGCTGATATTCCGCTCTTCCATCTTGGCTTTACCTGTACCTTTCCAGGTGGCATGGAAATGGGAGTGAAACACTTTAATGTAACATTTTTTCCAACCAAAATTTACGATTAAATCGTCATCCTTATTATTAATATCATCTCTAATATTAGTAACAATAAGACCAACCTATCTTAATGTATCAGAATGTTCTCAAATATTCAGAAGAGTGCAAAAGAAGGAAGTATTCAGTATTCGAGAGGTATTTTTACATTTGGTGCCCATAAGTCAAAGGGCATGGAAATTTCCAGCAGCTTGTTCACTGCTTTGAGACCATTGCACCACACCTTACTGTGACACCAAGACAGATGAAGTGGCAGTAGTGGTATTAAACATGTCAGGCAGTAGTGTTTTGTTAAATATAACTCTGGAGTGTTACCACCTACTCCTGGTGATTGACTAGCCTTCTCTAGGCTTATATACTCATCAAGAGGAACCGTAAATCTATATATAGTTGAATAGACCATGATCTGAATTAAAAAGTACCATTTAGGGACAGTAATATTTAGCTTTTGCTTCTCCAGAGAGAAGTTTAGATGTGAATATTGTTTGGTTTAGCTACAGATTAATCAAAATGTGCTTGGTCAATAAGCCATTTAGCTCACATTAAATCTATTTCTTATTAGTACTGTTGTCCATGTACATGTGTTTTTAGTTCATTTTATTAAACAATAAACTCTGCTGAATTTGTTAATGAATTCTGGCCTAAAGATCTAAAATAATTTATAATAAAGGCTTTAATATTTTCCTGACAACTGGCAGATCCATCTATATTAATGTCACTAAAATGTTTAAAACAAGTTTGATTGATAGATATTGTAGAAATTCTGTATTAAACCTCTAACACAATGGACTTCATCTGCCACTTTGGCCATTCATTAGAGTCAGAGAGAATGTATTACACTGAAATGTATTACACAATGTAAACTACATTATACTCTCGTCATACACTCATCCCCAAACAAACCCACATCTACCCCAAATAGATCTGCTCAGAGATGGGCATCTTTTAAATCCTTCCAAATAAAATGGTGCGTCTTTCCAGCAGAATGTCAGGTCTGAGGCAGCACTTTGATTGCAGCGTCATGTAAATCTCTTTTCTATGTACTGTATCTAGCCCAATATTAGGAGATTATTTCAAAAAGGAATTATGAGGTCAAATGCTACGAGGGAAAGATCTAAGTTGTAGAACTACTTCTAATTAAAACTTGACTGCCTTTCCCAGTGCTCGAATATGCACTCATTTCATTTGATGAAGAGCCTAATGGGTGAACGTGATGTGTAGCGTGCACACACACACACACACACACATACATACAAAAACCCACATCATGGCAGCCATAAGTGTTACTGGACAGATTGTCCATGTACTTACATCTGTCACTGCACATAGATTTTCTTCCTTTCTTACAAACCACAAAAACCACACACACATACACACTCACACGCACACACACTCACAATGAGCCTCTCTCCTCCACAGGCGAGCACTGTCACTATAGATTACAGTGAAAGGCTTGGAGTTGTAATGCAGTCCATGGCTTATGTAATATAATTTGGCTGTCTCTCTCTCACACACACACACAGAGACACACACAGATACACACACACACACACACACACACACACACTGAGTTGCAATTGACAAGAGCTTGATATGAGCTTTTGTGTCCATGTGTGTATGCGTGTGCATGTACGCATGTTTCTTTGCATGTGTGTGAGTGGGTAGTGTTTGATCACTCACTCTCTGCTCAGCCTCCGTCAGTGTTAATTAGGCAGTATGAAATGTGATTGATTAAAATAAGGCGGCTGCTCGTTAGGCGGATCGAGTGGAGCATGCTAGCCAAGCGCTTCTTTCCTCACACGAACGGATTCGCTCGCTTCGTTCCGAGCTGATTGATTCACGATGCATGATGTTTCCTCACAAGCACGAAACACAGGACATCCGCAGAATAAAGTTCAACCTCCAAATCAACTCAGATAAAACATTATAATACCAAACTCACAACATGCGTGACGTAAGCGTGTGTACACGTGTACGTGTGTGTTTTTGAGAGTGAGCAAACTATGACGTGTAGCTGTCAGGAAGCCGTATTTGCTCTGATTCATCGCTGGGAGACTGATGCAAGCCAACCACACAGAAAGAAGAGAAAATATTTGCTTATGTGACATCAGGCTGTGTTTAAAGTTTATTACTGAGCTTTATAGGAGCTCAGTACTTCAACCGCCATACTGAGCCTGAGTAGCTAAAATCTAAAATGAGAGGTATCTGACAAAAGCTGGTAATTTACATTTATTATACTGGACTGAAGAGACCCTTACAGATAAATTGGAAAAAAAAAGAAAAAGAAAAATCAGTTTAGTTTGTAAAGAAGTATCACACTTTAATTTGGATTTCTTTATTGAAGAAGCACTCCAAGTATACTAATCACAGTGTGCTCTGTGTGTGTGTGTGTGTGTGTGTTTGACTGAAAGCCCTTAATGTGTTTCTATGCTTTATCAGTAGTTCAGGACAGAGAGCCTCATGGGTAACATGATGTGCACTGAGCACATGTGAAAAAAGCTGCTGCATCTTAAAAAAACCCAAAAAAAACCGACCGCTTTCTTGTCCACTTCCTGTGCAAAGGAATTCAGCAATGACATTTTGAGAAGATGGTTGACCTTCTCTGGGAGTCCAAAGGGGACTGCTAAATCACACTCATAAAATGAAAAGCAATGATGGAAATCTGAAAATATTCAGCAAATTGAGAGCAGATATGAAGTTGCACCAGACTCCCTTGGTTAGACAACTGTAGTGTTTCAGTACTAACAAACTCGGCTCAGCCAAGGTCAAATAGGACGGACACACACACACACACACACACACACACACAGGGAGAGAGAGACACACACACAGCAGAGAGGAAGATAAACAGGCATTTTGAGATTAATGAGATTAATTTATAAGAGACCATAAGAGAGTTTGGATTAGAGTTTAGTCTTCTTCCTTCATGCTTGTTCACCTGTCTGGCTGCCCTTCACTTTTTAATTTCCTCTAATCATAATAGCATTATGATGATTATTGATTACTCCACACTAGGCTTGTATTATATAACAGTATTATCGTCCCTACTTGATATTACTTCGCCACAATATCCAGTGACGTTTATTTTTGATTATATTATATTATATTACCAGACCTGCCAATTGCTATGCATTTTCCGCAGGAGCTCCACGAAAAACATCCGAGCACGCTTGTACCAGTTATCACTCTGAAACTACACCAAAAGATTGGTCTTTTTCTCCTAAATAAAATGATAGATGAAAATTGAAATGTAAATCTGGAATGATTTGCACAGGTGTTTTGAACTCTCTGATATTAACAGACACTTCCTGGAAGCCCCGCCCCCTTCTCCATCTCACGGTGAATATTTTGAGTTCATTACTGTGAAATAAAATCTATCAGTTAATGTTCAACCTGGATAACATTAGAACAATTTCAGCCAAAATAAAAAACTTTGGGGTTTTGGCGGAAAGAGAAAAAACGAACAAAAGTTTTGACTAAAAAGATTCGATCGGACGACCACAAAGTGTCAAAGCTAACATTTTGTTAATGGTGATGAGAAAGTGATTAAATACACTGCTTTTCCTCTCCTCTCCTGCTCAAACCATGAGCATCATCAACAAAAAGTTGGCTATGAGGGAAAAAAAAAGTTGGTAGTTGGTTTCTAAAAGGATTACAGTGAAATATAATGTTATATTTATTTATTTATTTATTTATTACTGTTCACTGCTTATTACTGCAGAATCACTTAAAATCCACCGTCCTGTTGAGGTTTCGCGATTGCCACAGTTCCTGACTGCAGAGCTGGTAATATTATTACGCCCTCTCCTACTCTCCGTAAACCCGAAATGGTGGGAGTGCTCATTTCCCCGTCTTCTTTAGGCTAATTATTCTGGAACAATTAAATCGTTTACCACGATATTTTAAAATGGAAAATTGCAACGAGGGAAAAATTTATATTGCGCAAGCCTACTCCAAACCTTTGAATCTCTATATTTCCTGCTTGTACAGGTGTATATTTGCAATGAGGGGTTTTTGTGTAGTATCCAGTACAGCTTTACATCATAGTTGCATTAGATTTATTAACTTAGAATTGCTATTTATATAAATATGTGCACAGAAATTGGCTCAGGTCAAATGCCTGGAGTTCTAAATGTCACTCATTTCTCAGTGTTCTCCAGGTGGAAACTACTTTCCCACACTCCTCCCGCCCTTTCTCTCTCTCACTCTCTCTTTCTCTCTCTCTCTATCACACACACACACACACACATTTTACCCATCTGACTCAGTTGGACTTCACATGCGTCATGGCTGAGTGTCAGGGGGTCGTACAGACTGGTATTAAATCCTTAATGAAGTCTGGTGAGATGGACCCACTGTGCATGCCTGTCTCTCTCTCTCTCTCTCTCTCTCTCTCTCTCTCTCTCTCTCTGTATGCCTGCATGTGTGTGTGTTTGTGTGTGCGTGTGTGTGAGAGAGAGAGAGAGAGAGAGAGAGAGAGAGAGAGTGGTGATAATTGCATCCTGTCTGGTGATTGGAGGGAAACTCCGGTTCTGGGTGCCAGTGTTTGATATGAGAGAGTCAGTACTACAGGCAGCCTTTAATGAAGGCAGTGGGTGATGAGGAAAATTGCTCCAGAGCCTCGTTCTAATAGAGGAGAAATGGTGCGTGGTTACCCAGGAGTCACAAATCATCCCCGACAGACAAACACACATCTCATCATTAATAAGCGCTGTAGATTTGGGTGATTATTGCCCAAAGCTTGGCTTTTCAGTGAATTAGGAGCCAATTTGTCTGAAATCACCTTCAAGAAGAATTACATGGATGACTGTTTTTTTGTCAGAATTTTCAACATTAAATTGAGCATACGATACACAACTGGTAAAATCCTGGTAAAATCACAGTAAGAAATGGAGAGGCAGTGAACATTGTGGCAGAATGTTTTGGACAAAAAGCGCTTCATTAGCCGTGCAAGCCAAGTCCTTCACAGCTTGCCTGAAATATTCTGTTTCTCCAGAAACTTTATAAACCTCTACTTTCAAAAACAGAAATTTTATCCTTTTTCTGTAAGGGTGCACATACAAATGACCATTTGTCATTTCCCCCCTCAGATCTGTCATTCACTGCTGCCTATATGTTAGCCTGATGTTTTTAGTCGTAACAGATGTTTAAATTATTATCACACCGTTGTCTGTGCGACACTCACTCCTGATCAGGTTTCCCACTAGATCATTTGGTACCAATTCTGAAAATTTGTTCGAAAGGACATATCAGGGATATTAACTAAAATCCTGCGAACATGACATTAACAAGTTCTAACAGTGATTTAAATTTCTGTTGAAAGAAGTCGGCATTTGGTTTCTTTTTTTTTGGAAAGCAAAGCAAAATTATTGCTGTAGTTATGATGTTTAGGATATTCTCTAAATGAAAAGCAAATATACACCATAATTCATTTGCAGTGATGAGCTTCACTTCAATTTTGTTTTTAAATTTGTCTAATACTGAGTGAGTAGGAGTGACTTTGACAGAAGGTGAATTGGCGAACTTTTTAATTTTTCAGCTTGTCCGTCTCAGCGTATAATCAGCGTGAAACTCTAATACCCATCTGCCCTTTGACAAGCACCAGTTCAATATGCATTCTTTATGAATATTTATATATGTTGATTCCGTCTCTGTACAGGACCAGATTAGCATATACTGTTCACTAAAGAATATTAGCATCTAAATGAGAAATTGTGTTCATGTAGGGTGTGCCTGTGGCAGATGGAAATAAACACGAGCAGGGCTAATGATGAAGCAGTAACTATATTTAGATGGCAATAACTATATTTTGACAGTATGTTTTGTTTATGCCAGACCAGTAACGAGCACACACACACATAAACACACATTCATTGCATTTGCTTCCAGTGTTAAGGATGTGAACAAGTGTATACACCTCTGAGTCATAGGTTATCAGCTGACATTTTGAGTTGTGTGAGCGTTAGTGATGGTTTTTTTTTTTTTTTTTTTTTTTTTTTGCAATAGGCTGAGTGCATCTCATATTCCCTCTAGCTCATCATTACCCAGAAGAAATCCTTAGGAATGCTGCCAAGGTTTCAGGCAGATATGTATGTGAATATATTTGTTTGTACAGAACAACTGGCTAAATAATAACAAGGTAGACAGGCAAATCGAAGTTATGTAGTTTAGAAAGATAGTACTAACAAAAAAACAACATTCCATGATGGTGTATTTTTTAGTACTATGGCCTTATGTCACAGACGTGTCCATTGATTTTATATTTAACATGCTTAGACACTGAAGTTCTGCAGGCAAAAATGCCTTGTTGATGAAATTATTTATTCGGGGGAGAATGGTCAGACTGCGTCAAGCTGACAGGAAGGCTATGGTAACTCAAATAAACACTCTTTACAACCATGGTGAGCAAAAAAGCATCTCAGAACTCACAACATGTTGAACCTCAAACCACGGGTTCAAGGAACGACAGATAGATGTGTTGTGCGACGCTTTTCTGCTAAGCACGGTTGTGAAGAATGGTTATTTGAGTTAATGAAGTGACATCAGCTTCTTTCAGTTGCTGTTTTTTTGGGGGTTCTCCCTTCAGTCTCCTCTTCACTTCAGGAGGTGAAATGCATGCTCATTTGAGTTAAGGTCCGGTGATTGACTTGGACAGTCTAAAACCTTCCACATTTTTCCCCTGATGAAGTTCTTTGTTGTGATGACAGTGTGATTTGGGTCATTGTCTTGCTGCGTGATGACGTTCCTCCTAATTAGATTGGATGTGTTTCTCTGTAAATTGGCAGACAGAATGTTTCTGTAGACTTCTGAACTCATTTTGCTGCTACCATCATGAGTTCAATCATCAATAAAGATTAGTGAGTCCATTACAGAAGCAGCCATGCAACACCAAGCCATGACCTCCACTGTGTTTGACCGATGAGCTCATATGGTTTGGATGATGAGCAGATCCTTTCTTTCTCCACACTTTGGCCTTTCCATCACTTTGGTAGAAGTTAATCTTGGTTCCAGAACTTCTGTAGCTCATCTCTGTATTTCCTTGCGAATTCCAATCTGGCCTTCTGATTAGTACTGCTGATGAGTGTTTTGTATCTTGTGGTATGGCCCCTATATTTCTGCTCTTCTTCTTGAAGTCTTCTTCAAACAGTGGATTGTGATACCTTCATCCCTGACCAGTGGAGGTTATTTTTGGTGGTTTCTTTCTTTTTCAGGACATTCCAAATTGTTGTACTGGCTAAGCTCAATGCTTGGGCAATGGCTCTGATTGATTTTCTCCTCTTTTCTCAGCTTCAAAATGGCTTGCTTTTCTCCCATAGCAGCTCTCTGGTCTTCATGTTGGTTTATCCTTTCTAACAACAAATCCAGTCTTCACAGATGAAACCCAAGGCTCAGACCAAAAGTAGACATTCAGAGCTATTAATTGTTTAAACAGTCAATCTAACAGGGCACACTTGGGCAACAGGAAACACCTGTCAGTCACATGTTCCAATATTTTTAATATTTTTGAAAAGGTGGTATGTTGTTTAACACAATAGATATAAATCAGGAAATGAAAGCTGAAATTAAGATCCGTCATTTCATATTCATCTTTTGATCTCAAACCAAATCCTTGTCCTTGGAGTGTCCTTGGCTGAATTAGTGTGTAATGCCTCACATACACTATAGACCAAAGGCACACAAGCTAGCAGTGATATTTTAAAGCACAGTACATATACATTATAATTATGGCATTTTGCCAACAACCAACATAACACATGTTTCCTGACATTTAGTCAAGGTACATCATGAAAATGGTTTGGCTTCCACAGTCATCTCTCAACTGTTGAGCTCCTATGGGCCAGATCAGTGAGAAAAGCAAGGTTTAGCATTTGAAATAGACTTACAAAAGGCTGGCACTGGCATACAAGCAACATACCTTTTGAATCTTTATAAAATGACACCTCAGAATATGTCATGCTGTCATTAGGGAGATGATACAGAATGTATAATTGAAGCACAGTTAGGTCATTGTACTCTATTGCTGCATAATACTGTATGCGTTAGTAAATATTTTACTGTGTATCTCTTTATGTTTGTTTCTACAAAATGGCTTCCAAACTTTTAGCTTGTAGCGTAAGTTATACACACTAAATAGAATTATCATGGTTAACTTTACATTAGTTTGTGTGAAGCCACAGCAGGTCATTAGATAAATGCTCTAATGTGGCAGTGGGGGATTGTGGGGACAGTGTGGCTCAAAGGTGGGGACTGGATCAGGGTCAGTAGATTAAGGCTCCGCACCAGGAACCACAACATGATAGAGCTTCTTGGTTTGATCCCAGACTAAGCACTTCTGATTTTGATCTAATGCCTGAAGTTTCCAGGATGATGCTGCTCCAGAGGTTGTAACCATAGACCCTGTTCTCAGTCTCTTCTCTTATCTCATGTCTCCATGCATGTCACCATGCATACATAAACATTATGTCCTCCCAAAAATAAAAAAAAGAGGAGAAAGTAGTGAGCAAAAGGGTGTGAGATCAGAAAGTTTTACTGGCATAAATTGTAGTTAAATGTAGTTAACTGCAGTAAATAGAATAAGGGAAATGAATAATGTTAATGATGGTATGAAGGAAATAATGAAACAAATGCAATTCACATGCATGTATTATAGGCATATTATACACACATTGAAATATCTACATATGGGAGAAATATATAGATTTATATGCTGTTCTCTTTCCCGCTCTGGCTCTTCAGCCTGAAATATCCCTCATTTCTCTCTCCGTCCCTCTCTTTCTGGCTGTCTCTCTCCCTGTCTCTCTGTGTATCTCCCTCCCTGTCTCTCTTGCCATTTCTCTGTCTCTATCTCTCTCTCTCTATTGCTCTCTGTATTTCCCTGTCTCACTCTTTGTCTCTCTGTCTCTCTTGCCATCTCTCTCTCTCTCTCTCTCTCTCTCTCTCTCTCTGTCTCTTTCTCTCACTGTCTCTCTTTGTCTCTCACTGTCTCTTGCTGTTTCTCTCTGTATATTGCTATCTATCACTGGCTTCTTGTCACTGTTGCTCTCATAACAGTGGCCTGTTTGCTCTTTTTTTCCTCCCTGGAGTCAATTATTCTATTCTATTCTATTCTATTCTATTCTATTCTATTCTATTCTATATTTATCAGATGATAATGCTCTGAATGAAGCTTTAACTGCTTTTTGTAAATGGCAGTCACTCAGTTTACCTTCTTTAGTGCTTAGTGTCTGAGAGAGAGAGGGCATAAGAGACACAGATGTATGGACAATCAGACTGCGAGATAGAGAGGAGAAGGATGGAGGGCACTCCATGAGCGCGAGAGAAAGACAGATGCAGACAGATGGATGGACACACAGGCTGACTTAAAAAACAAAGGAGAAGGGCAGAAGACTTTGAAGTTGACTCTGAAGAGAGATGAATAGGATTAGAAACTGGGAGAATGAGTGAGAGAGCATGCCAGAGACTAGATAAAGGGAAAAAGAGAGGGAATAAATGAAGAGATTCGTGCCTGACAGCAGTGTCCTCTTGAGAATACTTCTAAAAGTCATGTTTTTTCATTGGGAGAAGAGAAGCCTGTTGAAAAAGTAGACTGTTGTTTGGTTAGGTGTGTGTGTGTTTGTGTTTATGCGTGTAGTGCTGATTATTAATGAACTGATTATGTGAATTTTAATCTTTCTTTTTCTGTCTTTCTCTCTCTCACACACATAAAGAATTTGTAATTTTCCAGAGAGACCAGTAGGAATATTTGTTCCCTTCCACCATGTCCTTTCCTCTCCCCACCCTCTCTCTCTCTCTCTCTCTCTCTCTCTCTGTATTTTACCCCCTTTTTATCCCCTACTCTCCTTTTTTACTCCCACTCATGCTCTCTCTCTCTCTCCCTCTCTCTCTCTCTCTCTCTCCCCTACATCTCATCTTTCTAAAAATTTATCATGCTGTTGAATGATAGATGAGTTGCCCTTGATAGCTTGTTCTTGCCTGTCACAAAGCAGCACTGCTCTCCATTCCCAGGAGCCACAGTGTGTAAGTACAGTCTGTGTGTGTTTATGTGTGTATAGACAGTTTGTGATCAAGCCTCTTTAAGTGTGCTTAATACACAATATTTTATGTGAGTTTTATAATGGGGCACATTGCATATTATATTAGATATTACAGATTACAATGCTTTAGAGCTAATAAAACAAGGTAATTTGTACACATTATATTACATTATTTATGATTATGTTGTATGTTGTGTGTTTTTGCAGTAGTGGTTGAGTTTGTTGGAACTCCACAAAAATAGACCATTAATAAGTCTGCTTATGAGTTTGAATAAATTCCTGTAAATTCCTTTAAACCTGCAGAAGTCTACTTTAACCAGTCTGATCTGCTGCTGTACAAGTACAAGTCTATTTTGTACCACTGAACACGGTCTATGCCTCTGGCTGGAAATCATATACAACATCATGGCATTTCCCGAACACAGCTGAACATAAATAGAGCAATAGCAGAAACAAAAATTTTTCCTGTATTGCATCATGAGTTTAATGTTGTATGGCAACACTGTTTAAATGATTTTTTTTGGAGAGTCATGAGAATGTGCAGAGCAATAAGAGAGCTCAGTGAGCCTGATCTTCCCAGTGTTCATCCAGGGATGATAATTGATGGCGTGATGATGCTCTCAGCTGGAATTGCTCACATGGATGAGGGACACAGCAGTATTTCTCTTTTCCAGACCCACTGATGCTGCTCATATCACTCCACTTAATGTGGGCAAAGCCTCTGTTTATGACCTTGCTCTAGTGGCACTGTTCTGATAATCCTGAGGATACTCTTTTCTTTCGGGCTTTTCTGCTGAAATCATGTGCACGAGCAACGTGCATGTTGCTAAAAAATACCAGCAATTTGCAGTGTTATTGTTCTTTGCTGTGTGCGCTGATATGGTTTGCTTTCTTGCCTGTATCTATTTTGGTATTTTTATGATTTAATTTGGAGGTTTTGATTCATTTTCACAGAACAGCAGCTCTGACAGTAGTTGCAGGTCTAAGGCAAATCACAGGTTTATATGCTTGCGGTTGTTCTAATCCAATATCATTTCTATAGTAACAACTTACACACGGATCTGTAAGGCAGACACTCCAGATAGTGACTTTTAATATATTAACTACAAAAAGAGAGTCTGGTGAGGGAATAACTGTTTATAGCCGTAATACTGTAAGTGATAATAGGAACTTTCGTGGATGTTATACAACATTATACATAACTATGAAAGGATAAACTATATGATGTGCTGTTCTTCAATTAATCAAAATTTTTTAGTGTTTGCAAATTGCAGTGGCATAAGAGGAATAGAATACAACACGGCATGCTGTTAGAGAAATATAATCTCACTACCCTGTTCCTTACATATTGCTGTTGCGCATAGCTACTGTAGCCTGCTTTGATGCTCTGTGTGTATATTTATGTGTGTGTGTGTGTGTGTGTGTGTGCATGCGTGCGTGCTTTGGGGCGGTCAGGGTGCATGTGTGATGTCCCTTCTAGCTGGAGCTGACTCACCAGTGTTTGGCATTGCATGTTCTATCTGCCATTTCTGTGCATGTCCTCGTTTTGTCTGTGTGTTTGCCGGTATTTCATGTAATATACACACAGTTCTTTTTCTCGCATAGCTGAGACATTGTGTTTATGTAGTTAATCTGAAAGTCATACCGAAATTAGAATGAATGTCACTGTTTAAGTAGTATTCCAAATTTTATATTTAGTCCCCTAAGTCTGGTGAATCATGCTACCCAAATGCTTCTGCATGTGAAGAACTATGTCCCATTACTGCATTACTCTCAACTGAGATTTACATCAGGGGCTCCCACATTGATTTTGGGGCAAATGACCCCAAATGGACATTATGAATTTTCTGTGATCACAAGCCTTGACCAACTTAATAATTTTTTTAATTTCCAGATTTAAAATTTAGGATTACAGTAGCATTTATATATTCCTTGCAGTGACATTCACTACATGGCACATCCGAGCCACAGCATCCCCGTGCAACAGGTTTCCAAGTCAAACTGTAAAATGTTTAGTGATTTCATGCACATTGACGTTACACACACTGACAAGCTCTGTCTGTCTTTAAAACTTTCCGCTGTCATCATGATTGTTGTCATGAGCTGCATCTCAAATCAAAAAACTCTGACCTTACATTCACATTACATTTTGGTAAGTTTGAAGGCTACATTAGAGGTTTTTAAAATTCAAACACTAACCATAATAGGAAAACCAGTTAGTGTTAGTACTCAGTAACAGTCTAGAATAGTACATAGTACATGGACAGGGAAATTATTGCTGAATCCCTACGCTTAGTACTGCGTGTCAGGAGACTGAAAATTGCAGGTACACTCTTAATTTAAATGTGACTTGTTTGAATGTGACCCTCAGTAACAATTGTAATTATTAGCACACAAAATCTGTCTTTAATATTTCTAATTTGTAAAATAAATTCATAAAACAAAAGAGGAGATTGTGAGTTTCTCTCAGTACCCCATTTGTAACTCAGGTGACCCCTTGTTTGGGAACACCTGATATACATGATTGCATTATATTACCTCTGGCTCTGTATAGAGCCATGAGCACTGACTTCCTCTGTCCTCTCTGTCCCATCTTCACCTGCCACACACCCTTCCGATCCTGTAAGTGCATACATGCATGCATTACGTGCAGGCTCTGTGGGTCCTGACTGACATATAAAGTGAAGTCACTCTATTTATAGACTTGAGTACTCTCACTCCTGTACAAACTCACATGCATGCATGCACATGGACACACACTCACACAAACCCAAGCTGATTCAGCGCTTGTGTCCTTGCTGTCGGAGATTCCTGCAGCAACACAGCTCCACCAATCACAGAGCTTTGTTTGTACAAGCGTAACCATAGCCTGTCCCTTGCTGTGAGATGCTCTTGGCCACAGTGAAGTAAAGCCAGCCAAGCCATTCATACACTCAAACCCTGCTGTCCTCCAGCTCTGGACTGGCTCAGGGAACAGGACAGATAGTGCTGATGAGCCAGATAGCCACAGTCCCAGAGGCCATGGGTGAGATCTCACACTGTCTGCTGATAACTAAATAGTGTACACCATGCTGGGTACAGGACAAGACTTGTTGCATGTTGTGTGACGTGTTTTATCAATGATGCTGTAGACAAATATAATATATACAAATATAATGAAGTACTACCAGAAGTTTGTCCGCACACCAGTTGCAATACATAATGGTAACAAAATATTCACATTATATTTAAAGGAATGCTCAGGATTTTTCAACTTAATTACTATATCCTATATTTTTCTGCACTGAGAACACTTGTATACCTGCTCATTCATGCAATTACCCAATCAGCCAATCATGTGGCAGCAGCGCAATGCATTATATCATGCAGCTACACAATAAGAACGCCAGTTAACGTTCACATCAAACATCAGAATGCGGAAAAAATGCGATTTCAGTGATTTTGATTTCTGGTCTTTTTCCAATCTTCAACTGTCCAGTTTCAGTGAGCCTGTAGTCAGATTCCTGTTCTTGGATGACAGAAGTGGAACCTGATGTGGTCATCTGATGTTGTAGCCCACCTCAACGTTCGACATTTTGTGCATTCTGAGATGCTTTTCTGCTCACCAGGGCTGTAAAGAGTGGTTATTTGAGTTATCATAGCCTTTCTGTCAGCTTGAAAGAGTCTGGACATTCTTCTCTGACCTCTCTCATCAATAAGGCATTTCTGCTAGCACAACTCACTAAATGTTTTTTGTTGTTTTTCACACCATTCTGTGTAAACTCTAGAGACTTCTGTGCGTGAAAATCTCGAGAGATCTGCAGTTTCTGAAATACTCAAACCAACAACCATGTCATGGTGAAAACCACTGAGATCACATTTTTTCCCTCCATTCTCTTGTTTGATGTAACCATTAACTGAAGCTCTTGACCTGTATCTGAATGACTTTGTGCTGCTGCCACATAATTGGCTGATTGGATAATTGCATTAATGAGCAGGTGTCCTTATTAAAGTGGCTGGTGAATGTTAATTGGCAAAATTCAACAACTGACCTTAGACTTCTATTATGAGTCAGATTTGAGGCTCAGTGACACAGTCGTGAGGTGATAGAGTTAAACTGGGTATTTCTGTATAAATATGTGTGTGCAGTAATTACAGCTGAGAATGTAGTGTGATGTCTGCAATCAGAAGTGGAGGGGGGGCCTGCAGGGGGGCTGCAGGGAGGCTGCAGGGAGGCTGCAGGGAGGCTGCAGGAGGAGCACAATGAAGAGGATAATGGCTTACATACAGACCTGGTGGATGCACTCCAAAGTTATGTTTCTAGCTTTAATTAGGAGGCTTTATCTCATTATCTGATTCATTCTGCCATCCTCTCTCTCTCTCTCTCTCTCTCTCTCTCTCTGTCCATGTCTAGGGAAAGAGAAATAAACCGGGCGTCGAGGCAGTGGGCACTCCAGACTCTGCACGAGGCCGTGGAGAGAAGAAAGCCATCAAGTAGGTGGAGGGCATCTCACACACGCTCTCGCTAAATTAACCTCTCTCTCTGTCTCTCTCTCTCTCTCTCTCTCTCTCTCTCTGCCTCTCTCTCTCTCTCCCCCACCTATGCTGTGGTGGGATGCGATCATATGACGTGGTAAGTCTGGTGCTAAAGCATCTAATGAGCTCTGCTGATAGTCATGTGACTAGCACCATGAAATGTTCCTACTTCCTGTCCTTTATTCCCTTCTAACTCTGTATGACTTTTTCTTATGATCCTTTTTTTTTTGTTACATTAAAATGTTGCATTTCATCTGCTGTAAGGCGTGATTGTGATCTGATCTGCTTAGGTTGAAAAACATATCAGCTTACTCTATGCCAAAACTTCTTTTCCATTATGCATAATTCCACTTCCATGACTGATAGCATCGCCGATGCTTAAGTGTGTGTGATGGCAGAATAAGAGCTACAGGGAACGGCACACGCAGTAAATGAATCTCTTCTGAATAGAGGATTTTGCTTTTGTGTGCACATGTGTGTGTGTGTGTGTGTGTGTGTGAAAGAGGTGCTTGGCAGTCATAAGTGCTGCCTGTAAGCGAGAGTTAAGTGGGGTGGATGCGTCGTGTTGGTGCGCAGCTGTTGTTATTGGTGCGAGTTGGTGAAGGCAATCGCTGCTTCCTTTTTCACGCTCCTGGAGAGCTCGTTTGATCTCTCACTCATGACTCATGTAAAATGCAGTTCACTTGCCTCTGTAATGCAGCTGTGCTCTCAGAATAATAATAATAGCGCATCCACATTTGTCTGTTTGCAGGTGGTGCTGATGCGCAAATGTCTTTTTTTTTCCTATTGCACTTCATGAGTTTATGTTTCAAAGCAGTTATACTTAATGGCTTTATTTTGTTTGCTTCTGTTGACGCAGAGAAAACTGCTTGCTCTCTTTATGAGTTCGGTCTCTCTGGATATTGCTCCAGTAACCCACCTGACTTCTTTTCTCCCCTCATATTTTCAAGTAATGTGCAGCACAGCTCTGAACATGCAGAATGTAAATCTCCTTGAGTGTTTCTCCAGAACTTTTGTACATTCTCTGTTTCTCTGCTTTACATAACTCTCTTTTCTCTCCTTAGCACAGTGAAATATGTGGATTGATTTGGAATGTTGTATAATTATTGTGTTTGTATAATCAGTCGATTAAAGTTTGCATGTAAACACTGAAATTTATATAATGTAGCTGTATTTCTCTCACTTTTCTCTTTATTTCTCTGATTATATCCGATTTACTGAATCTGCCACTGAATGTACAGAGAACTGTTTTTTCTGTCCCTTTTATGGCTGTTCTGTTTTGCCATAAGAACACTGTGTTTTTCTCCAGTGACTCTATTATTGACTTTAAGCCGCTTCATATTTACGCCTCTTTAAATACTATCTTTTGGTGAGGACGGCTTTTGGGCTATCATGGAACCCTGGCTACAGTTCAGCTCTTTACAACTAATTGATGGACGGATGGATTAGATGGATGACTGATGAATGGATATGCTGTGTCTCATGGATGTGTGTCTCTTTCTGGCCTTTAGTGATCTAGACAGAGACTTTTGGAATAACAATGACAGCAATTCAGAGCAGCAGCGGTGGAGCTCCTACCCGCCCAAGGAGTTTGTACTAAACATTTCTCCCTATGCCCCTTATGGAGACCCTCGCCTCACGCTCAAGTGAGTCTCTGTCCAGGCTGGTAAGAGACCCAACCCTTACCCAACAGACCCCACCCTAACTACCCAACCTTTTATAACCCCTGCCACCAGGCAAGGCTGTAGAGTGCAGATGAGGAGGCAAACTTGACTCTTTGACGCATGACCTTTATTTAAATTAACAAGGAATAGGGAAAAAAAAAAGATACAACCTACTTTACATGTCTTTATTTGGGTTACTGTATAAAATTTGAAATAATTCCATTGCATAGCTCACCATTTCATTTCATATATGGTATTTTACATGTTAAATGCTAAGGAAAGGCAACAGTTTTCCAAAAGGCTATGACCCCTTTTACAGCTGGCAATCTGTATGCACAGTCTGGTTGTTGTTTTTTTTTTTTTTTTTTGTCGGATGAGCTGTAAATGCACATACAGGATGCGATGGAGCAGCCTGAGCACCTCGTGCTGTGTTTAGATTTCAGTTTGGTGTAAATGCAGTCCAGCCCAATTGAAGTACTTTTACTGAGGAAGAGGTCTCACCTGGGGAACTGACGATGTTGATGTGCCCTTGGTGAGTACTTGTTTGCATAATGCCACGGAAAAGGTGAAATCCGCCCTCACCAATGTGCATGCGTTCAAAAGCAACATGTAAATGCATCTACTGCGACCCAGATAGCACACACACATCTAGCCAACGTCGGCACAATGTGCGCAAATTATGTCTCAACGCAGCTTGTTTGCTAATTGGGAAGACGTCGGCACAACATTGCTTTGGTTCTCTGTCAATACATGCACTTAATCTTCTTCTTTTCATACTTTTAGAGGAATATTTACTCAGTTTGTGCTCAGTCGTGTGCTACAGAGTTAAAAGATACTCCAAAAATAGGTTATGCCAATTAATCACTGGAGGCAAGTTGTGTGAAGGGAGCTGAATCTGCTTATTACATGGTGATGATTTATTTAATCTGCTAACTCTCTTCCAGAAGTGGTGCTGTCTTACAACACTGCCGGGTTTAAATCACACATTATACTCAAGGGTGACTAAAAAAAAGCAGAAGATAAAAAAAAATGATGATGTGCAGACGTTTTCTCAGTTAGCAAACAAAGTCGTTGTGATGTCATTGACGTGTGCTATCTAGGGATATGCTTCTTGTCTGGAAAATTGCCTGCATATACATTTTGCATCTTTGCCACATGTAAACGGGGCCAATATTATGCCTTATTGAAAAGAAATGAATTTTGCTTCATTAAAATTCTTATTCAATTAACTCTAGAGTTAGTGACGCATTTGTAATGCACGCCGTGTGAAGAGCGAAGGAATGCTGCGCTGCATTCTGCATGATCAGCGGAACTCTACTCGCTTGTTTTAGCTCTGAACTCTGATCGTCATGCTTGTTTTGACCTCACACATATTCTAACTTTTGACTTAATGCCACATCGTTCAGACTCCTCTCCATCCGCCAGCTTAGAACACAGCTCTGTAATTCAGTGCGGTTCAGCGACCTCGTAAAGCTTGCAGGTTAGTGCTGCATCATCTTAATCGTGCTCAGACGATGACAGGAGAGGAGTTGTTTGTAACTGCCCCATGCTCCCTACAGCCCTGCCATGCTTCCCTGGCCCGTAAACACTAGCCTCCGCCCCTCTCCCCCCCATGGGGTGTTACCATGGAGACGGACAACCCTCTAATGTATGAGTTTATATCGACAGAACTACTCTAGTAGCACGCTGTCTGTTTATTGCTGTTGTGCTTTCCCTTCCCTTCCCTTCCCTTGATCCATCCCGCTGAGGGTTGACCGTTGCAGTGAAGTCATGATGTGGTAATAGTGTGTCATGGCTCCTCCTCTCCTGCTCTGGCTCTGCCATGGCCGCTTCCCTGGCCTCGTTCCCTCACCTTTGTTTTGTTTGGGGTGTGTGTGTGGTTTGTATGTGTGTGTGTGTGTGTGTGTAAATACTTGTGGTCTTGCTTGTGTTTAGTTAGCAACTGTTCCTATTTCCCATTTTCTTGTTTACCATCATGCTCAGTGTTTTGTGGTTTTGACCTAGCTAACTAGTTCCTGGTTCCTGGTCACTCAAAGTGTGTTGCTTATAAGTGCAGTCCTTGTTCACTCCCCTCCCACACCTTTACGCCAGCTTTCTGATGAGGAGGTGAACCCACACCTGCTTAATTCATTCCAGGTTCCCTTCACTTCCTAAAGAGCCGACTATGCCACGGGGAGCTTTTAGTAGCACGAGCCTTACAGAGCACACTTGAATAGCACCTGTCTTTCAAAACCTACTCCGTGGCTTTTAGGGGAACAAGCAAGAGAGGTTTCAGATGGAGAGAGCTGTCAGGAATGGAAATAAAGGAAACATGACTGATGTGGGAGCTCCTGTCTCCCCAGTTTAACATGCCCTTCTATTAATTGGACTGTTCTACTGTAGTTCATAGGCGGTGTTTAATAAAAGGCCCAGGAGAATGTGGAGCTGGTTGGATTAAAAAGGTGTGAGGAGAATCTGGACTACAGCGTGAGAGCTGCAGATTTGAGCAAAACCAACACTGATTCATTTTGCGAACCCATTTGTTGCTCTTTTAGAGTAGACAAAATATAAAACACCTTCAAAATGTCGTTCGGAGCATTTACCCTTCAGATTGAATTTGGCTGCTGCTTAAGGCAGTGGGTTTTTTTGTTTGTGAGGAAATGTGTCTCTGTAAGTCACTATTACTCATGCCGTTTTGCGATATTATTCAGCGTCAGGTATATATGGCTCTTTTTTATCTTAAATTATAGTTCCTTATGCTCCTGATGCACCTGATGCACACTGGGGCTGCAGTGTTAGTTGCTTAAGGAGTTAAGGAGTTAATGCACCTAAGATCACCTTGGTGACTGTTTTTTTTCCTTATTTATTTATTTATTTTTAATTTTTTAATGAGAGAGGACAAGTGAAAATGATTGCTTTAAGCTGGTTTTGCTCTGCTCTACAGCTGCCACTCTTATTTGTTCATAACCTCATAATTTAATTGCTGTTATAGTGTTGCTGCTGTTTGTGGAGAGATGTTGCATTGTTTCTGTGCTGTTTATGACAAGGGTACCCCTCATGGTGCCTAATGATGGTGGTATGACTAATAATCAATTGCAAATATGTTCACCTTAAAGTTATTTTTCATGCGTAATGAACATTAATTTTTTTTGTTTAAATTAGGATTTTTAAGATATCACACTATAACACAAAGATTGATGTGGTGGGTTTAAACAGAAGCACGTCTTCAGCATCACCAGGGGGTGCTGTAGTGCAAGGTTTTCCATCATCTTAGTTGTCTTGAATGCCATTCCTGTAATATTCACCAAAGCTGAGTACACACCACATTGGTGCATTAGCGAGAGTATCACATGCATCACACGCCGCCGTCGTTTTTAGAGCTGATGACATCAGACTCAGTAAGGCCCTCTAGTGACCGGCCTGTGCTGTCTGACAGTTTCACTAATGGCATTGACTACTAGCAGATCCTCGCTCTCGCCAGCCCAAGCTTCATTAGCTGAGCAGCCCGAGCCGATATTCATTTCGCCTGTCGCTATGCTGACACCTTTACAATAACACCAGGCTCTCAAATCCCCAGAGAGCTGATCTTCTAGCTCCTGACTGGATGAAATCCAGTAGAACAGTAATGCACTGAGGTTACGGCGAGGTAGGAACCCACAGCAATCAGGCGAGAGAGGCTCTGAAATGAGCAGCAGGTAAAAATATGAATCCAGTAGTAATTCACATCAGGCCATATGCTTCCCATGGTGCTGTAAGCAGAGTGCTGCTTTCAGGACACACTGCATAGACTGGAGATCTAATCAGTGCTGGATACTTTCAGACTATGCGCTCAAATTCGACCGTCTAACTCCTGCCCACGCTACACCTACTCGTGTCACCTACTGCACCGTTTCACATCACCCACCTGTTTGCACATATGCACTCTCAACCACTGAGTATATTTTTCCTACCTTCAAGCACTTTCATTTACTGTAACCTTTCTCGATATCCCCTTTTTCTTTCTCTGTTTTACTGTTCTTTCTCTGTCTTGATCTCTCTCGTCAACCCCCCCTCCCCAAACCTCATCCCCAGTGGCGCAGTCCCTGGGGGGCAGAAGGGGTCTCTTGGTGGCCGTGGGGGGGATGGCGGGGGTCCTTCACACAGTGACAGCGTGAAGAGCATGATGATGGGAGCCAGTAAAGCCAGCAGGTGGCAGATGGCGCAGGGCCGCACGCAGTCCGAGGATCTGAAGAACGGCAAGTGAGTCGAAAAGAAAGCGAGAAACTGACACTGCTGGGGAAAGAGAAGGAGCACAGAATAAATGGGATTCAGGGGAATATAGTTTAACAGAGGGAGGTTAAGGGTGGGGATGAAAAATGGTGAGTACAACGATAGACTTTGTAGCTTTCATTTAATCATTGAGAAAGAAAAGAAACAGAGAAGCAAGAGTGCAAAAGGGTGCAGAGGGGTGGTGGCTCAACCGGGTAGCTCAGAGCCACACACACTGTTGAATAGTTCTGTGTGTATGTGTGTGTGTGTGTGGGTTGGGGGGGTTGTGTGTATATTTGGAAAGGTTTTATGGGGAACATGCCTGTGTGTGGGTCCGTGTTAAACAGACGATTCGGGCTGCGCTGCACACTAATAATAGAAGACGCATTACCACGCTGACTCACTGTTTCAGCACACACACATATAAGGAGCTCAATATGAGGCTATAATGTAACAAAACAGGGTGATTACAACTATTCTAATCCCATCCGGTAAGCCTCAGCTCTTATAATGGCCTACTTATTATATTATTCTTGCTAGAGGAGCACCATTTAACCTTTCTGCTATTTCACCTGACTGCCATTAGTCCTACACAGCGGAGCACTTGATTGGCATGCTGCTTGGTGGTCATGAGGCTTTAACAGCTTTCTAGAGCTGAAAATTTGCACTGACGTTGCGGGAAAACTTTTCAGCCTACTGTGATTTGTCATTCTATATATACAGCTAGTGAAGGATGCTTTATGATGTTTAGAATGTTACTTTTGTGTTTTCTCAGCTTAATCTCTATCCACTGCATCTATAGCGTATGTGTGATTACCAGAGAGAAGAATATCAACATGTTTTCCTGTATTACACAAGAGCAAATACTTTGTGAATTCTGTCTATAAAAATTTAAAATACACATCTATATATAGTGGGGTGGCGCAGTGGGTAGCATTGCTGCCTCACAGCTCCAGGGTCCCAGGTTCTGTCCTGAGCTCAGGTGTGGAGTTTTGCATGTTCTCCCCGTGTCCATGTGGTTTTCCTCCAGGGTCTCCGGTTTCATCCCACCTCCCGAAAACATGCTGGTAGGTGGATTGAAGACTCTAAAATGCTCCAGGTGTGAATATGTGTGTGTGTGGTGATGCACTGGCATCCCTTTCGAGGTGTATTCCCATTTCGCATCCAGTGTTTCCCAGGATAGTCTCTGGATCCACTGCAACCTGCAATCTCTCTCTCTCTCTCTCTCTCTCTCTCTCTTATATATATATATGCATATATAATGACATCTTGGTATGGGTGAGTTTTCTAATATTTTGGAATTTATTTTAAGAAAAACACAAAGGGTTCATTAAGATCCTATTAATTGCTTAATAAGGCTCTAATTAGATGCTTGTAAAAGGTTTATTCACTATGTATTAGTCTTTAATCATTCTGACCTGTATTGTTACATAATTAGACTTCTGATGATTCAAAATATTTTTGAGAAAATGAGAAATTATTGCATTATTAGTAGTGATAATGTGCAATAAACACTTTATTAAACCCTTGTTACAAACTATTGAGCAAGAAATAATAACATACATGTCCATGTTAGACCTAGGTTCTAGGTAGCATTTAATGACTGTATTTTATTGATTTAAGAGCTATTAAAAGTTGAATAAGTCAATAATACTTTAATATGTGTTCTATATTCTGACGTAGAATATTAGTTATCACTAATTAGGGACTAAAAAGTAATACATTTTCAGTAAACTGCAGTCACTTGATGCAACCTAGAGTCTAAAGTTCTAACATGGACACTTATATCTAATAAGACATGAATTTAAGTTCAGTAGTGTAATAGCTCAATAGTTTGTATAGCAAGCCTTTAACAATATGTTTATTGAAAATTATCACAACTAATAATGCAATTATTAGACATTTTAATCTGACACAGATTTCTACTTATGCAGCCATACAGGTCATTATGACTAAACATGTTACAAGTGTCTAATTTGAGATTTATTAAGAAACAACAGGAAATAAAATAATTGTGCTTCCTTCTAGGGATAAATAATTAAAATTAGAAGCTTGAAATTAGTAAAAATATCTAGAAATATGTTTAATAGTCATATATTTGGTTTACTGTAATCTTATAATAGGAAACACTAGATATAATTGACTATATTCAAGCTATTTTCAGTTGCTGAGATGTCTTTTTTGCAGTGTATTGACAGAATTACCAGTTGCCTTTAGACTTCAGTTATAACAGAGTTTCCATTAAACAGGTTTTTCCTTCTTTTCTCAGTGCAGGGAAACGTTTTGAAATGACTGATAATCACACATACGTTACATACTGTATACAGTAGATAGAGACTAGGCAGGAGTATTTGCTATGAGGTAGGTGTTATACTAAAATTAATTAAGACTTGAAGGAGTTGGCGATAGGACAGGATGAGTAAGTGGAAGACGTTTCTGCAGCAGTAGAACAATGCCAATGGTTTGGATTGTTGAGACTTATTGAGAGTCGGGTTGAGAATATTTCTGTACTGGTTATGTTTAGACTTGCAATAGATGACGTCTGAGCTGTAGGTGTCACACACCAGGTGCTTAATTTAAGTTCGTTTCTCACCCCCATCTCGCACCTCCTCTCTTCTGGCACCTAACTCCCTCCTTCATGCGTTCTCTCCATCTCACTTTCCTGTGGTCTCACTGCGCACGCACACTCCTCCCCTCCTCTGTTCACTCTCTCTCTCCTTTTCTCTTTATCCCTCTCCATCCTCTTCACTCTGTAATTGGATTCTATTTTCAGGCAGCTAAATGTGTCTGTCTCTTGTGTTTGTGTCTCACACCCCATTTTTCTCTTTCTCTCTCTGTCTCTCTTTGTCTCTCTCTCTCTCTCTCTCTCTCTCTGTCTCTTTCCCCCTTTCTCCCTTGACTGTCCTTGTATTGCCCTGCATTGTGTCACTACTTGTCACCATTTGACAGCCCAGTAGCTTCCTGTATAGAATGCGTTTCTGCAAAAAAAACAAAACAAGCAAAAAAAAACCACCATTCAGTGTTTATTTTCAGTTGGATTCAGCTGGACGCTCAGCTGTCCAGCAGTTTGGTGTGCAGCAGACTGTTTGGCCTCGAACAATGCCGGAGGCTGCCGCTTGTCAGCTTTTTCATGCTTAACTGAAGTTTGGAGTTGTGCTCCAGTAAGTTTGACACAGTTTTTGAACAGCTGCTGTTGGAGAACAGAGAGAAAATAAGGCTAATAAGAGATGAGTTAGTGACAGGGGGAGGCGAGTAAGAAAGAGTGACGTTTCCACAAAGAAAGATAAGAAAGGTGATTGGTTGGTGTAGGATTTTTGAGGACTGAGGTGGTATATAAGACATGGGCCAGATGAAAGAGGAAGTGACTGAGAGAGGTTAAGTCATAGAAAGAAGAAAGCAGGAGATGTCTTTGGATTTGCTATGTAGAGACTGAAGGAAGAAGAGAACAGAAGAGAAAAGATGGGTATCCCTCATCAAGCCAAAAAGCAGTCACCTGGAAGAGCCAGCACTGGTCGCTTGGTGCCACACACGCCTCGACACACGCGCTCAGGGCAGACACGACATACTCCACGTGCCGCTCAGCCTCGGACGGTGACCCCCCGAAAGCAGGTTGCACACACCTCGCAGGGACACACACACGGTCATGCGCACTTGCACTCACACTCGCACCGCTCGCTGTCTGCTCAAGGGGGTCCGACTCGGCCTGGGAACGGACACACACACATGCACAGTTACACACACCTGTCGGCTCACGCTGACCAAGGTGGCTGTAACCTCTTCTGCTACCTGTGTTACTGTGCCTACTGCCTTGGCCTGATGGTCCTTTCATTCTGTCTTCTCCTCTTCCTCTCTCCTCCTTCACCTCGCTCACACTCTCATTCTGCATCTCCTCAACCTCCCTCCACCTCCCCTTACCCTGATGAGTTCATGTCTATGCCTTTGTCCTCCTTATCATCTCTTGCTGTTCCTTTCTGCCCCCATCCGGCTCTCAACTTCTCCTCCTCCAACCTCTCTACCTTCTTTTCTTTCACTCCTCTTCTCTCCTCCTCTGGCTCTCTTTCTCTGCTTCATCCGGATTCAAACGATTTTCTGTTCAATCTCACCTCTCCTCTCCCTCCATGCCCCTCCACTCAATCCCACACTTCACACGGTTCCTCCACTTCATCCCCCGACTCCCAACATGGCTCTTCATCCTCCTCTTCTTCATCCCGCCCCTTTATGCTGGTCCCTCCCTCGCTGCTGCTCCTGCCCCGCCCATCACTGTGTCGCTCTCGCCCTTCCTCTTCTCGCTCACTCCCCTCCCTCCTGCTTTGCCCACCCAGTTTCACAGACCCTGCCCTCTCATCTCTGGAGCACATCCCCGTGGCGGGCGCCCCGCCCCGCCCCAGGACGCTGCTGAGGCAGCAGAGCCTCCAGCAGCCCCTCATCCAACCTCCAGCCTCAGGCCTCGGTGCCCGTTCAGCCATCTCACAGAGCTTGGGTCAGCTCCATCCTCAACCTGGAGGAGGGGGTGGAGGGGCAGGGCCGGGTGGAGGGGGAGGAGCAACGTCTACGTCTCAGCGTGGAGGAACAGGGACTCGTGTTACTAGAGGCAGCACAGCAGGGGGCGGAGCTTCACGCTATAGGTCAGGAGGCACAGGGAGCCGGGTCTTGAGGGGGAACCCAGGCAGCTGGGACTACATGATGAGCCAGATCAAGAACCGTGGCCTGGATGTCAAGTCTTTCCTGTGAGTCACTTCCTGTCTGGGCTTTCTCCCATGCATGACCGTGTCACCATGTTTGGTCTGATTGTCTTGGTCCAGCTTTGTGACTGCTCTCAATTGTTTTATCTGAGGTTCAGCAAAGTACTTGTAGGCAACTAAACAGCTCTTCAACTGCTTTAACTCTAAACTTTTGCAGTTTTAGATAAAGTGCTAAATTCTGACCTCAGAGTAGGAAAAATCGAGTAGGAAAAATCAATTTAAAGTTAAAGTTCAAGTTCACCTCTTAAAGTTTCTCAAGCGCTTTGACTTCTCTAATGTGAGGCTGTTTCAACATGGCTACAAGCCTTATAAACACCTTTTGAGTTTCTCTGTGTATGGTGTCATCAGGAGGATAATGGGGTAATTGAAAGGTTAATTAATTTTGTACAAGAATTTCAATGATACTGTCTGGTGCTATTAATGATGAATTACCATTATTCTACTCTAAATTATATGAAGAACTAATCACTAACTCTTTTGTGATTATTTGAGATCTTTTTTATATCAGCACCGAAGCCAAACAACACTAAGTTACTCTGAGAAATCATGTTTTCTGACCTTAAAAAAGTCTATTCTAACGCTCTGAGGTGGGAAGTCTGAAAATACTGAGTTCCCAGTTGTGAAAGCTACATAATCACACATAGCAGACAGCATGGAGATGGAGAAAGCTCAAGGTCTGGGTCTAAACATCTCAAGTGGCTCAGAGTAAGAGTCAATTTCTATCCTCAGCTTACTCCAAATACATTTGCAAAGCACATTCCTGAAGATATGGAATGCAAAACCTGATTTTCACTCCTACACTAAGACATTTTATGACATTGAGAGTATTATGCTTCCTCCTGTTCTCACCTCTTAGACTGGGAGTGTGTCTGTCTCTCCGTCTGTCTGACTCTTGGGATCTGCATGAAGCTGTATTTTGACCTGGTGAATATTGCTCCCATCCTTCATAACCAGTGCCTGTCTGGTCAACATTAATCTTTAATCTTGAGACATAACTTGTATATGGTTTTCATAATGCTGGAATATTGCTCTTATTCTCCTAGTCTCTGTGGGTTTATGTGTGTGTGTCAGTTCTAACATCTAGACCACAGGACAGTATTAGGATGTGTGCCCATGTGTGGGATACTGGGTACAAGTATAATTATATTAATTTATTCTATTTAATTAAATGATTTCATCTCATTAATATTTATTTTCCTCCCTGTGTTGTTTTTTAAAATTTGGCTCATTCCTGTCCACCTTTTAATTTCTCGATGGGCTTTGCTCTCAGAAGGTCGGGAAAAACAAGCAAACCATAATTTAGCTCAGAGAAGAGGCATGATGTACTGAGAGAGAGCCATAGCCCAAGAACATCAGCATATACTGTCAGACTTTTTTTTTTTGCTCTATCTGTGTCTTTCATTACATTTTATTTGAGGGTAAATAGTGTTTAATGGACAAAATATAAACTTTTTTATATTTCAGTAATTGCCGATCCTTTAATCGCAATATTATATACTGCTATATGTTTGATATCATAGTGTTGAAACATCAAATTTATTGTTCTGAATGATGGCCTTTTTTAACTTTGGGCCCATTAGATGGTTTAAAATCATACATAGGCAGCAGATCTGAAAACATTCCCTTTTCACCATAAATTAAAATAAATAAGACGTTTCGTGACACTGATGTATTCCATGACACTCGGCAGACATCTCAATACATTTAACTCCAAACAAACACATTTGCAGCTCTCTTTTTCTTCCTGTTCCGTTCCCCCAGCATATGGTCATGTTGTGACATGTAGTTAATTGAATTATTATGGATATTTGCTTTGGAATGAGGGCAGTATGCCAGAGTAGGGCTGTAATTTGCACTGAATATTTAAATAGCACAGGGATAAGATAAATGAGCGAGAGCCTTCACACACTGCTAGGCAAATCGTTTTTTATTACATCGGTAGAGTTTAAAAGCATTAATGCATTAATTCTGATGTGAACAGCATGGTTTTTCATCACTAAGTGTTAACGACAGGAGAGCAGAACCACGTCTGGTGCAAGATATGTTCTGCTACATTGGCTTGAAATGTGGTGCAATATCTTGCCATGGCCTCTCGGGCATCATTGCACTTGTTTGATGGATGTGTCAGGGATTTTACGCGCACTGATGATGTATTTAACGATTAGAAATGAGGGTGTCTTAGATTTCTCTGCAGTCTATGCTGTTCAGCTGCTGCCATGTGGGTAGGGGGCTCCTGATCAGTGCAACAGAAAATCATCCTCCCTATTGTTGGGAAATCTTAGCAGGTTAGAATTCTGATGATGCCACAACCATGCATGACCGGGAGTTCAAGAGAGCAAAATTAGCAGTGCTCTCTGGGTGGGAGGGATGGTATAGTCTATCAAAGCTACACTAATTGATTGTCTTTGAGCTCATATATGTAGAAGAGGGCAGGTAACACTTTCCTCCCATTGGGATCAGCTGCCCTGTGACCTCGCATGAGCAAAGGTTTTTGAAGGATGCAACAGCTGATTTCAGAGGAATCACGTGTCACTCTGGTTGCTAGCTATCATGGGATAAAGAAGAGCTAGCTAGTGGGAGGAAATCTAGCTAGTGAAGTTAGGGATAAAAAAATAAAAAGCTGTGTAAATTTTGTGTATAAGCATTTTGCTTGAAAATTGCATTTTCTATGATATTGAACGTCTTAAAAATAATAATTTTAAAATATAAACATTTTAGACCTGAATGTTAACAGTATTTGTTTATATTTGTTTTTTAAATATAGGTAATATTAGGTAATATATATTTTTAATTTTAGGTAATATTTAATAATTTTACTCTTCTACTTTTTAATGTAAGTGAGATTTAGAAAAAGTCCAAATTCATGCAATTTTACTAATTAAGAAGAATCTGAATAGTCTGGATATATTTTAAATAGTTTATGCATGAAAGGTTTATTTTTCATGCATTTTTCCATTATTAATATTTCTTTTAAATATTCATATTTAATCATATTTTGCTTTAGACTTTATTACTGGACTTCAATCAAACATGTAACACAGCAATATATTATGGTGAAGTCAGTTTCCTTTATTTCTTTTTGTAATCACTCATTGTGGTTACTGAATAACTCATAAAGATTATGAATAATGGAATAATACGTTTGGTCCTTTAGGGGGGTTAAAGGTAATTTTCCTCTCTAATGTTCTTTTCTTTTCTTTTGTGTCCATTTATTTTTGCTCAAAAGCAAGATACTATGTTTTTGTGTGTCTATACACACATGTATGTATGTATTTTTAAGTATCAGTATACTGTATGAGTGTGTACCTGTATATCATGTAATGGCTGTGTGTGTGTGTGTGTGTGTGTGTGTGTGTTTTGGTTATGTGTATAACATTGTCTGTGACAGGTCAGATGCAGGGTTAAGCTCCTGGCTGCAGACTCATGTTAAGCCCGACACATTGATCTTCTGTCTGCAGCCTCATTACACCCACAATAGATAGTAACTGCAGGCAGAGAGAGGGGGAGAGAGAGGGGAGAGAGAGAGAGAGAGAGAGAGAGAGAGACAGAGGGGAAATATCTTGGAATCTGCTTAAAAATCTACGCACATTTAAATAGTTTTGAATATTAGTGCCACATTTTAAATAATGTCGAATATAAAGAACTAAATGCTGAATAGTGACAGCTATTATTGGTAATTTGTCTATTAATAGAACACAACTGACAGTACATATTTGGCAACAATTGCCCCTAGACAGAAGATTGATCATGTGCATTATGTGTAGGTGGCATTTCAAAATGAAGGCTGTTGGAAAGAGAGCAGCTCATTTATTTTACAATTCTTTCCTCTCCACAGTCAAGCGTAGCTGTCCAAACAAGGAGGAGACTCGCATTCACAACCTGTTTTGGAAACTGACACAGAGAGAGACAGAGACAGAGAGAGAACGAGACAAACATGGATTATTGAGGGTTCTTGCTCTGTAATCAGTGTGAAGTGTTGGCATTGTTAACAGCCTATTAGAACAGTCTGTCTATCTGTACTGAGTCTAAAAACTCCCAACGCTGTTTTGTCTACACTTTGTGTGCATGCATTTGTGTGTGTGTGTGTGTGTCTGCATGGGGGTGTTTTGTGTGATTGTATGATGTGTTCCTGGCTCCTTCTAGGGAACCTGTCACTTTTTTAAGGGCATTATGATATGGAAGGTAAAAATAGGCAGTGAGTGTCAGAACTGAGGGATGCCCAAGAGAGCACAAGCAAGACATGAAAATAGACAGGTGGTTTTTCAGAAAGACAGAATGCAATTTAGAGAGCGAGAGCGAAAGAGAGAGAGTGAGAGAGAGAGAGAGAGAGAGAGAGAAAGCGCAACACAAGGGATAAATGTCATATGGAGGGCTTAAATGTTTGGGAGGTGAGTGGGCTTACGATCAGAAAGTAGAGGGAGAGCGAGCCACAGACACAGATAATGGAAGGGACGAAAAAGTGGGGAAGCTGCTGAAAAAGGTGAGACTGGAGGGATTTTGAAGAGGGTGAGCTCAGAAGAGTGGCAGTTAGGAGAAAATGGAATGAAAGAGGATCGAAAGAAAGGATAAGAAAAATAAGAAAGGGAAAATGAGGATAGAAAATGCGATGGCCCAGAAAGCAGTGGTACACCCTAGACACCTTGGTCTGGCCTGAGTCTCAAATAGAAGCAATTAGTCCAGATCTTTCTAATGAGGCTTAATTAAATCTGCACTCTGCAGGGAGGGGGAGGGGGGTATGGATGGAAGAGATAGACAGAAGAAGACAGCAATAAAGAGATGGAAGGGGTGATAAAACAGGGGACAGGTGATTCCTAAGAGTCAGAGATTAAATAAAGCGGAGTGTGTGCATGTGTACTGGGACTCTTTGAAAAGGAACTCACTGAAACACACATCTGCTTGATTGCACTAAACATTACATTAAGGACCATTGAAGGATGGGATGTAATATCCAGTCAGAGCTTGATATCTATATGCAGGGACCTTCAAATGTATTGGCACAGTCGTAGTTTTGTGTTATTCTGGCTCTGTATTCCAAAAGCAGATACTGTGCTGTTACTTTTGGAGCTTAACACACTGTAGTCCTATAGGGATCCCGGCCATGCTGTTTTGCTGGCTATCATGCTGCTTCTTTTCATATTGTCTGTTCTTATTCTTTATATTTCCTGTTTCTCTCCAAAAAAATCTCCCTCTACTATCTTCCCTGTCCTCTCACTTTTGCCTGTGGTGAAGGGAAGGGAAGATGGTGGTTCTCTCTCTGGCGATTGGATTGGCTGAGCAGGATGATTTTGCCAATCTACCTGATCTACAGGAGGTACCACCCAGTCAAGAAACACCTGCTGACAAGAGGTACTGGCTTGTATGTGTGTGTATGTGTGTGTGTGTGTGCATGTGAGTATATGCATGTGTGCATGACAGGTTTTTTGGAATGTAACAGTGAGAAAGTATCAGTATAGCTTATGTGATTTGGATGGTGGATTATGCGTGGGTGTGCAAATGGCAAATTATATGAAAGACATTACCTGTAGTTTGTTTTGTACAGAGCATATTAAATAGATTTTGAACAGTAGGAAAGTTCATTCTGGAAACAGAGAGGCTTTTACATGCACTTAACCAACCCACACTGTATTGCATGAAACCAGTGGCTTCCCGCATCATTAAAGGTGCTACATGTACGATTATTCGGGAACTGGAACAACGTTCACGTTGTCACTGCCGCCAAAAGAAGGTGGTGAGCAGGTTAAAATGTAATGAGCAGCCAAAAGGCGCAAGATCACAGAAATGAAGATTCTTGGTAAGTTTTGCAGTGCAGTGACATTTTCATAATGATAAAAATGATTTTTTCAATAATTGGCTGGCTGGCATAAGTTAGAGCAGATGTGTTTTCTGGCTTCTTGTGCAGTCTTGTAAATTAGCCTAAGACTGAACTAAAATCACTCAAACTGGTTGATGAAACTAGTGGCAATGTGGGAAGATTTTGTTGCTCAGTCTATTTTTTCATTATTAGATTGCAGCATTTTCGAGTGAGTCCAAATGGCATGTACTTTTTAACCACTACAAGAGTTCTCACTGTTCTAACTTCAGAAATGACAGGAGCTTTAAAGGAAAAATCCACTGTGATACACATTAAAAATACGTTTATACTGAAATATTTGTGATGTGCTTAGAGAGGTTGGTGCTGATTTTTTGGCTGGTGGTGTATATTCATTATTCCCACAAAAAGTTAGAGTTGTGTGACTTTGCTAGCACAGTTACAATGGTGTTTAATTGGAGGAAAATAAAATTCCTTGATCTTCAAAATGGAAAATGTCAGGTTTCAGTCTTACCTCTTAAAAAAAAAAAGAGCGACAGCTTCTTTTCTCTCTCCCCATTTTTCAGTGATGTTCAATATCATGTAAAAGAGAGATCTAGAGTAGATGTAGGGGACACAGAAACTCGGCTCGGCTCGGCTCGGCTCGGCTCGACTAGTCAGCAGTCTACAAGATGACGAGCACAATAGCGTTGATGGCGATATTAGCATCACAATTGAAGCTTCTGAATCCTTTGTGTTAGATCAGAGAGCTAGACAGGCTAAAGTACTAAAGCAGTGCTGCATCAGACTCTTTAGGTAGACATGATGTGAGAGCTACGGTAAATCCAGAGGCACCACTATCACCAAAAATACACCATGTCAAGGAAAGATGTTTAAACTAAAGAACTCAAATCAGAATTGAAGTCATTGAAGCTCACATGTTAAGTATAAAGATTAATAATCCTATTGTTTAGGGTGGATTTTTCCTTTAAAATCACACTGCCCTAGCCATACCACTAAATGTGCTTTCATTTCTGACCATGAAAATAGCACTTGAATGCAAACAGGGTAACAACATTACACTGATCACTTACAGACAGAAGGCACACATGTAGCACCTTTAATTCAGAGGAATGATGGGTAACACTATTTACTAACACCAAGCTCCGTCAAGTGTTACCATCTCTCTTTCTTTCTCTGCTTTTTTGCATGTGTGACCTGTTAGGAGGAAACTAATTTAAGTGAACAAACAAGTGAAAATGAGCAAGTCTAGTATCTTGGTGAGTGCCTAATTTCTAAGGATGGTGCACGGCTCTATGTCGTTAATAGCTAGCTAGCTCATTAATCATTCTAATGAAATCTTCACCTGAGGCACATGGGGTTTCACACACGTCACCGGTTGCTGTGTGGGCCACAGCTCAGCCACTGAGGGACTCAGTTTTGTTTTCACACCGGCACACTTAAAAAGCCGTCATGCTCTTTAGCACTCATCCTGTGAAAGTTGGCTCTTTTGTATTTTTTTGACTAATTTGCTTTTCTTTACTCTCTAACACTTTTATCTCCTCTCCCTCACCCTCTCTCCTGGTATGACTCCTCTGTTTTTGTTTTTTATGTTAATTCTGGATCTTGTTTCTCTTGCATGCTCCCTCTTTTATTCTTTTGCTCATTATTTTACCTCTACTTCCCCCCTGTTTTGTGTGTGTGTGTGTGTGTTGGAGCAAGGTGTGCAGGCAAGTATGTGTGCATTTAAACTGAGGACTCAGCGAGAGGTCTCATTATTCAGCAGCATGCCAGCCGCTTACATAAGCATTCAGCTATAAATAAAGCATTTTTTGGTAGCCTAGACAACAAAAAATATACATGTGCTAGACACTGAGCCGATGTTTCTTATTAGTATTAAACCGATTGACAGCCTTCTTTGCTAGCAGTGTAAATAGTTTCTCAGAGTGTTTATATGGCATGATTTAGTTGTTTTATTTGGAGTGCTTATGAATAATCTTCCTTTCTGTCTCGGCCTAACAGCTAGGATGCTTTAGTTTGAAGATTTACGGTGTGTGAGTGCATTAGGGGACTGGCATTAGTGTATACATGTAAGAATAATGCATAGGTCTTTCTCAGAAGAGCTGAAAGCCACCTGAACCCATGTGTGATTTACTGAGCTGCTTCAGACATTAATGTTCCTCCTGTAACCTTATGCACTTAATATGACAAGTGAACCATTCATATTAAATACACACAGCACTTTCATTGTCTTCTACGAACCTATAAACCAGCAGTGCACTGTGTTAGTTTCATTTGGTTTTCTTTGAAACCTTCTTAGCAAAATGTACTAGAGAAGGGCAACTATGCAGCCAAAGATCACACACTTTCACAGACACACGATTCTTATGCTAGACGTGCTGTCTGGCAAATCCAAGGAAAAGCTGAAAAGAAGCTCTCTCTTTATGGAAACTTTCTTTATGGTTGACATAAACTGCTGGCTGGTTGCCTTTGCTATTCTAGTAATAATCACCCAGAGCGCTCGAATAATCTAGTGGCCGTTGTGCATTAGAATAATATCACAGTTATGCTAATATGGTGTGAAATAGGGTGTATAATGTGAAGCAATTTTATCATCTAACAGACAGAATCAGAGAACGTGATGCATTGCATGTGCGCGCGCACACACACACACACACACACACACACACGCACACAAATGTTTTTCTATCTTTCTGAAGACCTTTCCTTTGACATTATGATTATTGTAGCTAAATAATGCTATGCCTGCAATTAAACCTTACCCTAGCCTTAACCTGAAACAAAAAGAAACATTTTGGCTCTTTTTCAAATACAAATTGTTAAAACACTATTTTTTGTGAGGACGTTTGACACTATTGTGTGATATTTGGTCTCACAAAAGGCTAAATGTGTGCGCACAGACACATACACACGCACACACACACACACACACACACACACATGTACACACTTTTGTACATAGCTTTGAAACCATTCCATATCTAATAATTTGATAATTATGATGAGTATGTCTGAAGCTGTGTTCTGTGGCTTGTAATAATTTTGCCCCACAGGCTTAGGTGAAGTCTTATTAAAGAGACTTGTCTAATTAGACAAATAACCACAGAGACTTGGAGGAGAGAGAGAGAGAGAGAGAGAGAGAGAGAGAGAGAGAGAGAGAGAGAGAGAGTCTGTACTAATCTTCATATAGTGAAATTATTGTTCATATCATAACAGTGAAGATCATTAAGCTGCTCACAGTTACTGATCTTTGCGCACCAAAATACTACACACAAACAGAAATCCACACATATACAGAAAGCTTTAGCCGTTTTGCTGTTTGACTTGGTCAGGACTATAGGGGATCTGGGTTGAAGCACCCACTGTGATGGTGGCATTTAGAATGAATGGCTGTAGTAGGGAACACACACAGCAAGGCTTTTTCAGTCAGCACTCATGTAAGACTAAGGGGATCAGTATTCTCAGTAGCCTGAGTAGGATTAAGTTATGCATTACATGATTACGTTTATTGATTTTGCACAGAATTACATGTGGAGCAGTGCAGGGCAGGACAGAATCTACACCAGGCATCATAAATGACAGAATTATACATGAAATTTAAAATATGTTTAAGAGCAAGACTTTGTGTAAATGTGTATGGTTTTGCATTGGTGTGTCACATCATTTACATAGGGTAATACACTATCATTTTAATTCTCTGTTGTGTATTGTTGCATGTATAGGATTGATTACATAGCCTATGTTGTATCATAGACAACCAAAAGAAAATTACTACACAAAAGTGTATATTTGTGTACCTTTCTTTTAAATAGGAATATGAAGCAGATTTAGGTGAAGAGCTTGAATTAGGTGAAGACTTGATCATTTGTGCAACCTAGTAATTTTTCACTATATGTACTTATCTTTTAGTTTAAAAAAAAAGTCAAGGATATGAGCCTCTTTCTGTGTATAATGGCACTTGTACTGAATGCCTTTTCAGCTAACTTAACATTATGTCGAGTTAACCAGTTTCAGTTCAGTTAGCTGAAAGGGATTCAGTTCACGAGGGTACTTTATCACAAGGTTCGAGTTTCAAGGTGAATTCAGAATTTCTAAGGTGCTTTGCAATGTGATTGCATATAAAATGTACTGCATAACTCAGCTTCCACCTCTTTGTCCATTTATAGATGCTTCATGAAAATGTATATATTGAGTATTATAAGGCTCATTCTAGCCCTTATCTAACACGCCTTCAGTGTCGGATTGAGTCATTTTTCCTTTACTGTCCTAGACACTGAACACCATGAGCACTGTGGCTGTTCAACAGAACTGAAATAGGATACAGCTTACCTATACACACTGCCTACTTCTGTCTACAGGTGCATGTAGGAGTATGATATTTTGGGCACTTTTTATTTTATATATGGGTTGTTGAAACTGACTCAGCATTTGTCGAACTCACAGAGTCGCTCACAGAGTCGCTTTCTGAGAATCAAAACTCATGACAGAGGCCAGCTCTTCCCTCACAGGAGGATCTTTAAATGTAGTCCAGTGTCAGACTCAAAACAAGAGTAGAGCTGAACTCTATGAGACCCTAAGGCTGTTTTTACAGCTAGTTAGTTTGATAAGGTCTGTACCAAAGTTTGATTTTTTTTTTATTTTTTTTTTTACTAATAATATTTTTGCCTTAGGTTTATCTCTAGACTAGCTGTTTATGGTTGAAATGACAATAAAGAAACTTGACTTGGATGGATTCCTTATGCATTGATTAGAGAGGCAACTAGCAAAGACATTTGATATAGTCCATGCAGAATTATGCCTCAAAAAGCATATGTTGTCTTATAAAATTTACTCCCAATTTACAAGATATGTTATAGGAGAGGGTGTTGAGGTAATCAATTGGAAATATTGCTCTGGAGACTATTTTACCAACATAAGAGGTGGGTTTTAAGATAAGAAAATCCATATGAAGTCCCATGCTGGAGACCCAGCAAGCATGTGGAAAAAGATTCCCTGGTCTAATGAGACAAAATTGAACTTTGGCACTTCTCCACAAAGCACTGTGTTTCACAGAAACTCAAAATTGCTCATCACCCTGAGAACACCATCCCTGCAGTGAAGCATGGTGGTGGTAGCATCATGTTGTGGTGATTCTTTTCATCAGCAGGGACTGAGAAACTGCTCAGGGTTGTGGGTAATTTTGACTAGAAGAATAGGTCAAAATATCAAATCCGGATGTGCAAAGCCGATAAAGGTACATCCCAGAAGACTTGCAGCTGTAATTGCAGCCAAAGGTGGTTCTAGCAATTATTGACCCAGGAAGTCTAGTTGACCTTTCAGTAAAAAAAAAAAAATTTTACAGCTTCAAATTTTAGATACATTATTCCAATTAAGTCCAATTTAATTGCAGGTTGCAAAACTACAGAAGTAGGAGCAGTCCAAATGGGTGAATAATTATGCAAGACACTGCATGTAAGTATATTGGAAGCTTGCTCATCCATCAGGGTGGGTGTATGAGGATGTTAGATTCTCTGCCACACAGTTTGCTCCACACCATTCTAAGGTTACACCTCACATCAAAAAGGGTAAATTTTGGTGGGAGCTACTTTGAAATAATCCTCACTGGGAACAAAAGACATGCTCTCACCCTCCTGTGCACAGACACAGACACATACAAGGATATCAAATGGTTTGTTATGGTTCATTGGTCATTTTTGTTCTGGTGCCTGTGAAGTAAAAGGCTGTTCAATTTTATAGGGCACTTAGTTTCACTCCCTCTTTCTGGTGCAAACAATTCAGCTCAAGGTTTGCTTGATAGGCATAACTGCTTCACTTTGCAGTATAGGCAAAGATTTTGTAAAGTTGTAACTAATATATGTGTGGTGGCCTGGGATTTTTTTTTTTTTGTCATTTTCTACTATATAGTTCTGAAAACTACTAACTAAACTGAAATTGTTTTATTTGCCTATATCTCCACTGAGAGATGCCCAATCTACTTCTACATTTATTACATAATCTACTTATGGAAAACAACATTACTGCCAAATTTTAAAGAATTATAATTTTACAACAGGAGATGAGTTATCTCTTTGAATATCAGCATCATCAATGTCAGTCTCAGTTTTATCACATGAGGTAAAAGTCAAGGTGAGTAAATAATTGCTGATTAATTCAGTGAGTTATGTAGTATTTGGTTATATTCTTGTAAAATTTATTTCTATTACTGTCTTTTAATCAAGTAATTTCTCTGTTTTGATCATGACATAACAGCGCAGGAGCATCATGTACGTTTTGACAGCTGGTATCTGATTAGGCTTATATCCATTGTGCTAGTTATCCAACAGCTGACTCAACTTCTGCAACTTCATTGCATCACACTTAGCTAGGAAAGTTTTAGACATCTTTAGGCAAACTGACTGCATTAGTTAAACTGGCTCTATACTCACTGTGATTTTTGAAGAAAGACAGCCAGGGTGAGGTTGGAAAGTCTAGCCTAGAAAGTCAAATCTCCATGAAAGTCTAGCCTAGAAAGTCAAAACTCCATGACAGTTTGGTAAACTTTGTTTTCTTAAAGTAGAGATGTTAAAGTAGATTATTGGCAGGAAAAAAAACCTAAATTTTTTGTCATTTTTTGGTTTGCTGCATTCGACTTAGCTCAGAAGTGGGAACTTGGAATTACGTCATTTTCAACCTCAATGCATTCAAGCTACAATTGGGGGGGTGGTTTGGGGGGGTAGGTTGGGGGGTTTGGAGACTATGGAGGCTGCCATGTTTGTCTTTTGCTAGCAACAAGCTAGCCAGCTAACTGTGATGAGTGATGTACATTTTCCTCCTCAAAACAGTGAACTGTACAGTCAGCGTTATAGAATTAACAAGCGTATATGACTGTATGTTGATTGATCTAAAGCAAATACTTGTATTTACAGTATACCTCATTTAGAAATAAGAAGTGCTACTTTGTTTACTGTTCATGCTGTGAGCAGCCATGTTGATTTGACATCACTTACTGAACACGGGGCTGAGGAGACCATCCCAAGTTCCTGAGCAACAACCTTTAGTGGAATGCAGCATAAAGTACTAACAAAACTATAACATGCTAAAATAGACCAATGCATAATATAACCACCAAAATACAGAATCCAAAACATGCACTCATACATATCTCAAGATAATATGGTTTAAGATGTCCAGTGCTGGTCATTGCCTATTCACTGTACTTTGAGACGCCATGAGACACAAAAGAGTAAGACCAAGAGTATACCTCTAAGCTCATGTAATTTTGGGAAATCTATTATTTTTCTGAAGTTTTTTTGTTTAAACTGAAAGTTTTTCGACAGCAAAAATGAGAAAGCCACCTCTCTCTCAACCCCACAGCTGTTAGACTTACTACAGAGTGTGTCATTATATATATAATGTTTGTACTTTTTTTGGCTGGGGCTTAGCTCAATAAATTGGTTAGAATCAGTTTCTGTTTTGTGGTGAAGAGATATACAGAGAATGCCCTATAGCATTGTAATTTGGGTTGTGTTTTAGTATCATTGCCTTTCATGTCCAAATGGGCTTTTTGTTTTGTCCAATAATTTGATTTACTTTTATTTGGCTTTGCTTTGCAGTGCTGGTCTGTGGAGCAGGTTTGTGGCCGAGCTCTTGGGTTTTGAGCACTTTGTACTGTATGCTACATGTGAGAATTTGTAATACAATTTCAGACTAAGTATAATCAAAGTGTGTGGCCAGTTTCTGCTTCACATGCAACAGACTGTTCCTCCCTTTAATCCTTTAGTATATTTCTAAAGCATATTGCATGCAAAGACTCCCATCAAGGGTAGTTTTGTTTTCTGAGTGGATCTGCATCCATAGAGCACAATAGTACTGTCTGTCCTTTTGCATGACATTGTAATTGGGGTTTCTGTTTTGTGGCATAAAAAGATTTTCATGTTTTTTTTCCTTTCTTGCATTCACCCCCAGTCAGCAGCAGCTCAGGGCCATGTATTTTTTTTGCGTGGCAGGCCGACATTAATAATGACATAGCCTCAAACACAGTGAAGCTGAAAGGCTATCACACTTGACTTATGCTATAGGCTAAGGTCCAGTGAATATTTTAGAGTAACCCCGTAATAGGCAGTTGAAGATCGAAAACATAGTCATCCAGCATACAGTCTAGTAGCTTATTTTGTGCGGTTTTAGATGTACCAACAATTACATTCGAGGTTAACCAGGGTTGACAGGTTCCTCTAACCCCGACTTCCTAACAAGCTGGCATATGCCAAGAAAAGAATTTCACTGTACTGTAATATGTGTGACAAATAAAGGCTTCTTCTACACTTTATTAGATTTAATTCAGATTATTTGCTATAGCCCTATCTGGCAACCGTGTCATTAACTGTCCTGTCTACTCCTCCTCCTTTACTCAAATTGTTCATAGAGCAGATTTGTCACTCTGGATGTCAATTAGCACTTGTTGCAGTTCCCATTTATGACCACTCGGTGCAATAATAACTCTATGGAAGCTAAGTGGGGCATTGTATAGGCTGCCCCGCGGCATCTAGAAATGCAAGCAAATCAGCGGAAAATCGGCTTATATTATAGTCAAATAACATTTTTTAATTCACTGGTCACTCAAAAGAGATAATTACTATTCAGAGATGTAATTAATATTAGGAATTTAAAATGCATGAAGGTGTGAATCAGGACTTGTGAATCAGTTTACAGAGGTGATAATTATCAATCCCAGTTAATTATAGTCTATAAATAATCTAAGGAGGTGATTTCCATGAAAATATGGTTTCTTTAATAGATTACAGTTTTGGATTTGCCGGCAGTGTTCAGTGCTGATAATACTGCAGGTAGCTGTGCTGCTTTATCTGTTTATATAATGTCTTTGCGTAATTTGTATACTTGCTATAGTTCATTGTGTTTAATTATCTCTTTAAAGGGCAGGGAATATCTGTGTGTGTGTGTGTGTGTTTGTGTGTGAGTATGAAAGCGTATGTGCGCCAAACGTACATACATTTGAGGTGTGATTTTATGTCATTAATCGCCACTCATATCACTCACACATCCTCACTAAACACACACACACATGCTGGAGTGGGTTGGTTATGTAATAGCCTCTCATATGCTCTCTCTCCACTCTGATGAGCCTTGGATATTGTTCCTTCAGTGCAGAAGAAGTGTGTGAAAAACATGTAGTGTGGATTCGTGCAAATGGTATATTGTGTGTATGTGTGTGTGTCTGTGTGTGTGTGAGGGAGGGGAGAGAGAGAGAGAGAGAGAGGTGTGTTTGGTCAGTGGTAGTTGGTGTGTAGAATAAACAGGAGTGGATTTGTGTGGGAGTGCTTGCACTGTAATATTACCATTTGTTATGGGGATCACTGGAAAACAGATAAAGGGATGGAGGTAGGGAGGGGTGGAGGGGTGGAGGAATGGCTGTGTCTCTCGCGTCTCTCTGCAGCCCTGCAGCCGAGGCTGTTCTGCCCACTTTACCCTCTGCTGTGTCGGTGCGGGGGGCCACATGCAGCCCACCGGGCAGGTAACAGCAGGATAGTATAACAGGTCACGGTGAACAACAAATGGCCCAGCCGCCTGCCTCTGAATGTGTGTTCCCTTGTCCACGTGTGTGTATGTATGTTCACGCGTGTGTGTGTGTGTGTGTGTGTGTGCGTATTACCGAGGCTCTCACCTGTACCTGTCATATATCCTCTCCTCGTCTTCTGTGTTTGTACTGTAACTGTCTGTCTACTGCTTCGCCCCATGTCCTCCCAAAACCTCTCTCTACACACACTCTTCCTCTCACACACTCACTCACGTACACTCCACTCTACCCGTTGGTTGCTATGCCAACAGCCTACTTTTGAGCTGGGAGTGATGGGATGAACAGAAGTGTTCTGGGGAATTTGAGATCATTCTGCCCCCTACTGCTGGCTCTTCATGCCCCTGACTGCTCAGCTGTTTCTAAGATTTATTCATTAATACATTAATCCTGAATAATTAGAAACATATTTCTTAGTTTTATAGTTCCTGGGGTTTTGTTATAACTGTGTGATCTGTGTGATCAAATGAAAGTTACATTACCTCCCATGAAATTGTTATTTTTTGTGATTTCTTTTATCTTTTTTTCTAATTCTCCCTCTCTCCCTCTCTAACATGGTCTCTTCTTCATTACTTCATTATTATATTCATTATTGTTTATTAGTTATATTTTTCTCAGACCTACTGTGCTTTTCCAAGCAAATAAGCCAGCACTGTTCAATGTTTATAGTCACAATTGCCTTTTACCATCCTGCACTTTATACACGTCGGCATTTATACCCAATCACTATATTTAGACCTTTGTTCATTCCCTTATAACATACTCCAGTCCTGGAGGGTTTCAGCCCTACAGAAATGTGTGTTTCTCCCTTCTAACACACCAGATTCAGCCCATGAGGAGCTGGAGTCTGAAACCTCTATCCTAGAGAATAGCAACCTTCGCTGTGCACAGGACTTCAGGCATAATGAATTACACAGCCCTCAGTGAAGATTCGCTCTGTCACCTCCCAATCAGTAAGATGGAAAAGGTGTGAGGAAGTGAAATAAAAAAGGAGGGATCTTCGTTTCTCACTTTCTTGCCCTTCCCTTTTGTTTTATCCCTTAGTTCTGAGGTTAGCTTTCAAATTGCTCACAGTGTCCTCCTCCTTTTCTTTACCCCATTTTGTATTGTTTTGTTTTCCCATTTCACTTCTCTTACCTCTCTTATCACTCTCTCATCATATTTCACTTAGCTCAATGTCTCTAAAAATCAATTATACTAACCAATTAACAAATCACCTAACCACTTAGCAACTGATTATCCAATCCACCATACTGTGCAGCACTCAATTATACACTTAACCAATTACTTACTAATTAATATAAATGCCAAATATTACCTGGCATCTGCTAGCTGAGCATTTTATCTTCTCCCTTTCCCCAGGCTGTTGTGCCAGTCTTTGTGTGTTTATTGTCTGTCTCTCTGTCTCTCTGTCTGTCTGTGTCGGTGTTGTCTGTTTTTCAGCGTTGTTCAAATGTTTTAATATCTCTGTCTCTGCTTGTCTCACTTTGCTTGCTTCGTATATGTATTTAAAATTGTATGGGTATGTCTGTGTGTCTTCATTGGTTTAATAAGTGAATTCATAAACAAAAAAAATCCTGCTACATTGAGAAGACATTTTCGATCAACCTTTAATATCCATGTTGGTAGCTAAAACGTGTTGACAGACAGACAACGAATGAGTTTCTACTGCGAAACTCGGTCCGAATAAGCCGCTTGTGTCCCAGCACCCCTGTGCTGAGCGTGGACTTAGGCCCCGTCCTAATCTCTTTAGACTGTTGGGGTCCACCTAGTGACGTGGATGAATTCTTACCATCTGATCTGATATTTTCAAATTGAATATCTAGATTTTTCATTTCTCTCTTCTTTCCTCGTCTCCCCACCATTCTAAAGATGCACATCGTCCCCTGACTGTAATATCCCACCTTTGCTTGTCCGTCCGTCCGCCCAACTATGTGTCTGTCCCTATTCTGTGGCTTTGAGGTTTTCTATTTGTTTACTGTGTCTCTTTGTTTCTTCAAGACTTCACTCTTTCTCTATAGCTTTCTTATTGTTTCCCTCTATGTTTGCGTTTAGATTTCACTCTTGCTCTATCACTCTCTTTCCAGCTCTCTCTAATCTGAGAAAAGAAAATGTTTCATCCAGGCCTTTCTTTTTCTTTGTCGAACTAATCTCCAATCTTGTTTCTCTCTCCTTCTGCTCTTTTTTTCCAGCCTACACTCTATTTTGCTTAACTTTCTGTATGCTCTTGGTTTGGTTTACTTTTTTTATTTGTAGTTTCTCTCTTTCCTTTGTTTATTCTTTATCTAACTGACCGGATTAAGCGTTTCTTGTGTTTCCAGGCTTCTTGCTCTCCTTCCTTCTCTCGCTCTTATTCCTCTCTTGCAGCTCTTCTCTTCTGATAACTCAGCACTGGTGTAGTCGTTGTCTCTCTTCTGGTTTCATTTGACTCTGTAGTCTGTAGTCATGCTAATGATATGCTGCATCTCTTTTCTGACAGAGAACTTTCTCTTTTTCCTGTCTCTCTCTTTCCTGCAGTTGCTGTCTGAATTGTCCACCCATTGTTTTGTTGCTGTTGCTTTTTTCTGTGATCAATCCATCTGTCTCACTTTCCCCCTGCCTCTCTATCTGTTGCTGTCTTTCACTGTTACTGAACACCCATCATTACCATTATCTCTTACTATGCATCAACCAGTCTGTCCATTTGTTTTAAATGTGGTCTCTCTCTCTCTCTCTCTCTCTCTCTCTCTCTCTCTCATGGGCTCTGTCTGTCTCTCTCTATCTCTCTCATTTGCACTGTTTCATGTCATTAGTTTTTTGCAGGGTTTTGCAGGCTCTGTTCACTAGTTCAGTAAGACTGCACTGTAAGTGAGTGTTCTACCTTGGCTTCTCTCTCGCCTGTAAGAAACAGACCACTCCATATTTATACTACTTATTCTAGCAGCTTCACACCTGCTGTAAGGGAATAATGCATTCTTACTGTTTGACAGGTCTCATCTCTTTGTAGTTTGCTGTCTGCACATCTTTGTGTGATGTCCGTCAGCCTTCTTGTTCCTTTATTTACTCATGGTCCAAAATGAACATTTGACTGTAAAGTCTTTAATCTGTTTGTATATCCGATGATGTGTGTTGCGTGGTTGGATTTCGTTAAATGCCTGTTTGTGGTAAAAATGTTTTTTTGTTAATTGCATTTATAATTTGATCATGCTTTGTACTTTAATGGTTGTCTGTGAGTATAAGGATGTAACAAAGGTGCTTGCTGCAATCTAGTTTGTTTTAAAAGTTTAATTTGCAGTTTTTGGATTTGGATTTCACTCATTATTTGTATTATTGCATTTTTTTTTTTTTTTTTCGAGCATAATCTTGTTAAGATGTCCATCACATGCTTGCTGTCTGAACCGTGTGTAGCTCGGAGAGAAAATATTGCATATTATATCATTTTTTAGAAGAAATCTGTCTAAAGTTGTAATTTGTCTATATTGGGTTTGTTCGGTGAGTGAACACTTTGAGCTAGTGTGGGATAAAACTGGGATACTCGCATGAAAAGAGAATCTTCCTCGTATGGAAAGTCACTCTCTCTCTCTTTCTTTCTGTATCTCTCCTTCTTTATTTCTACCTGTCTCTTTGCAGTAGGAATATGGGTAATAAGCCAGCAAACAGTCCTAAGGGTCAGCCACCAGATGCTGATGGACACTCCTCCGTCTCTGACCTTGCTAACTCACTCACTGGAGACATGGTGATGGTAAGATGGTGGGCTGTAGATTGTGTGTTTCTTACTTTACTCTGGTTGTCAGAGCTTTGACTGTGAGGCGTTAAGTTTGTCCACTTAAACCCAGAGCCTTTTATTGTCCATGTATACTGCCACAGAGTTTCAAAAGAGGGGTGTGTGTGTGTGTATGTGTGTGTGTGTGTGTATGTGTGGATGACCAATCCCACAGATACTATCACTGCTGTTTTTCAATTCAAAATAGCTATTGAGTTAATCTACTTCAGTTACACCTTAATTACACAGTGTTTGTCTCAAAGCACTCTATCCTAACTGACGTAATTACTGTTTACTGCACATCTCTGATTACATAAATGACTCTGTGTGTGTGTGTTGTGTGGTTTTTCGCTTCAGTTGTCTCCTGGCTCGGATGAGGATCATGAAGGTCCAATCAGTGAGAAGCTGGGGAGGATTCAGTTCAGTGTTGGCTACAGCTTCCAGGACTCCACTCTCACGGTCAAAATACTAAAAGGTCAAGACCTGCCTGCTAAAGATTTCTCTGGCACCTCTGACCCCTTTGTAAAAATCTACCTTCTGCCTGACAAAAAGCACAAACTGGAGACCAAAGTTAAGAGGAAGAACCTCAATCCTCACTGGAACGAGACTTTCCTGTTTGAAGGTTTGTCATTTATATTCCTGTCATTTCTGTTCACAAGTGTTCCTGTCGAGCCTCATGTTGCACACAGTAGAAGGACATGTTTGTTTATGGGTCACACAGATTTTGTCTGGCTTATGAACATACCTAAGTCAGAATTCAGGAAACTATGCCAGTACCAGTACTGTACCAATATGTAAGGAATAACACCTGACAGTAATGAAAATAACGGCATGGTTACTTTATAACAGCTCAGTCTGGAGTGTGTTATTCCACTTATACCACAGTATAAGCCAACAATTGCAATGAATAACATGTCACACATTTTAATGGTATATGGTTAGATTTAATGTAGTAGAATGTCCTGTTCTCACCTACGTTATAGATGCGATAACTGGCCATTCCCCTCACCAGCCTCTCTCTCTCTCTCTCCCTCTCTCTCAAAAAAATGCAGCCTGTCATTTTACCGAGAAACTGTAAAACTCCTGTAAACTCCTCTGTCCTGAAGACTTTCCTAGTACTTCCATAATTGTTAAATAAATGTCTCCTAAAAATATCACCACATCAACAATTATATCTTCTACTTTGTTAAAAAGCATTTTTTAAGCAGTATCTCTGGATTAACACTACATTTCTATTCTCAAAGCACATGAAGCAGCTACCAGCACTAGAGTGCACAAGTTCTACTTCCAGAGTGGTTACTTTCTGAACTTTTGCTTGTTTCCTTGCTAAGAAAGGATTGAAGTGAGGAGCAGACACAGCAATGGTGATCTCTAGAAAGAAAAACATTGTCTCCTTGGCTGCATTGTCAGGGCAGGAACAGAAACAGGCTGAGCAGCTGAGACTTCTGCCCTGTGGAAAAGGAAGAGTACCACATTGGAACACAGATTAGAGGACCTGGCAGTGGGCATGGGATAAATAAAGAGCTGTTAGCAACAATGCAACTACATAATGAAATGCAGAGCTCGGGGGACTTAGTAAAGCTGACCTGCATACAGAGACAGACCTTGATGTACTTTCAGTGGCTGTGTGTCATTCTCGAAATTCGAAGCCCACTTTGAGTGCATTAGCCACTGGGGGGTCTGATGAACACAGTGTAAGGAAGGAGTGTGACTCAGCAGCGTAAGCAACAAATGTACTGCAAGCTGGATTTATGGCTGCCTTGGCGAAATTAAAGTTAGATCCTCCACCCAACACAACTGATCAGATGCCTAATCTATTGTACCAGTTTCATTCAAGAGCTCTTATGCATGCTCAAGAGAGCAGTGATGCTGTGACCTGATAAAAGAGCACTACAGCTAGCTCAAATGACTTGCATTGATTCAACCGATTCTACCACTGAATTAACTGACACTAAAAGATTGCATTGAATCAATGCAAGCTAGTTGCAGTGTCTTAGTGGTTAAGGCTTTGAATTACAGAGCAGAAGGTCTTGTGTTCAAATCCCAGCACTGCCAAACTGCTATGGTTGGGTCCTTGAGCAAGACCCTTAACCTTCTGCTTTCTTGTATCAGTTGAAAGTCGCTATCTTAAGAAGTATCAGGCAAATGTACTGGATTAGGTGGTATTTTATACTATGTAAGATATTATAGTACTTTACTGTAAATACACTCACGGAACACTTTATTAGGAACGCCTGTACACCTACACGTTCATACAGTTATCTAAACAGCCAATTGTGTGGCAGCAGTGCAATGCATAAAATCATGCAGATACAGACCAGCAGCTTCGGGTAATGTTCACATCAACCATCTGAATGGGGAAAAAATGTGATCTCAGTGATTTTGACTGTGGCATGGTTATGGTGCCAGATGGGCTGCTTTGAGTATTTCAGAAACTGCTGATCTCCTGGGTTTTTCATACACAGCAATCTCTAGAGTTTACTCAGAATGGTGCAATAAAGAAAAAATATCCAGTGAGCAGCAGTTCTGTGGATGGAAATGCCTTGTTGATGAGAGAGGTCAACGAAGAATGGCGAGATTGGTTCGAGCTGACAGAAAGGCTACAGTAACTCAGATAACCACTCTGTATAATTGTGGTGAGCAGAAAAGCATCTCAAAATGCACAACATGTAAAACCTTGAGGAGGATGAGCTACAACAGTGGAAGACCACGTTGGGTTCCACTTCTGTCAGCCAAGAACAGAAAGCTGAGGCTGCAGTGGGCACAGGCTCACCAAAACTGGACAGTTGAAGACTGGACAAACGTAGTCTGGTCTGATGAATCTCAATTTCTGCTGAGGCACACAGATGACAAGGTCAGAATTTGGAGCCAACAACATGAATCCATGGACCCAACCTGCCTTATGTCAACAGTCCAGGCTGGTGGAGGTTGCGTAATGGAGTGGGGAATGTTTTCTTGGCACACTTTGGGCCCGTTAATACCAATCAATCATCGCTTGAATGCCACAGCCTATTTGAGTATTGTTGCTGACCATGTGCATCCCTTCATGGCTACAATTTACCATCCTCTTCTAACGGCTACTTCCAGCATGATAATGCACCATGTCTCAAAGCAAAAGTCGTCTCAAACTGGTTTGATGAACATGAGAATGAGTTCAATGTTCTTCAGTGGCCTTCCCAGTTACTGGATCTGAATCCAATAGAACACCTTTGGGATGCGGTAGAACGGGAGATTCTCAGCATGAACGTGCAGCTGAAAAATCTGCAGGAATTGTGTGATGCAATCATGTCAACATGGACCAGAACCTCAAAGGAATGTTTCCAACATCTTGTGGAATCCATGCCACGAATAATTGAGGCTGTTTTGCGAGCAAAGTACTAGAATAGTGTTCCTAATAAAGAACTTTGTGAGTGTATGTATAAGTTATTTAGTGTTAAGCATTTATAGTAGTTTATTGGCAATCCTGTTGCCAGTAAATTACTGTAAAATTTGCAGTCAATTTTTACAGTGCAGAGTCTATGTGTACTATCTTGTCTGGATGTTTGGATACTCTATGGCGGTCCCAACAGCAGGTGTGAGCCGTCTTCACAGAAGACAAAGCAGTATCTATTATGGATGCACCCCTCATATGCACACTTTATATGTATGGCTTGGATGGTAACAGCAGCAATTCCAGTAGTAAAACTAGGAAAGTTGCACCTTATCATGAAAGGATGATGATAAATTGTATTGTATAGTATTTTGGGTTAGCACATTGGGCCTGGAGTTCAAACAGGTCATCCTATGTGCTATATGGTGCACTTGAGCGATTCTCATCCTCTGTTAAGTATGGTATCAGTTGTCTGTTAGTGTCTGTTGAGGTGCTCTTACTGCTACACTCACTACTTGTCAGGGAAAAGAGCAAAAGGGAACACTAGACTAGTTCCAAAGGAAACCGCCCAGGCAGTCCTCCATTGAATCGCACAACCACAGTTACATATACTGCATAACCTGCAGTTTATGGAGGATAAAAGTGTAAATTATTCTGCTTACCTAAGAATAAGACTAATCCTATTTTTTACACTTTGTATTACTTTCCTTTAACAAGCATACATATAACAATACGTCATCTGGCACTTCCAGTCTATTCTGTAAATTGAACATGGATATTGATTTGTGTTTTTGTTCTGTATAATGAATGGCTAGGCCATATTACATCATATTACCAGGTTGGAGATAGATTTTTTTCCCCATCAGTATTACACCAGACTTAGCAAAGTAAAGAAAAAATAACAACATAAGAAAAAAGTTGAACTTCTTTACTGGATGATAAAAATATTCTCTAATTACTTTGTATGTTCCCCTCTGCCTTTAGAACTGCCTCTGGCATTTTTCATATCCTCTGAGGAGCTTTTGGTTTCTTTTAGTTGTAATGTTATGCTATCTGTTCTAACTTTGAAAGATATCATACACAGCCAACTCTAGATATTGAGGTCATGGCAATGACATTTTTTCTGAACAATTTTACTGTGCATTTTGCCTTGTGTTGTGGGTTATGTAAATGCATACACATTTTATTTTTAACATCTTGGAATTTTAGTCTTTTTTGTAGTTAAAAACTAAATTTTTTTTCTAGCTAAGTTCCTAAACAAAATCTCTGTTGCTCCTCTGCACTGCCTTCTTGGCAATTTTTTTTAGAGTTTTTTTTTTTTTTTTTTAGAGTTTCTTAGAGTTTTTTTTTTTCCTTTTTTTTATATCACAGTGGCACTGGCCTTGTACTTGGCTGAAGAGTGACTGTAGATATTAGAGTGACATACCCAGTTCTGTCTGCTTGTCCAGGGTTCCCGTATGAGAAGGTCCGAGAGCGCACACTCTACCTGCAGGTGCTGGATTATGACCGCTTCAGCAGGAACGACCCTATAGGAGAGGTGTCTATTCCACTAAACAAGGTGGAGCTGGGCCAACACCAGACTTTCTGGAAGGATCTGAAACCGTGCAGTGACGGCAGTGTGAGTGGCCTGACATGTAATGTGATGTTGATTAATTAGAGCTATAAATGTGTGAATTAATTATGTGCTTTATATGGAAATTAGGAGTTACGTAAAAGTGATAACATGCCCAAGTATAGGTTCTTCTTTTATATAGCATCATTCTTTGTGAACATGAGCATTGCAGTCCTGGTGTGATTATTCATAAGATGGATATTTGTGTGTGTTTGACTTGTAGGGGAGTCGAGGTGATCTGCTTGTGTCTCTGTGTTATAATCCTACGGCTAACACCATCACTGTCAACATAATAAAAGCACGCAACCTTAAAGCCATGGACATTGGAGGCACATCAGGTAAACATATGCCCAGTAATAAAGTAATAAACATGCATGGACTTACACTCTTCCTTCTCTCTTTTGTGTTTCATACACGACTCTTTCTCATTTTTGTGCTGGATTGTTTCGTCTGCACTTTTTTGTCCCCATCTTACAGACCTTAGTGTTCCTTCAAAACTCATCTACAGTCTTATGCATACTTTATAGCTCTCACAGCATCAAACACTAACAGCAAACCAGTCTCCTTTCCTCTTCTCTTCTCTTCACTGCTCATTCTGACACCATGTCAGACCGCTGTTCCACTTACACTCAGCTACGTCATTCTGCTTTCATAAACTTTGCCTGTTTATGAGGAGGAGGCAAGGCCATTGATTTCACAGAAAAATATAAAAAATGTAGCTGTAACAGAAGCTTCAGACGTGTGCCAGATGTGTGCTTTCAATCAAGTGTGAACATTTGCAGCACTTTTATTCTCTGATTATCTGCAGATCCCTATGTGAAGGTGTGGCTCATGCACAAAGACAAGCGTGTGGAGAAGAAAAAGACAATTACTATTAAGCGCTGCTTGAATCCCGTCTTTAATGAATCCTTCCCCTTTGACGTTCCTGCACACGTGCTCCGAGAAACCACCATTATCATCACTGTCATGGACAAGGACCGGCTGAGCCGTAACGATGTCATCGGCAAGGTACTTTTAAACTGATGGTGCTTTTTTTGGCCATGGATTGAGCTTTGGGCATTTTGTATGCTTTAGATGAATTATATTTACAGTATGTATTACTGTATAAATATATTTGTATTTGTGTGAATGATTTAGATATTCTTTGTTAATTATAATATCTGTAATAATAAAAGCCAATTTAGTCCTTGATGAAAGAACTACCCAGGAAAAATACATTTTAACTAACATTGGGCTGCTTTTCTCACAACATCTGGCAGCGTTGCTCATAGAACATATGCCATGAACAGCTACATCATTTGCCTCATGTCTAACAAAGAAATTCAATACACTTTTAAAGACTTTCCAATTTGCTAAATGGCCAGGGCCTGTTAGTAGGTGGTCCCAGGTGCAGGTTGCGTGATTAACTACAGCCTCAGTAATGTGAAGTTCAATGTCAGACAAGGTGTGAGGTCATATTGTGGTTACACCATGTCTTATTTGCACCGAGCCCCTTCACTCCCCATTTTGGATCATTTACTCAATTACTTTTTTCGCAGAGGTCTGAAAAAAGGTAGTTTGCTTTTTTTGGCTATGTCTCAAACCATATACTATCACACTAAATAGTATGTCATGACAGTTTGCAACTTTTGATACTAATGCTAGTAGGTGGAATACTATTTTTCATTCAGTCGTATTATTTAGTTCAGCAGTACACTAATGGTAATACACTAGTATGCTGGTTTAGTGTCTAGGTAAATTTTTTTGATGATTAATACTACTACAGTCTACTGCCACCTACTGCTGTGGAGAGTTATTGACTTTCACAATAACTCTCCATAGCAGTTATTGCTATGGGAAACTTTTCGAGTGAAACTTTTTGAGACATGAGGCAATTCTTCAAAGTCATCTTGGTGTGTCACAGCCCTTAGAGTGTAACATTGGCACAGAAATCCACAAACTAAGTCAGACATTTTGTGTGTGTGTGTGTGTGTGTGTGTGCGTGTGTGCGTGTTTGCGTGTGTTTGCCCCTGGGTCAGATCTATCTGTCATGGAAGAGCGGTCCAGCAGAGGTGAAGCACTGGAAAGACATGCTGAGCAGGCCGCGCACCAACGTGGCACAGTGGCACGCCCTCAAGGCCTGATCACCCTCACCTGGTCCCACCCTGACCCCATAACCTCTAACTTCTAACCTTTGACCCTTGAGTCCATGCCCCATCCTTATGCACAAGACTGACTCGATGCCTGGCTGCAAAACACGGGTACTTTTAGCCATCCACTCTCAAACTATTAGCCTCTGCCCTTGTGTGGCCTCTTGTCTTTTCCTCCTTTCCTTAACTTACTTTGTGCTTTCTCCCTTTCTCCCTTAGTTTAATCACACGCTTCTTTTTTTTTTCCTCTTTCTTGCAGCCCTGTTTGATCTCTGCTATAAATTTGGTAACATGTTTTGTTAAGGTCTGCATATGAAGTGATCATAATCGTTAAATTAGCAAAGTAGCTCCCCTTTTGTGACTGTAAGCCAATATTAATTCCTAATGAGTTTCTAATGATGTACTTTAACAAAAAGAACAAAATTGAATGAAGCCATTTGAAAACTGCTATATGCAAACTTTAATGTGATGTGTTACCAGTATTTCCTCTTGTACCTTTCAGTTCACTTTCAGTTCATTTATAGTATATTATATAGTAATATTATATTAACAAATTTCCCTAGAGGTCAATCACATCTGTCTGCTCCCTGCTTCTCCTCGATCGCTCTCATTTTCTATTCTGTCCTCTCTATCCTTTCCCTTCTCTCTCCTGTGCTTTGTGGGTCAGTCTTTACTCTCTCATTAAATCCAGGTGAGAGCCATTGGAGACTCTTGGGAGCTCTTGGGAGCTCATTTATTAGCCATCTTCAGGGGCGGACTGGCCATCGGGTAGTTTGAGACTTTTCCCGGTGGGCCGCTCCATTTTTCGCTCTGTGGGCCAGCCTTTTTTTTTTCTCAGAACATCCACTAAGATCATCCACTACTTAAAGGGAATGTTGGCTGGCAGAACACGACTAACTAGCAAAATTAGTCCTGGTGTGATGGTGCCATAATACTACAGTAAACAACCAAGCTTAATATTAGCAACCCTTCACCTCCATGATTTCACTCTGTGGCACTTATTTAGCAGAGAAACTGCTTACCAATCAATTAAGTCAATGCTTTATTAAAGAAATGACAATATACAAGTTCAGTAGGTGGTACTTAAAACAGGCAAATGATGAAGAAACAGTGCAGTAGTGTTGTGTTTTAGAATGTACATTTTTAATATACATTTTCATGCAACCCTTTGTTGTTTATGGCTATATTTTTCGTACTTATGTGGCATTACACACTGGCTCTATTGTAGCCTAGTCGATGCACTTTCAGTAATGTTATTTTGGACAATTGTCGGCACTTTAAAACAAATTCCCTGCTGATTTTTGTTCCCAGTCCGCCCCTGGCCATCTTTTGTGCTTATTCACTATTACACACACAAGGAATTTCATGCTTATTTAATCCGCAAGGGGTGAATGGCAGACTGTCAGATAAACATCATATCCTTTCTTTGTCATTTTTCATCAACATCTTCCTTCCTTTATACATGTCCTTTATTTGCATATTCCGTTAGTTTTTCTCCCTCCATTTTTCTTCTTCCTCCACCTTTCCTCCCTTCACTTGCCTTTCTATCTGACTTTCTCTCTCTTTCTCTCTCTTTCTCCTGGGCTATTTTTCTTTGAACTCTGTATCACTGGAACAATGGTAGTTATTTTCCTCCTTTTCCTGGGACATTTTGTCATCTGTGCTGTAGGTGATGTGTTGTAACTCCAGATGAAACACTATTAATCTTAGTGAACTGAAGGGAAAACCACTAACTTTTGAGACTAATCGTTCCAGGTCCTCTGCAACATTTGTAAAAGAGATATACAGTAAATCAGAGGGAAAGGAAAAATAAGTACAAAAAAGATAGTCATCCTTGCCATAAAAATAGACAGTTGATGAATTGAAGCAAAATGTTCTTCCAAACTTGCTGTGAGAAGTGAGAAGTGGGCTGCGCGCCCCGTCAGGGCATCTGTACAGCAGTCTGCTCTGTTCTCGTGATTTTCTTTCTTTTTTCTTTACTTGCTGATGGGGTTAAGTCTCTGCAGGAATCTTTAAGATAAAGAGTTTGCCCTAATACTGCCTTTACCCGACTGTGTGTGTGTGCGTGTGTGTGGGTGCGTGTGTGTGTGTAAAATCAGTGATGTGAAAAAGCAGCCAATATGCAAGGTTATCCTCTTTTCTCTTTCTGTCTTTCTGTATGCCTCTGAAAATGACATGGAGATAGAGTTAACCTGCACTATATGGCAGTGTAATAATGATGATAAATATAATAATAAATGTTTTAACAGTAATATTTTTTTGTATTTTAAGGGGGAGGTAAGATGGGTGTAGCAATACATGGAGGCTGGGCCAGACAGTACAGCACTGACAAATGAGTGATCATTCTCTCTGTCTCTTTCTCCCTCTCTCACTCATACACACTGTCTCTCTAATCTGCTGTAAAACAGTTCTGATTTCTATCCATTGATCCATCACTTACATTAGGGCCTTCAAGACATGGATTTCACCTGTAGGTGCATGTACTATACGTGGTAAAGTCTTAAATGTGTTACATCTTATTTACCTGTGAGAGTGTGTTAGTAAGCTCGAAATCACAGCGCACCATTACCAAAGTTATGTTTATTACTGATTTTTTTTTTAAGTAATAATAATTAGCCTGTTTGACTCGTCACCTGAAGGCTTAATCCAAACCTCACCAACTCAAAAACTTACATAACGTCTACTGGGATCTAATGTGTTCTGTCAATGGAAAGTTCAGGAATTAAAAGCTCTGTAGCTCCAATAAATAGCTAGGGTATTATTATTATTAATATTTTTATTATTTTTATTATTATTATTATTATTATTATTATTATTATTGTACACATTTGAATAATACTAAACCGAACCCTTGTTCTCTAGAGTATGTAATGGATATAAGCACTTTTCACCTTAGAAATTAAAGATCAGAAGTAATATTGATATCCAAAGTTGGCTCTTTGTCACCATTTATGCCAGTGTTCTTGTGTATAGATATTCACAAGACATACTCTACAGTTCTCAGTAATGATCTTGGCTTGTCTTTATCATAACAAGTTTGTTTGGTCATGTGCCTGAGACACTGAGATACTTATATCTGTCATGTTGGCTTCAGACAGTAATATCTCTGGAACAATAGAACAAAAAGCAGTTACTGACACCACGTCCAGCTTTTTCTAACAAACTGACAAATTTAGTTGTATGAATGAAAAGTTACTAAGATTATAGTTTTGATAGAGATATCAGTGGATAGGGGTTAGCGTTTGTACCTTGTCATTCTTAAGAATTTAAATAAATTCATTGTCATTTTATTTATATAGCATGTTTTACATTGTCACAATATAACAGTGATATTTGTCACAAAGCAGCTTTACAGAAATCTGGATGTAGAATCATTTCGTCCTCGCTGGGATACATGCTGGTGTGAGAATAGTGTCAGGCCTAAAACTAAAAATCATTGATCGACATAGACACAGTAGTAAGAACAGCTACGCTTCTCTAAACAAACACCCAGGACATTGTCTTAATACCAGATTCATGTCTGTGCTTTATCTGGAACTTCTTATCTGAGGTAAAAAGTCTACTGACCAACTGCAGACATGTTGTTAGAGACATGCAGGTCTAATCTGATAAAACCAGTTGTAACTCAATCTATATTTAATCGTTTATTTTGTTACATCCATTACAAATTTCTGCATATTACAGGAATACTGATATTCTGATTGAGCAAAGCAGTGGGATGTAGCTAAATGTACAGACATGATTATTAAAATATATATATATATATTAATAAGCTATTAGTAATATATAAGAGTATAGGTGAACACACTTATATTTTAATTGACTTATGAGTTATCAGCAGTGACAAAGTTGTAAATAACATAAAATCACAGAGTTTAAGTAAGATTATGAACAAATACATTTACACAAAACTCATCTATGTATAAAGGCAGCATAATATTAGGACTTTGCCTAAATGCCGGATTCGTGTCTGTGCTTCATCTGGAACTTTGAAGAACAGAGTAAGCACAGTTACAGCTTGGGATAGTGGATCGACAGCACTGCCACAAAACCCAGCCTAAGGAATAACAGAAAAAACAAAACAATGGCAGTAGAGTGAAGGCTCTCAGTCTTTATCCTCAGTCTTTAGAGCTATTTTGATGTTGCAGTCTTGTTGGAGGGTACTTAGTCAGAACAGAAGAGTCACCTTGGCCAATTTTAAGCATTGGCAGAAGAAAAAGCTAGACTTAAGAGCTCAGCAGACTGGAATAGATTGTTAAATGAAATCAACCCCGTATCTACTCAAGGGAGCATAAAAAAGACTGAAAGACTGAAACTAGTAACTGTGCAAAAATCAATAGGAATGAAGAGATTCTTTTGACTGAGTTTGGGTATATATTGCAAATATAGTAGTGATGAAGTTATATCACACGCTGGCCTGGAAAATATTTAACTCCTTAATCTCCCAGGCCTCGTTGGTGGGTCTCGACTTCCATTGCCCACTTTCCCTCTTAGTTTCACTATAGTCGCTGAATGATTTATTGTAGTTACTAAATAATGTGCCTTAAGATCATTGTAAGATGACTGAACTGCATATTTAGTTATTTTGAAAACTGGGACCACAAGAACTGAGAAGAACTTTAGAACTAAGATCTGGGATCACAATGCATGTTTGTTATGTCGCTTTATAATTATTATGCTGTGTTATATTTCGTGGTGCGTATTGGTTTTTTTTTCAAAAAGATAATCAATTCAGTAGATGTGTTCGTGTGTGTGTGTGTGTGTGTGTGTGGATGGTTTTTAAGTGTATGTGACTCTGGGTCCCTGTGGGGTTGTTGGGTAGTTAGGACAGCACTTGTGAGTTCATGCTGCTTTCCGATCATTCACTGTTCTTGGGTAAGAAAGCTGAGCTCTAATCAATCCACCATTACGCCCATTCACACTTAATGGCAATCCATATCTATGGAGCGCTTCTCGTTGAGTGCTTGCTTTTGTGGCTTAATGTGGCCTCCACCCTTTGTTGCGTTGGCTCATGAACAATTAGTGAATGAATAAAAGCTTCACTTCTTATAAGCATCATTCCTTGTTCCGCATTAGCGATAATAAAAGCATTTAAAAGCAAAGCTCTTTTTCTGTCTAGTGCAGAATGCTTTAGAGAAGGAGTGCACGAGCTGCGTGTGTTCTGTATTTCACAACACCTTATATCTTGTATTGTTGTCTTCTCTTTGATATGCGGAGTGGTTGAAATGAGTAAACCCTGCCCAGGTCTGCTTGTGTGTTTCTGTGCTCTAACTAATTAAACACTGCCACTTAGTGTGTTCATTAAACACTGCCTGTGTACCGATATGTGTGACCTCATTAAATACTGCCTGTATTGAGATGATGTCTATTCTAGATCTTTACTAAGAAATGATACTGCCAAGCTTTCTGCAGATGTCTGTACTAAAAAAAAACAAAACGCAGAGACTTGTATAGTGTTCTTCGAGTTGTGTGTCTGCTGTGTGTGTGGGTGCTGTTTGAATGGGACGGTTGTGACAGTGGGAGTCTAAAAGGTGTCACAGTGCTTTACACTCTCTCTGTGAGGCTTCTGGATCAACGGTGGGGTGTCAATCTGAGCTTAATATAGTACACACCCCCACAAACACTATTATCATTTTTTTTTTTTTTAAAAAAAAGGTGCATTCTCAGTACTTTGTCACTGGTTAATTTGATTCTAGTCTTGTAAATTTGGAGCTGTGCAGGCAGAACACAGAACGCGAGATTGAGACGAACAGTACAGACGAGACGAGAAGTGAGACACACACCATCTGAGTTGTGAGGCAGTTTCTCTGCATTTCACTCAGTTGCATCATACAGAGCATTTGCATTGCTGCTGCTTCAGTATGGAGCTTGTTAAACTTTATGGTACTGTCCAAAAGTTTAACGTCTGCTATTTATCTGGACAACGTGTTTATTGATTTGTTACAACTTTATTTAACAGAATAAATATTCAGATTAACATAAACATTATTATACACACACACACAAAAAAACAATATTCTGTCTTCTAGAAAAGTTACTGCTCTTTTGTGAGATGGACACAGGTTTGGCTCCCAGTTATTCCGCTTAGTCCAGTCCAGCCAATCAGCACACCCGATTTTACCTATCATACCAGTGATTAGCAAAATCACATGCGATTATTATATGGTCATTACAAATACTGAAATAGCTCAAGGTTTAAATTGACATTGTGACGTTTTCCCTGCTCTAACACACCTGAACCAACTAATTAACAGCCCTTCATAAGTTGGCGTGGGTGTGTTGAAACAGTGAAAGCACTAAAATGTGCAGGACAGGGGGTTCTCCAAGACCAGGGTTGGGAACCTCTGATGTAGGAGATCTGGTGAAAATCAGTAGAACAATGAATTCTGAGCCAGAGGTTAAAAAGTCTACTGACCTACTGCGAACATGTTGTTAGAGACATGCAGGTCTAATCTGATCAAATCAGTTGTAACTCAATCTATATTGTAACTCAATCTTTAATCATTTATGTTGTTATATCCATTACAAATTTCTGCATATTACAAGAGTACTGATATTCTGATTGAGCCCAATTCCTGAAAACTGACAGCAAAGCAGTGGGATCTAGCTAAATGTACAGATGTGATTATTAAAACAACTATATTAATAAGCTAGTCTTACTAAATAAGAGTAGAGATGAACAGAATTATATTTTAATACAATTGGGTCCCTGGTGGTCTAGTGGCTAAGGATCCTGCACTCTCACCGCCATGGCTGGGGTTCGATTCCCAAGCAGGGAACCAACCCAGCCACTGAGAGTGTACATTCCCAAGCCTGGTAAAATGGGAGGGTTGCGTCAGGAACGGCGTCCGGCATAAAATCTGTGCCAAATCAAACATGCGGACCAATGATCCGCTGTGGCGACCCCTAAAAGAAGCAGCCGAAAGAACAACAACATATTTTAATATACTTATGTGTTATTGGCAATAACGAAATTGTAAATGATGTGACATCACAAAGTCAAATAGGATTATGTACAATTACATTTACAACAAAATCATTCATTTATAAAGGCAACATAATGTTAGCTAAAGCTAATTAACCTCAGCTGTTGAAAGTTACATCATGATACATGGTGCCAGACAAACGAAAAGTCAATGGTATAATAAATAATAAAATAAATCCACAAACTAATCTTACCTTATTAAACTTCACATGTACTACCAAACCTCCAGCATAAACATAATGCGTCAGAGACAAGTTCAAGAGTAAATGAACATTACTAAGTGTGGAAATATCTACCACAGACTTGGACATACCATGTGAGGTCACGCTAATACTTGATTTAAAAAGTATTATTATTATTATTAGTAGTAGTAGTAGTAGTAGTATTATTGTTTAACAAATAAGCAGTTGTTTCCTAGGTAAATAGCTTTAATTATATTTTTCCATCAGGTGTCATACACTGCAAAAAAATTATATCTTAGTAAGTGAAGATATCTTGAATGAAGGAAAAGTTCTCTAGAGATTATTATATAACAGATATAAGATCATATATATATATATATATATATATATATATATATATATATATATATATATATATATATAAATACACATATAAGTGTATTTCTGGACATATTTGCTAATTTCAGGCTTAAAATTTTCTTATTCTATTAATCCTTCTTACTAGAAATAAACTTGAAATTAGCAAAAATTTAACTGCCAATAGAATAAAACAATGAGTAAAAATATAGGCGTAATAATCTTATTTTTGTTTAAAAACAAAAATAATAAAGATATGATATTTTAACTTGCTAAACAATCATTTTTTTGCAGTGTAAGACTTTAACTCAGTACTGTCTCCTGCCTTCTGTCAGTGGAAAAGCTGTCAAGGCATCAAATCGAGTCGTGACAAGAGTGAGAGAGAAGCAGACGCTCGAGAAGGCGATAATTCTCCTCAGACTTCTCTTCTTCCTGCCCACATGTTTATTCACAGTCCTGTCTCCAGACTTCATCCTTCTCTCTTCCTTCCTGTTCAGTTCAAATAGTTCAAGCTTTATTAGCAGTAAAGGTCAGCACGGTTTGTGGTGAGATTTGCAGATTATTGTGCAAAGCTCTGATTTTTGATTGTTTGCAATGATCTTGCCCCTAAGGGCCATGTGTCCTCAAACACACACACACACACGCACAGAGTGACTAGCATCAGATACCAGCAATGCATTATATTGTTCTCATTCAGCAGCTTATAGCGCTTATCACTGATTTGCTCCCACCGGACAGGGCTCGTCTTACAGCTTGGTGTATCTGCAGATCAGGTCTGTAATCCAGTGTCGCTTGAGAGAGGGGCTAATAGAGTGCAATGTATTGGTGGGAGGGCTCAGTCAGCCAGGAAGCTTGCTCCGTCAGGTGAAGTGTGTTCAGAGGAACTTATCAGTCTTGATCTCTCTCTCTCTTTCTCTCTCTCTCTCTCTCTCTCTCTTTCACTCTGCCTGTCTCAGTGTGTGTTGTTCTGGTCCCAGCCTCCATCTGCTCACCTTTTCATTGTTTAAAGCGCTGGTCCGTGCACCGGCTTGGCCACTCCCAGTCAGGGTTTCTGTGCACATTATTCTAAATGAACATAAATGACTACAATAAGTAATAATAGCTGATCTTTTTCTGTTTACATTTGAATGTTGGTCTGTGTATAACCGTGTATGTGTGATAGAGTAGGTGTTCTAATGTTGAGTTTGTTTCTTTATAAAGTAACTGGAAAAGGGGGTATAATAAAACCCCTAATATTATGTTTTGAAAATAGTTTTTTTCCTGTAAATAATTGACAAATGAGCAACTCTGTGGTTGTAAAGATGTTTTAATTGCCACTTGTAATAATGATAAAATATTATTGGTGGTTTAGAAAATGATGATGATGATGATGATGATGGTGATACGCCCTTCTTGAACAAGGGCATTTGATGTCCACTGTATCTTCATTGGAGGAAGGGTTGAGGGGGACGACTGAGCAGAGATGCAAGAGAAGGAGAGGCACAATCTGTTACAGAACACATTAAATTAAATTAAACACCTTAAATTACCCATAACTCCTCTATATAAGCGGAACAGCGTTAATGACATGATTGTGAGTATTACAGTCACATCTTTATAACCGCGCTGGCAGATGTTTGGAGATAATCGGTGAGAGGGTTTGCTGACACAGATGAAAGGGTCCCTACACACACACACCCACACACATGCACAAACAGACAAATTGGTGTGTTGATGACACTCCTTCTGTTTCCCATATGATGTAGCTCAGCATGGTGGTTATAAATGTCAGCAAGCCAGTGTCGCAAGTCTATACGTTCCTGTCTCCAGCTTGTTACTGTCTCCTCTACATCATTGCTCATGTGCTGTGAGTCACTTTCAGAGAATAACAGTCACTAACAATCGCAAATGCAAATTGAAGTCTTCAGCTCCAAACAAACTCGCCACTCACAGTGACTACTCTTGTTTGTCGTTTCAAAGCTATTGTATAAAGAATGAAATTCAGCTTGCATTCTTGCAGCCTTCTGAGAGGCTTTCAAGGTTTAATTTCATAGCCAGTTCTCAGTACACATTTAAGGACATGAAGAAAAGTAGAAAGTTTCTTAGAAAGAAACCTTTCTAATAAGCAGACCGGTGGCTGTTTTTCTACGGTCTGGAAGCGAAGAGACGACTAAAAAAAAGTGGCAGCACTGACAAAATGAAAAAATGCTTTCTCCTAAGTCTCTCTGAAATGATTTGATAATACAATGAATATTATTATCATTTATAATAATGTGTTCTGGGAAGCGAACGGTTGATCATCTCTCTCCTTCTCTTGTGCGCTTTCTGAGTTTGTCCCCAAACCAACCCCACTTTCAATGAAGAGTGCTCTATGTGTCAGCACTCATATGTGTACAATCTTCATGGATTTATTTCTGTATTTTTTTGCCAACTTTGTATAGTGTAAAAAAGTATAAATATATGAAAAATGAGTACTGTATAGATTTTAGCTGCCTGTCAAGGCCCACAAGTATATATAATTGGTAGAGTTAATCAGTCAGCCGTGTAGAAGCATTCTAAAGGAATTTACCGACATCATGCTTTCTGTAGATTCTTGCGGTGCCACGGTTTCTTTTGTTGTTTTTTTTCTTTTGATTGTCATTATTTTTTATGACTTACCATGTGGCATCTTAAAAGTCTGTGTTGTTTCCTGTTAATACTTTGTATGGGTTGTTTATTTGTTTGTTGTTTGTTTGTTGATGAACACAGCAAGGTTCAGGCGCCCAGGAGAGTGCATGGGAACGCAGAGAGGAATTGTGGGAGTTTGTTTGCGCTTGTGTAACACATTTGTCCGAAACTTAGTCCGATGGCTAGTCTGTGGTAGTCCTATAGAAGCTTTCGTGTCCTTATTGAATCGTGTGTTCGATATTTAGATGTGGATGAAGCGCTTTTCTAGCACAGGTCAATGTTTCCCTTTCTTCTTCTGTCTTTCTCTTTATTGAATTGAACCCATTTGATAAGGACCCATGAATATCCATTAAAAAAGAAAAAAGAAGAGAATACCGGGACCAGGCACAACACACATGTTAACAGTGTCAAATACTTTTGTCAAAGTCTGTAAAAGAAAAAAAAAAACACCTTCAGTCAGTGATGGGAAATGGTCCCGGTTATGATGTTTTAAAGCAGGGCCATCTTTCCTTTCTCTGATCTGAAAAATCCTCTCACATCCCAGTGTCTGGCTACGTTTAGATGTGTGTAGATATAGAGCTGTCTCTGTAAGTCAGCTTGTGTGTGCGCGTGTGTGTGCAACTTTTTACAGAATGTCAGTTTGGTTCTGGGTTGAAGATGCCGTCTGGACGCCTCAGTACTCTTACACCACTCCGTACTCATTCAAGCATCTTATATCTTCAAACATTCCACGAAAACGATTGAACTGCTGTCTTACAGAGTGAGGGGAAAATATCATAGAAATGAAAAATTGCAATCATGCCTTACAACTCAGACCAACTGCTCTGTCGGCATTCATAACACTGAATAAATCTACGTGTTGAGCGTGTGTGTGTGTGTGTGTGTTTGTGTGCGTGTTCAGGAGTGGGGTTAGAGATTGAGGTGTCTGTAAGCTCCACCCAGAAGTACTAAGGTTAAGCGTTTCCTTTATTTTTTTCTGCCTCTCCTGTTTTTTGGCCGAGCGGACTGTGATTTAATTGGTTGATATGTTTTCCTGTCTGCCCCCCACCCCTCTGTGTGTGTGGGTGTGTGGGGTGGGTGGAGATATGGAGCTGAGCTCTTACTATGTTCTATGATAAAAACAAATAAACACTAATTTGTACAAACGTCTGCGAGTTTGACGTGTTCTTTGCACTTATTCATCTTGAATGAAAATGAATCCTACTGCTAAATTATTGACTGAATGCGCATGGCTGGATGTGAATAAGAACACTGTGCTCTCTTTTACACACACATATACCCATATCTACAATCATGGCATATCTACACTCACCGTCCACTTTAATAGGAACACCTGTACACCTGCTCATTCATGCAGTTATCTAATCAGCCAATCATGTGGCAGCAGCACAATGCATAAGAACATGCAGATACAGGTCAAGAGTTTCAGTTAATGTTCATATCAAACATCAGATTGGGGAAAAAGTCTGATCTCAGTGACTTTAACTGTGGCATGGTTGTTGGTACCAGATGGGCTGCTTTGAGTATTTCAGAAACTGCTGGATCTCCTGGGATTTTCACACACACAAGAGTCTCTAAGGTTTACACAGAATGGTGTGAAAGACAACAACAACAACAAAAATCCTGTGAGCGGAGGGTCTGATTAGATAACTGCATAAATGAGGTGTACAGCTGTTCCCAATAAAGTGAATGGTGTGTGTGTGTATACAGTATTATATCTGCAGTGGTGATGGGCTGAATCATGCACCAAATTGTTGAATGATCAGAATATTTAAGGCACATATCTCATAATTTGAGAGGGAGTTTTGCAACCATTTGCAAACCAGTGTACCGATAATACAATACACTCTGCGAAGTAATGCATTTGAAGCAATTGGTCATGCTCAGTCAATATTAAGAGTGAGCATGTTGTTAATTTCAGCATGGCACATTCATTTGTTACAGTGTAGCAAATAGTTTGGATTTGTTAGCTACAAAGTGTGTGTGTGCATGCGTGTGTGTGTGTGTCTGTGTGTGTTAAAATAGTAAATGACTGAACAGCAGGTGCTGTACCTGTCTAGCTGAGAGCGGTCATAACCGCAGCCTCGAGACAAAAGGAAAACTAGACAATGGAAATCAATGTCAGGGAAGGGAGCGAGTCACACTATTAAGCTGACACACACACACACACATACACACACACAGAAGCATACTGAGCCAGGTTCCTGTAGACAAGGACTGTGCTGTTGTCCTTTCCTGCGCTGCAGCAGACGGCTGAATCCACCCAGCGCGACGGGAGCCCCAGCTTACATCACATTACTCTATTAATAGACTCACATTGTACACACCTTTACTTCCCCCCTTCTGTCTCCATATTCTCAAGTTCTCTCTTTCAGCAGTACATTCTCCATCTTTCTCTCACACTCTTTCATTTGGTTCTTCCTAATTATTTAATTATTATTTAATAGACTCAAATTGTACACATCTTTACTTCCCCCCTTCTGTCTCCATATTCTCAAATTCTCTCTTTCAGCAGTACATTCTCCATCTTTCTCTCGCTTTCATTTGGTTCTTCCTAATTATTTAAATCCACTATTTAAAACTAGGGGCTTCTAAGTCCAGGACTGGTGCGATGAAACATCAGCTCTTTTTTCATCAGCCAGGACCTTGGAGCCTCTCTCTTTCAGTGCAGCACAGAGGAAAAGAAGCAAATGTTCCCTGTTTTGACATAATAACATTGCAGTCCAGAGAAATGGCAAGAGAACTCTATAATTGTGAAACAGTTGTACAGACACGCAGACTCTGGCAGCAGGTCTCCAGGACAGATGGGAAAGAGATATGATGAGGGGAGAAAGAAAAACTGAAAGATGAGAAGAAAAGTGAAAATTGCAGAGAATTTGCAGAGAAGGAAAATGGTTTGAGCTGAGTGAAGAACAGAAAGATAATACAGCATACAGTCAGCTCCAGAAGTATTAATGCTCTTTGAAAAGAATTTGATCTAATTTAAGGATGCATGAATGTTAAATATGTTTTTCATTCATTACCATGAGAAAAAACAACAACAACAACAACAACAACAAAAAAGCAAAAAAGAACAGATTGTTGTTAACCTGCGAATGTGGTAATGGATATAAAAATAGACACAATCAGGGTCATGATATAAAACAGTTTCAAAAGTATGGAAAAGTTTATTTTTGCCAGAAACAGGGCACATGAGCATGCTGCTCCAGACGAAGATGACCCCCAAGATCACAGCTGAACAATTAATTCAATTTAAAGTTTCAAAATAAACTATAGAGGCCACCTCCACAAAACAAGCTGTCTGGAAGATTAGCATGAAAGAAGCCCTTCCTGCAAGCCTCCAGGAACATAACATCACTGACATCTTAAAAAGTGAAGACCTACTTCTTTGCTAAGCACTTAAATGAGCACTATTTTAATAAAAAACATACAGTTTTTGTTGTGGAACTAACTCCTCTTTGATAAGGTTTTAGCTTGATAGTATTCTACTGTAGGCCCTGACCTATTTCCACAACCATGAGCATATATATTTGATGGAGACTATAAAGCACTTCTGTAACTTGCTCTGGATAAGGAACATCTGCTACAGTAAATGCTGTAAATGTAAATGTTTTCAATGATCATCCAAGTCTTTGGATTGGAACCATTTTGAGAACCTGTTCTGAACAGTCCACATGCACTAACCTTAGAATAATGCTGCATTCGACTTACCTTCGAAATCAGAACTCAGAATTATGGTATTTTTGACCGCCGTGCGTTTGTGCTACAAAGTGGGGAAAAAAAAAAAAAAAAAAAAGGGCCAAGCCCAAAATGGCAAATATGAAGCTTTTAATGTTGTTAATAACAAATCATTGGTCAGAAAATGAGCAAGAATGAAACAAATGCACTCCTGAGAGCTCCTGTGCCTCCATTTGCTGGTTTACTTTTGCTGCAGTGAACTGTTTGTGGAAAAGCTAGAAACAGGGAAATTCACTTATATAGTCTTCTTGTACGCAAAGGTAAAATCATGATAATGATTCAAATGTTTGATGTAAAATTCAATCTAACACACGTCTAGGTGTACAAAATTTTCCAAAAATATCTTCTGAGGTGTTTTTTTTCTTAAAACTTTAGTCATTATTTGGTTCTCTGCCACACCTGATACAGCTCATCAAGGGCCACAAGGCTTAAACATTTAAAGAAATCAAAGGAAAATGCTTCTCATACTAACTTCCTTTATCTATTTGTTTAATTCTTGCTCATTTCCTGACCAATGATTTGTTGTTAAGACCATTAAAAGCTTAATAATTTGCCATTTTGGGCTTGGCCCATCTATTTTTGGATGGATGGATGGATGGATGGATAGATCGATCAATCGATCCACACAAAGAAACTGCTTTTTTTTAATTCAAAGTAAAGTGTCTTGTCATTTTGGGCTTGGCCCATTATTTTGCCCAGGAGTGTATATTGGAAAGGTTTTGGTCTGGAGACTGTAACAGAGAAGTTGACATAGAAGAAAAAACAAATATAATGTTAAACTAATGCTAATCCACAGAAGTGGGGGACATGGAGGAAACAAAGATGGAGAGTGTAAGAAAAGCATATAGGAAAGAAGTAAAGGAGAAAGTAGAGATCAGGAGACAGATGTGATGTAACTACTGTATTAGATCTAACTGGCTGTGGGCAAAAAGACAGACACTGGATGATTGATTTGCTATGACAGAATTGCACCCAAACTGAAGCTCACACACACACACACACACACACACACTCTGCCATACCCCAAAAAAGTTTGTTTTGAGCCCAGCAGTGTACGAGAACTTGAATTCTTGAAGTTATTTGAATTATTTAGGTTGTTGGTTATTTAAAGCCCTGCAGACCTCCACTATGCCCTCTTACTTTCCACCAGCATGTGGAAACTCTCTACGGCTTGCTCTCTGAATAAACACGCTTCTCCTAGGAATTGTAGTTCCTGAAACCTTAAGTTTGTTTCCCCAAGAGACACACAGAGTTGTGTGAGGCAGATTTTTCTTGTCAAAGCATTTTTAGACAGTCAGTGGGCTTCGTGGCTTCTGGACCGGCTGTGCTAGCTGCTGGGGTGAGTAATTTTCAGTTAAGTCCTGCGGGAAAAAGACGCAGCTAAAGAAGGTACAGCTACAGGGAGCATGCCTGGAAACCTCTGTCACCTTCAATTAACATCAGCCAAACCTCAATACACCATTTTCTGTTCAAGTTAGGAAATAAACAAGGGCAATGTGACATATTCTGTTAAATGGATGTATACTATTAAGCTAATGTGCACAACAATCACACACCTAACGAAACAATTTTTCTTCCATCTCATGAATATTTAAGATTTAAAATGTCAGAAAGAAATATTTATTAGTGTTTTTATTCATGGAAGGTACAGAAAAGAAAAAACTTCTTTCTTTTTATCTAAAGCTAGAGAAGATCTCGCAAGAAAAAGATATTTTTTGCTAGGATCAGTGAATGGCATTGAGGCCCACAGTGGTGCCATTAGCAGAACTTCCTCCAGGTCTCACAAACTGTGATGTCATGGAAACAGGAGACACTGTAGGGACTTCAATAGTGGAGCCTGCACTACTTTCTCAGAGAGACAATCTGGCCAACATATTGCAAAGCTGATTCTGTGGTTTCATTATTCCCACTTCATAATGCGGGCAAATTTAATTTTGTCTTGCAACAATAATTGAACTCTTGCTGCAATACACACATAATTCACCACTGGTCAAGTTTGTTTAAACATTGTCAAACTGCTGGACGAAATGCAAAACTCTTGGCCGCCAACAGACAATGATCTGATCCAGTAGATCCATATGTAATCTTATATTGGATGCTGACAGAAAATCATTTCTCTTTTCATCAAGCAAACCAGAAGCTTTTGGAATGAGGGAACACTGGACAGTAGATGATTGCAGTAGATGATTTAGAGGACGATGGGGGTTGAGGAGGTGTACCAACAGACCTAACCTTGAATCTTTAGAGCCAAAGAACTGTATTTATTGTCTCTAGTGCCCCAACATCAATCATACTATCAAGGCCTCAGTATGAGCCAGCATAAAGATAAGGCACATCAATAGATACCAAAGGCTTTTAAGAAAGGGTTAAATTAGAGGTGGGTTCAATGGTGAGGACTTCCTGCCTTTTACACTCTTCACAATAAAGCTACCAAGAATAGATATTTAGAGTGATGCCATAGAAGAACCATTCCTGACATCCATTTTCGGAGGAATCTTTTATTGATGTTGCAGCAGATGTTGCCATTGTGTGGAAGGATCTGGGTGTGGAAAATGATTTCGTTTATTGTGGCAACAGAAATTGGACTGAAAGCTTTTTCAGGAAATGAAAAATGGTTCTTCAAGTAACCAAAAATCTTTTCAGGCACCTTTCTTTGTTTGTTTCTTTGTTTCTTTGTTTCTTTCTTTCTTTCAGGTTTTTTTTAAGTGTGTGTGAACAGCAAGTAGAGCTAGGCTCTGGTAAAATTAAATCGTGTGTGTGCATGTGTGTGTGTTCTTATGATGTTGTGCAACAGTTTCGATCAGTCACATCACTGCGCTGTTTGAGTACTCTCACTAATGGCATGATCCCAAGGGCAGCCAAGCCAAGCCAATATGCACCGTTCGGTATTTTGGAGCGTGGCGAGAGGTGGGACAGTGACGGGTCACTCTGCAGGAGGCAGGAGGAGTTCTGCTCGCTTAAGAAGAGCCACTGGCAGTGAAGGTGAGAGTAGATTAATGTGAGGGCTAGAGAGTTGAAGGAAAAAGGAGACAGCATGTGCCACTGTAATGATACTCTGGATATTTTTTTTTCGAACCAGATGTGCTAACAAACAAATCAACCATAAGTGTGTCATAAACATTCCCACAATATTGAAGTGATATATCAGGCTGTAGGCAACTGCACAACAACCCATTTTCTTTTATCCTTGCTCTCGCTTTGGATTTGAACTGAAACAAAGACTAAATATATGGTGTTTACATATTGGTAGATCCATACACTAATCATAGCTGTTTTACACGTTCCAGGGAAAGCACATTTAGTCACATTTAGTGCTTAGAAGCTAATCCTCTGCAGCTGATGACTGTCTTAAATCTCTGACCCATAAACATTACCCGAGGCTGGGTACATTTCCATGATTCCCTGCTAAGCTTTTTTTCAGTAATGCAGGCATTTTGATTTCCTGCTTGTTTCATAGGTTTTTTGAAATCACCAGTGGGATTCAGATTTTGTGGTTGGCTAGTCAGGAACATTCCACCCTTTAAGTTCCTGACCTGAAAACCTCCTTCAGTGCTTTATTACTTTGTTGTGTTTTAAGGTGGAACGTTGTTTACTAGGATTTGATGAATTTATTCTGCTACTGCTGTTTGCACTCATTCATCAAGACTGACATGTGGGTCAGTTCAACACATATATCCGTGCCATAATGCTTCACAGATGATAAGCAGCTCCTTTCCTCCATACTTTTCTCCTTCCAGCTGTGTTACTACTAGACTTGTCACGATGCTCATGCTTTTTAACAGCTTTGGGAATGTATAATTATTCTTAAGCATTGTCATGGCACTGACACTTGTTCAGTCTTCATGCTGCGAGATAAAAAGGAATCAGTTATCACATCTGGAATTGATTGGTCAGCTGTCTTATGGATAACCTAAAGATGCATAACAAACATCCATAGAAATAGACATAGACAACTGTCTAATTGCATTTTGCTCCCCTAGAAATGCAGTTTCATAACCATAAATTAGAGAAAGAGGATGAATTTAGGACAAGCATCAGACACTGGGAGCTCAGTCTTCTGATGGAACAACACCGCCATCTTGTGGTAGGAAATGCAAACAACACTGTGACAGCACACCAAACACAATTACAGCAATCAGCATAGTGTGCAAAAAGCTTCAGAAGCTGACAAGAAATCCAGAATTGCAGTTTTTTTTCCCCCCAAAATAAATCCTCAAATGACTTGAACAGCCTGTAACAGCTGTAGCCTGTAGCCTGACATCCCTGCTGGAAAAAACAATAGAAACCATCACAGTAATGCTAATGGTTTCCACTACAAATACCATTACAAACCATCAGCTAACCATTAAAACCATTACCATTATCATTACTGGTCCTTAATGGTACCCACTAGACATAACATGCCACCAATAGAAGGCTGCAAATTACCAGTAGAGACCCACAGGGACCATTACAGCTTCCATTAAAACCAATACAATTCCCATTATAACCATTAAAACCATTACAAATTCTATTAGGGTTTCTTATTTATTTATTTATTTATTTATTTATTTATTTATTTATTAGCAGGAATGTTAGCCTGTATCCTCCTACTTTGTATCATGTTAACTAGCTATAGCAATCTGAGCCTTAGCCTATAACACTAAAAGAATCAGTGAGTCAAGAAAAGAAGTGAATCAACTGAATCAAGCTTTGATTCTTTTGATTCACCATCCAGAGTGGGTATCTAGAAATTTCTAGAAATTTCACTTTGCTTTTATAACTTTTTTTGGCTACAAGCCTAGCTAATATGACAATTATATTTTACAGTTCAGTGCAATTATTTATTGTGCATCTTACAAAATAAAATAATAAAATAATAAATAAACAAATGAATAAAGAAATATAACAAAACAGTTGAATTCAAGTGCTTTCTTCGTCCCCTGACTTGTCCTGACTTTGCTACTACAGTACTGGTACAGTACAGTACTATAGTACTGTAATCCAGTACTGGTACTTTAATAAGGTACCTAAAGTCACATGACCTCGTGACGCGCCGTTAGAGTACTGGTTTCCTTGGTAACAGCGTGGCGGTAACGGCGCTCTCCCGCGGCGCGCGCAGGTTCACACTGCAGCAGGTAACTTTTTCCTGTAATTTAATGAATTTCATATTCTGAAACTTAAAAACTGATTACAGCAGTAACCAATCTTCATGACTACATACACTCCTGGGGGAAAAAAAAGGCAAATAATAAGCTTTTAATGGTCTTAACAACAAATCACAAAAATATTTGATGTAAAATTCAAACTAACACATGTCTGGGTGTACAAAATTTTCCAAAAATATCTTCTGGGATTATTTTTTTTTAAAGATTAGTCATTATTTGGTTCTCTGCCGCACCTGATGCAGCCCTGAAGGGCCACAAGGCTTAAACATTTAAAGCAATCAAAGGGAAAAGCTTCCCATACTAACTTCCTTTATCTATTTGTTTAATTCTTGCTCATTTTCTGACCAGTGATTTGTTGTTAAGATCATTAAAAGCTTAATAATTTGCCATTTTTTGGGCTTGGCCCATTTTTCCCCCCCAGGAGTGTAGTTATATGCTTGTTACAGGCATGCCAGGTCTTGCATAACAGTCACTCATTAAATAAATGAAAGATAAATAATAATAATTTGCTTGTTAACAGTGTTTTGCTGAATTTGAAAGAATACACTGTGAACATCAACTGAAAATGTGCCCTACTGAATGATACCCCATAGCACCTGAATCCACCCTACTGCAATAATAGTCTCCTGTTCTCATTTCCTGCCATGACAGTTGTTTGTTCATGTCTGTGCAAATGTTTCATAGTTACACAAATGTGGTGAGTGGTTATAAGACCGGGAGGGACAAAGTTCAGAGAAATTATACACTCCTGGGCAAAAAAACAAAACAAAAGGGCCAAGCCCAAAATGGCAAATATTAAGCTTTTAATGTTCTAACAAATCATTGGTCAGTAAATGAGCAAGAATGAAACAAATTCACTCCTGAGAGCTCCTGTGCCTCCATTTACGGGTTTCCTTTTGCTGCAGTGAACTGTTTGTTTGGGGAAAAGCTAGAAACAGGGAAATTCACTTATACAGTCTTCTTGTACGCAAAGGTAAAATCATGATAATGATTCAAATGTTTGATGTCAAATTCAAACTAACGTGTCTGGGTGTGCAAAATTTTCCAAAAATATCTTCTGGGATTTTTTTTTTTTTTAAAAGATTAGTGATTATTTGGTTATCTGTCACACCTGATGCAGCTCATCAAGGGCCACACTTTATCCATTTGTTTAATTCTTGCTAGTGATTTGTTGTTAAGACTATTAAAAGTTTAATATTTTGCCATTTTTGGCTTGACCCTTTTTTATTTTTATTTAGTTATTTATTTTTTGCCCAGGAGTGTACTTAAGTGAAAATATAGATACTGTGCCAAAATCTTACTCAATTAAAAATATCCAGACAAAAATGTACTCAAGTGAAAGTAAGTAAGTTGCTACTTTTAAATGTACTCAAGTATTAAAAAGTAAAAAGTAAATGTTTTTAACATTTGTTTACATGTGAAAAGTAAAAGTAAGTTTTATTACTTTTATACATAAAATTAGGTATAGCAGCTACATAATTTTGCCTGAAAACATCATTTAATCTCTGTAAGTTTGCAATATTTACCATTAGCTAGAATTTGACTTGCCTAGTTTATTATGTTAGCTCCTGGAATCAGAGCTAGTCTAACCTGGCATGAGCAACATGATAAACATGATAAATTAGCCAATTATAGCCATTTAATGTTAGCACATTAGCTAAACTTAGCTCAACATGCTGTTTCAAATTAGATAATGTCTAGCTCATGCCTTCTAGTGAGGCAAAAACACCTCATTTTATACAAGTCTTTGGTTACTCCAGAATACTGCAATATTTTCCTGAGGTAGGGCCAGGGCCGTTCATCCTAAAGTTCCACACTGCAGCGGTGGATTTTCCATATCAAACACACACAGATAGCTATAACACTGACTACGTTATGTAGCATGAGGTCACAGCTTATGAACTTGTGGCACAATTCTTGATAGTTTTTTCTAGATTGATGAACTTGATTGGGCTAAGCTGAAACAACTGGATGCTAAACTGAGCCCATTCTAATGATGTATAGCATACAGTCATTGGACATATGAAAGAAGAAGAGGCCTTTGTGAATTGTAAGAAGTAAATTGAAGGTTTAAATTAAATTGTAAGGAATAGAAAGTGTTTTTTTCTTTGAAATGTTAGAATACAAGTATTCAATTTTAATAATACTCAAATATAGCACCACCAAACTAATACTTAAGCACAGTAATGAAATACAACTACACAAGTAATGTCCACTTGATTCAGATTCAGATTTTTTTTGTCATGCCACAGCTTACACAGTTACTAAGTAAAGTATAAACTCACCAGCTAATATGAACACCTGTACACCTGCTCATTTATTCAGTTATCCATGCATAAAATCATGTAGATCATCATCATAAAGGTCAAATCATACAGGTCAAGAGCTTCAGTTAATGTTCACATCAGACATCAGAAAGGGGAAAAATGTGATCTTTGTGACTTTAACCGTGGCATGGTTGTTGGTACCAGAAGGGCTGGTTTGAGTATTTCAGAAACTGCTGATCTCCTGGGAATTTCACACACACAACAGTCTCTAGAGTTTACACAGAGTGGTGTGAAAAAACAAAAAACATTGAGTGAGCGACAATTCTGTGGGAGGCAACACCTTGTTGATTAGAGAGGTCAGAGAAAAACGGCCAGATTGGTTCAAGCTGCCAGGAGGGATATAGTAACTCATATAATCACTCTTTACAATCGTGGTGAACAGAAAAGCATCTCAGCATGCACAAAACATTGAAAGTTGAGGTGGATGAGCTACAACAGCAGAAGACCACATCAGGTTCCACTCCTGTCAGCCAAGAACAGAAGTCTGAGGCTATCATGGGCACAGACTCACCCAAACTGGACAGTTGAAGATTAGAAAAAAAATCACCTGGTCTTTTTCTAGTCTTCAATTATCTTCTGGTTATTCTCCTCTGATCTCACTCATCAACAAGGTGTTTCAGCCTGCAGACCCTCCTCTCACAGGATGTTTTTTGTTTTTTCACACCATTCTGTGTAAACTCTAGAGATTGTTGTGTGTGAAAATCCCAGGAGATCAGCAGTTTCTGAAATATTCAAACCAGCCCATCTGGCACCAACAACATGCCACGGTTAAAGTCACAGAGATCACACTTTTCCCCATTTCTGATGTTTGATGTGAGCATTAACTGAAGCACTTGACCTGTATCTGCATTATTTTTGGCATTGTGCTGCTGCTGTTACATGATTGGCTGATTAGATAACTGCATAAATGATCAGGTGTACAGGTGTTCCTATTAAAGTGGAGGGTGAGTGTATAACCCCTGGTTATAAATGTGTTTTGTTATGTGTCTAAGTGTATTGTGTAGTGTATTGTAGGTGTATTGTTTTTGCTTATAGATGGGTGGACCACTGGACAGAACCAAGCCTTCTCTAAAAGGCAAAGCAGACAGATGGATGCTGAACTCCTCTCTCAGTTTGCACTGCACCTCCTACCAACATGACTATGGTGAGAGGAGATGAGAAGAGGCCAGACCTTATACACCTTACAGCTTACTCTCCTCCATGGCTTACAATTCCATCATGTTTTGTTTCAAACAGGGTAGTGGAAGCATGAATATCTGACACTGACATTCAAATTTCTTTTACTTTCATTAGGATAAGACATACAGTACATGCACACGATAATTCAATATTTTTTTAGTTTAGGATTAGTGGATGGTTATAACTATGGAGAACAAAATAAAATAAGCAGTTTGCTCATACTTTGCTAATAATATATTTCTGCCTAAATGTGAAATGTGAGTTCCCTGTTACATCTGGGACACCTTGTTTTTATTAATCATTTTCTCTTTCTGTCAGGTAACCAAGGCTTCAGTTCATGCTTAGGTCATCACTATGGGACAGGCTACTCTGCCAATCTGAAACCTGCTGTCTACTACAGTCCCAGCCTTGATTTGCTTGACAACCCCAACCTCGGGTAAGCAAACAATGCTGTGTTTCTGATAACCCTGTGTGTCTGGTTCTACCCTCTTTACCTGTAGGTCTCTCTCGCTCTCTTTCTCTCTGTATGTCTGTCTCTAGTGTTTCACTGTTGGACAGTTTTCAGTCCCAGACTAAGCGCCATTACCAGCCACTGACTGTACCCAGTGGAGCTGAGGCTCTGCCCAGCACGACAGATAAGAGCAGAGAAAGTGGATATCTGCAGCTTCACACACACCCCAGACTTGTGAGAATCATATCTCTGCTCTCTACCTAACCAATTTAAGCTCTGGTAACATGGTTTATATTTATTTTGTCTACAATTCTCTTTCTCTCTCTCTTGTTCAGAAATTAGTATCATGCCAGACAGAGTATAAATGCAGTTATACTCCTCAGAGGCCCACACGCTCAGGTAAAATCAAGCCTTAAGTTCAACTATTAAGCAGAAATATGAAAATGCAGGATATTCGATTTGATCCTGTGATTGGGTTACTGTCTGTGTGGAGTTTTGCTTGTCCTCATGCCAGTAGGTCGATTGGTGACCCTAAATTGCCCCTAGGTATGAATGATGTGTGTGCATGCTGCCTTTAGATGGGTGTATCTCGTGCTCAGCTTCATGCCTAGTGTTCCTGGAATAGCTTCCAGGATCTACCACAACCCTGACCAGGGTAAAGTAGTTACTGAAGATGAATGAATGAATGAATGAAAGTAAGCATTGTCATGATTGCAATATCCAAGTATTGCCATGAGTCTTAAGTCTTTGTGTTTGTGCCACAGTGTACCGTAAGCATCAAATCACGAGAGCTAAAGAGGAGAGTGGATTTACTGAGGGAAACAACCAGCACTACAATATACTTCTACCCCAAGACACCCCCATGGTCTACAATTCAGTATATTTTCATTCTTACTGCTTTTCATTATAGGAGTTGTATTAGAAGCGACAGTCAAATATAGCTGTGGCAATACACCAGAGTGCTTTGCTACCTGCTCAGTTCAAAAAGTGCTGTTTGTTCTCTGCACTCCAGCATATTGGATTTTATATGACACAATAACAGTCCTTTTTAGAATCACACTATACTCCTTTCAGATTGCTATAGATATTTGGAGGAAAAACACTGACATATGACAAGCTTTAAATAGACATGATGTTTATACTAAACATAAATATAAGGTTTAATACTTGGTTGTAAATATTTCACAGTAGATGGATTTTAAGAAGATTTCCTATACCCATCATTACTGTACTCTGGGTATGATGCACAGCTGGGCAAGAGAAACTTAACAGCAGCTAACTATCCAAGCTGTGTAAGGTCTTCTGAGGTCTGAATCCTATGTGGTTCATCCCTGAATATCCTTACAGCTGCATGTTAACTTCATAGTCACTGTTGCATCAAATGTACTGGAGTACAGAGTCAAAGCAACAATAACCTCACTGTTCAGTTACTTTTAGACTGCACTGTATTTTGTACTTGAATTTCTGATATGCTCCATCATGTTAGCTTGCCTACCTGTTTGTGACTGTCAGGGAGAAGCTCAGCAGACGCAGAGCAGCGTGACGAGGATGGACTTCCGCCCTACGTCTTTCCTTCAGGTGTCTCTCTCTCTCTGTCTCTCTCTGTTGAATCGTCTTCCCCCTGTATCCATCAAACATTGTTTACATGCTTGTGTATGTGTGTTTGTGTATCAGGGCAATGAAGTGTTACCCAAATTGGTCACTCATGCTCCTCGAGAAACAGGATTCACCAGAGACGCTCAGAAACCGTTGACATGCCCTGTGAGAGCAGCACTCACCTTCACTCATCCCATCCCATTGCTTTCTCACTAAGTCAAATTTCACTCCTACACTCATCCTCATTTACTCCATTAAGGGATTGGTAATAATGTTAGTTTGTCATGGCAATGTCATGGTGCTCTCTGTCCTCAGGATTCTCTACCGGCGTGTCCTCGTGGCCACAGACAGAAGAACCTGCTGTTTGCCGAGAGAACTATTGGACGGAAGGTTTGACTGGCATTGTCACTAAACCTGCTTACTCTCTCTGCCTAGATTATCATGTCAAGTGTTTGTAGGTCAAGATGACTAGGCATGTATAATCTTCCAGACATTTCAAAGGGCTTTTTTATTCTATTAAGCAATGGAAAAACATCTTCAATATTATACTCTAAGGCCATTCGCTTTGAATTACAACCTCTAGACATTAGAGGTAAGATGATCTGGATGATACATACTCTGTTATCATGCACACTTATGGATGTACTGTATCATGCACTCAGTATAAAGATGGTGTGAAGGTTTATATAAACCTGGGCAATGAGAGTGAAACCATGTCGTATACCTTTCTCGCAATATGGTGCTACAGTATGATCAATTTAGAGAATTCTTCATTCTAGTATTTGAAAATGAGCTTTCCTTTTGTTACAGTTATGTGCAAAAATTTGGGCACCCCTGGCCAAATCATGTGTTGTGTTGTTTTTCTCATTTAAATATTGATGCAGTATTAATTAGTGGAATATTACATATTAATATTAACAATATAAAGATCAACACAATTGCAAAGGGCACACTTAAACCAAATATACAGTACTGTGCAAAAGTCTTAGGCACCCTATTTTTTTTTTTAGTACAAACTTTGACTACATGACTTCTATATTATTGATTCAGTACAAAATTTTTTTAGATTTCCAAACATTAGTTTTCTAGCACAAAATTAAAATGTTATAGAAAAATGTTTGTATGTCAGTGAAGAAAGCAGCATATTACATAAGAGACACTTTTCAGACAAAAAACATAATGAAGGCTGCTGGGTTTTGCTGCAAAAATAAGAAACAAGTGTGACAGTCAAAGTCTCCAGAAGAGCTGTGGCTGGTTCTGCAAGATGCTCAGTAAAACTTACAGCTAATTTCCTTATAAATCTGCACACACTGTACCTGAGACTACTATTTTTTTTTAAAGCGAAGGATCGTCACACCAAATATTGACTTTGTTTCATTTATTACTGTTTTACTGCTCTTTATAGTATTTTTTTAATGTAGAAACATTTAATTTCATTATTTTTGAAGGCATCTTTGCTCTACAGCATTTCTTTGCATGTGCCTAAGACTTTTGCACAGTACAGTATATCTGCAAATTTTAATGCACAATTAGTATTTAGTTCATGAATAACAGTAAATATGGGTACTTTGTGAGTCAGTACTTAGTAAACCCCTCTTACAGCCTCCAAACAGTTCTTATAGCTAAGATTGTTTGTATTCTTGCTTTAATTTTATTCCATGCAGAGCACTTCTAGCATGATGTACGTTGCACTGCATGTTTAACATCCTCTATAACATTCAAGTTTGGGACTTGGGTGGTCCTAAGTTTCCAAAACCTAAATCTGAAGTTCTTCAAGTAGTTCATGGTTGATGTACAGTCAGGTCTATAAATATTTGGACGTTGACAAATAATTGTTATTTTAGTTGTCTAACGCGGTATATTGGACTTTAAATTAATTTGAGGGTATTTACATCCAAATTGGGTGAACAGCGTAGGAATTACAGCACTTTTTATATGTGCCTATATGTGCTTACAGCGCTTGCTCTGTGTGCTGTGTTGTTGTTGTAGTTTAATGGGTGATTTAAGTGATTTAAGTGGACAGAAATGTAATACAGAGTCTCTCATGGGTCACTCTCAGGCCCAGCTTGGCTTAATAGGATTTGAATCGCATGGAACAGTCTCTACGTCTCTCTACATTTCTGGGGAGTAGAGAGACATCAAGACTATCAGAGTGGTTTAATTTATTGACTTTCCATTTTTATCAGAAAATGGTCTTTGTTGAAGTTCTTTACATAAATTCGGCAAGACATATTTCAGTTTTTTGGACTCAGGTATCGTAAATGGTCCAAGAATGCTTACAGTGCTCTGGCATTAGCTTCAACTCTGTAGTATTGCATTAGAGACTAATGATTTTTCCTATTAGCGAGAGTGCTGAAAGTCATCATTAAAAGCTGGTTTCTTTTCAGTTGGGCATGATTTGTCATCCACTTGAATCCAATCTACTGTAATCACATTGTAAGCAGTGGCTGAGTTATAGTGGTGCAATGCCAGATACGACCATATGAAAGATCGGAGCAGTCTGAACGAATCTCTGTGGAGATGTGGTGCAGTAAAATATGCGTTATAGATGCTGGGCTTTGCCACAGTGTGCAAAGTAGGCCAGTGAGTTCTGTTCTCTTTCAGGAAGACTCAGGCTTTATCCTCAACACCCCTATCCTCAAGACCCTGTCAGACACACCGTCTGACCCACTGCAGTTCCTCTCACACTACCACACCAAGTGAGTCTGCATGTCTGCATTGTGTGTGCCCTGTCAAGACCTCAGCATTTTAAAATTAATACAAACTTGTCTATTTATTCCAGTGTTTATAGCTATAATATAAACATTCGTGCTGACTATTACTGAGATGATTAGACTTGTAGTGAAAAAAAAAGCTTGATGGTTTGTGTGCAGGTTTTGTAACAAGGCAGGTTTCAATACGCATAAGACAGGCTGGAATAGAGGAGGGATTCACAAACACAGAGACAGTGGATACAGCGGACGAGACACAGACAGGTATAAATACTACAAACACTACAAGTATGAATGTCACTCGTACAGTACTGCTCAAAAGTTTGGAATCAGTGTTCCCATATGAAATCCATATCATATGAAATCCATTTATAGGAGGCTGCACGCGCACACACACCACACACACACAGACACACACACAGACACAGACACACACACACACACCCACACACCCATACACGCACACTAGAGTTGCATGACGACTACTATTTTTTCAAATTTTTTAAAAATTTAAGATAAAACAGCTTCAGGACTATTTCTAGATATATTTTACTCATTTCAAGCTTGAAATAGTCTTAGCAGATAATTGTACTTATTTCAAGCATTTTTTCTGGAAAGAAGCAAAATTATCTGCCAATAGAATAAGAAACTTTTAATCTTGAAATTAGTAAATATGTCTAAAAATAGCCTTAATGATCTTATACTTGTTATATAATAATTTCACAAAGAGAATGAGATAACGTTTCCTTTATTCAAGATAAATATAATATATATATAAGATACAATTTTTTATTAAAAAAAAAAAAACTAGTGATATCATGTGTTAACAATTCATTAAAGTAAAAGAAAAAAAAAAAATCCCTGCGTAGTCTTGTGCAGTGGATTGTAGAATTGTCTTCTTCTAATCTGAAATATTTTCAGACTAAAAAAGTATCTTAAGCCTGCTTTCTTTACCATCAGCCTCACTGTTTTTTTCACTGTCCCAAATAATCTACATCTCCCCAGAGCAGCGACTAGTGCAGGGGTTCCCAAACTAGGGGTCGCGACCTCACGAGAGAAACTCACAATCACGAGAGAAACTCACAATCTCCTCTTTTGTTTCATTTATTTATTTTACAAATTTCCTATTACAGTTAGTGTTTGAATTTTAAACCCCTTTCAAGTATAAACCAGGCTGCTTCACATTGGGCCGTATCACACCACCCCGGTGTGGAATTTCCTATAACAACACGACACTTCCCGCTAGACTAGTAAGTCAATGCTAGGAATATTCCTTTGGTTTTTAGTCACTTGCATTTGTACACGTGTAATTAACTGACGTAATAAAATGTTCAAATATTACAGTAGTCCTATATTATAAATCTGGAATTTAAAAAATGTAGGTTGCTCAAGGCTTGGGGTTGCAGAAGTTTCATAATGTCCATTTGGGGTCATTTGCCCAAAAAGTTTGGGAACCCCTGGACTAGTGAATGTATTAGTTACTAATCAACGAGTCCATGCAACCCTGAACACACAGACACATACATTCACATTCACATACATTCACATATATATGAATAAAAAAGTAAATAATATGATTCAAAACTCTTTTTTAATTGTACTCTATAAATTGATAGCTTCTCTCTTCCTTCTTCTCTCCCTCACAGGTTTAATCTTTGTGGATATTAAGTCATCCATCCAATAAATGAAAAGCTACTGACTCATGTGTTATATTGCCATGTTCCCATTTCTCTTCATCATGATGGTAACCTCACTGCTATAGGAAGTTTTCAATCTGAATAATACTCATATTTACAGATCCTGTTATAACTGCCTTATATTCATGAAAGTAATTAATCACATACACACACACACACACACACACAAGTTGGTCTTCATTATGTATAAAGCTGTTAAACTTTCAGTCCATTACAGCTGCATTGTGTATATGTTTTTATAACTTGGTGAGGACCATTTTGACCCTGCCAGTCGCCACGAGTAAAACTCCTTTTTTACAATAATGGCACCTTTTATTTAAAAAAACTAAAAGAGGTTAAGTTTATGGAAAGATTGAGGAATAGTATTAATTAGCTGTATTCATAATTATGTCAATAGAAGTGTGTGTGTGTGTGGCATAGTGTTACATTTTTCAGCGAAACAAATCCTTAGGTTTGTAAAATTCTTAATTTTAAACTTAAGTTTGTCTGTATTATAGTTACAGGTAATAGAATTTAAAGTCCCCATAAAATGGCTTCTTAGCTGTGATTTGACTCTGTATGTTGACGTATTTCCTTCTGAAACAGGAAGTCAGAGTGACATCAGGTTGAAGTGCTTCACTGACTTACACAAGAAGCCAATAGCGTTTGAGATATGCCATATGTCTGGCGAATCTAAACATATGTAGTGACCAAGCTAAATATAGAGAACAGCAAAGAGTTAACAAGAGCCTTTTACTTAACAAGAGCCTTTTCTTACTGATGGAAAAGCCTCTGTAGCATAGAAAGATGGAATCGTAGTCTAGCTCAGTCTAATGAAGCAAAATATCCCAGCAGTGAATAGCCCTAAGTTGGTAAAACATCTCCAAAAATTGTGCTGTGACCTTGTACAAATTCCAGCCTCTACAAAATGAATAAACTCCAACCAAAGTTTTTTTTCAACCAAAGAAAATCATGTGGGAAAAATGTGTGGGAAGGTGCACAGGCAAAAAAGCGACGAGCCATGTTTGCTGACCAAGACACGCTCCTGGGAGTGGAACATACTGTATATGGTCCTAGAGCGCATTTAATTGTACAGACATGAAGATTTGCACAAATATGCATCAAAAAATTTTGATTGTTTTCCTGGAAGAGGAACTTAAAAATAATACAACAAGAACATCTCCAAAATATCATATGTGTGTCCATAAGACTTACAGGTACAAAAAGCTTTGAAACACCCATTTTAAGGAGAAGTCTTTCTGTCAACTGATTGGGTTTCAGAATCCAGTTCCTCCTCTTATTAATTCATCTAACCTTCCTTCTCTGCCAAGACAGTTCTATAATAGTAGCAAAAAGCGAAGCTGTATGTGGTGTACATTCGAATCTGTTGCTCATTCACTGTCATGCGTTAGAATGGTATGTAACTGACCCAAAGAGAATGAAGGCAGTATAAACCAGAGAGTAGTGTTCTACATGATTTAGCACAGAGGCTTGGTGCACAGTGCATGCCTGCTTTATGTCACCCCATAAACCTACATCCAAAACAGTCCAACATAGCCAGAGGTCTGTGCCAAAATCTGTCAGTGGAAAAAAGACATCAAATACGTGGACATAGCCATTCAATCCTTAGCATCTTTCAGTTATTAGTATGATAGTATGAATTATATAATATTAGAACAATACTCTAAACCACACACAAGGATGCTCATATCCATAAAAAAACATTAATGATCATGAATACAGCAAACGTTTGTATTTGAGGTATATGTGTGATGTATTTCCAGTGAACTCTCTTGTTAGTTTTGCACAGCTCAATGCTTTGCACCTTCATTCATCCTCTCCAGAGCTACACTACATGGCCAAAGGTTTGTGGACACCTGAACATCACGCCCATATGTGGTTCTTCTCCAAACTGTTGCCACAAAGTTGGAAGCACACAATTGTATAGAATGTCTTTGTATGCTGTTGCATTACAGTTTCCCTTCACTGGAACTAAGAGGCCCAAACCTGTTCCTCCATGACAATGCCCCTGGACACAAAAGCGAGCTCCATGAAGACATGGTTTGCCAAGGTTGGCATGGAACCCCACTGGATACCTTTTGGGATGAATTTGAACACTGACTGTACACCAGGCCTCCTCACCTGACATGAGTGCCTGACCTCGCTAATGCTCTTGTGGCTGAATGAGCACAAATCCCCACTGCCACATTCCAAAACCTAGTGGAAAGCTTTCCCAGAAGAGTGGAGGCTCTTGTAGCAGCAAAGGCGGTGAAAAACTCCATATTAACGGCCATGGTTTTGGAATGGGAAACATGTGGGTGTGATGGTCACTTTTGTCATACACATACAGTGTGTATAGCATCTGGGATGACAAAGCCTCTGCTTAAGATCAGAGAATTTTGCACCATTGAAAATGTTAACATTTTGGAACTAATCTGGTATACAGCATCTCCATATGCTTGCTAATGATATCCCATTCCACCTGAAGCTTGTCAACAAAGACACAGGTAATAGTGGCAGGTTTGTCTTTCAAACTGGACTAAGAGAAAAACCTTTAGTTCCAAATACCTCATAATACAATAATGATGACTCAGAAAGCCAAAATGATTTAACAGATGGTGTCTCTAATATTTTAACAGACAGAGGAAGAGAGATTGAAGTCAGGCATTCATGAAACAGTACCTAATAGAGCCCTTAACCACAGTTAACCACAATTAAGCCATTTTAGCTCAAAGCCTTTAATAAAGTATAAGAAGGAAAGTTGGCCACTAAGTATAAGTTGTGTAAGTTGGCCAGCATAAATCATGGCAGACCGCTTGCTACACTGTGCTACTGTGTATTCAAGCAATGTTTTCAAATTTATTTTTTATAAAAACAAGAAAAAGTTACAGAATCTGGATCAGTTCTCTTTAGTGCAAACATGTAGTCGCACAATGTGAAACATCTTCCAAGTGAACTGTCTTCTCTTTGGTTTTAAACCATTATTTTTTTGTAAACTGAAAAAAAAAGTCCTCCATTCCTTCAGATGAAAGAAACTTCATGTGCGTGACAGTGAACACTAAGTAAGATTTGCAGTTTTTCATCACAGAATGGAAAAAACTGAACTTAATGTTAGCGATGGAGAGTGAAACAGAAAGTGATATCTTTTTAACCCACACTAGCCCACCCCACTTTGCTGCCAAGTTAAACAGGAGGAAGGTGGAGGAAGGGTTTAAAAGGAGCATAACTTGACAAGAAGGGAACAAGAGGCTTGGAGAGTGTGAGTGGAATATATAAAGAGGGAAATATGCTGGTCATTGGAAGGAAAGAATGAAGAAGCCTGAAGAAAATGAGAATTAGAGGACACCCCTGATGACAGTTGACCGCTATACTTCAAGTCTCATTTAATTGCTCCCTCCCTGCCTCATGCTAATGTTTAAACATCTTTGCTTCTTACTCTGGCCTTTTAAGGAGAAGCATCCCCCTGTATCTTTTCCCCCTCTCTCATCCCCTCACACCGTTCTCTGCTTTTCACATGTCGTCCTCAGAGAAACTCTGGCTGCTCTAACAAGGTTTATCAGTGTTAACATTAGTTTGGCTAGCGCTGTCCATTTATCTTTATGATCTTCAAAAGCTCTGTAGCTTCTGTTGCTTCTGGCTGCCATGTCTCATTTCAAAAGCAGCACATTTCTGAAGTTTAGAGCCTTCGGTTGAATTACACAGCTGGTGTGCATAAGTCTGTTCAAGTACTAGATCTTTCTCCCAGCTGCGCATGAATGATTGAAAAACATTTTCGCAAACCCAATGATTATTTAATGAGAGATTTCGTTTCAGCAACAGACATCACGGCAATCGCAATATCCAATTCCAGATACAGTACACCCAGTTTAGAGTAGAATTACACCCTCTCTCGTTAACCCACTCATCTGCACGCACACACCCCACACACACACACACACACACAAGTTGGTCTTCATTATGTATAAAGCTGTTAAACTTTCAGTCCATTACAGCTGCACTGTGTACATTGTTCTTCACAGGTTATTTGATGATAATAAATTAAGTGCAAAACCTAAAAGTGAGAGTCCTGTATTGCAATTATTTCACTTTTTCTCCCAGCAGCTTTGTTGGAGCAAACTCTGGAATTTTGAACCTAATATCTATCTACCACATCCTGTACGATTACCAGCGAAAAGACTTTCAATGTGTCCCTGTACTGAGATAACAGAAACCCAGTTTACTCGAAACTCACTTATGGCAATTATTAATTTCAATTAATAAAAGTTTATGGAAAATACAATTTTTGCAGAATTTCAAGAATTCTTCATTCAAATATATTTGGAAATAAAGTTCTGTACAAGATCTGTACAATTCATCCTTTCAGAAGGTGACTCCCTTTCACATAGGGAAGATTATCTGTTATCTGTTGCTAACACCATCATGTTGCTTTGATCGCACATAGATGCAGAAAACCTTAGAGAAAGTTTAAATAGCATGAATTATTTGTTACTGTGCTGCTCCAGCGGTTGAGGATTGTTTAAAACTACATCAGAACAATTTTGCTAAAACTTTCCCTTCTTATTGTTAAAGTCTAACCAGGTATGTGCACAGATACAACCTATGTGTGGCTTGAGCCATTATATAATTTTTATAATTATAATTTTTATGGCTTTCGGGTGGCTCCCAGAAGACAGATGATGCATGGATTGCACTTGACACTGAAGACTCAAACCCCAGCAGCATAGCTGAACAATTCTTCAACAATCTTTGTTGGTTTTATTGTTTTTAGATGCCGCCTATGATACGGTATCGGCATGCATTTGCTTCAGCGACTACAGATTGGAAAAGATCGGACAGCCAATGAGAGCAGGTAACATTGTTAACACACTGTTCATCAAGGTAACACTGAGAATTTCATGTTCACCTTTTTGCACTGGTTTATTATGTAATCACTGTTGAACAATATTTATGACTGCATTACAAATATAATCTGTTTAAATAAAGCAAGTAGTCATTTGGCTATGCACGTAAGAAAGCTAGCTAATTAAAAGATAACTTCAATGCCATGCTGAACAGTTGTAGGACTATATTCATTGTATGAGACATCTAGTTAAGTTGTGTAAGATACATGATGAATCTTATAATTACACCCTGTCTAGTGATTCTATAGCAATAAAATAACACACACACACACACACCCCTACATCTGAGGTCTCAGTGCCACAAATGTGTGGTTTACATGTTGAGTTTATTGTTTTGGGGTTTGGAGAATAGGAAGCAAATATTAAATATTAATATAAAATATTAAAAAATAGTGTGCGTTGAAAGGCAAAATACATTGTCTTAATGACGTGCGTGTTAAATGATCTACTCTGTTGTTCAAATATATAATTAATTAACATATTGTAATTCCAGACAAAACCCCTAATTCAATTTATGACTGCTGATTTAGAGATTTTTTTTTTTTTGGTGGGGGGTTGCACTTTTAAAATCAAACAATGTATATTGTGCATTAGCCTATAGTGATCTGATAAAGGGTCTTAACAGATTTCGGTGGACTTCCTATGGTGATCTTTTTCTTCTCTAGAGCCCTTGCCCTCCAATATGTCTATGCACAGGTCTAAGTATAGAAAATTATAGAAGTTATATTTTTGAATTTACCTTAGGTAATCACCTATTTTAAAGGTTTACTAAGAGAATTCAGCAACTACCCTTAAACCTCTATTATGAGTGAGTTTCGAGTTTGGGTTCTCTGCTCTTTTCTCAGTACAGGGAAATGTGTCGACTCCTGTGTGGAATTTGCATATATAGTACAGATGTGGTAAATGGATATTATGTTGAAAAATGCTAGAGTATTATTTAGCTTGCTGTGGTTAAAGGGGAGGAATCGATCATTACACTCATCTTCCTTGCTCATACTCCACCTCTACCCTTTCATAACCATCATACCCCTCACGCTCATATTCATGCTCCCCCTTATCAAATGACACTGTATGTCTTTCAGACTCCACCTCTTCTTCTTTGGTTTGTAATGTCACATCCTCCTCAGCTGATGCTGCACTTGCTGTCAAAGACTTGCTCATTCGGAGTTTCTTTAGTATTCCATGGATGGCTGGATTAGCTGCTGCGGCTGCGGCTGCAGCTGCTGCCTCTGCCTCTCTTTGTGCTCGCTCCTTCGCTTCCTTTTTATTCTCTCTTTCCTTCAAGGCCTGTGCTGCCCCTTCCCCAACAATTATAACATCCTGTCCAAAACGCGGCGGCCCCCTCACAGGGTTGTGGTCATAGGAAAAGAGTCGGAGTGCTGGGAACTGTAGCAGACTGGGGAACTCTGAGATACGGTTTCGGTCTAAATCCAGAATCTCCAGGTGCTCCATCTTCAGGAGAGCACGTGGGAACTCAGTGAAGCGGTTGCCATAGAGCCAGAGGCTGCGCAGCGCTTCCATGCGCCACATGTCTGACGGCAGCGTCTTAAGTTTGTTGTCACCAATCTGTAGCGAGCGCAGGTGAGGGAGCTCATATAGCTGCTTGGGGAAGCGCTGAAAGTAGTTACTGTCCATCCAGAGACAACGTAGGTTCTGCAGGTTTCTGAATTCTGGTGGCAGGCTCATCAGCCGATTGCTGCCAAGGTATAGGCGGGTGAGGTTGGCCAACTGGCACACACCCAGCGGGACGTCATCCATTTTGTTTAGGTCAAGCGCAAGAGTGCGCAGGCCCTGCAGCTGAGCAATACTATCCGGCAGAGTGCGAAGCTGATTTCTACTTAAATACAGTTTCTCCAAATGTAGCAGGCCCATAACTTCCTTAGGGAGGTATCGGAAACGAAGATGGCTCAGGTCCAGCACTGGATCTCCACTAGAGATTAGCTCGTTAAAACACGAAGGCAGCTTTTGTTCCACCTCCTCTTCTTTCACTTTTGCCTTTTCCTCTTCCTCCACTTCCTCCTCCTTGTCACCCTCTTTTTCTTTTTCTTCTTCTTTTTCTTTGCCCTTTTCCTCCTCCCCCTCTTTTTGAGAGGAGTTTCCCATGCCCTTCTTTGTGGGTCACTGTGTGTGTATGTATGTGTCTGCCAGTGGGAGTATGTGAGAGAGTGTGTGGACTTCTGGATGGGCTGGGTGTGTGTGTAGAAGTCTCTTGGGCTGTTTTGCCCTCTCTCTGTGAGCTTCACTCAGCAGGCTTTCCCTGGCACAGAGAGATGCTATGCAGGGTTGCATGGTGTGTTGGCCGTGAGCTACCTGAACCCTGATGCAGGACAGCAAGGCTGGATGTCAACACACACTCTCTCACACTGGACTCCCATACTCAGCACTAAAAAAAAACTATTTTATAATTCTAGAGCAGATAGTTATAGTAGTAGTAGTAGTAATAGTAGTAGTAATAGTAATAGTAGTAGTAGTAGTAGTAGTAATAGTAGTAGTTATTGGAGGTGTAAACATGAATATTGTCAGTGTAATTAAAAAGTGTAATCCTGTCACAGGTGTAACTGTCAGAATCCGTTATGATATTGAGCAGAGGAATTCAGCCTTGTTAGAAAAGGCGTTTGTCCCAGACTTCTGCGCAGAGATATCATCTGCATCTAAGCCACAAACTTTTGGTTAGCTCTCACTGCTTTTCAGACAAATACCTTCCCGGGTCCCGTGCGCGCGTGCGGGCTGTGCTGAGGGGATCCAGGCGCCGCGGGGAAGCGCTGGAGGACCCGGAGGCGCAGACTCCTCTCCCCGGCTGGACAGCACACTGACCGCCGCGGTACACAGCACAGTAACCAGTAACCGCCGCTGATCAGGAGACGGGAATCCGCATGCAAACGCCGAATCGTCGTCGCAAAAAAGTTCCAAGTCTGGTTACAGTGGAAAGGTTACAGAACAAATCGACGCCGGTGTAAAGCACTGAGACGCTGGAAGTGTTTCCACTACTGCGGGAGCTGATGGCTTTATCCGCATACTACAGAGTCGCGTCTGAATTAGCTGGAGTTTGTGGGATTGGCTCTTTCCTCAACGACCCGAAAGACGAGACACACACACACACACACA
>CM040462.1:22144356-22156979 GCA_022758105.1 Pangasianodon gigas
TCTGTGATGTGTATGTCTTTGTACAAGAAAGTACAAGATACTCATTTAAATGCATGCATTTATTTACTGAGCTAGACTGTATTACACTCTCACCACAACCAACGAGTCTTTCTCTGACTCCTCAGAACAGGTGCATAACATTCCTCCCTGCTGCATCAAATAACGGTTTCAGTGGAAACCAACTTCTGAGATAGAAACCACTAAATATTATTTTGTGTGGATTTATATGAGTAGACTACATTACACATGTCCAGGCAGCTCTGTGAAATAAAACTGTTATTGGTTTCCTAATAAAATGCATAAACATCAGGAATACAAATATCTTTTTTTTTTCTTTCTTTTTTTTTTTTTTAATTATGGAAAACCAGGCATGATTTTATTATTATTTTTTTTCAATCTTTCCAGCAATCCTGGCCAACAGTCTCATGATGCTCTTTGTTAATATGGGTGGTGGTGTATGTTGAAAAATGAAGAAATGGTATAATTTTAAATTGCATTTTACATAACATAATTTTTGTTATGAGAATATTTCCTAACTGGAACTCAGGAGAGGAGCGCATATATATATATATATAAGATAAGATAAACTTTATTAATCCCCGAAGGGAAATTCAGGGAAATTCATATATATATATATATATATATATATATATATGTCATTCATACACACACACACACACACATTTATTATATTATATTATATTTATTTATTATGACTGCAGGAGTCAGGTTTGTATGCATGACAATTTTCAAGTCTGGTGTTGTGTGTAGCCAGAGATTGATTAGCTGATATGAAAAGGCTTTATAACCAGGTCAGATTTTATTACATTGGGTTTATCATAAATCAAGCACCTAAATTAGGTACCTCCACACCTACAGTGATGGAGGGATGAACTTGTTTATTTGTATTCTATCTATCTATCTATCTATCTATCTATCTATCTATTTGTTTGTTTGTTTGTTTGGGGGATGGTGCCTAAGTTCAATGCCTTTGCACTTTCCGATGTTGACTGATTGCTAACAGAGAGATGGGCGGCGGAGGACACCGGGGCGAGCAGCTGGGGTCAGGAGACAGCGGATCATGCGCACAGTACACCTGGGAAGAAGTGCAGAAGCACAATCGCAGGGGTGATCAATGGCTGGTGATCGAGAGAAAGGTGTACAATGTGACTGAGTGGACGAAAAGACACCCTGGAGGACGCAGAGTTCTAGCGCACTATGCTGGAGAGGACGCAACGGTAACTAGCCACCTCATCAGATATTCGTTTAGATTATGCATTAAATTAACTTTTTAAACAACTTATGCAATACTTTAAATAGCCATGGTGTGACTCTTTGACACAGCAAAATCCTCACTGTTTAATTAACACTGTTAAGTTTGTGTTCACTTGCACGTAGGCCATTAAAACACGTTTTTCTAAATCACCGGAGATGTTGATAGGCTAACAGTAGTATTTCGCAAGAAGATAAATATTGTTGCACTTTGTGGATACCTGAATGAACGTGCAGCTTTGTGCAGGATGCATTTACGGCCTTCCATCCGGATCAGCGATTCGTGCGGAAGTTCATGAAGCCGCTGCTGCTGGGAGAGTTGGCGCCTTCGGAGCCCAGTCAAGACCATGGCAAAAACGTATGGCTGTAACTACACATCACACAAATGTGTTTCCATTATATACATTATATGGACAGGGGCATCAACTGAGGGGGAATGTAGCACCTTGCTTTTTGTGATTAGTGATATTTGGTATCCATTTGTTTCAAATCAATTTATATTTGACAATTCAGTAGGGATGGCACAATAGACGGTCACGTGATGCAGAGTGCTATCAGTAATTGCCATTAATCAATTTAGTAAAGCTGATAAAAATAATAAACCTATATGGCTTTGTATGCTGTAGCATTACAATCCCTTCACTGGAACTAAGAGGCCCGAACCTGTTCCAGCATGATAGTATGCCTGTGCAAATGCAAGGTCCATATTATGCCAAGGCTGGAGTGGAAGAACTCCACTTCAACCCCACTGAACACCTTTGGGATGAACTGGAACACCGACTGCGCACCAGGCCACCTCACCCAACATCAGTGCCTGACCTCACTAATGCTCTTTTAGCTGAATGAACTCAAATCCCCACAGCCATGCTCCAAAATCTGGTGCAAAGCCTTCCCAGAAGAGGTTATTGTAACAGCAAAGGGGGAATAGATCTGGAATAGGGTGTTCGAAAAGCACATCTGAGTGTTATGGTCAGGTGTCCACAAAATTCTGGCATATAGTGTATCTCTGTATGTCCTGATACATTATCAGTTACTGTTCACTGTTTCAGTTACTGACTGTATTAGTTTAGTTTTCCTAATGTTTATCGCTCTGGATTCACTCAGACATAACTAACCTGTAGAGGACCTGCAGATAATAGGTCCAAGATAACACAAAGGATACAATTTCATGTCTATGGGATAGAATTTGATGCCTATAGGATAGAATTTGATGTCTATAGGATACAAGTGGTTGGTAGAAATTACAAATCTGAACCAGATACAAATATATATATATAAATATAAATATATAAATATATCTATATACTACTACTGTATATGCAAGTCTAGTACGTTATGCAATGTCAATTGCATTGACATAGACTTAAATGTCTCAAGTACTTACCAACTTCTGAACCTCTGCATTACAAGTTGTCACTGATTTCCAGAGAGTTATTTAGATCACCTATGAAGAAAGAGAAAAAAATTGTTATAATGTATTTTTCACAGCTTAGTAGATATAGATTTACAGACAAAAAGACAACCTATTGACATTATGAGGGAAATAGCATTGATAGCACTCAAGAGTGAAGTATAGTGCAAGTAGTAAATTAGTAAACATAAAATGAAATTTAAATAAAATAAAACACTAGTCAATTGTGGGCATCTGAGTTCTCATGTATACACAACAGGCCAGATAGTGCCTTCCTCTGAGTGTGTTACATTGCCCTGGGATGCAGCATGAGCAGCAGTTCAAAAAGATGCAGTGGCTGGCTTCGTGTTTCACGCAGTAAGCATTTGTTAACCTTCACCCTGTTGGTCGCTGTCGTATAATGGGGAGAACTGGCCAGTGGGTGGGAATTGGCAGATTATCAAATTGGGAAGAAAATTAATAAAAATAAAACACAGATGAATGAGAACTGGAATTTCCACCAGGCAGATGTATTTTAAAGGAATGTTTCCACTTGCCATAACTGCTAAATCAAACATTCCCAAAAATAATTGGTTAATGAGCAGAAAAAAGGTCTAAATAGGCTCCTATCCACATTTTGGCCAGATTGGCCAGATTGTAATAAGTGCTGTAACATCCACATGCTGGAAGATCTTAGAAACAAAGGTGACTCAGTAGCATTTCTTTGCTTGCCCCTACAGAGGCACTGTCAGACCAGCTTGCACTGGGAAATACTAAATGAGGAATTTAACTGTTTGTCTAAAGCTGAAAGTTTGGCTGTGGGGTACAAACATACTAAAGGAATTAACTGGTAAAAAATGTCTGTTGCCATAGAATCTGTATCTGGCCTGCCGGTTGGCCTGAACATAATGAAGGCAATGATTGTGGTGGTATGAGGTGAGGTTTTTCTCTTGGTTCAGGCTTTGGCAGCGATTGGCTGTTAGGGTTTAAAATGCATGTGACTATGGCTGAGGTTACTTCGGGCCAAAATAATTCCTCTGTATCTACTGCCACCTGTTGCTTATTAATGGCAGTACATTTTGCCCCAGTTTGTCAGACTGAGGATCATGTTACATTCTTGTACTCCATTGCAGCTTAAGGTTAAGGTCAATAGCTCTTTCCATCTATCAAACAGGTTACAGATTTTTTTTTTTTCTGTGAGTAATCTGCAAGGAAACAAGTAAACACGAAAACTCCACATACTCCACGAGCCCTGGAGGTCCTCCACTCAGTTGTAGAACTATAGATACATACATAACCTTATGTAGTCTTAGGATAGTGTATTTGACATACTTCACAATAATATATAATTATTAATTATACTATTTAATTATTAAAACTCAATTCCTGTTGCTGTGGTTCTTGTCTCATCTATCTCAGGCTGCTTTAATGGAAGATTTCCGGGCCTTGCGTAAGCAGTTGGAGGCACAGGGCTTGTTCCGCACCAGTCCGCTGTTTTTTATCCTATACCTTGGACACATTCTGCTCTTGGAGGCCCTGTCTTTAGCACTCCTTTCGACATTTGGCAATGGCTGGATTATGACAATTCTAGTGTCTGTCATACTGGCCACTGCACAGGTAGGATGGCTTCATTTTTCACATAGTCACCAGGATGGTGCTCATGGTAAACATGTTCTAGTAAATAGGGGAAACCAGGGATGGCTGTAACATTTTTTTTTACATTTCTGTCTGTACCTCAGAGCCCTTTAAGCTAAAGCATTGGAAATGTGATATAAAGTAGCTGCATGTATCTGCTATTAAATGTTCTAGCTGTAATCTCTGTATCACAAAGAGACAATGGGGGTGTTTGTCTTAAACACATGGAGTGAAATGTTAAAATTTAGCCCATACTATGGGTTATTTGTAACATAGCCCAGGGTTAAATGTAACATTATGAATGTTACATTTAACATTCATAACATGTGTGTGTGTGTGTGTGTGGTTAATGTAGTTACTGAAAGTTAGAGAGTAATGTATTATCCATTATATACTATATAACGTGATTTTAATTGGCACAGCTTGTTCCTGATTGGAGAAATTAAGTGTTACAACTATCCCCTCTTACAACCATCCTGGTCTCCCATATAACCAAAGCATAGTGTGTTTGTGTATAATAATGAAGTCAGTCAAAAAGCACCAAATCATCTAACTCCTTAAAACAGGTAGTAGGCAACCCATAGACTTGGAGAAAAATGAAATAAGACATTAATAAAATGTAGTTTTTCCAAAATCCCAGTTGGTAGCTTTCATATGATAAAGTGTGGCTGACTGGTGGAAGAGAAATGGCAGGTGACCAAATTGGGGGAAAAATAAGGGAAAAAGTGGTACTGAGACCATATATTGATGTGTGCTTTCTCTCCTTTGCCATGCAGGCTCAGGCTGGCTGGCTTCAGCATGACTTTGGCCACCTGTCAGTTTTCAAAAATTCTACCTGGGATCACGTAGTGCACAAATTTGTCATTGGACACCTGAAGGTACCAGATCAAGATGCATACAACTACTATTTACCATATAGATCATACACCGATGAGTCAATCCATTATCACTATCTGCCTAATATGCTGTTGGTCCTGCTAAAAAAGCTCTGACCCACCTAGGCATGGACTGTTCAAGACCTCTGAAGGTGCCCTGTGGTATCTGGCACCAAGACATTAGCAGCAGGTTCTTAAAGTCCTATAAGTTGCAAGGTGGAGCTGCATGGATCAGACTCATTGTATCCATTGTAGGCACTTTCAGCAGTGGACAAGGCTTGCTAGGGCACTCTGACTGGTCTGCGGCTATGCAGCCCCTATGCACTGCGTGTTGTGACACAGAAGCCCTTCTGTGGCTTCGGACTTAAGAGGACAGCCCCTGCCCTCGTGCATCGATGAGTCTTGGGTGCCCAAAACCCTGTTGCTGGTTCCTGGTTTGTCCCCCTCGCATCATTGTCAGTAGGCTCTCACTGCTGAATAGTAGCACCCCATAAGCCTTGTCTTTTCGGAGATGCTCCAACCTAGTCGTCTGGCCATAACGATTTAGCCACTGTCAATGTTGCTAAGGTTTCATGCCTGCCCATTTCTCCCACACCCAACACGACTATGAGAACTGACCATTCACTTACCATCTAATATATCCCAGACCTTGATCTGCTCCGCTGTTATGAGATAATCACTGTTAATGCTTTGACTCATCAGTGTATATTAAATTATACCTGTCGAAAACATCCAAGATGTATGACTTTCCCCAGGAGTGCTCCAAACTATGTGCGCGTGTGTCTGTGTTTGTGAATATATAGGGGGCTTCTGCAAATTGGTGGAACCATCGCCACTTTCAGCACCATGCCAAGCCTAATGTGGTCAAGAAGGACCCTGACATTAACATGCTGAACATACTGGTCCTGGGAAACATCCTGCCTGTTGAGGTAAACTAAATGAATTCTGTGTTCACATCAGGGACAGATATGTCTTTACAGTAATTAATTAGCCTTCACACCTTCACAGATTTCACAGATTTTACACTGTATATTTCATTTTTAAAAATTTTTCTGTTTATCTATACTTTCATACCATTTTTCTTTGTTATAGTATGGGACTAAAAAGTTGAAGCACATGCCCTATAACCATCAGCACAAGTACTTCTTTTTGAGTATGTCATTCATTGCTATTTTGTTTAGACCAGTATAAACACAGAGATTGTTCAGAATAATGCAGTAGCTTTATGTTTAACATGTAAACCACCCCCTGTCCACATCTTGCTACTCTCTCTCTTACCCAGTTGGCCCTCCCCTGCTCATACCACTGTACTTTAACATGCACATTTTGCAAACGATGTATTTGCAACGGGATTGGGTGGTAAGTTGCCATGACAATGTCTTTTATTATGCATTATGCAATCAGCATTATGTGTAAACATACAATAGAACTACCTCTTGCTTATGTAAAGACCTACTTTTTAATATTATTTTTCTTTTTCTGTTGAGGATTTTGCATGGTATCTGTCCTACTATGCACGTTACCTCACGTGTTATGTTCCCTATTACGGAGTTCTGGGATCTTTTGTGCTTCTGACTTTTGTAAGGTAAGACTTCACCAGTCTTCTACATACCCCTTATTTTAGACATCATATTAGCATTCAGTGTATCACAATCATACACGTGACAGAAAAAAAATGCATTGTACTTTCTGTTACTGGTGTGATCTCCAGGTTTATGGAGAGTCACTGGTTTGTGTGGGTGACCCAGATGAACCACATTCCCATGGACATTGACTATGACAAAAATGATGACTGGCTCAGCATGCAGGTACATTTTTGGCTCAGTATTTAGGATCACTGGCTAGTAATCAATGGGCAACTCCTGAGAGCTCATCTTGAAAAAATAGTTGTATGAGATTATCCAAACCTCAAATGTTAATTATGAACTAATATACTAACTAAGTAAGTAAGGAAGGAAGTAATTAAGTAATTTCCACTGCAAAGTACAAATGCTATAGCTGTACAGAGAACCGCATCCAGGACGCTCTCCAAAATACACACCACTGAAGTCTCTACTTCCAGGTCAGGAAGCTGTCGATCCAAATCTCATTAGCCAATGAGAGTAAATCGCAAAGAACATCATTTGCCACAGGATATTCTTTTAATGCTGTGCAACACTTTATTTGAGCCAGCATGAAGTGACCAATAACTGACTGATCTAGCATGTCTCAAGCTGCAATGTGTTGTATACTCCAGAGTGTGCCATGTACACATGCCCTTCTCTGTGTGAATCTATCTATCTATCTATCTATCTATCTATCTATCTATCTAAAAATAGATGGGCCAAGCCCAAAATGGCAAATTATTAAGCTTTTAATAGTTTTAACAACAAATCGTTGGTCAGGAAATTAGCAAGAATTAAAATGATATAGCTTTTCTCTTTGGTTTCTTTAAATGTTTAAGCCTTGTGGCCCTTTATGGGCTGCATCAGGTGTGGCAGAGAACCAAATAATGACTAATCTTTTAAGGAAAAAAAAAACATCCCAGAAGACATTCTTGGAAAAATTTGCACACCCAGACATGTGTTAGATTTAATTTTACATCAAACATTTTAATCATTATCATCATTTTAACTTTGTGTACAAGAAGACTGTATAAGTGAATTTCCCTGTTTCTAGCTTTTCCCCAAACAGTTCACTGCAGCAAAAGTACACGAGCAAATGGTGGCACAGGAGCTCTCAGGAGTGCATTTGTTTCATTCTTGCTAATTGTCTGATCAATGATTTGTTGTTAAGACCATTAAAAGCTTCACATTTGCCATTTTTTGCACAGGAGTGTGTGTTTGTTATATATATGTAAATATATATATATATATATATATATATATATATATATATATATATATATATACACACACAAATATATATATATGTATGTATGTGTATATCACATTTACCTTTGACAATGCATTGTTTGTTGTGAAAGTTGTGAAATCTTTCTACTCTGATTCCATTTAAAACTCTAAAAAGTTCTATTATTGGCTGCACTCCTTTAAATAACACTCTTTATTTAGGTATGTGTACTAGGGAAGTATGTTGAAGCACAGCAAATTACTGTACAGTATATGATTTTTTTTTTCTTTAGGATTTAATATATGCTTTTGTGGCTTTTTGTTTAGTTGAAAGCTACTTGTAATATTGAGCATTCGATGTTCAATGATTGGTTCAGCGGCCATCTCAACTTCCAGATTGAGCACCAGTAAGTGGGCTAGCATTGTTTTTGGGGTTATGTTCATAGGCGCATGAATATTAGGAACATATTTGTGTATGGTGCTCTTATATGATGTCTGTTCGTACTCCCTCCACCAGTCTCTTTCCCATGATGCCTCGCCATAACTATAGCCGTGCGGCTCCTCAAGTACGGAAACTTTGTGAGAAGTACGGAGTTAAGTATCAGGTCAAAGGCCTGTGGGAATCCTGGTGTGACATTGTCAGGTAGTTAATTTACCACTGCAGTTTATTTTTATATGCACACTGATTTAATACACACTCTAAAATACATGCTTGGCACTTCAGGTCATGCTAACACTGAGATTTTATTCATGTCCACTTCAGGTCTTTGAAGAAGTCTGGTGAGCTGTGGCTAGATGCCTACCTCCACAAATAATCATTATCTCACCTGTATTTCCTTCAAGGATTGTTTAAAACCATGTCTACAGCGTAATCACAATTCAACAATATTGACATAGGATTTTAATTCAATTTTTTTTGCCTTTAATTCACACTTTAATCTTCTCATTATCCATTGTCCTATATGCTGGAACTGATGTGTTATTTTGGTGCTTTATTTGTAAGTGAATTGGGACCACAAACCTGTCCTGGATGAAATTTTTTTTCTTTCCATGCTGATGATAACATCAGACACAAATAAAATCAAATTACAGTGCTGGACTAAATCTAAATTCTACAAGTGTTATAATGGTTTCTTATGTTTTAAATCATTTTCTAATAATGCTTTTCTTTGTATTAACCAGTTTTTTAAAGTAATTTACATTTGAAAACAGACATCTAATCACAGTACAATTAGGTAGATAACACATTGAAATGCAATGTGAATTTTTGGTAGATTTGCTAATTAAATCTGAAACTGTTCCCCATTTTCTATGCTTCTTAAAGCTTGTCATTTATTTTATCTTTTTCATTTTTGGTAAATGTCTTCTTGTGAGCAACAATATTTAATCCTTGTTGTTTGAGACTGAGATCACGAAACATAAAATGACCACAAAACATGATTACAAAACCAATATCATTATGGTATATCCCAAAGGCCCTGTCATTTTTACAAGTGCAGGTACATTTATGTATGTGTCGTAGGCAAAATTGTGTTATATACGACCAATACTTATAATCTCTGTAATGTTTGCACACACCTGAGCATTGCTGCGTTAAACCTTTGGAGGGATGGTGATGGCATCTTAAGGGTTAGCAAGTTGGTACCCACCTTTTTTTCCCTCCTCCACCCTCCTTCCACTGTTTCACTAATGATCCCACTACAACTCCTGAGGGTTCAACAGCGAGACCAGTGACACCAGGTTCATTCCCTTTGATGCCTGGGGCCCAGGAGGGGTCCCACCTCTAGAGTCACTAACTACTCTTCACATGTAAGCCTCTTGCTCTCACAGGTGTCATCCACTGCATCTTTTCTGGGAACTATAAGCTGTAATCTATGATGTCCATGAGGATCACAGTACAAGGTCTGGCCAGAGGTTTTATTGAAGCAATCTCAGCTGGGAAATAAAGCCTTCAGCATCTTCCAATCCTGTGCTGGGCCCTGTTGCCCAGTCTCTGGTATAGATGTGAGGAGCTCGGAATGATTCTGGCCTTTTCTGACAAATAAAGAAGGTTAAAGAAGGTGGATTAGAGGAAGCAGAGGCAGGTATTGTGTTTTGTTTCCAACACAGCTTCTAGACATGTAAGCACCTTGTTCTGCTGCCACTTGTATCAGCCATGTGTTAGACCTGTCTGGCAGTTTCAGTGTTGCTGGGGATAGGCAGAGTGGCAAATATAAAATAGGAGGATGGACAATAATTGCTACTTGGAATGAATTAACACTGTACCTGCACTTCATTCTGTAAATAAATGGATTGATTTGAACCCCTTTGTAGTGTCAGGAGTGAGGCTTCTCTCACTACCTCCTTATATACATACATGTGGCATCCAACTGAATAACAGTATATAATATAATGAATCATCTTTTTATTTTAATTTCTGGGGCATTGTATTTTAAATATTTTAACATGTGTATGATAGATTGTAAGCCTTGAAAATTGTGATAAGTAAAGAATAAAACACAAAGTGGCATCAAACCTTCCCCTTGTTGATTATTTTCCTATAAAAGACCAATCACACTCAGCTTCCTGAATTTTGGACAAAGCATCCTCACATTGAGTGATCCACAATGCGTCAATGAGTGAATGTGGACAACTCCGTACAGTGTTATGGTAGGATGTTCACTGTGTACAGGGAAGCTCCACTATTGTGATACAGATGAGGTAGCCCTCTACAATGCAGAGATAGACCCAGAGGTCATCAGTTTTGGGGTCTGATACTGAAAATGTAGCTGAAGCTGCTCTGAAACTTTGCTTCCATTACAAGTTGTCTAGCCACAAGGTGAAGGAGCTGTCCAGTGATAGCAAGTCATTGTGGCAGGCCAGTTTAGGTCTAAGTTCCTGCTTTCTCAGTTTCTCTCAAGACTTCTTGCCCTTACTCCTTGCTGCAACCAGCAGAAGCTCATAGAAGGTACAAATCTAATACAGTATATCCAAGTGATTATACACAATCAAAGGTGAGGCTTTGGCATAAACTGTTTTTGGACAGTTTAAATCTTTAGGGTATCCATGTGAAACCATTCACAGCAGCAGGAGGTAAGTCACAAGCGAAGAAAGCTCCAAGCAGAAAGAGAGTATCAGGATGAATCAGGTAGCTTGTTGTCATAGAAGTGGATATGGTTTTAACAAAGTAAAAAGTACACTGGCAGAACTTGTGTCTCCTCTATAGCTTTATTCAGTTATAGAGTGAGACTCACTCTGAATCACTATAAATCACCTCTTAGTCCATGTGGTCCAAACGAACACTTTAATTAAGTACAGGCTAGAGGAGCCACAGCAGTAGATGTGTGTCAGGATCTGACAATGGCACATCAGGGAACAGGAGTCCATGTATAGCTCGACAGAGATAGTGGACTGATTATTAGATTTGCTCTTAACCTACAGTGGCCATGATATTCAAAGTGCAAGTGGGGACTCCAGCAGGTCTAGCAATGACAGCATAACTAAAAGTGAAAGCCAGAAAGTAACACAGATATAAGGACACCTTGGGACATAGAGCATCCCACCACACTACTGTCAACAAACCTGATCTGTAGCTTTATCTAAGTGAAAAGCAAAATGTCTGACTAAACAAATACAAGTTCAACCTAGACTTAAAGATTGAGATTGCGTATGAGTCCTGAACACTAATTGGAAGGTTGTTCCATAGTTGGGAGGCTTTGCAGGCAAAAGCTCTGCCCCCTGCTGTAGTCTTCATTATTCTAGGTGCTGATAAAGAGCCTGCACCTGTTGATTGAAGTAGATGTGGTGGATCATAATAGACCAAAATTTTGCTCAAGTACTGTGGGATGAGACCACTTAGTGTAAATACACTGAATAGCCTCATAAAATACTACTAATGACCTTTATAGGTAAATGAGCCAATGTAGTCATGACACAATAGGAGTCTCTTTGTTAAGTACCACTATGATTGAGTAATCATCTTGGTAAATTCTGTGGGAAATAATGCCATGTGAAATGTTATGTGTGTAGAATATGCACTGCAGAAGATACACCCTATAAGTTAGTACTGTTCTGGTATTCTAATACCAAAATAGAGCACAGTGCTAGAGTAAATGTGTGGAGAGGTGAGGCTTTTTATCACAGCAGTGACTTGTGTTGTCTGCTATTGCTGCACATATCAAGATATTTGAAATGGAAAGTCAATTATGCCACAAGCCATATTTATAGAGGAACAGTTGGGGGATCATGGGGAACAGTTGTCACTGACCCTGTTTACATTTCATCATTTCATGAGTCTTTTATCTGTGTCTTGTATTCTGATAATATTCTTTACGCTTGTAGTCAAATGCGTCTCTGGTCAGTAGACTGAAATCAGATTGTTCTTTTACATGTATTATGTAAACGAAAGATAGTTGCAGCATCTTGCCACTGTGCCACATTGAATCATGCTAATATTTTTAATGGTATAATTTTTGGCGTACTTCCTTTGGCATAATTTAGGCATAATTCCTGGAGCACATGTGTCATGTATTGGGAGTTTTTTTTCTTCTGTCAGATATTTCTTTGAGAGATGGCTGTATTTACACTTGTATAAGGTGGCTACGGTGCATCCCAGGCCACTTCCTAACATGGTTTATTAGC
>CM040462.1:22182769-22231005 GCA_022758105.1 Pangasianodon gigas
TAAATAAATAAATAAATAAATAAAAATAATTTAAAAATTAAAAATTATGTAACTATAAAACAATGAAACAAATATATTACATAATGAATTTGTCAGCTGAATTTATTATGTTCCTGTATCATTGTACATTCATTCATTTATCTGCGGTAACCTCTTTAACATGGTCAGGGTGGATCGTTAGAACACTGGGCACAAGGAGGGAATATACCCTGGACAGGACACCATGCACACACATTAGCACACTCATTCACACCTAGGGGCACTTTAGCATAGCCAATCATCCTACTGGCATGTTTTCGGGAGGTGGGAGCAAACCGTCGTACCTGGAGTAAACCCACATGGACATGGAAAGAACGTCTGAAACGCTGCACAGACATTAACCAGAGCTCAGGACCAAAACTGGGACCCTGGAGCAGTGAGGCTACCCCTGCATCATTCTTTCAAGACAAAGATCAGCATTTGAACATTGCATCTGCAGACAGGATTATTTACTGTACAGTTACAAATAAGTAGCCTTTGAAATACAAATATCCAGATTTAAAATGGCATTTAAATGTGGTGAAATGAACATGAAATGCAGACTGAAGCACATTCATTTAAAACACTTGGAAATCAATCATGGACACCAGCATTGACAAATTCTGTCTCTGAATGCTCTCATACACACATTTTATACAGAAGCAAAGCTTAATATTTTCCCCATAATAAACAAGCATTAAGAAAAATGTTATGAAGTAATTAAAACAGAGGCCTCTCTAAAAACAAAATAAATAGACAAATTAAAATGTATACAAGCTTAGCATGTAGTCATATTGCTTATGAAAGTATGACAAGAGATACAATAAAGATAAAGCAGGGTGGTGCACTTTGTCAAAAAGCATTTCTGAAATTCACCCATGTTCTCCATTTATTGTTATTATGAGTCATTAATATTACAGAAGCATTATTGCATATTGCTTTGCTGATTGTTTGATTCATATTATGAAAAGAGCACAATCATTTGGAGGCAGAGGCGATTTTCTCCTTCTGTTTTCTCATGATCTCCTGCAGCTCCGAGTCTCCTTGGCTCCTCTGATGGACAGATAGAAGAGAAGTATTGACTTTTGTCACTGATATAGGATGTTTTATTATCCTACTGTGCTAATCTGACACTATTTTGGCATTTCTTTTATATTGGCTAAAATTGAGAGCTGAGCAGAAGCTGGCATTACATTTATGAAAAACTGGAACCTTTAAGGACAGTTTAGTCAGTTAATAAATGAACGAATGAATGAATGAATGAATGAAACTAATTGTTTATACAATGACTGTCCAGTAGGGGCAATAAACAGCAACATTAAGACAGCAAAATAATGTTGGTGCTTATACTGTAAACTGAGATTGTACACATACACATTGTGTTAAGTTATCAGGTGGTTGCTTTGGGTTATAAATTCCTGGTTGTTTGCCACTAGGCAAAGTGTGAATGATAACTGACCTCTAGCTGGGATTTTTGCACAGTGATCTGGCTGTAGACACGCGAGCCTTCATACCCACATACTGCCTTCAGTTCCTCCTTATTCAGGGAAAACAACTGAGAACCACTCAGAATTCCCAAACAGTCCACCGTCCTGAGACACACGGAAAGCGTTACACACATGCGCTCACATACAGATTTATGCCAACAGGTGCTCACTAACAACTCCACGTAAAATACTCGGACACACTAAATAAACTAAATAAACTAAATAAGACGCAGAAGCAAATGGACTCACTGCTTGGAAAAGTACTTGGCTTGGAGCCAGGCGGTGACCTCAGCAGGGGATGAGTTGAACGTGAGGGGAATGGCAGGACCAGAGTTGCGCTCCACTTTGAAGTTGCGTGTTGGCGGTTGGTTCTTACTGGAGGTGATCTTTTTCAGCAGTTCATCGTTCACTTCATCCATCTGGTGACTGCGGTCTAAGAGAGAAAGAGAGCCAGACATGTAAAAGCCCTCCTGCAGTAGCCTGGCACCATAGATATGATACCAAATTCACACTGCATACATTTAAACATTACAGAATGAAAATGAAATTGGCTTGAGTGTTAATGTTCAATACATTCACCACACTTCTTATTGATTTGCAATTGCAAAATTCCAGTTGGTGAACTAGTAAATAACTGTCTGTTTAAACATTGTAACAAGGAGTTATACGATGAATGTTTCTTAGGTAAACTCACAATCTTTTTCCCGTGGTGTTCTTGGTTTTTCAAAACTGTTTCCTCTCCCCAGAGGACTAGATGGAGTTGTACCTACAAATGACTACACAGACAGCCAGAAGATGTGAGATTTGTACAGGATTCCCAGCACAGTAAACGTTCATATTAATTGATGTGAGAGTTGAGAATGTATTACCGGGCTGTACATTGGGTCCACACTGTGAAGATCCTCTGGTGTAATGACAGCTAGGACGTTGGAGGGCACTAACCCCACTTGTCCACTCCTGTTCCTCAACTTCCACCACTGATTACCACTCTCAATTACCTTAACAAAGAATGTGATCAGTAAAACTCACTTCCAGCACAGCTCACAACTAAATCTGGCATGGTCATTTGGCATTCTCACCTCTAAAATCTCATCCTGAAGAACAGAGAGCTCATTGACATTGTGAGCCACAAAGCTGTAGAGGACCCTGACATATTTCCGGGCAGAGGGAGTTGCTGTGAAGGACCTACAGAGCATGGATGGTTTAAATGCAACTTTTTAAGTCAACCACGATATGGGAAATTACAAACTGCTCTCACATTTAGCTAATTTAGATTTAGAGATGTTTGCTTCTGTAATATAATGGTTTTTCCAAATACCTAAATGATTTATCAAGCGACAAATCAGTATTTACCCACAGGTGTTTAATTTGAATAAATTTATAATTTATCCAAAATGTTTAAAATGTATAAACATTTAAAGTATACTTTAAATTCAGCTTAATGTAAATTCAGTCTATAAAATAAAATAAAATAAAATACAATAAAACAATGAGTTTGATCCTGAGCTGGAATTACTGTCTGTGTGAGTTTCACCTTCTCTCCCCATGTCCACATGGGTTTCTTCCTGGTTCTCTGGTTTCCTCCCTTCCCAATTTAGCTTAGGCAATCCACCTACTGGCATGTTTTTAGAAGGTGGAAGGAAACCAGAGAACACGTAGAGAACTCTACGTTTCTGAGGCTAACATGTGAAACTCCACACAGAATAGTAACCCAAGCTCAGGATTTAACTGGGAACCCTGGAGCTGTGAGGCAGCAATGCTACCCACTGTGTCACTCTCACATAACGTAACATAGCATAACATAACATATAATATGTATGTTTAAAATATGTTTAAAGATAACAATTTAAAAGGCAAAGCTCACCCATTTGATGACAGTGAGGACTGCGATCCAAAAAACTGAAATAAAGGAAGAAAAGAGAAAAAAAAAGATTTGTTCACAAAATTATGAAATTGGCTATGAGACACTGTATATCATAGGCTGTTTCAAGAGACAGGTAGTAGTACTGTAGTTATCAACAAAGTGATCTCTGAGGTCTGACATTTCAGACTGATCTCAGAATTATAAAACTGATTAAAGTATGAAGTGACTCTTTTCTTTGTAATCCCTCTCTCTATTTCTAACCTCTTCTGATGACAGGGAGGACACATCGGAGCACTCTGTTTCCCACGGTGACATGCGAAACAATTCCAGTGGAGGCTCCCAGCCATTACGGAAACGTGGGATGTAGAGAGGAGCACACTGGTCCCTCAGCCATTCAGCTCTGTGAGAGAGAGAAGAGGGGAAGAGAAATGCTTCATAACTCATTGAGCAGGAAGACATTACAGTGTGCTAAAAATTACAGAACGGTGGATGAAAAAAACAAATGCCAGCGAGTCTGAGAACAGCTGTTTCCGGTCAGGGTTTCCCAGTAATGCCAGTCAGGAATTTAAAAAGGCAAGTTATGAAGAGTTCCACAATAATATACAGTCTTAAAAAGTTTAGCTAAAATGCCTTCCCATGCAGGACTTACTGTGTTAAAAATACTTTTGCCTTATAAACTTGTACTTAAATATAATTTCACCCACTAGACATCTCCATGGAGCTTTCCGTGCATATCCAGTACTATGCAAAAAGTATGTCTTTTGAATTACTGTGTCAATAGAAAAAGAAATTTTTTTAGATTTCCAAACATTTATCTTCCACAAAATTAAAAACAAACTACATGACTAATACACTAACTAACTAATTAACTAAATAAATAAATAATCAGTTAATTTGTATGGAGAAATGTTTGCATATTGTTAAAGTAACATATAAAGACATTTTATAAAACATTAAAGTAACATCCATCCATCCTCTGTACTGCTTATCCTACACAGGGTTGCAGGGGAGCCTGGAGCCTATCCCAAGGGGACTCAGGGCACAAGGTGGGGGACAACCCATTGCAGGGTACAATCACACACACATTCACACACTATGGACAATTTAGAGATGCCAATCAGCCTACAGTGCATGTCTTTGGACTGGGGGAGGAAACTGGAGTACCTAGAGGAAACCCCCGAAGCACAGGGAGAACAGAAACTCCATGCCTACAGGGCTGAGGTGGGAATCGAACCCCCAACCCCAAAGGTGTGCGGAAAACATGCTAACCACTAAAGAACCATGCCTCATCTAAGTAACCTATAAACATGTATTATGTAATAGACCATTTTTTCATTATAAAATATTTGTATTTGTGTTTTCTGGTAATATCTGCAGAAACAGAAACACATGTGTGGCAGGTTCTGCAAGATTACCAAATATTAATTTGGATTAGTTTATTACTATTCACTGAGCATTATATAATCATTTTTCTATATGTATATATTTGATTTCATTGTTTTAAAGGCATCTTTAATGATTTTTGCTTAACACAATTTCTTTACATGTGCCAGACTTTTGCGCAGTATGGTGTATAATAAAACAGCTCACAAAACACAGACGTTTAACTACAATGTTCATTGTGTTAATTTTTGATGCAAAACTTTGCATGAACAAGAAAAAGAATTTGATAAGGTGAAGAGGGCCACTGTCACTGATAGTCACTGACCTCCCTGCTCAAATGTACCTGATGCAGCTCATTACCAGCTTTAGTAGATGCACTAGACCAGGGAAATCCTCAACCTGTGTTGCACTGCAATCTGCCCAGGGTGCAATGGAGTGCTCTAACTTTAACAAACCCCAAGAAAACCAAAACATCCATTCTAGGTGAATATAGCAAGCAGTACCAATATTACCTGGGTCTTGTCCAGCCATCCCCCAGCAGTTCAAAAAGGGTCATCTCTTTAGGAGTCAGATGTCCTCTCAGAAAATCCACCGCTTCACGAGACAGGTGAGGAGAGATGACTGAGCGAGCCAGGTCAGGAGTACCACAGCTCTGCAAGACCTGCAGCAACACAGTTATGAGCTGTTGCCTATGTATTTGTAAGTGTGTACTTGTTTGCAATCCTTACCATCTCAAGAGGTCCAAACAGGAAGTGAACTAGTTCTGCAGCATTAGGATTCTGAATGTGCTTCTTCAGTTTGGCCTGTAGATGGAGCACAAAGTGAACAAGCACATACGATTATTGCTGTTACTTCTCATTCTTTTCTGTTCATGCCTTAATTATATCAAGTCCATACTGAGTCCATAATTAAGGATAGCTTTATGGACAAAATATAGAGTACATGACTGATGTCATTTTGTCCAGTGATGGCCTGTACATCAGGTATAGTCATGATTTAGGATCATTATAAATGTAAATGTTTAAAATTACACTGAAGCTATAGACTTACAGTATTTTAAGCATCATCATTAATGAAATAAGAGGTTTACTGTGTTGTTTTGATGTCAGTACAGGAATAAATGCCTGTGGAACATTTTATGTTTTTGTGTTTTCTTTATGTCCTGTTTAAAGTGTGTCAGAGGTTGCTGGGAGGATTCACAGAGTAAGAACTTCATTGTACTGTGTAACAGACTGTTTCCTGTACATATGACAATAAACTCTTGAATCTTGAATCTAGATTAGTCTTAATGTTCCAGGGGTTTAAAGACGTTGGCCATTTTTAAATGTCACCTACAGCAAGTCCATACACTGACTTGGACTAGGAAAGGGCAGACACATGTGTTTGTGTCTGAGGGTGTGACAGATCAAAGCAGGTTGTGTAATGAAACTCACCAGCAGATTGAAGGAGAGCTTCAGTTTCTGGAGACTGTCAATGAACTCTGCCTCAGATGGAGGTTTAGCTCTTAGTGTTAACATCCCCTCTGGACATACACCATAAAGCAGCAGAATAAGGATTACCACTGTTGCCCAATAATATTAAACTATACTCAGAATATAAAAAAAAAGAACAAGGGGTAACAAGAATGACTGAATGCAAGAAGGGGACAGGGAACAGTAAATACCTGCTGGTCCTCTTTTCTTATTTTTTCTGCTCTTGTTACGCTGGTTGAGCTGGGTGAAGGCTTCTGCAGCTTTTTGTAGCCGCGCCACAAAGATCTCAATGTCATCCAGAGCACAGTTCAGGACTTGCTAAACAACAAACACACACCCACACAGTTAGAGATAACTGCAATTACATCATTAAACCTGGTCTGTGGTTACCATTCACCTGATGCGCTCAACGCTTGAGTGGTTTGTAGCCGTTTGCACGTGTGTGTGTGTGTGTGTGTCTTCTGATGTTACTCAGTGACAGGAGCACTCACCACTTCCTTCTCAATGCGCTGGGCTAATTTCTCATGGGATTCTGTGTCCTGCTGTACTGAACTTCGTCTTTGTACATCTGGCACACACACAGACAGGTGTGCATTAATGAAATTTTGCAATGGATATGAGGTAGCACTGCATGTGTGTATAGCACTGCATGTGTCCCATATGTGCGTATGGCTCACTTTGCATGTCCACGCGCCCTTTCATCCCAGGGGAAAAATTTGACTCTGACGGTGGGATGATTGTCTCCCGATGCCGCTTCATTTTTTCCTGGTTCATCCTGCAACAGAAGACTTTGTGAGTGTGTTTAGTATTATGATTTTGGTATACGCACGTATAACACTGGAGCTCTCACTTTCAGTTAGTTCAATATATGAGCAGCTTGATCTGTAGTCTAGTACATGTAGTTTTTGGTACCTGTATGGTTTTTGGTACCTGTTCAGGACAGGCACCAAGAGGAACTAATGGTACTTGGGAGAGGAGCTAACAGCACTGTTCATTAATTACACTTACTGAGTCACAGACACAGAAAATATATACAACACACAATCGTTTGGCTTACAGCTTGTGCCTTCCGTTTAATTTCTATACTGGCACAGTTGTCTAATTGTTAAAAAAAGGTGTTTCCTTCATGTTGGATTTGAAATAATTATAAAATAATAATGATGCAGACACTTTTCCTGACATCACTGTGTCTGTTTCAGTCTTCTCTTAATTGGTGTAATATGAACTACAACTATCCAAGTACCTTTAGTTCCTGTTTTGGTCCTACTAAACTTATTTACTGTATGGAACCATACACCAGTTTGTGTGTGTGGCAGGTATAGTTTGAACTTACTTTAGTGTTTGAGGTCTCATCTTCTTGCCGTTTTTATTGTCTCCCAAAGCACTGTCGATGTCAGCGTGCACTATTTCCGCCTGAAGTGATTAATAAGATTTCTAATTGCACTGTGTGTTACGGATATATACACTTTCAATACAGTACTGCTCTCTGGTACTGATATTGTATGTTGATACTGTCTAAAAATGTCTAGTAGTACAGAGAGTTATAAATAAGAGTCCATCAAACCAGGTCTCTTAAGCTTTAAAAAACACACTTGCGTATACACACATTAAGCACTGCTGAGCTTAATGAGTTTTTTAACTCACACTTCATAATGAAACATAATGCAATTCACAGGAACAGTCTATATATGGGCAAAGATACACATTATGTATACCACAAAGGTAAAGACAAGCTAGAGCTAAGGAGCCTTTATTCTACATGGAAGCCTGTGAGCATTTGTGTGCCTCACCTCCACCTCATCACAATAGAAGAAGTGAATGTCTGGTCGGTGCTGCTCACTGTCCTGGCAGACTAACAGCAGGACAGATGGGTACCGTGTCTTATTCAGCACTGTCTGACTGTGATGAACTGTGGAGAGAGGGAAGTTCTCCAGCTCTTCCTGTTGAAAGGAGACAGAGGAATGATGGGAAATGTGTCAGAAAATAGCAAGAAGGTAGAGAGTAAAAGCTTGGCAAAGCAAGAGAAAAACGAGCACAGCTAGAAATAAAATTCAAGTGCAAGGGCCAGAGAACTAAGGAAATTAATAACCGATAATATATAGTATATCTGACTGCACTTTTGACCTTAATAAGGCTATTATACACTATACCACAAAGCTGGAAGTGCACAATTGTATAGAATGTCTTTGTATGGTGTAGCATTACAATTTCCCTTAACTGGGAACATGTTCCAGTATGACAATTCCCCTGTGCACAAATGAGGTCAATTAAGACATGGTTTGTGACCTCTGGGATGAGCTGGAATGCCAACTGTGCTCCAGACCTTCTCACTGACATCAGAGCCTGACTTCACTAATGCTCTTGTAGCTGAATGAACACAAATCCCCACAGCTGCACTCCAAAATCTAATGGAAAGCCTTCCCAGAAGAGTGGCGGTTGTTATAACAGTAAAGGGAGACTGTTAAATCTGGATTGGGGTGTTCAAAAAGCACATACGATGGATATAAAAAGTCTACACACCCCTGTTAAAATGACAGGTTTTGTGATGTAAAATAAGGAACCAAGATAAATCATGTCAGAGGGTGTGCACACTTGTGCAATTAGGTTATTGTAAGTTTTTTATTTGTCTTTTTTCCCCTAAAATTTTTCTGATTATTTTTCACTTAATTGTTATACGTTGTAAGTTCACATTAAGGGTGGAAAAAGTTCTGACATGATTTAATCTTGGTTTCACTTTTTTTTTTTTTTGCATCACAAAAACCTGCCATGGGGGGGCATGGTGGCTTAGTGGCTAGCACTGTTGCTTCGCACTTCCAGGGTTGGGGTTCGAACCCCGCCTTCGCCCTGTGTGTGTGGAGTCTGCATCCTTAGGGGTGTTTAGACTTTTTATATCCATTGTATGGGTGTGCTGGTCAGGTGTCCACATACCTTTGGCCATAGTATAGTGTCAGTTAAAGCCTTAGATTAAAAAAAGTAAAATTAAATGAATATAATCATCAATGCCATTAAAACTACACTGTAGTAGCATAAAAAGTATAAGAAGTATAGGAATATGCTGAACAAGCATTAGGCCTACTGCTTTTTCACTACTACTACAAGCCTCTATACCACTTTACTATAATGTGACTTCTTTTTTTTATGATTTGTACTTTACTGATATTCTTATTTGCAGACAAAAGCAGTATAAACAATCGTACATGACATATAAACAACCCACAAAAACATACATAAAACAAAACATTAGTCACTAAATGGTAACAACATAAAAGGTGAGTAAATACAACAGTATAAAGTAAAAAATAAATAAATAAATTAATTAAAAAAAGCCACCAGGGTATCTACACCACAAGTTTCCACTATGAGCTAAATAAAATTCACCATGACCATTATTTTGTCTCGTCGCATGTTACTACTGCTATGGATTACAGAAATTCAAAATTTTCCCCCATTTCTCAAAATAAATATCAATCCTCCCATGCAAACTATAGGAGAGTTTTTCAAGGGCTGCCACCCGTCCTAAATCCGAAAGCCACTCAAAAATCGGAGGCTTTCCGGAAGATTTCCAGTTTTTTACAATCACACGTCTGCCCAGCATGATGCAGCTCTGTATCCACTCTGATTCAGTTTTTTTAACATGACTTAAAGGCCGAGGGTCACCAAGAATGTATAAAATAGGACAGAGATCATACTGGGTCTGTGATATCTTTAAAATATAATCGTGCACCTCTCTCCAAAAGTACTGGATTTCAGAGCATTGCCATAAAACATGAAATAGGTTACCCTCTTCTCTCTGGCATCGCCAACATTCAGAATTATCCTTAAAACCTGCTCTAAACAGCCTTCTGGGTGTCCAGTAGAATCTGTGTAAGATTTTAAATTGTATAAAACGTGTTCTAATATCTCTGGACATCAATTTTAAATTCCCAGTGATCCTCCCCCATTCTTCATCTTCAAATGTGCATCCCAAATCTTTTTCCCAGATTATCTTGACCGCAGAACTAATATTTTGGCCCATCTGACTGATAAGTAAGGAGTAATATTTAGATGCCTCATGACCAGTACCTATAATATTCTGGATCATCTTGAGAGTGTTTTTACCCCTGGGAGCATATGAGGGTGAAGCAAAGATACATGTAAGCATATGTCTCATCTGTAGATATCTCCAGAACTGATCATTAGACAAGATGAATTTTTGCTTAAGTCTTACTATAATGTGACTTCTGAAACTAGCACTAAAAGTAAATTATATTTAAATAAATTAAAACTGTTATCTAAGCATTTACTGACAGAGTTAAGAGCTATGAAGGTCTATGAGGGCTAAAGGGCAATGTGGTCTGAGCTCTGAAATAAAACAGAGTCAAAGTGCAAGGCCACAATACACACCTCATTGCCCTATCCACTCTTAAAAGCTCAAAGCATAGATAATGAGTGAAATATGCCTTTTAATTTAGATTATAAAGAAATGCTTTATGTAATCACATCAAGGCGTTAACAGAAATCAGGAGTGAGAAAGCAATTTAGACATATGGGCAAAGCAGCAGTACTGCGTCAGAGCTAAAGTTAGATTATTGCCTATTATTGCACACACACACCCACGCCCACACAGACACAGACACACAGACACACACACACACACACACACACACATGCAAAAAAGAAAACAACAACAACAACAACAAAAACCTTAATACGCTCACCATCGTGTCGCAGTCTAGGAGCTTGATGGCTTTGTCACTGACCTGCAGCAGCATTTCTTGGGTCCAGATTTTACCTTTAGACTCCAGAAGCATGAGTTTCTTTATCGCATCATCTACTGTGGCTATTGACTCAGTCTTGTCCATCATAAATGTGGACAGATGCTAAAAAGCATACAATGTACACTGTTATTACACACTTAAAAGATTCCCCCCACCCTTTATTGCAAGCATGGCTTCTGCATATTATTTCTAAATTTATACAAGCTGCAAATGTACATGTGACATGATAAACCTCATCTTTTAAACAGTAAGCTTATTCTCAAACTGGCCTTGACCTTATAAACAAAGCAAAATAAACAATACAGATTCCACATGTTTGTGTTGACTGGATACTGAAATACAGTGGAAGATAATACAGTGGGAAAAACAGTATGACAATAGCCATGCAAATCAAGTCTCAACCTTTCCTAATTGTACCTCCTAATTCTGTTCACATTCTGAGCGCAGGAAAACAGCCCTATTTGACCAATATCTAAGGTTAGCTCTGATGGAACAATTTTATTTAAAACATCCTCCATTATCAATAAAATCCCTGCTCATTGTGAATTCAGTAAACAGCTAATTTAACCAAACACACTATCTGCATGTTAATCAAACCCTGCGCTAAGGCTGAAGACAGGCTTTGAAAGACAACCAAAACTCATTTTTATGCCTATCATTTTATGCCAAATAATGATAATGATAAGCAGCTAAAAAAGTGCCAGACATGTAACTAACAAAGTAGTACTTCATCTAAAATTCTAATAATGCTTATAATGATTAAAAACTGGATTATGGATTATGCTTACAACAGTACACAACGTCATCACTTTTAAAATTCGGCTCCCTAATGACTATCTGAAACCATAGCCACAGCAGTGTCTAATGATCATTAGTCCAGAGGACAAGAATAAGCATAATCCATCAAACCATACGTAATGTGACTCATAAGGTCATTGTTCTGCTGAGCAGTTCTCTCAAGCTGTCTCGAAACAGACCTCAGTACCAATCATCTGAAATTAAAATGTAAGTGTACACATGGAAACCTAATATTGTCAGATTACCACTGTTTGTGTATGCTTATTTAACTAAGTGCACATGTACTGTATATGTACATAAAGAAAGAATTAAGTTACCCGACCCATTCATTGGAAAAGTGTGCGAGTCTTTATAAAACCCATGGAGTGATTCAGTGTGGTCACATTTGATAATTCTGCTAGCAAGCCAGTTACTGCAAGCGTTTTATTGCAATATGATATAAAAAACTGCCCTGTGTTTAAACATTAACTAAATTTACAGGGTTACTGGAAAGACAGTGAGCATTATGCCTCCATTGTCCAGTTTAGCAAGAAAACAAAAGAGACAACAAGAAACAAAAGAGGGAGCCGACTGAATGTATAGTATAATGTATAATGTATGAATGAATGTATAGAAAGACAAAAGTAGGGACAGGGAGGTGGCTTTCCTACCTGGACGTGGTACTGAGAAGTTTCTTGCATGATGAAGTTTGAGTTGGAGTATTTCTTGCGTTGTTCTGGGGTGGAAAATAAAAATGATTGTTAGAAATGGAGATATAAATCATTTGCGACCCACTAACCACACACAGGACTGTAAACCAACACAGTTGTAATACATTACTACAATTTAAACAACTGAATTAACAAAAAGTACCAGCATAAAAAAAAAAAGAAGATATTTTAAAATTAAGGCAATTTTAGATTTTCTTTAAGATTACGTTTGGAAGCTCTTGACATGTTTTTTATTTATTGGATTTCCAGTATTCAAGTACTTAGTTAAAGCATTTTTGTGTGACAAGGATATAGATGTGTGATGTGGTTTCTTTCACTGGGAATTAAAACAGATTAATGAGTTCCTAAATATCCTAGTAAGTAAAAGTGATTAGACTTAGATTAGAGTAGTTTGTATATACACGCAGAGACAGTAGACTAACCTTGATGCCACATTTCGGTGTAATTTTGTGAGTACAGACTAGTCACGAAACAGTAATAAGGAAGCAAGCTGGAAATAACACATGAATACACACAAACAGATAAAACAAACACACAGCTGTTCTCAAAAACACTGCCTCCATATACTAGTGAATTCACACTCAATTCCATAAACTCACAACATTCCCACAACATTGCACTCATCAACATATTACACTAATACTTATACATGTTATCTATTACACTGACTGTCCATTCTATTTTTATATTTTGGTCAAGAAAATGAATATTTCATTCAGATTATTTAAGTAGTAAATATTCCTACCCATCTAACAGAAGTCAAATTCAATTCTCCAGCAAAAAATTCCACTCAGCAGCCTATGCCTCAACAGTGTGTCTGAACGTTTCCTCCATTTTGACAAGTTCTGACAGGACAACAGTACACTACAATTTTCATCAGGATCAAAGGCCAGATATTATATGATCTGCTCAGATTAAGTATTGGCTTCCTTCTCTTCTACAGTCATCTAGTGTTATCGATGTTTGCTTAACTGCAGCTGCCATAAATCCTTTTTAACTTACATTGTCTAAGGAAAAAAAAAAAAAAAGCACCCAAGCACCCACCCACCCATACACCCCTATCCCTAACCAATGAAATACTGGTATTTCAGAAAAAACATCTACTAATGAAAGTCCATGAATATACTGTAGAGTGTGTTTATGACAGCCTGAAATGAGCTTTCACAAGACATTGCTTCTGATCATGCAGGTTTATCAGTTGTCAAATATGTGTGGAGGGCTGGATAAACCGGTCAGATGTTACTGAGGCTGAATTCTGGAAAACAGCCAAAAATGATTAAAAATTCTTGTTTTGGCCAAAACTGAATTTTTCTGCCTTCGACACCTCTACTTTCAGAAACCATAAATATATTTCTGCAAAATGCATGGAAATGTTTTTATTTACATTTTAATCTTGCCTTGGCTGTCTTCCCTCAAAGATCACATCAGGTAAGGAACCAGTTCAACACACATGGTGGTAAAAACAGTCAGTCTGCCTTTATGTGTCTAAAACCTTGCTAGCTCAGTGTGCTTTCCTCACACCGTGAATGTCAGTTTTTTGGATAGTTACATACTGTAGCGAAATTGACATAAGACTAATCAATTTGGTTTGTAATCAGATACCTGCTATCAAAATGTCTGTGATGTGCTCTGAGGTACACAGTTTGTGCACTTTTCTAAGAGATTTGGCTAGCAAGTTTTTCTGGGCATCTTGGAGAATCCGTTTTGAGAATCTGACCCTGACAGTTGCACTTACTTCTGTTTTTGCAGGCGAAACCTGACAGTCTTTATTATGTTTTTTGTCCGAAAAGTGTATTATGTAATTATACAAAATGTATTCCTATATGACATGCAAATGAAATCGATAAATAGCTGTTAGTTTTAGACAGTCAATGCCTTGGTGTCTTGGTGGAATTTGAATGAAATCTTTAAATGTAGTTCACTCTTTTTTTCAATTTAAAATGATACAACTTTACATATAGTGGAGATATGTGCAAAAGAGAAACATATTTCAGTTTAGAAAAGCCTGTAGTTTTCAGAACTTCATATAGCAGAAAATGTTCACATTTGACCATGTGAAGAGTTTTCTCCGGCTGCCACACATATGAAGACTTCCTCAGGTATGGACATTGCAGTTACACTATACAGTATGGCCAAAAGGATGTGGACACCTGTCCATCACACCCATATGTCCTTGTTGAACATCCAATTCCTGATTTAGTCTCCCTTTACTGTTATAATAATCTCCACTCTTCCAGGAAGGCTTTCCACTAGATTTTGGAGCGTGGCTGTGGGGATTTGTGCTCATTCAGCCATAGGAGCATTAGTGAGGTCAGACACTGAGGACTGGGGTGCAGTCAGTGTTCCAGTTCATCCCAAAGGTGTTCAGTGGGGTTGAGGTCAGGGCTCTGTGCAGGACACTCGAGTTTTTCCACACTAAGCTTGGCAAACCATGTCTTCATGGAGCTCGCTTTGTGCACAGGGGCATTGTCATGCGGGAACAGGTTTGGGCCTCTTAGTTCCAGTGAAGGGAAATTGTAATGTTACAGCATACAAAGACATTCTCTAAAATTGTGTGCTTCCAATGTTGTGGTAACAGTTTGGGGAAGGAACACATATGGGTGTGATGGTCAGGTGTCCACAAACCCTTAGCCATATAGTGTATGATTGACTGCTTACGAGCAAAGCCAAGACAGCATGGTTTGACAATGGTGAAAAGAAGAAATAAATCATTTAGGTTTAGAATATTTCTACTGGTTTATAGTAACAAAATAGAAATACTGTACATGGTGGACTGCAAGTCATAATAAGGCATATAACAATGAGCTACATTCTAATTTCAGTATATCACAGTCACAGTCACTTTAACTTGAGGCATTTCTCAGAAGTTATACTTTTACATAGTTATGACCTTTTTATGTCAGTGCCAAGCTATCTTTGCTTTTACTAGAAAGAGCAGAGCAGCTGAGAAGTGCAGTGACCTGCTTCTCTCAGGTTAAGGGAGCAGGGCTAATCATTACCATTATGTTAGCACATGTACCAATCAGCTAGCTTACAGGATACTGTATCAGACAAACACCCCCTCCCCATCTCCTCTTTCTCTCCGATCACAAAGGGACTTCTCTCACTTCGTGCTCTCCTCATCCATCCCTCACTTCAGTGGCCCTCTGCTCCCTCTCTCTGTTCAGGGAAACAGTAATGCTGCATGTTCAGTGGGGCTGAATGTAGCTACCTACAAGGAAGTAAAGCTGTACACATGACTTTTTCATGACTGATATTTATGGCAAATGTTTTACAGCCACGAGATCCACTTTAGTGACATATGGGCTGCACTAAAATCTGACATACCCTGGCCATATTGGAGGTGTGTACCTTTTTGTGATGATTTAGGTTCAAATAGACTTTGCAATATTTATTTTAGGCACCAGTGACTCAATGCAGTGGTATTTTCATGATTAGATGTGGTTAGAGATTACATTAATATTTATCACCTAGCTGATATAAATTGCAACATTCTGGATATTTTAGTGGTAATATCACAGCTCTAGAGATTTGGATACAAGTGCAACAAACATTTTATCCTGATAGCCAAGAATCTAATATCCACAATCATAGTATATATATAGATATATATACATATATATATTGAAAATTAGGTGAGGAGCCAAACATAACAGTATCAGAGATCATAAATGAGAAAACAGGCCAGAGCTCAGTGACAGACAGATTGACAAAGAGTTTAGAGTTTGAACACTCAAGGGCGGCAACTATTTCCTTCCATGTCTATGCTGGCAATAAATTTGGTCATTCTGGTATTTAATTAGTTAGTCAGATAGATAGATAGATAGATAGATTGTCATTTTATTGATTTTATTATTTATATAATTGTTCAACTGATCCACATATTATAGTTCATGTTCTTACTTGTTAAAAAGTATGGCTGGGGTCTGTTTACACACTGGTAAAATAAGCCATAATATCTACCCAAGCTCAAAATACACTTCTTCAGTTCTCTCGTGAGTAGACAGACCTGGTACCACACACCGTTACAAAAGCAGCTGTTACTCCTTTTTTATTGTTCCTTTTAAAAGCAGGTGTGCAAGTCATTTTGAGGGTCTGTTCAATAATGCATTGTAATGTTAGAGATGTTCAGCACCAGAAATGTCTAGATTCTCTTTGCCTACGTAGGAACAACAATGTGCTACCTTTTTGGATCGTTTCTCTGTGACTTGGTCATGAACCAGCAGGATTGCTCAGGATGAACTACTGGTGTCCTGAAGTGACTACCACAGAACAGGTAACACTATCAGTCTCACCTCGTTGTTTCTCTCTCCACAGTATGATAATAGTGTTTTCTTCAGGGCCATTTTGTCTAACAGAACATCTTACACCGAAGAAAAAAATTCCAGTCATATCTTAATTTTTAAACCTAGTGCATATAATCCAGGGAAAATCTTGTTACAAGGCCAGTACACCTGTTCTGACAGATCCTGTTGAAGCCTATCAGTTACAGGCATTGACTGCAGTGAAGTTTCCATGCCAACTTGCCACAGAGTGCCTGCTGGATATCGGAAATAAAGTGCCCATGTGCACAGTACCATCTGTTCAACACAGTCAGCCATGTCCAGCTAACCGACACCGACCAACACAAACACAATATGGCAGGTCCACCACATGGTCTCACACCATCCCACAGAGGCCAGCCTACAGCCTACATGCCTACATGGTCACACATTGCAGGCACAAACAAACACACATTTATGAAAAAAGAAATGTATAAAATGAAATAAGGAGAAGGTGAAGGGTAAGCTTCCAAGGCGTAAAATGACTGTTAAGGTTAGACTCATTTAGAACATGTCAGATTTGGGGTCAGTGCCTGTGAAATCAAAGTTGCAACTTCTCTCACTGTCACACTTCTCACGCTCTTGCTTTCTGAGAGCTCAGATAAGCCTGTATCTATAGAGCAGGTAAGAGAAGCCTGCGGGTCAATTTGCATTGGCAGTCCGCGGTCATGCAAGGGTTGAGTGACAGTTTGAACTTCTGCATAGCAGAGCAAAGAGGATGTTTGCCAAAAAGCTGAAATAAAGTACATGATTCCTACAGATCTAGAACAATCATTTAGTCCAAAACATCAGGCAGTCTTTAAAACATGTCTGTTTCTCAAATCTTTGACAAAGTTTGTTTCCTTTGATGCTACAAAACTTGCAAAGCTGCAGATATAGCTTACTAGCAAGCTCGAGTTTGTCACCACAATTTATGTACAGGTCATGCTTGTGGTGCATGTAAAGTAACACATTAGATCTATTTTTGAATATTTTCACTCGAAAGTCATCACAGTAAATCAGACAGAGAATAAGAGAGATTTATCATTCCAACCTTATTCTGACTTCAAGACATTAATGTATGTAGATCTGACAAAGAATAGGAAGCCTTACAGTTGTAACTTTGCTATTTCATAATTTCTTTAATGTACACCAGTTCCTGCAGGGAAGTACATAGATCATAATCATAACAGCCACAAGCATTGATCGTATGTATGTATTGTAATTCTACAAACAAACACATGCAGGTATGTCCATACAATTACAGGCCACCTGCCGGCATAATGTGCAAGGTATCACTGACCATCTGTCACACAGAAACACATACTGTTCATTGTTGTTTTCTCTCTCTCTCTCTCTCTCTCTCTCTCTCTCTCTCTTTCTACATACAGCAGATTTATCATTCACTGACCTATATTTGTGTATGATGTACTGTGGGCGTTTACCACCAAAAAAAAAAAAAAGAAAGAAAGAATGTGGCATTGTTCTAAGTCGCCCTGAATGGACACCTCCTTCTGCACATGCTCTCTCTCAAAGCCTCTTTTATACACCTTACAAATACACCGTGCACACACGCATGCATTTTTCCAGCCACACACTCATTCCAGACACACCCAGGTTCGGACAGAGCAGGACTGTGCCTTGCCTTTAAACAGGAAAACACACACACACACATGCGCGCACACACAAACACACGCACACACACACTCAAACATGTAAAGTAAATGATTGACATGGCAGATTTACTACAGGATCGCAGGAATGAAGTGTACAATGGCAGATTTTCTAGTGGGAGTAAATTAGATCAACAAGAACAGCATGACACTGTCTATGAAGTTCATAAAAAATCCAGAATTTCAGAACTGCCATTATTCAATTACGTTAAAAAAAAAAAAAAAAAATTCTGGCATTATTCATAGTATCAGTTCTGCACTTTTCACTTTGCTGGCACATTCATTTGATTAGCAAATGTCAATTGTCGGTTGTCATGGCTTGGCTTGGCGCAATCTCAATCTCAGTGAAGATAGGCTTATATCAGATGAAATTTCTCTGTGGTTTAAACTGCACACACTAACAAACAGTTTTTTAATGCTGAGCATAAAGATATTTTAGGTTTATTTAATTATAAGTTAAATAAATTATAAATTAAATAAATGAGCATATAACAAAGGCACATGATGCTCACGTCAAATGTGATCACTAAAATTAAAACTAAAATTAAACGAGCACAGAAATGTTAATTAAGAACTAAGATCAAAGTAAGGTAGAGTGTTTCCAGTGCATAAATTTGTGTCAACAGTGGCCTGCAATGAATACAATGAATCCAGTGTTATAGGGAACAATTCAGTTGGCAGTTTGAATTTGTGGACTTGCCCAATGAACAATTAGACAATTAAAAATCTCTGACTTAAAGCTGCATTATGTGAGTTTTTGTTGCAAGTGTAAATAAGAAGACAGCAAAAAAGGTAGACAGTAAAGTATTAATACAAGTATACATCATTACAACCCTGATTTGTACAATACTACCAAAAAAAAAAAAAGAAAACAAAAAACCCAGAAAAGTAGGATTTACATTGTGCACTTACCGAACAGGGCTTTGGCGCTGATCTTGCTGTCAGATCTGGCCACCCCACTGCAAAAAGTAGAAGATGATGATGAAGGATGATTCCTGCTCTTCATCATTCAAGTTGGTTTTAATAAACAACACTTCCACTACCTAAAAAAAATACACTTTCACAACACTAGACTGTCTGTTAATACTCTTAAAAGTAAGCACTGCAGTGCTTTGCGTTTGAGATTTCAATTCTGTGGCTTCACTGAGTACGACTGGCTAAGATTATCTACAGGTTCTCAGGGCATATGGAAGCAAGAGGAGGTGTGAGAGAGAGAGAGAGCGAGAGAGAGAGAGAGAGTCCAGTTTGAATGGCAAAGCAAACATTCCCTAACAGTGCCTCTCTGTCCACTGGGACCCTGTCACATGCACTAACACAAGTTGACATGCACGCACATACTCACGTCTGTTCAAACATCTCTTAGTTAGTAAGTTTTGTACGTGTAAATCATTTGCATGTGTTTGTAAGTATACCATACTCACTTGGTCTGTTTCTCTGGAGGTTCCATGAGGTTCATGTTCTATGACATCCACCTGAGAAAGACAGAGCCGGAAAGGGTACACGAGAGAGAAGAGAGAAGAGAAGAGCTAATATGTTATTTACATAACATTTAAGTTTGGAAAGTTTAGTTCCTTACGTCAGTGCGAACAGGTACAAACATGACTCATATAAAAAGGCACAAAATCCTTATTCTTTATTGTACGATAGACATTACATCAGTGATGTAATGACAGTTATGCAACATTACTTCAAATGCGGCATGTCTTCTAAGACTGTTACATATTAAAGTGAAACATTAAAACAACTTTCACCTCATCTTAATATCACGTAATTCATTGACGTTCTGACTTGCAACCAACAAAATGTAGGGCCTGAACTTCCACAAGCGTCATTGGAACTATAACTGTGATCATGTGTTGTGGTCAGACGAGAACAAAATCTTGAGTTTTGGCAATAAACACCATTAGCATGTTTGGCAAATAAAGTGAACTGCATGCAAGGAAAATCTGCCAACCCCACTGTAAAATATGGCTGTGGATCACTGATGCAGTGGGGCTTATTTGCAGCTGGTGGGCCAGGGATCTTCTAAAGATTATAGTATCATGAATTCTGCTAAATACCAGGATATCTCAGCACAAAACCTGGCTGATGAATATACATCAAAATCGGAACAGAAATAAATAAAAAACACCAACTCAAAGTAATGCAACTGCTATCTCATCCTCCACTTTTCAACCCTATATTTGAAAAGCTGTGGTCTGACATGCATCTGTAGTTCAAGATCCTTTACATGTGTTTCCAATCTTGTAAGAAGTGCTGTTTTTGTATTCAGGAGAGGCATCACCAAATATTTAATGTTAATTTTGAAACCACTATTATGCAGAAAAAATGCATTACTTTTTATGTTTGAAAAAGAAAAAACTCAGCATGTTAAAATTAAACCTTACAGTGTTTCCAGACCTAAACCCCTATCACATATGTTATTCATTTTATATATTTATTTTTTATATATATATTTTAAAATAATTTTTAACAAATAACTTCATTTGTGCAAACCAATTTACTCCAAATGAACAAACATATCAAAAATAGTGAAAGTAACTGGATACATACAGTGGACATGAAAAGTCTACACACCCCTGTTAAAACTGCAGGTTTTTGTGATGGGGAAAAAAATGAAACCAAGATGAATCATGTCACATCTTTTTCCACCTTTAATGTGATACAGCAACCAACAAAATTCACGTGAAATACAAACAGAAAAGTTTTAGGAGGAAAAAAAAAAGAAAAAATGTACAATAACCTGATTGCAAAGTGTGCACAACCTTTTATAACGGGGCATGTGATTGTGCTCAGAAATAATCAATCACATTGACAGTCATTTTCAAAATTAATTATCATATACCTGTCATCAATGAAGGGATTTTTATTAACCCCAAATAAAGATCATGTTTCTGAAGGATTTTCTTGACACCTTGGTTTCATCGAACTGCTGAAGCTATGGTCTGCAAAGAGCTTAGAGAGCATGTACAGGATCTCATTGTGGAAAGGTATCGATCAGGAGAGGGGTACAAATGAATTTCCAAAACATTACATGTACCATGGAAGACTGTGAAGGCCATCATCAACAACTGAGGTAAATGGGGCACCATAGTGACACAGTCCTTCCAAAACAGACAAAGGGCGAGAAGAAAACTTACCAGGGAGGGTGCCAAGAGACCTACAGCAACATTAAATGAGCTGCAGGAATACCTGGCAAGTACTGGTCACTCGCTGCATTTGACAACAATCTCTTGTATTCTTCACATCTGAACTATGGGATAAGGTGGCTAGAGAGAATCCCTTCCTCACAAAAAAAATAAATAAATAAAAAATCCAAGCCCACCTAGATCACCTTAAACATATGGCAAAATGTGTTATGGTCTGATGAGACGAAAGCAGAACTTTTTGGGCATAATTCTAAAAGATATGTATGTTTGGTGCAAAAACAAGACAAATTATCACCCAAAGAACAACATACCCATGGAGAAGCATGGTGGTGGCAGCATCATGCTATGGGGCTGCTTCTCATCAGCTGGGACTGGGGCTCTAATCAAGATAAGGGGAATCATGTAAAGCTCCAAATACCAATCTATTTTGGCATAAAACCTGCAGTCCTCTGTTAGGTAGCTGAAGATGAAGAAAATTTTCACCTTCCAGCATGATAACAATCCAAAGCATAAATCCCAGTCAACAAAGGAATAGCTTCAGAAGAAGAAGAAGATCAAAGTTTTGGAATGGCTCAGTCAGACCCCAGGTCTCAATCCTATCAAAAACCTGTGGAATTGAAGAGGGCTGTGCACAGGAGATCCCCTCACAATTTGATAGATCTGGAGCATTTTTGCATGGAAGAGTGGAATAAAATTGCCAAATCAAGATGTGCTAAGTTGGTAGACTCTTACCCAAAAAGACTGGACTTGGAGTGGCGTCAAAAGACTTAGAGTGGCGTCAATCGGCTATCAGTCGGTTATTATAGTATTAATAGGCTGCATATAAATGTCACTATTGTCAACAGGGCGGGCCCATTACTCACCTCAACCCAATTGTACCAAACCTGAAGGTTAGATTAAGCAGCCATTAAGTAAGCTTGAATGAAACCCAAAATAAAACAGAAATGTAATAAACCACTCACTGCTTAAAAACCATCTGAAATCAATGATCAGAGCTGAGAACCAGGCATGGTCTAATAACATTTGAATGAGCACACACTGATTGATATCCCTTTTTCTGAGATTGCCAGACTCCTGATACACTGCTTAAGCAGAACTTAAACACAACAGTGCAAGCAGAGACGACCCAACATATACCAACACAGCGAATAATATAATTATCACAATAGACTATGCTCAACAGGTTAGGCTAGGTTAGCGCTCACTCGCTAGTTTGGTTTTGTCTTGCTAACTTGCTGAAACTCAAAGAAACCATTTTGGTTTCTACATAGAGACTGTAGGATTGAGTTAGTCATTTCCACTGAAAGGGGATTCAATTCTGTTTGAATACGTAGATTCAGATATTGTAAAATTAACAATTATTCATTTTGTATGCTAACAAGACTAACAATAACCTGATTAGGAAATGATCACAGATTTACTTTCCCTGCGGCTTTAAAATCTCAAGCTCAAACGCCATTCCAGTCCAAAGATAATGGGGATCCAAGCAGTCTGTGCTACTGATAAAATCAAGAAAAACTTCTTATAATACAAAGCTGTTTTTCACAATGCAATTGAAGCCGAGACAGTATGACCTTCTTCAGTGAAAACAAAACACACACATATACACACGGTGGTCAATGATTCACTAAGACTTGGCCTGGGGGTTGACAGAAAGAATAAAAGAATACCAGGAAATGTAACCAACACTACAATGGGTACAGATACAACACAACAGGTAAGAGTTAACTTCTAATCAGCTCAAAATATGAGGTGTGTAGAGCATGACCAGCAGTAGAATGAAAATCATTGCAGAGTTATCACTTAGGTTTATGCTCTAATATATTATCTATTATAATATATTCATCATCAAAGTCCTGAATTAGAAATGCAGGTGCATTTCCCATGCCTCTTTTACATATACATCTTGGAATATTCCTGAGTTAACTTTCCAGGGTTTGCTAGCTGATTCCCACTTTCACATTCACAAATCATTCCCAGAACACAGCTGAGTCCAGCCTGTTCATACACGCATTAAAGTCTCAGGTACACATGATGGGACGTGTAACATTTTGAACGTTTTGAGCCTTTTGATGCTTTGTTCTGAACAATGGCGGCTTAAGATATGTCACCATGACAATAGTGCGATCAAATTACAACGCATTTTATAAATTAGCAAACAATGACGTATGGGAAATACTAAGATCCACAGTAGTAACACAGTAATCCTGTAATTGTTGTGCTATTTCTGAAGTTGCAGTTATTATAATAGATTGTATAATCCTTTAGATTATGTTGCCATTTAAATTTTAATCAGGTAATCTGTAACCTGTAACACAATACATTTTGCAAGTAACATTCTCTTCATTTAATTACTGCTGTGTAGGTAAGGCACAATTCCAAAAGTCAGCTTGACACTAAAAATAAGCCTTTGCTAGCTTTTTAAACAACCTTTTCTCTTATCTTGAGTGTGGAAGTGAAATGTTACAGATATCAGATGCAAACTCAGAGAAGCTAGAATGCAAATGAAACAATGATAATCTAGTCAGACAGGCACTTTACTGTTAAAGGTACACTCTGACTGTTTTGGGACTACAAAGTGGACTTATTGAGCAAAGAAATAAACAGTAGCCCAAATAATTGTATTTAAAGACAGATCGGCTCAACAAAAGAAAGCTGTGTTAAACTCAGCTCTGAGGGCTAACATTACTGAGACCCTGGTGCAGGTTTACCTTCTCTCATGAGTGCTCTGGTATTTTTGGTTAGTTCTACGGAACATTTTTATTCACAGTGATTTTTAAATCTGCCATGTTAAGGTTCCTCCCTTCCCTAAGTTGTTTTTTTCCCCCAGAGTGTTACTCCACCCTTTCTGTTTTTCATTCCTGATTTACAGTTGACTCTCTGTGGTATCATGGAACAACCTGTAGGGAGGGATATTCTTTGTGTGCATGGGTAAGCGAAATGACAAAACACAGATTATGCATTAAGTGCCTGTCCTTCTCATATAACTAAGGGACTCATATGGGTTAATAGTTAATAGGTAATAGCAGTGTAGTCTCAGTTACAGCTGGGCATATAAAATTAGCTATAAAAAGCATTTCTATAAGACTCTATAACTGTAAAACATTTGACTTTGTAACAGCCTGGTTTCAGAAATGTTTATATAAACAAATCTGCGCTGGGTTTTCAGGATTGCATTTTTAGCTTTGGGTTTTCATGCAACTACATTTCAACAACCCCTAAAGTTAGGCAGTGTAACAATTTAACCAGAGCTTAATTCTGGATCTGGTTTCTCTAAAAGTGTAATTGCGTAATGCTTGTGGTAACTAGGTGGTGAGAGTAATCTGAACCCCCTTTGCAGTATGTGTAATGTCACTGAAAATTAAGGGAGAAAGCTCAAAAAATCACAAAAAATAAATAAATTAGTGAGTCTGTTTCATGACAACTCTGTGTCTTCTGTTAGCAAAATAACACCGATAGTCTGAACACAAAATCTTCTTGTCTGAGCTACTGATTTGTCCACCCTTTATATAAGATTGCACCTGTTGTTACATGACAAACAATGGGATGTTTTTCTTTGGACCATGCTTATCTTTTCTGGCCTCTGATGACTAAAATTAGAGGGCTGCTTCCATTGTCCTGGGATGACCTGTAGAGCTGAGCAGATGAAGGCAATGAGATAAGACTGTGCCAAATGGTGGACCAGTGAATAGACATGCAATTTGATAACCTGTCACCACTAAGAGTGATTAACTCAGTATCTGAAATGCAGTCACGCATGTGTACTTATGGGGCAAAGTCTACAATAAGCAATAATAAGAGGAAAACGAAAGTGTTCTAACATAAGGCTAATTCTTAAATTAGGACATGTGTTAGACATTAACTGTGCATGCAAATCAAACTCTTACTGCTGGTTCACTGGTACATTAACCGATGAGAGGGATTCACCCATTGCATCTAATGGGCAGTGGTGGCTGAACAGTTAAGCAAGGCCCTTAACCACATCTGCTCCAGGGGCACCGTATCATGGCTGACCCTGCGCTCTGAGCCCAGCTTCCTAGCAAGCTGGGATATGTGAAAAACTGCATTTCACTGGCTCTGTACTCGTACTCTGCGCAATGACAGTTAAGTTGAATCTAATCTAATGATGTCATTCTGGTGTAATGGCTGGTCAGTACTCACATGAATACTAAGAGATGGAAAATTCTGGAAAGAGGCCTACAGAACTGAGAGTAACAACACTAGGTTAATCATCAGAGCCAACAAGACAATCAGGGTCCAAAGAACAGCATTCTAGTTTGTCATATGACAAATGCAATATTATATCAGGAGTGGATAAAAAAAAAATGAACATGTAGCCTAGGTTACCACACAACACTGTGAGGGATCCTCCCCTCCCTCCCTTTTCCGCACGTTTTCATTTGGTATGTATGATTAAACATGACGCACTTAATGGTGTTGCAATGCACCTTGATGCTCTAACTTTAGCGCTATACTACGCACATCAAGGTATGATCTTGCTGACAGCAGAACAGTTTTGACTAGGTGGATAAATGAGTGTGTACAGATCAGAACCAGGAACATGCAAATATGTGGAATCACTAACGAAACTGAGCAGAATAAAGTGGAGCACAAAACTTTCATATAATTCTCCTGCTAGCACAACAAGCATTCACCTCACAGTTAACGATCATCAAGACAAAAATAAGGCACTATCCAGACTCAAATAATATTTTTACTTGTGATGAGAGAACACCCCAGCTTATAGACGAAACTTTCGTCGATCAAAACAAGGGACTGGGAAGTATATTGGAGAAGTTTCTTGCCCAGTATTTGTCCACCTCTGTATGTAATGTCTACAGTCAACACACATTTTTAATTACATTAAATGATCAAAATTAAGAAAATAAAACTCCACTGAAAAGCATGCATGGAGTACCATTTTATTCTTGCATTCATTTTGAATCAATAGCCACACTAGCATTGGTAAATATACTCATGGGCAGGTCTGGTAAGTCATTCTGGTGTTTAATAATTTACTACACTCCTGGGCACAAAAATGGGCCAAGATCAAAATGGCAAATATTAAGCTCTTAATGGTCTTAACAACAAATCATTGGTCAGAAAATGAGCAAGAATGAAACAAATGCACTCCTGAGAGCTCCTGTGCCACCATTTGCTGGTTTACTTTTGCTGCAGTGAACTGTTTGGGGAAAAACTAGAAACAGGGAAATTCACTTCTATAGTCTTCTTCTACGCAAAGGTAAAATCATGATAATGATTCAAATGTTTCATGTCAAATTCAAACTCACACACATCTGGGTGTACAAAATGTTCCAAAAATATCTTGTGGGATGTTTTTTTCTTAAAAGATTAGTCATTATTTGCTTATCTGTCACACCTGATGCAGCCCATCAAGGGCCACAAAGCTATCCCATACTAAGCTCCTTTATTTATTTGTTTAATTCTTGCTCATTTCCTGACCAAAGATTTGTTGTTAAGATCATTAAAAGCTTAATATTTTGCCATTTTGAGCTTGGCCCATTTTTTTTTTTTGCCCAGGAGTGTACATGGTCATATCAGTCAGCTTAAAAAGCCGCAAACAAATGCGTGTCCACACCACTCCACTTCATGCACTTAAGTTCAATTTGTAAGCCTCGCAAAACAAAGGAGCAGGTCGTAATAATGGTCTTTTACTTCATGTGCAATGAAAATAAAGAAGCCTTTCATGAGCGAATAACACAGACCAGTTGGAAACCACAATGGCCAACTAAAGAGCTTCATGTTGCCCTATCAGTAACGCTGATGACTCTGGATAGAAAGCAGGTTTGTCTGTACTGATGAAACCAGCCGAGAGAATGTATGACAACAGACCAAGAGGAAGTGCAGGTCATATATTTTATCTGTTTACCCCTCAGTCCCAGCAAGTCCAGATAAAAACAAAATCCCCAGTGTTAAAGAAACACTTTAATTTTTTTTTTTTTTTTTTATAAAAGTCTAGCTGGACACAAACTAACACTGGCAGAGATCATGCAACACAAAAAGTGTGCAACAAGCAACACAACATGTGGGATTTTACTGTGTAGGTCACTTGATCAGCTTCAAAACCAATAGGACAAAAAACAAAAGTCTCAAACTGAAACTGCCAAAATGTGAACATTATTAGAATGAGATAAACCACTGTGTGGGGTTTGTAATGGCTACAAGAAACAGAATCCACTAAACTCATACCACAAACCCTGCTGTTACATATTTGTTAATCCGAGCAGGAATGGGCTAGTGATGAAATCATCCAAGAAGAAAACCTGAGATAAGAAGAAAAATTGAGCAATTCTTCTTTAGGTAACAAAATATATTGTAGACATATCAGTCATTTCACGTCTAACCATCCAGTTACAATAGTTGCTTCCGGGAAAGTGTGTCCTGCTTAAGTAGTGTTCGGTAATGATGCGCTCACCGTGGTGTTGAATTTTACACTGACTCTGTTTAGAATAGTACCATCTCATGTGTCACGCTCCCCGGTTTATCCAGTTTAGGCCATGTCTCAAATCAGGCACTATGTACACTACATACTTTATTTTGCAGGGCACTAACAAACACTAACTTTTGCACTAAACAGCAGAAAAGGGCAAATTTTAAATTCAAAATGTTTACCCTAAAACCTCTGCTCTTAATTGCATCTGAAGCACTGTTCTCATTTTGAACTGCAGTGCTCTTTAATGGCTCCTCCCCATCCACTATCTAGAGCTATTTCTCAAATAACTTACTGCATGTATTTTTAGTGCAAATGCTGCATTCACACTGGAAAATCAGACAAGGTGTACACTCCTGGGCAAAAAAAAATGGGCCAAACCCAAAACGGTAAAATATTAAGATTTCAGTGGTCTTAACTAGAAAAATTATTGGTCAGGAAGTTAGGAAGAATTTAAACAAATAGATAAAGGAAGTTAGTATGGGAAGCTTTTCCCTTTGATTGCTTTAAATGTTTAAGCCTTGTGGGCCTTGATGGGCTGCATCAGGTGTGGCAGAGAACCAAATAATGACTAATCTTTAAGAAAAAAAATCCCAGAAGATATTTTTGGAAAATTTTGTACACCCAGACATGTGTTAGTTTGAATTTTATATCAAACATTTGAATCATTATCATGATTTTACCTTTGCGTACAAGAAGACTATATAAGTGAATTTCCCTGTTTCTAGCTTTTCCCCAAACAAACAGTTCACTGCAGCAAAAGTACATGAGTAAATGGAGGCACAGGAGCTCTCAGGAGTGCATTTGTTTCATTCTTACTCATTTCCTGACCAATGATTTGTTGTTAAGACCATTAAAAGCTTAATATTCGCCATTTTGTGCTTGGCCTGTTTTTTTGCCCAGGAGTGTAGTAAATTATTTAAATACAAGAATGACTTACTAGAACTGCTGAAAAACAAAGAGTGGAACACTAGGCACTTTTTTGCACTCAGTGGTCTCAGCTTCTCTATATAGTGAGAGGGGACGAGCCATCATAGTGCCCTGTGGTTTTACCATTTCTAAATAGCTATAGAGTTAACACTTTTAAATTTAAATTGAAGCTGCTCTGAAACATTTTCATGTGAGGTATACACAGCAATCCCCTTATATTTGAGAAATTTGAGAAAATTGAAGTACTGAATAGTAAAGTACATATTGTACAATAGTGCATAGAGTGCAATTTGAAACATAGCCAAAGACTAGTGTTCCATGCTTCATATGGTGGTTCTAGGACATCATTCAGTTATTTGTTATACTACATAGTGAAGTTCCCCATGTGAACAGCACAGAACACACTACTCACCAGGTTTACGCTGTATGATTTTCAGCCCTATTTTGCCATTTTGCAGATTTACAAAAATCAAAAGTCAGACAATCAGAAATCAGAAAGAATTCTTTGGTCGTGAGCTGAGTTTGGCGGTCTTAGAACATATAATGTGGAGTTATGTGCTCACCCAACAACCGATTTGGTGCCTTTGTGACCAAAGACAGCTGTTCTGGCAATGTCCGAATTTTTAAATTAAAATCTCAGTGTGTTATCGCTGCTACAGCACTCATCTAAAAGCCACCAATAGAAGGACGGCATAGGATTATGCGAAAATCTAAACAGCTACAAATACAGTAGTGGGAATTGTGAAACATAAAGGAAACATGTTAAATAGAATAATAGGATAAAATTTCCTTATTAGCTCAAGCTCATTTTGTAGAATATTTCTGTTTATGCAACCCCATTTTCTGGATGACCCAGATCACGCTGACTGATGAAGTGAGCAGAATATAATAATTTTCTTTAATCACAGGTCTATCGTAAGAGGATCTTCACTGCATAATCTGATAAGGAGAACACATTATCGCACAGTCTGTTATAGAATTCGGCCAGTAGGCTATTTTATTAGGATCATCTCATGTAATCGCACAGTCTAAGCCCAGCCTTAAAATAGCTATGCATATGTACATTTGAGACACAGCTTTATTGATAACAGAAGTTGTAAATGCCTTGCTTTTAGATGAACACATTTGTAATCGTGTCCTTGTAAAACTTTTGGTATATAATAGCGATGGGAATTCTGTCTCTTTTGAGTGAGTCAGATCATTTTGCTCATCTCACCAGTAAGAGTCGACTCTTTCGGCTCCCAAACAGCTCACTGCCATTTTTTCTTTTTGTCTTTTTCCCCCCTAACTATAGCTGAATAGGTTTAAATAAGTGAAATCTTAGTCTACCCTATAATTAGCAAAAAAATCCAGCATTTTAAGAAATATATTAAAATAGTTGTTAAATCAGCAAGGCACCACAAATGTGCAGTAAGTACAAGCATCCCTGCGTGAATGTTATCATTCCTGCTGTGTACTGTGCTTCATTAAGAAGATTTACTTCATTTATTCTTTTAATTGATGGTCTCCTCTAATACTCTGAGTACATATAGTACACTCCTGGGCAAAAAAAAAAAAGAAGAAAAAAAAAGGCCAAGCCCAAAATGGCAAATATGAAGCTTTTAATGGTCTTAACAACAAATCATTGGTCAGAAAACTAGCAAGAATTAAACAAATGTAGATAACCAAATAATGATTAACCTTTAAAAAAAAATCCCAGAAGATATTTTTGGAAATTTTGTACACCCAGACATGTGTTAGTTTGAATTTTACATCAAACATTTAAATCATTATCATGATTTTACCTTTGTGTACAAGAAGACTATTAGCAAGGAATTAGCAAGGCTTAAACATTTAAAGAAATCAAAGGGATGAGCCACCATTTACTCGTTTCCTTTTGCTGCAGTGAACTGTTTGGGGAAAAGCTAGAAACAGGGAAATTCACTTCTATAGTCTTCTTGTACGCAAAGGTAAAATCATGATCATGATTAAAACATTTGATGTAAAATTCAAACTAACACACGTCTGGGTGTACAAAATGTTCCAAAAATATCTTCTGGGATTTTTTTTTTAAAGATTAGTCATTATTTGGTCAAGGGCCACAAGGCTTAAACATTTAAAGCAATCAAAGGGAAAAGCTTCCCATAATAACTTCCTTTATCTATTTGTTTAATTCTTGCTCATTTCCTGACCAATGATTTGCTGTTAAGACCATTAAAAGCTTAATATTTTGCCATTTTGGGTTTGGCCCATTTTTTTAATTCCCCAGGAGTATGTATCTTTTACATAATGTAATAAAGCCTCATACACACAGGTGAGAGTCAAACACATGGCTCATCCTCATCATTAGGTCTAATATACAGTTCAGAAGAACTGGTTTTGAAGAAAAAAAAACTAACTAAAGAGAAAAAAAAAAGAAAAGAAGGGGGAAAAATTCCGCTCGCATTCGTGCGTTGGTTCTCAATGTTCTCCTAGAAGAGCCGACTCACAGAGTCGACTCAAAGACCCGACTCATTCACAAACGACACATTACTAGTGTACAATAAAGTTGCGTGTGTAGCTTAGAGAGGAGAGAAGTAACATAATAACTTAATGGAGAGTAACACTTACAGCTAGACAGCTAGCTTCATCATGTTTTAAAGCTTTAAATCCACTTAAAATACGAATCATGGTGGTACATTTTGGTTTAGTTTACAAAAAACAAAAAAAAAGGCAGCAAGTGACTAGAAGACGGACCAGCAGTTCTACTCTGTGTACAGTTTATTTATCTCATTAATTTCATTTAAAACAAACAAACAAACAAACAAATTCAAGGCTCTTTCACAATAGAAATAATGAATAGTCTTACCTGGTGAGAGCGAATAGATCTCCAGTCCACTGTTGACTCTCAGTCCAAAGCACACAGACACACACACAGCAGGTGATTAAGGTGCCATTGCAGGGGACAGACTGTGAGCTGAGGCGCGCTGATGTGGACCTGAACACGGTGTGGCGCGTGCTGAACAGTAGCCAAGGAGACGCAGCACCTGCACTCACGCGGAAAACAGCGAGTGAGCATCAGCGACAGGTGCTGGACTGAGAGCTCGCGCGGTGGGAGGGGCGATGGGGTCTGATTGACAGGTGAGCTGTGCGGCTCTACCTGCATGCACGCAAGAGGACTCACCTGGAGGAAGGGGGAGGGGGAGGGGGAGGAGGGGGGATACTGAACTTACAGTAATAACACATGGGTCTGTCGACTGCAAAACTACAAACTAACGTGAGCTACGTGTGAAATCCTACAATACCTACAATCTGAGCGTGAGATTGAGTTGTGTAACAGCCTTGTACACTTTTTGTATTGTCTTACTATGTCAGGGTAACTATCCAGGGACTTTACCTGTGTTTCACTATCTCAAAATACACTTTTCAAGATTTTTTTTTTAAATTCAGGCTTAAGGGTTCATTAGAAATAATCATTGCTCTCTTGGATAAAATTAAGCCATTTGTGATGATTTTTATTTATTTATTTTTTTTAAAGGGTGCCTAATAAATAGATCTAATCAATGTAAAAATAGAGAGTAAATTTCAATAGTTGCTTATTGTTTACTTGTAGGATTTCCATCTGGCCACCTATCAGAGCAGCCTGTTTCAGCCAGGTGTGTAATTCAGTATGGTCAGGGAGAGGCAGCTTTACAGAATGAGAAAGGAGCAACATGGTGGAACACAGCCCCGGTTTGGATATCACTGGCTGCCAAGCATGACTTCAGCCCAAAAGCCTCTGTCCTCCCTTTGGTAATGACAACAAAAAGCACTTTGATTTCTTTCCCTTTCTTTTTTTTTTTTTTTTTAGTTTCTCTTAAAACACACATACACAAAGATCATCATGCCTAACACGCACAGATGTCTCTCCTTTCTGTAACAGACAAGATATGCATTCTTTCCAATCCTTTTCGATCACTCTGGTTTTCACTTTCACATGCACAAATGCTCTGAGGTGCTGTAAAATTATACAAAAATCAGTCAGCTTATTCATTTCAAAAGACCTGTTTTGGCAGAACATGAATTTTACCAGCCATTAAGGCTGTTTTAGTGTTTGTTCACAAGAAGCCAAGTGCAATAATTATTACTTAACTATTACTTACAGGTATTATACCTACAGTTATAATCCTACCATGACATTTTATAGTGATGGTTTTACGTGACACAATAAACTTTAAAACTGACTAATCTAATTGTAAACTCAAATTGATCCTTGTAAAGTTAAAATGTAATAGTGAACTACTAAGAGATTGAAATGGTGTTGGCTGGGGCATTGGCAAAAAGATCTTTTTTGTGTTTGAGACCTGTTATCTAACATGAATAAAGAGTAAGGCTGCAAGAGACATGTCTTCATCTCAATTCAAATAGACACACTCCCTCTACTGGACAAACTTAAAATAATAAAATACCTTTTAAAAACTGAACAATGGCAACATGCTTCCATCTTCAAATGTTAGTAAAAATATTTCTGTACTAAAACTATTTAATAATATAGCTTAGAAATGACATGCATGATTATAAACATAGAACTTTATGAGAGATTGATGTTTTGACCTGCATTTGGTGGCCAGCTTGTAGATCGGAAAGTGCAAATGTTTAAATACTAATGTGTTAAATATAGATGTAGTGCATGCGGTCAGCTCCAGAATTATTGACACCCTTGGTAAAGAAAAAGTTTATGAAAACAGTGGTTCATTCATTCAATCTCACAATGAGAACTTTTAACTGAGACACATTTATTATGAGAAAAAAAATATATATAAAAAACCCTTTTTTAACAAAAACATGTGTCACTGTGTGACTGCATTATTTCATCATTACAACACGTATGTAGTCAGTTTGCTGTAGTTCCATTACAGGTGCAAGCCTGATATTTTTACATGTAAGCAGTAGCTATAGAGGTCCTATTAAATGGGAGGAAAACATTTAAACAATAAACCATATTATTACAATTACAGCTTGATGTGAACTGTGGTTTGTTTCAACATTCGTTTCCTAACCTCTTGCCACATTTGTAAAATTCTACAAAAAATACAAACAACCAGACTGATTTTGTTCATGTCTATTTCCCATTCAGTGTGGTTGCAAAATGTAGAAAAATGTAGTTAACTGCATTTTGTCAGTTCAAATTCTCTTATCCTACTTCAAGCCAGTGCTTTTGCTGAGACAGAGGATCTGCATTGGGGCATTATGGAACATGTAGTCCATACATCAAGTGAAGTGCAGCTGTAGACATGGATTTATACCATCAGCACAAGACCTCGTGTGTCATGAGTAAACACTGAAAAACAAAAGAAAGAGCAAGAAAACTTTAAAAGGTAATAATTAATTATTTTCTGTTCAAGTAAACAAGTGAACATGTACAGTAATTTCAAACTGCTAAAATACACTGTTTTACTTTTTTTTTTAATGCCCAAACAACTAAAAATTCCCTAGGAGCATCTCTATACATTTTATCCTTATTAAAAGTGGCATGATCTCTGCTCTAAAAATGAATATGCTCATATTGTCCTCCTGCCAGCCTAACTACTACCACTAGCTAACTAACACTTACACTAATGCAAACATTACCTAACACTACAACACTAACACTACCTATCACTAGTAATGGCAAGATGCACTCTAGATGCTCCTAGAGGTCAAAAGAATATAGTCTTGTATAGTATGTAACACTGCACTGCGTGTATAACTGCCAATAAGAAATAAATGGCTGTTATAAGCAATATCAAATAAAGGAACTGAACGTGTACTACTATTTTTCTTTTTTTTTTGGTTAATGTGTACAGAGATGTGGTGTCGGAGATTGAGACTGAATATACTTGTACATCGTTAGACAAAGTGTTTATGTAAGTGAGAAGATGGTGAGTGAAATCTATAAGGAACATGCAATTAATCTCAGCATTAATTAACAGCAGTAATAATTAAAATGCAAGTTTACATACATATACCTTGTTGGGAGATATTATTGGCAAATGACACTGCTCCAACACTATATTATCACCAACAACAACCCACAAATTGTATTAGGTTAGGTTAGGTTCAACTTTATTGTCATTGTCAGAGTATGAGTACAGAGATAACGAAATGCAGTTAGCATCCAACCAGTAGTGCAAATAGCAAATAAGCTAAAATGAGGTAACAAGGTTATGGTGCAGTAAGTTAACAGTGTACAGGTAAAGGTAAACAGCATGATGCATACCAGTAATGCAAATGGCAATTAAGTTAAACTGAATAAATAATAATTATGGTGCAGTTATTTGAGATAAACAGAATACAGGTAGTGGTAAGCAGCATGATGCATGCAATATGATGCAGTGGAGACATACAGTGGATGAAAAATGCAGATGTGCACATAGCAATAATGTGCAAATAACAGTCTGATATAAATAATAGTAATAATAATAATGATATATAGTGCAGTGAAGTGCAAGTACTTGCAAATAATTGCAGATAACAGTTGTGTCTAATGCTAATGTTTAGTTATTAGGTGGAGGCTGGCAGTTAACGTTTCAGCATTAGTACAGCTGTAGGGAAAAAGCTGTTCTTGAGTCTTCTGGTGCGACAACGCAGACTTCTGTAGCGTTTTCCTGATGAGAGACGCACAAACAGTTCATGGTGGGGATGGGAGGTGTCCTTGATAATACCTCTCGTTCTCCGCAAGCAACGCTTTTGATAAATGTCTGAAATGTTGGGCAACTGTGTTCCAATGATGTTCCTACCCGCTGTAGTGCCTTCTGGTCAGACACTGTGCAGATGTTGTACCATACTGTGATGCAAATTGTATGGAGTATTCTGACAACTAGAAGGCTACTCGGAAATCTCCACCAAAACTAAACGCATCCATATACAAGGCTTCAATTCACCATCGAAGATATCATTACAGGAAAACAACACAAGCATTGATATTGAGCTTCATCAGAAAGCATCCTGCCTTCTCGACATGCACCGCAAAGCTCCAATACCCTAGCTAACTTAGATAACTGGCAAGTTAAGTGCTAATAAATTAGCTCACGTGTCACAGGTAGACACAAGGGGGATCTCAGCATTTTGAATCTTGATTTGCACCATCATCATCAAGTTTTCAGCTTTTTTTAAAGACTAGCTAAACCTTAAAACATACCATACTGATAAAGACCATTTTGTTCATCCCTAACGTCAGATAAGTTACTAGCTAATTAGCTTAGCACAGAGACTTCAATATCCTGGCTCCGTGAGATTCTCAAATCTCAGATGTGATTGGTCCAAAGTGATCAATATCTACGCTTCTGTGTAACACTTCCCAAATAAGTTTTTCCACAAAAGTACTAATCTCTGCTTTAAATAGAAAAATGTTAATGTTGTGCTGTGTTAACAATCTTCACCTAAACAACCAAACTATATAAAACTGAATTTATATGCAGCCATCCAGGAGGAGTTAACCATGCTATCAAAATCACATTTGTGAGTTAAGGGGCAATTCGAGATACTGTAATGAGGATCTGAACCATAACCAGTTTGCGGCTATTATCCATCAATCCAAATCATGAGATTAGAAATGATGATTTCTGTAACCAAGGCTGAGCCTATATCAGCATTAAATGGGATTGGTCTTGCCAAAACCAGGACTAGAGAGCCATGATTTTCATAATTTTCTTTTATTCCCATATTTTATCCTGCCTTTGTGATCAACTCGGTTGTGACATGGCCAAAGAAAAATATTTGAAAGATATCAACCCAGAGAGAATGAAGTGTGAGGAGCAAGCACAGTGAAGAATCCAACTTCTCAGATAACACTGACTGATAGAGCAGCAAAAGCTGGCTTTGGCAGCATTGTCATTTAAATTCACATGAATATTTAAGCACTGACAGCTCTTAGGCCTCTTTAGACTTAAGTGTCCTCGAGCGATCCAAGATAAGGTAAGTGCAACACAACATGATTGTCCAAGTACTTCCTGATAAAGCAAAAAACTACACAAACTGTGGCTCAACAGTAGAATCACATACCTGTGAATGGGACTGGGCAATAGATTTCAGTAATATAATAATTCCTTAGTTTTTAATACTATATTATTTAAGTACATTAGAATGGGTTTTTTTCTACTCCTTTTGAAGCAATTCTCCACAGAAATAAAATAAAACAAATTATTTAGATGTCCTCAGAATTATTTAAAAGTAAAAAAAAAATCTAAATGCTGTTTAAATGATAAATATTCACCCCCCAAAATCAATACTTAGTGCATTGTCCTTTTGCAGCAATTACAGCTTTGTCTCAGATATGTCTCTATAAGCTTTGCACATTTTGATTCTAGCATTTTCTCTCATTCCTCAACGCAAACTTTCTCCAACTCTACCAAATTACATGGAGAACATTCATGGACAGCAATTTTCAGGTCATACCACAGATTTTCAATTGGATTTAAGTCTGGGCTTTGACTCGGCCACTCCAGAACACAAACCTTCTTTTTTAAGCCACTCCTTTATCGTTTTTTTCGCCCTGTGCTTTGGCTCATTGTCCTGTTGGGATTTAAATTTTTTCCCTAGTCACAGATGTTTGGCTGATAGGAACAGGTTCTCCTCAAGAACTTGCTTGTATTTGTCTCCATCCATGTTGCCAAGCTTTTCAGTTCCTCCTGCTGAAAAGCAACCCCAGAGCATGATGCTACCACCACCGTGCTTGATAGTAGAAATGGTGTTACCTGGGCGTTGGGCTGTATTTGGTCTGTGCCAAACATAACACTTTTCTTTTAGATCAAATGGCTCACAAGGGCTTTTTTTCCAAAGGTTCTCATATTTTGTCACATGCCTTCTAGCAAACTCCAGGCATGCCTTTATGTTAGCCTTTCTCAGAACTGTCTTCCTTCTGGCCATTCTCCCATAGAAGCTAGATCTGTGAGGAGCTGATGACATTGTTGAGGTCTGTACAGGTTCTCCTATTTCAGCCAGTGAGCTCTGTAACACCTTCAGTGTTGTAGCTGGCCTCTTGGACACTTCTCTGACAATTGCCCTTCTTGCCTGTGCGCTCAATTTGGAAGGACAACCTGATCTTTGTAGTGTCTGGGTGCCATATTTTTTCCACTTTGCTATAATGGATTTCACAGTGCTCTTAGAAAGGTTCAAAGCTTTGCTCTTCTTTTTATAATCTTTTTTCTTCCTGACAACTTCATCTAGGAACTTCACAGGCAGTTCCTTGGCCTTTATGACAGCAAGAGTGATCTGATCTGCCATTTTAGGTGTGAGCCCTCCCAAAATCAGGACATTTATTGTGCAACCATACAGCTGGACACAGGTGGATTTGAAATTAACACAGTGCTCAAGACAATTAAATACTAGTCCTAATTTAGATTGTTAAAAGAAAGGGGGGTGAATATTTATCAGTTAAGCAGTTTTTTAGAGTTTTTATTTGTAACTAATTCTGACGACATCTAAATAATTAATTTTATTTTATTTCTATAGAAACAATATATTTAAATTTGATATTGCAATACAGCAAATAGAGAAATAATCACTGGGGGTGAATTTCTAGCATTTAAGCCTTCTGCTTTAAAAGAGTCTTGTGCTTCTGTTTTCCTGTTTTAGTTATGAATTAAAGCTGCTCCCAGGTTTCTGCTCATATTCATTACAAAAAACTGTAGTTTGCATTTCAATTGTGTACCTAATCATATATTGGTTATTGGTTACTAGTTTGAATATCTATTGATGCCTATTGAATTCTAATATTTTTTTTAGTTTATATAGCTTCAACCTTAATTTATATAGTTTCAGCAGACAGACTATAGGTGTAACACAGTCCGGCTGGTTGGGAGTGGTTCTATGGCGTCAAGCCCAACACAAAAGCATATTTAATGCGTATAAGGACAAAGAATCTGCCACACCAGGGCTGTGCTGCAGATAAAATGTCAAGACTCATGAATGACTGGCATATGAATAATTTACACCAAAGTCCAAAGCTTAGAAAACAAGCTGAATTCATTCATCCCCATAAACAATGGGTAAAAATAGAAAGGGCAGGAGGAATGATGCAATCTGTGTAAAAAGAAATCAGACTATCAAGTAGTACTGATGTCTGATCTTTTGTGTTTGTCATCTGGAAATCGTGTGCACTTAATAGTGAACTGTATAAACCCTATTCTTCATTTATAAACCTGTCTCAATAAACCTGACCATGGTGAGATCTGCATTGAGGCCTCAACTCTGTAACACTTTTTCAGTTAAACTGAAGGCTGTATGGTGACAGGTCAGGCATTCTAAAAAAAAAATGCCTTAATTTGGCAAATTAAATTCAAAAGCTATGTCAGTATTTACGTAGGTAATTCTAGGTTGGTAGTTCTCGGGAATTCAGACTTAACTTGAGCTCATGGCCAGCCCATTAATTTCACCCACGTGCAGTTCATGCTTCTGAGGTTGCCAGATTTTTCTTATGTAACTTTTCTTACTTTTGCAACAGGAGCTTGTTCAGGCATGGAGCTATGGAGGGATTGAGGGTGTGAAGCTGTAAAAGTGAGCATTTGACACAGTCCTCAAGGCTTCATTACATTTCGATTGTGTTGAACACGGTGCTTTCACTGATGGGTTTCATGCACGTTGCTGCAAGCTTATAAAGCAGCACTTGATACACCACATCCTATTATTTGTACAGTGAACTACAAATAGCCTCATATTTTCTACTGACAGTGGCATAAAGAGTTAAGCTTGAGTGAAGGAGTTAAAATACAGAAGTGACTGCACGTGTCCATGTGATTGCTGATTAAGCAATCTTCTGTTATGGTTACAGTTTACTGGGAGTAGACCTAATTGGAGTTCCTTTTTTTGCAATAAACAATGTGCAATATAAAATTCAGTCCTCAAGATAAGTATTATCTCTGATTAATACCATCTCATCCAAGCTTCCACGTGTACACCAAATAAAAAATGTGTGGCCTCTATAGGCCAAGATTTTACCATCCTGCTTAAAACGATGTCATTCATGTTAATCCGGTCTTATCTGCAGCACAGGAGTTGTGTCGCTGTGTCTTTGTCCCTATACTAATTAAATGTCATGTATAATGCTGTACCATCTGACCCCTAAAGTCTAACCTGGTGAAGCGTGCAAGGGCTCCGAAGCCGGCTACTGCAGAGAGGCCATAGACGCAGAGCAGGATGGCGTTAATGATGACATCAGCTCTCAGCACATATGACTGCCACACCAGGAAGTACACTGAGAGCAGAAGTGTGGCTCCTGTGATGAGCAGACTTGCACCTACATATCTCTCGCTCTCCTGCAGGTTGCCTCTCACTCCTGAGTGAGATAAAAAGAGATGTAGCCATAAATTTATAAGACACAAAGTGAAAAAAATACAACATCCATGGATAAATTAAATAAATTAAAATAAAACCTGTATTAATCAGGTCGAGCAGCTTAGGCAGATCTAACTTACCCCAGTAGACTCTCAAGATCTCGAAAGCAGCCATCAACAGGAGCAAGCACACATCTAGCGCCAAATAACTGTCAGGATAACTTAGCACCTGACCTGCATCACACAACGTTTCACATGCATTTATTTGGTAAATAAATACTATTTGGTAAATGCTTTTATTCAAAGTAGCATGAGGCTTGGGGTGAGTGGCAGAACTCAGGGGATCAACAAACACAACAAACATTTTCTACGAATGTATAAAATCTTAAGGGTGCTTCGGTCGTCCGTCTACAACAGACCCTGCAACACGTTTTCCTGATTTAAGAAATGGCTCCTAGTAGAACCTTAAATATCCCTCAGAACCCTTAATTAACCCTTTCTCTACGAGTGTAATCACCAAAAAGAAACCTAGGAGTGGTACAACCTTCTAAACAAATGCTGTCCCATTCTTTCATTATGTTTTTCTGCTGCTAATTATTTATTCAGGTATGTATGTACTTACTTTTGTAGATGATCATACAGAGGCTGGAAAGGAAGTAGAAGAAGCTGTAGAATGCAGAGGTGTAGAGCAGAATTTGGAGAAGCACAGAGGAAAGCTGAGGTCTCCGGTCAAGGCTAAATAACTTCTTTTATTTTATTAATATAGCATATTTAGGAAAGGTTAACAAGTCAGGCTTGTTTATAAAGGTACACATTACACATTTTACCTCATAAAAATTTCCTGTTTATGTGAGTATCTTGTTACGTAATAAGAGCCTCTGTATATCTTTTGTCCCAAAATATTAATGTTGCAAATACTACATTAAAATCCTCTAAATTGGTTATGGTTCCAGCGTAACTAACAGAAGAACATTTAGGTGCATTATAAAAAAGGATACAACACTGGCAGTTCTGTCTGAGGACAATAAAATGGAGACAGAAATTAAAAATGGTTATAGTTAGTTGTATAGATTGTGATAAGTATTGTGCATACAGGATTTTAAAAGGGAAAACAGGCTTGAGTCAATTCTATCTACATTGCTGACTTACTGAATGTCTTCCACAGATCTTAACTAGGCAACCAACCAAAGATGGTATACAATTGCATGTGGTTAAGTTGTTGGCCTATGGAGCAGAAGGTTGTGGGTTCAAATCCCAACACTGCCAAGCTGTGAGCAAGGCCTTTAACCCTCAACTACTCAGTTTTATAAATGTAAGTTGCTCTGGATAAAGGTGTCTGCAAATGCCGTCACCTGCACTGTCGTGTGTGTGTGTGTTTGCTGAATTTGTGCTGAAACATTTTGCTCTTGTCAGACTACTGGAACCTCACGCAGCCCTGTGTACCACAGTGTTCTTATTGGCTTTGAGAGAAAGTTGCATAAATGTTTATAACAGACTTTTGCAGCTATTTCGGACTCTCTATGTTCGATTGTCTTGCTATTTCTAAAGGTCATTAACTGTATGATGAACAACAAAAAAAAAAAACACATGAAAATGTACAGGAAATCATATCAGTCATATCTTTTAGGGAGATTAGAAATAATCTTTTATAGAAATCATATCTTTTAGGGAGAGTAGAAATAATCTTTTATAGGAATCATATCTTTTAGGGAGATTAGAAATAATCTTTTATAGAAATCATATCTTTTAGGGAGATTAGTTTAGTTTAGCTGATTCATTTATAAAGCACATTTAAAAACAACTAAAGTTGAAATCAAAGTGCTGTACAAGTTGTATAAAGCAAATCTATACACAGAGAGACAAATGGACATTTTCAAGGCTCAGACTGTATTAAAAGATAGAGAATAAAAGTGAGTCTTCAAGGAGGATTTGAACATAGCAATAGAGGAGGATGATCTTATATGAAAAGGCTTATTCCAAAGCCTGGGAGCAGCCACCGAGAAAGCCCGGTCACCCTTGGTTTTGGAACGTGAACGTGGTACTGAAAGGAGTAACTGACTTGATGATCGAAAAGATCTTGGGGCAGTGTACAGACTAAGGAGCTCACATATGTATGGTATAGCAAGCTCATGCAAAGCTTTAAAAACAAATAATAAAATTTTAAACTCAATGCGGAAATTGACTGGCAGCCAGTGAAGAGAGGCAAGCACAGGAGTAATGTGTTCACGCTTCCTAGTGCCAGTCAAAAGTCTGGCCGCTGCATTTTGCACCATTTGCAGGCGATCTAGAGCGGTCTCAGGCAAGATTAGAAATAATCTTTTATAGAAAGCATGTCTTTTATCTTTTTTTCTAGGCTAAAGACAATAGGAAAGTCTGAAAACAATAGATTTATAACCTTAGCAACCTCAGCAGTCTATATTACTTTTTAAAACAGAATAACCATATTTTTTGGCAAAACATTTGCCCATCCTTTTTCCAGTTTTTTTTTTTTCAATTTGTGTAATAAACACTGTATGATGAAAAACAAACAAACAAACAAACAAAAAAAACCAATACATGTACAGCAGATCATATCAATCATATCTTTTAAGGAGATTAGAAATAATCTTGTATAGAAACTCTAGAGTCTAAAAACAATAGATTTATAACCATAGTATCTTGAGTCTAATATTAATTTTTAAAAAAGAATAACCATACTTTTTGCAAAACATTTGCTGAAAATCCATCCTGTGTCCAGTTTTTTTTTCCCCCCCAACCTGCTAATAAACATATTAATATTTTCCCCTTCACTTTACAGCTGTATGCAAGATGACAACATCTGTATGACAAGAAAAAAAATGTTTTATTTCTGTTTTTAATTTGTTTTGGGCTTTAGGGAAACTTGTGTTGGGTATTTAAAGGATCAGTGTTGGCTTTACCTTCTAAATTTTTTAAATAAATAAACAACCAACTAAGCTACCTGAATCTAAATATTGATGTGTCTGCTTTCTTGTTGATTCATTTATAGCACATGAAAAAAACAAGCTAACGTTAGCTATGCAATAGTTTCCTACTAAAAATGAGAAACATAACGTTCAGTATTAAGTGCAGAATAAATATAACAGGAAACAGTGGAACAAATAACATAATCCCGTCTTCAAAAATACATTCAAACATTAATTTTTACTACAAATAAACTCTTTCGAAATGGTATTTGTTCGTATCTATGGTAACCACAGTAATTACCCGGTCGTCTCGTCGCCATCTTGGATATTCACTCCTTCTGCTTTGTGTTGTTATGGATTTAAGAGTCTTTAGCGCCTCCTGGTGAACAGGAGTATAAGCGTTTCATTAAGGGGAAAGAGTTTGCATTACATATTTTGAACTCCAGTGTAAAAGTTTATTCAGAAGTCATTAATAGAATGTCTAGTAAATAAATAAATAAATAAATAAAAAAAAACTGAATCCAAAAACCTCTTAGGCTATGCTCTGAAGTTTCTGTGCATGTTTTTCCCACGTGTCCGGGGTTTCCTCCAGGTTTTCCAGTTTCCTCCTGCTTCTAGGTGGACTGACAACTCCTGGTGAATGAGTGGGCAAATGGATGTGTGCGTGTGTGTGTCACTGAAGTTGAATAAAGGAATATTGATTAACTATAAGAAATAGAGCTTGTTGCTACAGTAGTAAAACACTACACTTCATTATTTACATTCCTGGGCAAAAAAAATGGGCCAAGCCCAAAATGGCGAATTTTAAGCTTTTAATGGTCTTAACAACAAATCATTGGTCAGAAAATGAACAAGAATGAAACAAATGCACTCCTGAGAGCTCCTGTGCCTCCATTTACTCGTTTCCTTTTGCTGCAGTGAACTGTTTGGGGAAAAGCTAGAAACAGGGAAATTCACTTATACAGTCTTCTTGTATGCAAAGGTAAAATCATGATAATGATTAAAATGTTTGATGTAAAATACAAACTAACACATGTCTGGGTGTACAAAATTTTCCAAAAATATCTTCTGGGATTTTTTTTCTTAAAAGATTAGTCATTATTTGGTTCTCTGCCACACCTGATACAGCTCATCAAGGGCCACAAGACTTAAACATTTAAAGAAATCAAAGGGAAAAGCTTCCCATAATAACTTCCCTTATCTATTTGTTTAATTCTTGCTCATTTCCTGACCAATGATTTCTTGTTAAGATCATTAAAAGCTTAATAATTTGCCATTTTGGGCTTGGCTCTTTCTTTTTTTTTTTTTTTTTTGGCCCAGGAGTGTAGAGTTTTATTCTTCCACATTTGTATGTTCTTGATGAAATGTGGTGATACCATTCCTACACCATAAAATCAAGCACTTTTTGTGCACAATGATTACATGATGCATCAGATACTGTCTGACTAAATAAGACCTGCCACCTTGTAATCATATAAGAGATTAGGAAATGTTCCATGAGTGAATTAGGAACTAGAGAAGCTGAAAAATAAAAAAAGGAAATTATGAATGAAGTATAAATGAAGGAGTTTTTAATTGATATTTTGAGACTTTAAAAGATAATTAAATATATTTTAAACTCAATCTATATTTAATTTTTATATTTATACATTTTGTCAGTTTCAGGATTCCATACCTGCCTCAAGGCCTAATGTGTCAAGAACCTTAAATCCCTTTTAATGGTGAGCTCAGATTCAAAAGCTACATTAATAACGTTAGCAAAACATAATACCATCACTATTGTAATACATATCTCTGCAGTCTGTGCAGATGACAATAAAACACTGAGTAAAACACTGGGTTACACTGAGTTCAGAATTAGAGAATTTTAAAATTTAAAATTGTTTTATTAGTTTTTAAATGGCTAAATGGTCTTATAATAATCTGTAGCCTATATACCTGCTAGATTTTTATATATTATTTTTAATTTATGTTCATTAGATATTATTTTCTGAGTAACATTGTGTGTTAATCTATTTTTTTGTCATAAGAAAAGGAAATATAATGTCTTAAGAAAGAAATATATCATATATTTTCTTATTTTGTATTGTAATCTATTTTTATTACAACTTTTCTTTTTTTAATTTGTTATAATTATTCTGTAAAGCCTTTTGTAAAGTCTGTTTTTTAAAAAGTGCTAGAGACTATAAAATTATTTTAGTTTTTTTTCTTCTACTTATTAATGTTAATCTCTTACTTCTATGATTATATTATTGCTTTTATAACAACAACAACAAGAAGAAGAAAAAGGATGCTTATTTTGTTATTATTTTTATTATTATTATTATTATTATTATTACCCCTACACTCATAAACGTTTACACAGACACACACACACACACATACACACACATTCGTAAATGGTTGGAATGCAGGCTGAGATAACTGTGACAGTGCTGTGAGGAAGCACACCTGTTGAAAAAGGGAAAGAGGGAGAGATAAAGATGAATATGTGAGGCGGAGCCGCCATCGCATCAGAGTGTGTGTGTGTGTGTGTGTGTGTCTCATCAGGGAGACACATGCTCAGTGTCAGTAACAAACCCACTCTGTGTGCCTCAGTCAGTGTGCACTATTAACAGCAATGCATAGAATGAAGGGTTTGTAAACTAATAATCAGAGACGTTTTGTATTATTTCTGTTATTATTTCATGTTAGTTTTCTGCACGGCCTTGCTCATAACAGATGTGAAAATTGCATTCTAACTTCAAACATTTTGTCTGCACTCTTGGAAAATCTACAACGCCTACGAGTTCCTTTAAGGTTCTAGGTAGAACCCTACAATAGTGCTTCCCTATCAGAAGAAAAAGTTTAGGAAGCCAAACCCCTTAATTATCCAATGAACCCTAAAACAACCCTTGAAGAACATTTTTTCTTCTAAAAGTGTAGTAAAATGGCTCACGACATACTTTTACGTTATGTACAGTATAATTACTGAATCAGTGGGGTTTGCATTAGGCTTCCATTTTCAAATCAAACTCTCAGAACACACACACACACACATAACACTGAAAGCAGTTGTATTGTGAAGCACTAACAGTAGCCTATAGGATTGCATGTATTCAGGCGCGTGTAGATTGGATATACATGCAAACAGAGATGAAGTGCATTAACATGGCCAGATGTTTCATTGTCCTCCAAGGCTTCGATTTGTCTTTCTCTCGCCTGCGTCCATCTAAACAATCCCCACTGTGTTAATGAAATAACTGGTGCGTTGTTTAGGTTAAACAGAGGAGAGAGAGAGAGAGAGAGAGAGAGAGAGAGAGACAGAGAGAGAGAGAGAGATGCTCCAGCTGTGAGGATAAAGACAACAAAACACCATCTCACAAGAGTGGGGGGAGAGAAGGCACACAGCATTATTGTGTGTAAAGAGGTCGCAGATAAAGAGAGGAGAAATACATCATTCAGCTCCTACAGTATTCACTGCATGCATTACACCTCATCCATTCACCATCACTCACCCAAATCCTGTCACACCCCCAAACACCGGACAAACATCCTACACAACACCTCAGCTACACTTCTGAGATGGTCAGACATATTGTCAAATAGCAGATAAAACATTCTGTCCGAAAATGATGCATTCAATCGTTTATGCAAATAATACTTTTGGATATTAATATGGAAGAAAATTAATTTATTGTTGGCAACCATCTGAAAAATGACTGAATGATTATTTAAAAACAGGGAAAGATTTAGCAAGTTTTTAGACTAAAATGTGTCTAAAAAAATATTGTAAAAAAATTGACATTTTCATTTGATTAACAAAAACTTTACATTTTACTTTACATTTTACTTTAAAATGGTTCAATGGAAAACTAGAGTAGATTGAGATAGCTATTAAACTCTGAACTGTAATAATCCTCCACACTTCACACTTCAAATGTTCAGGATCTAGGCTATCACTTCCCAAAGTGAAAACTGATCACACTGGATTTTATAGTGATTTTGGAACATCATGTCCCAAATACTGGAGTGTGTCAAATGTCAAAAGGGTACGAGACCTCATACATTCATTATAGGCACTAGCTTTATACTTTCCTTCTTTAGGGCAACGTTTCAATTCCCATCTGCTTACAATCTCCACGTGCTGCACATTTTCACCTCCGAACCCTAGCTTTATAGATTTATTATCCATTGGTGTTGTGTCTAATATACAACACCATGCAGAAAGACTTAGGCACCCTAAGTTGTTTTCCATACAAATTTTTTTTACAGATGTTTGTTTCATGACATCTGTATTACTGAGTCAGTACAAAAAAACTTTTAGATTTCTAAACATTACTTTTCAAACAAACCAAAAAAATTAAATGTTACAGAAAAATGTTTGTATGTCAGTAGAGTATGTAACATGTTACAGGATAGACCACTTTTCAGACAAAAAAACTAATGAAGGCTGTTCTGTGAAAACAGAAGTGTGTGTGACAGAGTCTGGAGAAGAACTGTGACAGATTCTCCATAATGCTCAGAAAATCCTAACAGCTAATTTCCTTATAAAACTGCACAAATTGTACCTGAGATTGCTGATGCATTTTTAAATAGCAAAGGATTGTCATATTAAATACTGTTTTTTTTTTATTACTGTTTACTGCTTTTTGCAGTCTGTTTCTTTTTCTTTAAGTGCAAAGGTTAATTTCACTAGTTTTGAAAGTGTCTTATATATGTGATGCATGTTTATATATGCACTATAGGCTTATGCAGTATTATATATATGTGATGCATGTTTATATATGCACTATAGGCTTATGTAATATTATGTATGTGTTGTGCATGTTTATATATGTGCTATAGGCTTATGCAGTATTATATATATGTGATGCATGTTTATATATGCACTATAGGCTTATGTAATATTATGTATGTGTTGTGCATGTTTATATATGCGCTATAGGCTTATGTAATATTATGTATGTGTTGTGCATGTTTATATATGCGCTATAGGCTTATGTAATATTATGTATGTGTTGTGCATGTTTATATATGCGCTATAGGCTTATGTAATATTATGTATGTGTTGTGCATGTTTATATATGC
>CM040462.1:22234777-22271833 GCA_022758105.1 Pangasianodon gigas
TGTTTGAGAGTTGGTGGGGTTTGGGGAAACTATTGAGGGTGTTTAGGAGTTGTTGGGGTTTGGGGAAATTATTAGGGATGTTTGAGAGTTGGTGGGGTTTGGGGAAACTATTGAGGGTGTTTAGGAGTTGTTGGGGTTTGGGGAAATTATTAGGGATGTTTGAGAGTTGGTGGGGTTTGGGGAAGTTATTGAGGGTGTTTGGTGTTACTGATGGTGAGGACTGTTGTTACTGTGATGTGTCATGGGTTTTTTGGAGAGATTAAGAGAGAGATGACGTGGTATTACTTTATTAAATTATGTAAGAATTAAGAAATTGCTTCAAATTAATTGTCAAAGTATCACAATAATGTTCTAATTGACCATGAAACAATTGACTCTTTTAATGACTGCTTAACATGTAAGTAGACATATCATATTCTAACTATGTTAACAAATGCACTTCTAGTATTACATTACATCAGGGTAAAAAAAATATGCTTTGTGCTTAAGACAACAAAGATACAATCCATTTCATTTAGCTCTTCATAGCTGTTCTTCTGTAACATGCAGATCATGTCCACCATGTTTTTGGATGAGGGCAATGATAGATGATAAAGGGCTTTTGTGTTGATTTACGGTATTTCCCTATGATAATGTGTCATGCTGGGAGTACAGGTGTGATGGGGTGTTTATTGGATGGTGGTCTACCGTAAACACAGATGATGGGCTCTGGCTCTGGGGTTCATGGCTGTCAAGTGCTGCTCTTGACTTTCATGTGTTTACATTCCTCCATTGGGAGTGAGAGAGATGTGTTGGCTCTGGGCTACACTGCAGCTCTGGAGGTACAACTAACAGGGCATTTTGCATGTTTTCACTTTAACTCAGTTTGGTTCATTTACATAATTACTGTTAAACTATGACTTTCATGATGGCCTTGACTTATGGTTGTATTCGTCAACAGATTTTTGTCTACTCTTGGAAGACAGATGTTTTATCTTTGTAAATGATTGCTTTGTCTGGCTAACAGAGATACTAATACGTAGATTTTAAGTGTGAGATGTCTGACTACTAATCAAGTATTGGATATTATTTTGGGTCAGCTTAGGTCCATTTTTTGATCCTTTGTTATGCTAAGCATTTATCTGTGTATGTTTCAGTTATAGAATGTAATTGTGTGTGTGTGTGTGTGTGTATATGTGTGTGTGTTTGTTAGGCAGTGTTATTTGAAAGAGCTCAGGACAGCTATTGTGGTGTTCTGGCAAACAAAGGACAAAAGAAGAAGTGAAAAGCTGTTTGTTGATAAAACTGATGTGACCCCCCAGCTGAAAGAGACTCGATCTTATTTTACTCAGTGTGAGTCCACTGGGCAAAGTTATTACACTGTTACTTGTAGAACTTGTGAATGGATTGACATGTTTAAAACTTTTTGATAAGCAAATATCATCCAATTCACTGGTAAGAAATAAATAGAGCTTGTTTACGAGATGAACTTAAATGTATGTCCTCTTTAAAAAATTAAAATTCAAATAGCATTAAGGACAAATCAGAATTCAAGTTTAATTTATTTTATTGAGAATTAATGAGACAGATAACTGTAGGCATGTCAGTCAAAAACTGCCTCTATACTAGCACTGTATTTGTACAGTCAGGGTACATGTGTTTACGTTAAGCCCCCAGATTTAAAAAAATAAATGAAATAAAACCATTCACATTGATTTATGCCATTAAAATGCTTGTTTGTGCCCATTTGAGATATTATAGCATTATATATATATACATATATATATATATATATATATATATATACATATATATATATATATATATATATATATATATATATATATATATATATATATATATATATATATATATATATATATATATATACACACACATATATGTATGTATGTATGTATGTATGTATAAAAGTCAAAGGCAAATATTGACGTTACTGTAAAAAAACCTCAAACAGACACAAGCTAAAATACAAAAATACATGCAAAAATACTAACAGTAGACCTTTATGTAGTACATTACAAGTAGAAGCAAATAGTAACACACATTGGGAGGAGATATGCTATTAAGTCAAAATAAAAAAGCGGTTTTTCAGTGGAGTGTTCTCTTGTTTACTTTTACTTTAAAAGCAACCAAGTCTATGTATTCAGGTCTCGGGACAGAATGGTTTTAAGAGGCTTATTGGGTTATGTATACTCTCCTCCTAATGGACTGAACCATTCCAAGCATACCTTAGTGACCTATGAGAAACAGAACGAGGTGAGAGTAATGGTTTTCTCTCCATCCACTTAGGTTTTGCAGTCATTCCCTCGCTCAGAAGCCATTAGAGTGACAGTGTGCAGACAATGTGAGGGAGATAGAAAACAGCCTTATAGACACACTCACACACACATAGACATACACATGCGCACATGCAGGTACTTATAAAAGCAAACACACATATGAGCATTCGGATCGGGGTGGAGTAGGGCCACCGAACAGTTAATACACACATTCGTATAAAATACACGAACTTATTGACACATTCGTTTAGAAGGATATGGTAGAATGAAGAGAAACAAACGCTTGCTAAAATATGTACATGCTATCTATCGCATATGCAGAGGCAAACATACAGCAGGGAGTATCAAACGATAGTAGAGCAAATCAGTCAATAGCATAGTGTAGGAGTTGATGTTTTGGAAGGAGGCCCATCTGTGTGCTTTATATCACTGTTTAACTTTAGTCTGGACAGACTCACCTCGTCAACACCCTGCCTGTAGTCCAACAGGACTGTTTGTCCTTCACAGGAGGAGTTTTTCTCTGACTTCATTCTGGAGCATTTTAAAATAAGGTTCTAACTCAAGGATTGGGAAAGGTTGGGTATTGCACAGGTAAATTTCTGAGTGGCCCAACAAAAATGATACCATGCCAGTATCCAGTTCATAAATCCAGCCAGGTTTGGGGTCGGTAAACAATCTGTGCTGTATTTTACAGCCACCTTTCAGAAAATCCATAAATGGCTTAGTTTATGCTGGGCTTCACCTTGTCCCAATAAGTCATTGAGTGTTGTTGGAGGGAGGGTACATGCAGGTGGTTTCTAGGGTTTGAGAATGGTGAGAGAAAAGTTTGGCTGCGGCACACGTTCTCGCTCCTTTAACAGCATTGCTATTACTGGAATGCATTGTTTTTGACCAATGAGGCATATAATTTGATTAGTAAACAGTAAAGCACTATTACAGGTTTCATCTGGCTCTGAAGTTTCCTTCATGTTTGTCTTTAATAGTAGTATTATAGAAGCATTTACTGACAAAATGTCATGTCCTAGCAAGATTAATTTTAATCTCTCTCTCTCTCTCTCTCTCTCTCTCTCTCTCTATATATATATATATATATATAGAGAGAGAGAGAGAGAGAGAGAGAGAGATATTACAAGTAGTTTATTTTTTCATTATCATTCTTTGCATTGGTTTAGAATGTGTTTGCGGTGACCCTCAACTAGTCAAGCATAGGATCGAAAGGTGTCTATGTGCCTAGCCTAACTACTAATCTGAGCTGGAGATGTTTATGAGACAGGATAGAAATGATCAGTGTCGTAAAGGGGCTTATGCCTTTGTACTCTAGTCTGTGTGTTTAGTTCAATTCTTGCATTGCATTCTTCACATATTCTTTTCCCTTTCAGACAATTTCATTGTCTGTTTCTCAATCTAACTCTTTTTGTCTTTGCATCTCTCCCTTAAACTTCAACCTCTCTCTTTGTCTCCGTGTCTCTCTGTATGTCTGAGGTGGGTAGGTAAGCTGCTCAGGTTGGACGGTGTACTCAGTGCTGGTGGGCGACAAGAGCTGTGTGTGGTGGCCTGGTACAGCCCTGTCTCATGACTGGGATCTAATCCTCCATAACCACACATACACACACACACACACACACACACACACAAGGGATCTCGACCCCAAATGTTAGCACTGTGGTCTTATGAGGAAAGCTGTGTGTGAAGTTTTTTGGGGGAAAGATGTGACAGACAAGTGTGTATGTATGTGTCACTTTCCAGCTCATCGTCAGCTGTAGGTGTGTTGATTGACAACAGCTCGCGATGCTGTGGCTACAAGCAGGTACACATGATCTCCTTCTTCTTGTGGCTTATGCTCTATGTGTATCTATCATGCATTTTTATTTAGTAATGAACTCTTTGTGTCCAATGTACTCTGTGTTTTCATGAGCAGGTCTGCATATTATTCCAAGTTTGTCAGATATGTTTTGGACCGTGTACACATTACCACATTTTAAAGCTGTTTTAGTGTAAATATTTATCATCTTAGTCTTAGATAATGTGAATGGTGATATGTGTTGGTTTGTCAGATGAAACATTCTTCAGAAGGCTGAAGTCCTGCAGACTGATCAGGAACATCTGAAGTCAGAAACCTGACAATATCCAGAAAAGTTTGAAACCTGTAAATATAAGTTTGAGAAATGGTCAGACCTAAGTATATGTTCTAGAGAATTATAGACAAGTACTTACAGTTATTAAGGGATTTTCAGGCTGACGACTGTTGCATGAAGTTCAGGCTTAGCAAACTTTTTTTCAGTTTGGCAGTAGGAGGTGCTTTGTTACTAGCTGGGTAAAGGTTATTTCTCCTTATAACAATCCTTTTAATAAGTGTGTAGGCATTTGAATTACTATTATTATTATTATTATTGTTATTATTATTATTATTATTATTATTATTATTATTATTTATATGTGTATATGCAAGAGTGCTTCCCTGTTCAAGAAAGAAATTGCATGTTGGGAAGTGTTCGATATTTACTATTTGATAATGATACGGACTTTGCTCGATCATTCTGTGCTCTGGTGTGAATTAGGAATTAATGATTAACACACACACACACACACACACACACACACAGACCCAAACACTGCCTATTGTAATACTGTTTGACTAGTTGTATATGGGTTTTCCATGGAGCATGTTGACCCTACAATTATTTCTATTCTGTTTATGCATTAGCATTTTGTGTGAATGAAGTAGAAATTAATATTAATGAATAAAGAGAGAAATTTTTTTAAAAAAAGGATAGAATCAAAGATATTAGAGGAGTAAGTACAGCAGATGGAAAAAGGGAAGATGAAAAGAATATATGCTTTTTATGTTGTTGACAAAGAGTATGAAAAAGAATAACAAAGTTAGTGATGAGCATTACAGTTTTTCTACTCTTTCATATTGAGTAACATAGTACACTTTAAATATCAAAGATTATTAGAAAATTTACTTCCAAATATACTGAGAACATTTGGATGAGAATTACAGTTGTGCATGTTCGGCATAGTTTTCCAACTGCGTGACTTTCTAGTGGACAATGCACAGGCGATTCTAAATGAGTTCTGAGATGAGCACCACACAAACACACACACGCACACACACACACACACACACACACACACACACCAGCTCTGTTTCTGTTTATCTTTCGTTGTTATCCACCAGACAACTCCAGCATTGAGGTGCTGTCCTGATCCCCCAACCCCCAATCTAACCCTCCAACAGAGAAAAGGCCTGCGTGTGTGTGTTTGTGTGTGTAAAAGTGTACTGACAATCAGGCCTCTGTTTGCATATCACCACAGCTGGACACATCCGCATAAAGCCAAAAGCAGTCTCACTAACTCATACGCCAGTTAAACAACTGATGTAGCCACGAGACTTTTACTGGTTGAGATTTAAGCGCAAAGTTTACCTGAGCAGATGTTAATTGGAAAATGGGCCAGATTTCCAGATTTTTATCACAGCCTTTGTCATGTTATCATGGTGTGATGTTTGCAACTAGAATTTCAGTGTCAAGGTGAAAAGTATAAATATGTTCCTATTGCCATAGTAGATCAGTAAGTAAAAGACAAAATCTAGGTCATTCTATATCCTGAAGTCAGTTGTTAGAGCTTTATCAAACCAGTTTCTTTTTCCAATATATTTCATATAGCTTTGCCACACATTTTTGTTTTTGTGTCACATATACACAAGAAAATTGTTCACATTCTTCCAGAACATTCTTGTCAGGCAAGATGTCAAGAACGGTAGCTGGTTACCTGTTATATATTTTGTTATGTTCTCTATTTTCCCTCACTTCCACCATTCCTTCTTTATCTCCACACCAGAACATCTCTGTTGGTTCACCCTCCTTCTTGGGCTGAAACCCCCGCCTGCTCTCTCCCAGCCGTTATCAGTGCTGCCAGGGCAGATTTACTGGTTGTGATGGGTGGGGTGAACATCTGGGTCTTATTAAAGTGCAGTCATCCCTCTCCTGCCCTCTCTACTCACTGGCACACATTTAGCACCATGTTACCAACCAGGGTTACCACAGTAATACCTTTATCACTGCTTTCTGTATGGGAACTCATGGAGATGACTAAGCTGTGTGCTGTGTTGATGGTGAAGTAGAAACTTCTTGGCAGCACACCACAAACAACCATAACATAAGATTTTATTGGGTTCCTTTTTCCTATAAGGAAGAGTAAAACATCAACAATTCATGAACAAGTCATGGTCGAGAACCTCTATATGACTGCCCTGTGTCCATGATGAGCTTATTTATTCCCAGTATGTTTCATTCCTGTGTGAAAAAGATCTGTTCTGTACTGTTCTGTTGATGTCATGAGAGATGACGCAGGTTCAAGAATGTAGCCTTGACTCACTCTGGACCTATTGAGAAATAATGAAGTTCCATTTAAAAGTTAGGATGGGGGGCAAGGGGGCAATGAGAGGACAGAAAAAAAAAGAAGACAGGCAAACTGAGTTTTTCCCAACACTAACACTAAAATTCTTTGCATACCAAACTGGGTAGCTGCTTAATCTATCAAAGAGGAGAGTGCTGGGGTTTAGGGGATGCCTGCCCACCCACTCCATACCATCCCCCTGACCTTCAGTCTACCCCTCCCTCCATCCCTCTCTCTTTCCATTCTTCCATCTCTCCTCTACTACCTTTGTGTTACATTCTTGTTCTTCATTTCTTCATTAAATATATTGGAGAAGCACTCACTTAATTTCAGTGGTGACACTAACAGAAAAGTGGGTGGAAATTGTGTGTGAAGTTTTGTCTTGACAACTTTTTTTTTGTGTAAAGGTGGGAGAAGTTAGAAAGAGGGGAAAAAAGAGGTAAATAATGATCATGCTGACATGAATATGAGTATAAGCCAAATGTGGTGAATTATGATTCACTGTTGGAAATGTATGACAAACCAATTAGATGGAGTGAGTCAACAAACGCTCTTTGTCAAACTGATATCACTACATACCTTACTGATGTCCTACACACGAATCCACCCACCATTTTTTGCCCAGATCAATTTTGCAGAATTTCCATAAGAAGAGATGCAGGGACATGCGCAAAACACATCAGATCAGTAAACTTTGCAGAAGGAATGTTATATGGTAGCCAACATTGAAAATGCATTATAGCATTATAAACATTGAAGCTCTATCAAATTTCCTAAATACATGTGATGTGCAAAAGAAAAAAATCTTCTTCTCTTCTCTTCTCTTCTCTTCAATATCAGGTCATGATATTAACAGCTCTTTGGAGCCAACAAACATCGACACCAGTATCCTGGAGGAATACATCAGCAAAGAGGACGACAGCACAGATATGTGAGTCTTAAGCACCTCACACACATACACACACACACACACACACACACACACTGCATACTGTGAAATCACCTTAATCTTACACAGTTAACTGAGACCATTACAAATGAATTTAGCTCCCTGTATAAACACACACTACAACTGATATGATCCAGTATCTAGGTACATGCTCTTTCTCAAACTCGGCACTCTCACAAATTTTTAGTACTATGTGTGTTTACTTTGACACTGCGTCACACTGTATGTTTTGGCTGTTGGCTTATTTGCGTAATGATTGCATTGGCATTCATAAAAATGTTTCCTTCAAACTCTCCCACAGCTGTTTTTCCGAAGTCCACAGCGGCCCAGGGCCTAACTACTCCTCCCCCCAGGCCGGAGCGTCCTCCTCTGGGGGGGTGGTGTGTGGCGTGAGCCCCTCTATCTCCCAGCGCCCGGGCAGTACCCAGTCTGTACCCACATCGTGCCAGAACCCCTATCCCCCTCCACCCCCACTCGGTCTTCTCAGACACAGCCATCCCTGCCAGAGCCACCACCATCACCAGCCAGTCCCACATCCCCACATCAAACCTGAGCACTGTGCTCACTACGCAGCCGGGTGAGACAGAGAGAGAAAGAGTGAGTGAGTGAGTGAGTGAGTGAAAGAGAAAATTGCATCAGAAGTTTAGACACCAAATATATTATTTAAACAAAGTTTGATAAGAGGAAGGAGAGAGAAAGGACAGAGAGGCTGAGTAGTTTGAAGCCTCGAGGACCCTATTATTATGGACTCTAACATAAATTACACACATGCCTAAAATCATATCGTGTGTTTTTAAGCTTACTTATCAGTGGATTCAGACCTCAGACAATAAGCCAAAGGATAATGAACAGCAAATAGGATTCTGAACAGGATTTAAAGTTAGCTATTGTAGCAAAGAACTCCTGTGTTCTTTCTGATTGCCATAGCCACACCTACAAGCTGCAATGCCAATAGAAGACTTTCCCCACCCAGTTTGCAAAATGACCTGAACTAAACTTCAACAAATAAAGCTCAAACAAATCTCAGACAGGGTGCGAAGGGAGTCAACCATGAGCAATCTGTGAAGAATAAGACAACTGGATCTGTACCAATAATCTCTTATGAAGTATGCCAGTATCGAATGATGTATTGCATTTTCACAATCATTAATTGGATTTTGTAACATGGAAAAAATAGGAACAGCAGGTATGGTTGTGCAAAAAGATCCATGATTAGTATTTTTTTTTCTTTTGCTTTGGTACTCTGCAAAATGCACTTTATTGCCATGTTTGTTTTTTTTAAATGCTGTGCCTTACAACCTCCTTCTATTGCAGAACATTACCTGAGTCTCCACCAGACTCTAGCTCAGAGCCCTACTCCCCCCAGCAGGTGAATGGTAAGTTCCAACAACTAAAAGGGTTTCCTGTGGAGCACTAGGAGAGATTTGAACATTTGAATTAATCAGTAATGGAGCTAACTCTTTTATAGACAGTGATGACCGTTTTACAAATAAATAATAATTCTGAAATAACAATGACAACTGCAAATAAATAAGAAATATTATCTCATCAGGTGTCATAGAAATACACTGTACTCATTGCATAGCTGTGGTATAAGACAACTAAGAAAAGAAGACAGACATAAGCCAAATGATCAAATATTCTGCTTAGTCATGAATGGGGAATCCGTGCATGCAGTTATACTCACAGAAATAGCAGGTTGATAATAATGATAATGTTTGCGGGGGATCCAGAGACCAAAAAGAGCTGGAAAAGTGATAACAAGTGGGGGAAATCCCTGAGGGATAGCTAAGTATTTCTAAAACTATTAGAAACCACGCACACAAACAGTTGTTCTGGACCATTAATTTGGTAAGGTATTTTTAAAAATAGCAAATGTGGCTTATTTTTTATAGTCCACCAAGCCAAAAAAATTCTGTTGCTCTCTGAACACCTGTGTTGGTCTTTCTCACCGAGGAGAAAGGTGTGGAATATTTTAATCTCATTGGCAGAAATCCAGTTTAACAATGTACCATTAGCCAAGTGGGATAAAACTGAGATAAGTTGATGTACTGTTACTTTTATTTTACAGTAGCATTGGAGTTTTAATTCTGACAGTAAATATATTGTTGTACAATGTTGATTTTATGTATCACTTAGTGTCAGATAATACAGGATATCTTAATTTTTGTCATTCTTTTCACAGACTCACACATGCTTCGGACCATGACGCCTGAGAATATGTGTCACATGACCACTCCGCCACCTCTGCCACCTCATAGCCACTATCCCAACTTACATCGGGACATGTACCTGAAACCCGAGCCTATGATTTCGCAGTACCCGATTGGTCCAGCCAGCAGCGGGGGTGGTGATCTGCAACAGGGTCAGATGCTCCATCAACTGCTACAGCATCCACAAGGACAAGAGTGAGACAGCTTGAAAGAGACAGATATATATATATTGGCATACAATCCAAAAAATATGTTACAGCAGAGGAAAGGACATAAAAATGGAATAAAATGGACTAATTTTCTTTGTGTGTGTGTGTGTGTGTTAAAGTGGTATACCTGTTCACCAAGCAAAGAAGAGAAAGCACTCAGATTCTCCTAACAGCACTCTCAATGCTCAGATACTAAGTGGCATTATCAAGCAAGAACCAGGTACACACATGTCTCCCATATGCCACATGTTCTGCTCACCTTATGAAGCCTTTAAACAAGCTGTTTTTTTTATTGCTTTTGTGTCATTAAGGTTTGATGCAGGATGCTGAGAACTCGTATTTGGACCCAAACTACCAATGCATAAAATGGCAGCCACACCAACAGAACAAATGGACTCCATTGTATGATGCCAATGGAAAAGAACTGTGGGTGAAATCCTTGCTTTACAGAAATGTAACACCATAACCTTCTACATGCTTTTGGAATTACATATGTTATTCTGTGCTGAAATACAGAGATAGCAGGAATGAAATAAGAATGTGTGTATGTGCGTAGTGGGTTTATATTAGATGGATGGATTTAATGGGGTGAAGACGATACTAAAGGCAAACGAGTGAGGGAGAAAGAGAGAGAGGATGGAGAGGACTGGGAATTCCATTGAGGTGAGCTGTGTGTAGGAGTAAGAGTAAAAGTAGTTTCGGCTGACTGGAGAAAGGCGGAGAAGGGCAGCAGACAGAAAAAAGAAGGAAAAAAAGAGGAGAGATGATGTAAATACAACATTGATAAAGGAACATTTTTTAGAGTAACTGATTGCACATATCAACATTCCACATAATCAGAGAATAGTATACCAGTAAAGAGTGCTGTAAGAAAACAAGAAAATTAAAAGAAACCAATTTAGGTAATCTGGTGACAAAAACTCTCCTCTTGCTATTTGTAGTTGAATTCATTTCTCTATGCCTCTTCTATCTCTCTAGCCCAATGCCCACGTACAGAGTGGATGCCGACAAAGGTTTTAATTTTTCTTTGGCTGATGATGCGTTCGTGTGTCAGAAAAAGAACCACTTCCAGGTCACTGTGTACATTGGCATGTTGGGAGATCCCAAATATGTGAAGACCAGCGAAGGGCTGCAACCAATTGAATGCTTCTACCTAAAACTTAATGGAGTCAAGGTGAGGAGGGATGAAGAACTACTCTAAAAAGCCAATGGCTCTGTTTGTTGCTTTGAGTACATTCAGTTAAGTGTCATACTATATTTGTTCTGTAGTGATGTAAATGGTTATAATCATGAACTAATAACTAATTAATTCGTTGTATAAATAAAAAGGTTTACTTCTTAGATGAATAATTGTTTAGGTTAATTATATATTGATAACCTGAAAAAAAATAATCTGTTCCAAAAATATCCTGACTCTACAGTTAGAAGCCATGAACCAGACCATCAATGTGGAGCAGTCTCAGTCTGACCGCAGCAAGAGGCCATTTAAACCTGTACTGTGAGTTTCCTGTTACAATATCATGCCTACAATACAGCAGGAGTTATTTCTTGTTACAAGGTCTCTTTTTTTATCCTTTATTGAAGTAAATTACTTACAATTACTGGTGTTTGTATGGTTTTTAAATACATGCCTTCTAGGGGAAGCAAATATGTAACGGTAAATCACACAGTCAGTACCTTGCCGCAGTAATGTGGCCTTAAGTTAGAATAGTTGTTGAGATGGAGTAGAAGCCTGAAGTGCATATTGCTGTTGTTTTCTATAGGGTTACTTTGCCCCCAGAACAAGTAACCAAGGTAACAGTGGGTCGGCTGCATTTCAGTGAGACTACAGCCAATAATATGAGGAAGAAGGGCAAGCCAAACCCTGACCAGAGGTATAAATCACACCTACACACACACACACACACACACACACACACACACGTTTACACCTAATCATGTACATTCACTCACATACCACAGTATGTCAGCCTGCTGCACACATGATTCAACTCAACGCTATAGCCAGGACAGTCAGTCAGCAAAACTAGCATGACTGAGTGAGGCCTATGACTTAGCTGTGTTTGTGTGTGTATAGGTACTTCATGTTGGTGGTGGCTCTCCAGGCTCAATCACACAGTCAGAGCCATACGGTGGCAGCTCAGGTGTCTGAGAGGATCATCGTCAGGGTAACCGCTGTCAGTCTGGCTGTGTCTGTCTGACCAACCTCCTCTTCCCAATGTCTGTCTCTTTGTGTCAGTTACCTTATCCTGATCAGTTACCTTTGTCCCATGTGGTTTCTCCATGCTGACACCACACTATACTTTATTATTATCATTATCATTATTATTATTATTATTATTATTATTATTATTTTTAGTTTGTGTTTCTCACAAACTGTTTTTCCTCATTCATTCATTTTCAGTAAGTGCTTTATCCTGGTCAGGGTTGCAGTGGATCCGCACCTGAATGGGATGCCAGTCACACACCACTTACATGTTTTAATTAGTATGCTGGCCAGGAAAATTCATCATTCTGTTATTCTTAGTTTTATTTATTTTATTATTAATCTATCTGAAAATGTAAAACTTCATCACACTCTGCAGCTCTTGATGTAGAACCACTACATCAACAACTTTGCAGTGATATAAATTCCACACCAGGAAAGCATGGCTGTGCTTTTCAAACTGATCAGACTTACCAACCAACAGAAAAGATGGGGGCCGTTGTGTTTATCTTTCACACTGTTAACCCAAACCCAAAATAACACACACATTTAAATATCCAATTCCCTTCTCAAACCATCAACTTCAATAAACTTAAACCTTTTACTTTTTTTGTTTTATTTTTTATAAGCTCACCTAACAACCTGCATACTTTTAGAGTATTAATTCAATCATCATACATAGACTATATGGCTAAAGGTTTATGGTCACCTGACCAGCACACCCCTGTATGGGCCTTCCCCAAACTGTCATTCTGCACACAATTGTATAGAAACTCTTTATAAGCTGGAGCATTACAATTTCCCTGAACTAATATATGCTTGTTGAGAATCCCATACTTTCCCAAATCCTTAACTCTCTCTGTTTCAGGTGTGCTTTATCATAGCTGACCCAATGCTCTGACCCCAGCTTCCTAACAAGCTGGGATATGTGAAGAAAGTATTTCATCATACTGTAATGTATATATTACAGATAAAAGCTTCTTCTTCTTCTTCTTCTTCTTCTTCTTCTTTTTCTGGGAAGGCTTTCCACTAGATTTTGAGCATGGCTGTGGGAATTAGTGCTCATTCAGCCACAAGAGCATTAGTGAGATTAGGCACTGATGGTGTGTGAGGAGGTCTGGGGTGCAGTTGGTGTTCAGTTCATCCCAAAGGTGTTCAGTGGGGTTGAGGTCAGGGCTCTGTGCAGGACACTCGAGTTCTTCCACTACAAACTTGGCAAACCATGTCTTCATGGAGCTCGCTTTGTGCACAGGGGTATTGTCGTGCTGGAACAGGTTTGGGCTTCTTAGTTCTAGTGAAGGGAAATTGTAATACTTCAGCATACAAAGACATCCTGTACAATTGTGTGCTTCCAACTGTGTGGTAACATACATATGTGGGAAGGCCCCCATATGGGTGTGATGGTCAGGTGTCGACAAACCTTTGGCCATATAGTGTATCAAAAGAACCCAATTCACCAAACAAAGAACAATATATCAAGTTAAAATAGCCTCCAGACTCAAATGCACTCACTTTTAAAAGTGTTTAGCTAATTTGTTCACAAACTTTAGTCATTCAGTTACTATTATTGTTTAGTTTAAGAAGTTTCAATTATGAAATTGCTTGATGTATGCATATGTCTTGAAAAAGTGTTGTGATGTAAATGTGCAGCTTATAGTTAACAAAATATATACTCTAACAGTGCCTGTATCAAAATGTTTATTTCAATCATGTCAGTTAAATATCTCTCTCTCTCTCTCTCTCTCTCTCTCTCTCTCTCTCTCTCTTTCACACACACACACACACACACACATCTCTTTCTCTGACAGGCGTCTAATCCAGGTCAGTTTGAGAGTGACAGTGAGGTATTGTGGCAAAGAGGTCAGTTGCCTGATTCAGTGTACCACCATGGCCGAGTGGGCATCAACACTGATCGACCTGATGAGGCTCTGGTCGTCCATGGCAACCTGAAGGTCATGGGTTCCCTGGTACATCCATCTGACATCCGCGCCAAGGAGAATGTGAAAGAAGTATGTGTTTTTATGCACAAACTCATGGCCTCAATTTTCTACTTTAATACTTAGCACCATCTCATCTTGAGTGCCTTATTGTAGGTGGACACCACAGACAACCTAAAACGAATCTCTCAGATGCGGCTGGTGCATTACCAGTACAAGCCTGAGTTTGCTGCCACTGTGGGCATTGAGAACACTGCAGAGACTGGTAATTGCTTATACTCTGTAAAACCCTCTGTGCATGGTTATTGATGTTTTTTCTAATGCAGATGTATATCTACACCTTAACCATAACTCCTTATGCAAATAGTATTTCATACATCTAATACAGCTACTGTGAACATGTGTGTATGCCAGGAGTCATAGCCCAGGAGGTCCAGCAGATCCTTCCAGAAGCTGTGAAAGACGGCGGAGATGTAGTTTGTGCCAATGGAGAGACCATTCCTAATTTACTGGTAGTCAACAAGGTATTCAAACAGAAACATTATTCATTATTCATTCATATTTACATAAACAAGTACATTCATATGCTGCTGTGTATAGAATAGAGGTGTAGGATTAAGTCCTTTGACTGTGTCTGTTTCTGTCATTGGTTGTAAGAGGGCAGTAGATTAAGTCCTGCAATTTTGTACTTAGTCCTACAGTGGGGTCCAAAAGTCTGTGACCACTAGTGAGAATACTTCTATTTTGCATTCTTTTCTAATTTAATACAAACATTTTTCATTATAAATTATATTATCACTAAATACTTGAGTGAAATATAGAATCTTAGAAATATTTATGTGAATTTCAGAATTTTCTTAGTATTTGGTACACCCCCTGTTGCTTTAATGACAACAGTTGAGCTGACGTACCTCAGGTTTCTGTAAAAATTGATGATCTATGTTAGATCAAATTCATCTGAGCACACGCTTCAATGGAGGAGATAAGAATCATCAGGAAAATCTGACCTTTGTACAAAGGAGTTAACATGGTCAATATGACAAATTTGCTTAAATTTGAATAGTGACAGAAATAGTGCAGAAAATATTGCTCATGTTCGTTCTTTGTTTTAAATGTTTCAAAATTCTAAAATGTCTATACCCCACTGTATATTCAGGAAGAACATTTCAGTGACAAATACACACTGAATGTTGTATGTGTGTGTGTTTCCCATAGGATCGCATTTTTATGGAGAATGTCGGAGCAGTGAAAGAGTTGTGTAAACTGACCGATAATCTGGAAACTCGAATCAATGAGCTTGAACGGTGGAGTCGCAAACTTGCTAAACTACGACGCCTTGACAGCATGAAGAGTACTGTCAGTGGGGGTACAATTAGGTGTGTGTGTGTGTCTATGTGTGTATACAATTAGCACATGACGTTAGGCATTTAATCCAAGTTCTGAAAGAAAATGTCTGAGTGTGTTTGTGTTGGTATGAGAATAAGCACAGTTTCTTTTTATTTCAGCCTAACAGGAAGTTACTTTAGCAGAACAGGAAGTGGTCCACTTAAGAAGAAAGCAGCCAAAACAGGAAATAAGGTATGAAGCTTTCTGTAACAGTTGACCTATCCAGAGAATTACAAATAATTAGGTGTTACATAGCATAAGATGGAGTGTAGTCTAGGGGAACCCATGTCCAACCCACAGCACAGGTGAGAAGGCGTGTTTAGTAGCTAGATAAAATGTAACACACTATGTTGTTCATTACTAATTAATAAAAAATTAAAATCAGCAGCTAAATTATCAAGATGTTTTTCCATTACTTTTTCCATTACTTTTTACTTCACTGTATTACAAAGCATATGAGTGAAGTGACATTTGTTATTCATAAGCCAATGAGCTTTAAGAGAGCAGTGGTTTCTATTAAGGAGTGTGTGGACTGCAGGAGTGTGTGGATGCAGCTAGAGTTTATCCAGCTTTAGTGAACTGTTCAGTGGAAGGGTTCGAAAGTTATCCACAAGGCTGCAGACAGTAACGGCACCTATTTGAGATGCAAAATGAAATGCTATAGAACAAGAGAGAGGTTAAAAGCTTTGGTTTTTATTTGCAGAGTGCAGTTCCAGAGCAGGGCTGTTTGAGTCACAGGTTCCTGCAGGGTACCATACTGGCCCTGGTCATCATCATGGCCTTCAGGTGAAAGAGGAGAATGTCCTCCTAATGATAATGAGATAAATGTAAAATGTAATGTCCTATTACCTCTGTAATTCGCACTGGATGCCAGATGCCATAAATGTAAATGTAAATTAACTGTAATGAGAGAAACAGCCAAAATGAACACTTTGTCTTAACTTCCTCTCTCTTTTTTCTTTCCCTAGCGTCATCTCAATGTCCATACTGTATGTGCTAAACATGCATCAGCACAGCACCATGGCTGAGGCGGAGAGGTATGTATATGTCAGAGCTTGACTACTATGCTTAAAAAAATAAAGGTTATAGATGCAGGGAATCAATTGTGAATTCATCTTTAATTCTTGATTTTGTGTGTGGTCCAAAAAGGTGTATTTGCCCTACTGAACACATTGCCTCTTGTGAACCAGCGGAGCGTTTATTAACATCTAGAAATTGCAAAAAGATGATCATGTTTTAGTCATTTACCTAAAATAGTACTTAGGTTAAATAACCAGATTATTTAGATTTACTACATTTGGTTATACTTTATATAAGCCTGGTCATTATGTAGTGCAAAATATCTGTTGTTCTGGCACATCAGAAAAGCTTTTGCCCTATCGTCAGGAGATCACGAGTTTGAATTCTGACTCTGCAACAGCCATCTGTGGTGAGGCGTCAAGAGAGCAAAATTCAAAATTGGCATACTCTTTTGCCCCTGTCACTCACAGCAACACTAACCAATCATGGGTGCATGTGAGCTCATGTATGCAGAAGAGGGCAAATAGCACTTTCTGTGATGCAGCTCTAGCAGCAGTTCAAAAAGATGCAGTAGCTGGCTTTACATGTCTTGGAGGAAGCATGTGTTTGCGCTCACCCTATGGTCATATGATAGGGAAGAGCTAGCTGGTGGGTGGGAATTGGCAAGTTCAAATCACATATCACCTTAACGTCTGTAAGGTGTCATTTTTTTCCTTTCTCATCTTCTTGAATGTATAAATGTGCATAAATTAGATTTTCTGTCCTCTCTCATTCCCTTAGTATTTCTCTCTCATTTGTAGTGCTATGTCCTCCTGTGTTTTCTCCATCTCCTGGATGCGCTTCTTCACTGCCACTGTCACTTTCTGTCCATCCATGTGTTTATGGTATGCTTTCTGTTTTTCCTTCCATTTTCCTGTTTTCCTGTGCCCTTTTTCCAATACAGACTTGGGTATTCCTAGGCTCATTCCTTCTCAGAGCTATCAGATAATCAGTTTATTAGTTATGATACAGTATATACAAACATCAAACATACATATTCTTCACCACAGATTCAGTCATATTGCAAGCATTAAAGGAAAGCGTATTGAGTCTCTTTGGTTAGCTGGGCTTTCTAAGGAGCAACTGTGGCCCTGTTCACACCTGGTAGTAGCATCCGTCTCGAGTGATCCGATCGCAGGTGTACAGTGAAACTCATAACCATTCACACCTGGCATTATGAGTGCATCTCTAGTGACCATTTGCGTTCATATTTCATACATCATTTCCTCTGGAGGAAGCCTGTTGCGCACATTTAATACAGCAGCCTTCTGCTGCATTTGTTTTCAGGCAGAATTGTCCCGCAAATCCTATTTTATGTACATTTTCGGGCTGTAACTTCTAAATGAATAGCAGATGAGAAAAGCAGCCGCTTTCATTTCTGTGCAGCAGAAGTACAGCAGAGAGGTATTATCAGTGGATAGCGGAGAGATATTATCAGTTCAGAGCAATTTCCAGTCTCGCAATGATTACGTATCTTCCGCCTAGGGCAATTACGCAATCGATTAGGTGGCCATTCGTTGATGTTAGTGACACATTGAGATGCATTTGTGTTCACATTACAAATGTTATATGTCAATATGTGTCCCAGACCACCACTTCGAGACGCATTTGACCCTGTTCACACATGTACTTTCTAGCTCTGTCCACTTACGATCCAATCACCCAGGACACATGTTAATTGCAATTGTGAACGAGACCTTTGATACACAACTTTGATGCCCTATTTAAGTTTGATTCCTGCCTATTCATGGCTGGATGTCAACGAGAGTATAGCTTGTTTGACAAATGTTTTGAAAAGATGTGGTGGCTGGTTGTAAAAAAGCAGGTTTAGCCTATAGCCTCCTGAGTTGGGAGCCATTGTGTGGTGACTCAGTTAACAGGTAAGACTTACCTACAATTAAACTGGGAGAAAACTGGACACAAAAAGAACCAAAAGGTCTCCTTGGTTGATTTATTGATTTTGCATTCTACAAAATGATATTTATTCATATGACACAGATCCACTGCTTGGATCAGCCAGAATGTTTTTTTCCTGTACCATGTATGTACACAATATGTAACATATAGGACATGCTGTATTCTTTACAGATACTGAGTGACTGCCCTCTTTCTTTCTCTGTCACTCAGGACTCACTCTGCTCTTGGCTCATCTAGTAAAGCAGTTTATTCACCCCCCATCTCTACAATCTCTTCAGGTGCCAAATAATTACAGTATATGTTCAATTTTAGATGTATACAATGTAAGGTACATATTTAAGCCATGAGTTGAAAGATTATTCTTTTGAAAAAAAAAATGCCTGTAACTGTCTCTCATAGACATAGGCACCACCACTTCAACTGTGCCTAATCGTTTCATCTGCTGCCCTCCAACACCTGCCGTGAACAACCAATCAGCTACTGTCAGCCTGCAGCCAAGCACCAACCAATCCATGTCAGGTAATGCGAGGCCATCCCACTTTCTAAAGCTGTAAAAAAAAAACAAATTACCGAATTCTGAATATCTGTTCCAAATACCCATCTGTCTATAAATACAGGGTATTTAATTGTATTTCAGTGTAACAGAATGAATAAATGAGAGTGATTGACATGGATCCCACACCCCAGCTTTGCCCTTGGTGGAAGTGTAGTGCTGTATTCAGCATGTCTGTGGCCCGGGCTTGTTCTCTGAATTACACTAAACCGATTGTGTAATGAGGAAACTCATTCATGCTTTCACGCCATCAGTCTTCTTTCATTACATATTCTCTATATAATTAGCTCCTACACAAAAGCATCATTCTCAAAAAGGCTGAAAACATTCATTATCAGTGTATGCGATGGTATGCTTAATTTCTCTGTGTTTCTGTCTTTCTCTCCCTCTTTCTTCCTCACTCTCTTTACTCTTAGACTCCAGTAGTCCTGCTCCCACCATGGTCAGTATAAATAGGAAGGCAAAGTCTCGTGGGTTGGATAAAGACAGCAGGAGTAGAAACAGGCTGAGTCACACTACATCCCCTCTCTCCCTCAGCAAGTCCAAGAAAATCCCTCTACCCTCAGATATGGACACGGGAGGCAACAGTAACCGTCTGCCCGGGCCACGCAGGCAGCGCAGCACACACACTCAGGGTATCTTTGTTTTATAGTTAGGCACACATATAGACACATGCAGGCATGCACACACAAACACACACACAAACACACACACACAAACATATATAATTATAATACATCTGGGCTTTGTATAAACAGTTATTCCATTTAATGTCATTAGTGGTCTCAAGCTGCTTTTTCACCCGCAGTTGGACATTTCCTGCCATCCTTAAATGAATTTTACATTGTCGAAACTAATCAGGAATTGAAGACACTGAACTGTGCCTCATCACACAGTTGCAGGTATGTACATACATTTGTCTTCATTCATTTTATACTCTGTTTCAAACCCTGACAGTTACTGCCTAATCGTGTTTAATATGTCCACACTGCAATATTTTAAACATAGTCAGTTTTGTCTAGTATTTCCTATTATAAGATTACAATAAACCAAATATAAGAATATTATACTTGCCAATAGAACAAGACTATTTCAAGCTTGAAATAGTTAGTCTTATATTTGGTTTATTGTAATATTAGCTAAATATGACTATATTCAGGGTGTTTCTACTTGCCAAGACATCATTTATTGCAAGGCATCATCAATCCTGTGGTTATTCAGTGCGTTGGTATGTTTTACCTATGTTTTGAGATATTATTAACAACAGTATCTCTCCATTCCTGCATATTTCTTCTGTCCGTAGCTACACTTTATTTCTGCACAGGAGTCAAAATTCATCTATGAATCACATCACTCTACATATGAGGTCAGTGCATCTAGCTGTTTAAATTAGTGTTATTTTTTTTACTAGTCGAACAGTAATTCAAAAAATAGTCAACTTGTCATCTTTTGCATAGTTAAAACAAAAACTGTTTCAGGACATCCCTATTTTTAGGCTGGTTTATTTGTGGAACAAAAAACACAGAAAACTGCACTTCAGTTAACAGCCACACACACAGACTACAGATGAAATATCCAGCTGCATGCTTTTTAAGTCTACACTCTTGTTGACGAACATGTATAAATGTGCAAAATAATAACTGTTTATCATATTACCAATTCTTAAAATGCACGCTTCTGGATGAGCGTGCAATTCCACCATATTCAACACCAGACTCAGTAGCGTCCAAAAACAAGTAGTTCAGCCTCTTTGAGCTGGCATGCACTACTGATCTGTCACTAAACTCACTGAGTGAAATTGAATACTGACGTGCAACCCGTGGCTCTGAAAGCGCTCTTTCATACAGCGCTGGTCACAAAGGAATTCACTATGCCACAGTACAAGTATTTTATTTAAATTTTATTTAGCATTAAACGACAATAAAAATAACTGTAGGAGAAGAGGGATTTAAAAATACCTCTCCGCTTCATGCAAATTGATATTAAAGTGTTAATGGTCCATTAAAGCAAAAGAAATTTTTTAAAAAATTTTAAAAAGACTTTTCCCAGCATAGTCGTGTTCAGTTGACTGTAGAATTGGCTTCATTTGGTCTGTAATATTTTCAGACTAACAAAGTACATTTAGCCTGCTATCTTTACCTTACTGTCCTTACTGTGTGCTTCATTGTTTTTTTCTTTCCACTGATTATTAGACAGCACCCCACAGCTGTAACTAGTGAATATATTAGTCTTATAGTTTATACAGCCCCTAATGTGTGCAGAGCCTAGCACACTCACAGATGTTTGCTCTTCGTTTAGGTTCTCTGAAATTGTGTGGGTGTGGCAGTGTAGTGTCACTAGAGGGCGTCTTTGCCCAAACCACACAGAGACTGATTTTTCTGTAAGCAAAGGTGCCTTCACAAAGGTAAAAGATTGTTGATTTTCCTATGATGTGTATTAAATATAAAATGCTATTGAATTTCTATTTTTAAAAATATTTTAAAATTAATAAAAAATTTTACTTTTTAGGGGACCAGTCACTTGTGGTCCGTTCCGCTGGCATCCGTCCAACATGTCGCCTACCATTTCCGGGTGTCCATCTATGTAAGTACACATTATATAATCCCTGTCTCTGTCACTCTGGGTACTTTGAAGAAACATGCTGCTGACCCACTCTTCCATTTCCACAGGGTGAGATAGGCTGCTCTGGGTCTGAAGAACAGAAGATGCAGGACACTACACCATTCACTGATTACTATTTTCTCATCCAAAGCAGATGCACTTAAAGGGGAGTGTCTAAAACACCAAATATTGGTTTTCTCCCATACACCCTTTATACCATTTTCATGACTGCTATTTTCATTTGCGATGTTGTAGCATGGGAACCTCTCTTCAGGAAGTGTTTTACAATAACAGAATGTGATAGAAACTCCACTGTCAAAACAAATATGCCTTTTTACCTCTAAGAAGTATCTGACTCCATGACAAGATTACCCCTGCCCCACTGACACTGCATACACTAATGATAAAAAAAGTACTATATTACTTTCCTTGTCCCAAGGGTACATCTTTTGAACCTTTAGTGTGTATCATTCACCTGAAAATGTGAATATGATTACCTTTAAACATGTTTTATGTTACAGAATTAAAGACCACTATTTTATCTTTAAGAATAAAAACTATAAATGATTACATGCATCTTCCCAGGTATGAGATACATACTAGATGAACAAAAGATGTGTACCCCATTGACAATGAAAAGTTTGATTGAATACCTTCTTTGCTTAGAGTGCAAATCATTGTGTAATACACTCTTGTGCAAAAGGAAAACAAATGGGCCAAACAAAAATGGCAAATTATTAAGCTTTTAATGGTCTTAACAACAAATCATTGGTCAGGAAATGAGCAAGAATTAAACAAATAGATAAAGGAAGTTAGTATGGGAGCTTTTCCCTTTGATTTCTTTAAATGTTTAAGCCTTGTGGTCCTTGATGGGCTGCATCAGGTGTGGCAGAGAACCAAATAATGACTAAACTTTTAAGAAAAAAAAAATCCTAGAAGATATTTTTGGAAAATTTTGTACACCCAGACATGTGTTAGTTTGAATTTGACATCAAACATTTTAATTATTATCAACATTTTACCTTTGTGTACAGGAAGACTATATAAGTGAATTTCCCTGTTTCTAGATTTCCCCCAAACAAAAAGTTCACTGCAGCAAAAGGAAACGAGCAAATGGTTCGAATTTGGAGCAAATTTTTTTTTTTTTTTTTGCCCAGGAGGGTATGCTCATGATTTGCACTCCTTTCTTAAGTGTAACTCCATACAACGTAGAAGAACTACTTGGATAAATGGCTAACTTCCTGGATGATTTTTTTAATCATGATTTAACTATGTATTTGGAATGCAATACCCACCGTCTCAAAAGATATATTTCTTTTTTTTGTGATGCTTGTGTTTGTTACATTGCAGTCGTTGACTTGGTACAATTCTTGTTAAAGAAAAGAAATTAGGTGCAAAATATTTTTGAGGTGAAAGCATCACGTGGTACCATATCTAGACCTTGAAGATGTCAGTCTCTGAGCCGCTGAAGCCATACTATTATAGTATAGAATGAATCACTGGACCTTAAAGGAAATCACTGGATTTAATAAAAAACTGGAACACACTGGAACAAGCCCACTCAATGTCTACTGTCTCAAAAACACTGGATTATTATGGTATATGGTTTAATTATGAAATAGTTATTTCTTTGTTAAAAGAAAGGAACATATTTCCTTCATTTTCTAAAAAAAATGCAACTGTGTTCAAATGGGTAAATAAATTAAATACTTGTCAATATAATTGTAAAAATTGTTTTTTTCATTGTTTTACTACTTGTAAGTGTTATTAATTTCTTTAGATTTCTCATCCATTTATAAACACATTTGTGGATGTAACCACCTTTTCCTGACTTTCTGTTTAATTTTTTTTCAATCCCTTTATCATTTTAGCAACTTTCCATTCCAAAGTTGTGTTTTTCTGAAAAAAAAAAAAAAAAAAAAAATTGTGCATGTAGCACAAAGACAAAGCATCTTCTATCTTTATGTAAACCTTTTAATTCAGCACTATTTTTTATCTAGATTTTTGCTCTTGTTTTTTTTTTTATGCTCTTAGGATTAATGTATAAATAACGTGTACTACAGATTCTAAAGATATGTATGCAATATTTTCAAGCAATAAACTAAGCCATAGTAGACCGTCGAGGGATAAGCATGAAATAAGTCCTGAAGCATGCAAATGATGCCTATTGGATGACCACAATGAAATGGCACTATGAATATGTGATGACAAATGTATTTTTCTAATCCTGGATATTTACTTAACTAACAGAATGTCTGAAAAGTAATCAATAGTGATCATTTTCAACTGTAATAAGAGAGGGAACGGTGCAGATTATTGATAAAAACCATTGGGAGTTTTACACAGCAGCAGTTTTACTGTCCAGTGCTCTTACCGGTAAATACAATAGGCAGCTTCAGACTATGCACTGTAAATAATATTATATTCTAATGTCTTCATGTACACTCAACTGCTTCTAATGTTCTAGTGAGAATGCAGTGTGATTGTTTTTTTAGTAACAGAGTTGTGTAGTAATCAACATTCATTATGTCCATTACTTTTTGTCTCTTTTTTTTTTACCCATAATTTTAATGTTGTAATAATATGTAACTTAAATTCAGTATATTAATTATAGTCACACTGGATTTGTGTCTGTAGTGATTATAAACTCTCAGATATACAAAAGTATTGTTTTTATTTGTTGTTATTTCATCATTAGTACAATTAAAAAAGTCCATCTATTGTTTATATATATATATATATATATATATAAACTTGTGGCTTAAAGCCCAGTGTGCACTAAAGTGTAACCAAAATTGTTTGTTTGAGCACTTCTTACTCATATCCATTTGGCCTTTTTAAAATTTCGAAATCCTTTAGTTTTGTCACTCATTTCATGACCACTTTAATTATTTGCATTCTTATGATGAAAGTGTACTGACTCTGTGTAATGAATGCATGCAAATATGATTAAATGTTTCTGAAATTGTTTATTTATTTGTGTATTAATATTCTGTATGTGTGTATTAGTATTCTGCAATGATTTATCCTTTTCATCCTTAATTGAGATTACACATAGGTCTGTCCCATATTTTAGCTTGACTGCTATATTCAAAATACAACAATAACAGCCAAACCACTTAAATAATGTAAGATCTAGAAAACATAAACTCAAAAATCAGAATATAATCTAATTGTAATTTCATAATCAATCAGTTTAATAAACCTATTTCTAGACATTTTTTATTTCAAGCTTAAATTTGTCATGTTCTACTGACAGATTATTTGTATGTACTTTTTATACATATACACTATATAGCCAAAAGTATTTGGATGCCTGACCATCACACCCATATGTGGTTCTTCCCCAAACTGTTGCCACAAAGTTGGAAGCATACAATTGTGTAGAATGTCTCTGTATGCTGTAGCATTACAATTTCCCTTCACTGGAACTATGAGGCCCAAACCTGTTCCAGCATGACAATGCCCCTGTGCACAAAGCGAGCTCCATAAAGACATGGTGTGTGAAGGTTGATGTGGGAGAACTCGAGTGTTCTGCACAGAGCCCTGACCTCAACCCCACTGGACACCTTTGGGATGAACTGAAATGCCAACTGTGCCCTAGATAATTTGGGACATTGTGAAAATGATTCAATTATAAACAATATATATATACTAAGAAAGGCATTCATCCAAGCCAAGATGCCTTAATTTTGTCAGTACTAACAGCAGTAATGGCAAAATAGGAGAAGAGCTGTTAATATGAATGTACTGTACAGTTTAACTTGGTGCAACTGATTAAGGAATAAAACACTTGTGTGGCTCTACGAAATTAAAACTATGGTAGACATTGACTAACATGTCATCAGAAGGGGGTCTGTTTATTTGCTTTACTCAAAAGAAGGGGTCCATAGATGCAAAATAGGCTTGAGCATGCTGGTTTAGCTGATAGACTCATTTGTGGTCTTTGACTGCCATCTATCTGTCAAATAATGCAACAATTTATAAAACTTTCCAATTTACTTTTGAGATAAAAACTCCCAACAACTTCATAATATTGTTATTGTATATACAGGTTATGAAATGCATCGTTTTGAAAGGCTCCGTTTTAAAAACAGTCAGAGGAATGAAAAAAAAAAAAGGCCACAGAAGGGGAATGCTTGTTTATTTAATTAATTAATAGTTTAAAAATGATTAGATAGATTTACCAGAACTGGCACAACATTATACATGCATTGTGTAAATCTAATAAAAGTAAAAATTTATTATTGGCCTATCAATTTTATGTAGGTGAAACATATTCATATGTGTTGCATTCATACTATATTATATATTTCACAGAATACACATTTATCATTTTTGGGTACTTTATCCACAAAGCATAAAACACTTAAATTTTTTTTAAAAAAAGCATAAAACATGTGTTCAAAATTGTATTAAACAACACATATTGACCAACCCGTAAGTGCTACACCTGTCTGACATTGCATTGCTTATATAATTAAAAATGATGATTTGGCAAAAAGAGCAAGAAATTTTATGATCTTTTACTATTATTATTTTTAAAACACTGTTACAGAAATAAATGGCTAGTGTATCATAAATTTATTTATAAAAATATTTATTAATAGCTTAAATTCATTTATAATAATCTATATATAATCTACTGCTTATATCTAGTGATGTAGCAGTTACCACCTCCATTCTACACCCCACATGCACCATCTGTCTTTTTATTAGCCTATAGATAATTAACCTACACAAGACCACACATCATAAATCACAGGACAAATATTTTATTATTAATTTAAATTTTCTTTTGTCAAATAATCATAGGCAACTCCCATAAAAAGAATCTAGCAGCCCTGGAAGTTAAACAGGGGAATACTATAATTACAATATTTGTATCAAAATGAAGAACTGCAGGCTGCCTACTGTATGTTTTGTTTAAATTTGATTTTACTTTTTCATTTCTGCACAACCATCTATGAGGACAGTGGGATAGTGTTTCTGTAGCTCAATACCATCCCGTAGACATGTACATTTTATCTATCTATCTATATATCTATCTGTCTGTCTATCTGTTTATTCGTTCGATCATTCATTCATTCATTCATTCATTCTTTAATTCATTCATCAATTAATACTATCTTTTTTTTGCAATATACAGCTAAGTCGGGGGGGTCAAATTTAATTTCTCCCTGGGCCACATCAATAGTTTTGTCAGACCCCGAAGAGCTGTAATCTAAAGCTATTACATTTTTTAATTATTTAAAATATTCTATCATTTAACATCAATAGCCTAGGATCTAAAATATTAAAATAGGATGTTTCTAAGAAAAAGAAGAGCTAACAGAAACTATTAAAGTATATGCACTATTAGGCTGATAATAGTTACACTATATGGCCAAAAGTATGTGGACACCTGCCCATCCCACCCATATGTGCCCATTTAAAAACAACGGGCATTAACACAGAGTTGACCCCCACTTGGTCCCAGTTATAATAACCTCCACACTTCTGGAAAGGTTTTCCAATGGATTTTGGAACATGGCTTTTGGAATTGCAGAAAAAAAAGAGCACTGGTGAGGTCAGGAACTGATGGCAAGTGAAAAGACCTGGGGTGCAGTCGGTGTTCCAGCTCATCCCAAAGCTCAGTTTTCAGTGAGGTCAGGGCTCCGTGCAGGTCAAGTTCGTACACATCAGGCAAACCATGCCTTCACTGAGCATGCTTTGTGCACAGGAACATTGTCATGCTGGAACAGGTTTGGGCCTCATAGTTCCAGTGAAGGGAAATTGTAATGCTACAGCATACGGAGACATTCTAGACAATTGTATGCCTCCAACTTTTGTGCCTGCAACAGTTTGGGAAAGAACCACATATGGGTGTGATGGTCAGGTGTCCACAAAATTTTGGCCATATAGTGTTATACTAATTCAAGGTTTTTGGGTTTTTTTTGCATTCCTTTTTTTTTACATTCCTTCATTTAATCACATTCTATTGGTTACCAGCTGCTGTTGTGAGAAACAGGATTAATGAACTGGGATCATGTATTTTTCTTATATCTGTTGAAAGCTACTAGCAGGAGAGCTATAAGCACAGAGGTATGGAGCTGACAGCTGGTGACATAGCCTGCTGGAGTTTACTGCAGTAAGTGGAAAAGAAAAATAGATCAAGATTTATAAGTTTAGATGGAATTTTCCCCTATTATTAACATTATTTTAATCATTTTAGTTGAGCTGTCATAAAGGTATTTTATAGCAGTGTTATTAACTCTTAAACAGGCAAGAGTGGAAAATGATTAGCAAACAATCATTTCATATCACTTTTTATATCATTTGGACTTAAGTAAAACATATCCAAAGGAATTTTTGATATATCTGATATATTTTGGATTTTATGAGTTGTATCACCCAGGATACGTTGCCCTATGAAGGTACAAAAAAGTCAGTCATCAATATTTCTGTTTTATTTGCTGCAAAAAAATATGAGTTTCTGACTTGCCCTCTTACTTTAAAACATGTGATACACATTTATTCATTCATTTCAAACAGTGTACACAACAGAGTTCATCCAAGTGAAGAACAACCAATTATCAATGCCTGTTACAAGTAACAATAAACGTCTATTTTTAATTAAGATTGAGCAGTTTAACAGTGGATGTGATGAATAAACAGGTAGGTTCTCAGTAATAAACACACAAACAGACATTTTTGAATTCATTTCAACAAAAACAGTGAACAGGGACTTCTGTTTCATTTTTCATGGAAGCTTTGAAAGCAATTTCGTGGGTTTTTTCCCAGTGACAATGCACAGACGAACTCCACATTTCTGACATGAGATGCTTGTCTGTCCATCTGCACACAACCTACATCTACCCTTGTCAGAGAACACTGGGAAGTGTTCGACCTTGTCGTACTGAATGTCATACACAGGTCTCAGTGTTGTTGGTCACTGAATGGATTTGGTGGGTCTATCATCCTCCCTTCCCTTTGAGGGCCTTCGTGTCTTTTTTCCACCATGAATGACTGCATCTGCAACTTCCAGCCTGAATGTCTTCAGCTTCTTATGTTTTTGCTCACCCAGTCCCTGTGCATCTCTGCGATACAGGAGCCATCCATTGTTTATGGCTATATCAGCCATCTGCAAAAACAAACTCATGCACCACCGTGATTTTGCAGGGGTACGGTACAAGGCCACCATTATGTCGGCCAGGTCAACAGTGTACTGTGTAACAATGTTCAGACAGGGGACCCCAACTCATCTCCTCTCTTCTTTAGAGAAACGCTTGACCTCTTTCACTGGACTTACAGCCGCACAGGAGCTGGTTAATGTGACGCCTTTGTTGTCAACCCATTTTACAATCACCACTTTTGCCTCATTATCCACTCTGTAATCAAAGCTGGCCCTTCCTTGTTTAATGAGAGTACGGTCATCTTCCAGGGAGCATCCCTTCAGCCTGTTCTTGTGAATGGTGCCCAAACTCCACAGGCCAAGTGATTCATTCAGGAGTGCAATAAGAGGTAATGAAGTGAAAAAATGGTCAAAGTCAAAGTCCAACACATTCCGTCGGGTTCTTGATGGTCTTTCAGACCTCAACAACAACAACAAGTCCAAGTCCAAGCTCTTTGACAGGCCCCTGTTCAGTGCCAAATGTGCTCAGGAAATCGTAGACAATGCCAGACACACACACACACACACACTTCAAATGTGCTAAATAACAGCATGAACAACATATGACTTTTTTCTTTCTTCAGCATCTTAAGACAATGTTCACAATTAATATTAGCAGTTATTTTTTTTTGAAGAAAAGTAAGATTAATATATAATTATTTACCACAAAGTCAGCATGTGCTGCACCAGGAGCGGCCATGTTGGTTTTAGATCAGGCTGACTAAACAGTCACAGAAAACTTGACCTATATACTCAAAACAGACACAACTATGATAAATGATAACAGGATTGGGTGAAAAACTCTTTCTTATGCCCTCTATAAGAAACTAAAGTGTGTGTATCTTGCAGTACACGTTGCCTGTCAAAGATTGTTTGACGGTAGCTTGTACCTTAAAAATGAAAACAATCATGATTTCATTTTGATTTTGATTTTCCCACAGAAATCAATGGTACATTCAAGTGATGTTGGATCGTATTTATGAGTTGAACGCTCATGAACGCCACCACAAAGACGTAATTATGAGTGGGAAAGTCGAGATTTTCTTTGAGCTCTGGGTTTCCGAGTTTGGATGTTGTGTCAGTAAGAAAACATGGTGGAATCAGTGGATGCAAAGTCTGTAGCTGACGGTAAATTAGTTGAAATTGAATGTGTATTTAGCAGTGACAGGCTTTTTTTATTTACAATAAAACAAGCTAATTGCCTGCACAAAACATGATAGCATTGTACAGTCATGATATATGTAACAACAATGTTTACAGTGGCTTCATAAATTGATTAAAAACATAATAACCAAAACACACCTGATGCACATTCTTTGCTCATCTTCTAGAAATTGAGTTAAAAACCATTGCTGTATTTTTTTGTAGGTAATTACAAGTGTATCTGTCTGCGTCCTGCAGGATTACAAACCACGCCCACCATTACAAGTTACGCCCACAACAAATATGTAAAACATTTGTCAGGATTACAAACCACGCCCCTTACAAACCACGCCCACCATTACAAGTTACGCCCACAACAAATACGTAAAACATTTGTCAGGATTACAAACCACGCCCACCATTACAAGTTATGCCCACAACAAATACATAAAGCACAGGGTTAGGGCTGGGTTTAGGGTTAGGTTTGGGGAGAGTGGGCGTGGAAATGTTGTGTAAAGTGTGCTTTGCTGGTAGGCGTTCCTTGTAGTGGGCGTTCTTTGTAGTGGGCGTGGTTTGTAGTTTTGCAGGACGCAGACAGACCCTTCTCTTTAATTAAGAGAAGGTACACCGCCATCTCGCTCCGACCAAGTTACGACTTCCCAACTCGTAAGTACGAACTTGAACGCACAGTAATTCCTATTAGTTTCCTTTAAGACTCGAGTAGAGGAAATCTGGGGGGCGTGGCCTAATCCAGAACCCCTCTGAACCGCCCCTGACTTCCGCTGACAGGAATACAGTCACTAACAGCCAAAATTCCCCTTTACTGCTTTCATTTAACCCTGTGTGCTGACCGCAAACTGTAAGACATACTTCTCTTTTTTTCCTCTCTAACGTTCATTCCAGCGTTAACGATTATCCGTGCTTTGTGTGTGTGTGTGTGTGTGTGTGTGTGTGTGTGTGAGATTGAATTTAATTTCGCACTGATAAACTGTCATATCTCCAGTGTGTTAGGATTCCTACAAAAGGAGAGCAAAATGGTGGACTGTGGCCTGTTAACACACAACAGGGAGCCAGGTAAGCTTCAGAAATGTTGTCTTTATTTCTACACTTTTTCCATCTCTTTAAAAAACTTCATTCTCACTCACTCACTCACTCACTCATTATCATTATTATTAGTAGTAGTATTAGTATTATTGTACACTCCTTTTAACTTTTGATGCCTTTGGCTGCTTAATGTTTGTGTTGTTTTCAACAAGATTGTTCAATTTTCCCCAGCTGTAAATGAGAAATACACTTAGTCCAGTGAGTCTGCGTCGCTTTGCACTGAACAGCGGATTGGTGAGGCGTGGCTGGATTTGGGAAATGTCCAGTCCAGAAGCATGACACTGAGCTTCCCAGCACAACCACGCAGAGATGACCAGTGACTGTATCTGTGAATCATCGGTCACCATATATAAAAAAAGGGCCAAGCCCAAAATAGTGAAATATTAAGCTTTTAATGGTTTTAACAACAAATCATTGGCGAGGAAATGAGCAAGAATTAAACAAATAGATAAAGGAAGTTAGTATGGGAAGCTTTTCCCTTTGATTTCTTTAAATGTTTAAGTCTTGTGGCCCTTGATGGGCTGCATCAGGTGTGACAGAGAACCAAATAATGATTAAATTTTTAAGGAAAAAAAAAAAGAAGATATTTTTGGAACATTTTGTACACCCAGACATGTGTTAGTTTGAATTTAACATCAAACATTTGAATCATTATCATGATTTTACCTTTGCGTACAAGAAGACTATAGAAGTGAATTTCCCTGTTTCTAGCTTTTCCCCAAACAAACAGTTCACTGCAGCAAAAGGAAACGAGCAAATGGAGGCACAGGAGCTCTCAGGAGTGCATTTGTTTCATTCTTGTTCATTTTCTGAACAATGATTTGTTGTATGTCTTGGCCCGTTTGAAATGAAAATAAAAATGAACACAGCGCTGTCCTCCACCCTCAATACTATGACTGAGGTGAGACCCTTGAGCAAGGCACCGAACCCCCAACTGCTCCCCGGGCGCCACAGCAAAAAGAAAAAGGCTGCCCACTGCTCCGGGTGTGTTCACGGTGTGTGTGTGTTCACTACTGTGTGTGTGCACTTGGATGGGTTAAATGCAGAGCACAAATTCCGAGTATGGGTCACCATACTTGGCCACACGTCACGTCACTTCACGTCACTTCGTTTATTTTTTTGCCCAGTGTATACAGTCACTGGATGAGACCCAAAGCCACTATTTATTTGTTATGCGCATAAAATCACGTGGTCCTGCACGGTTTTATCCTAGGTACAGTAAGAGGAAGCTACACATTTTCTATATGCTTGGAATTGAGAATATGAGATAGGTCTGAAACAGTTAAATTTCTCTCTAAAGTCAATTTTTATATTTTAATTTTCCTTTTCAATTTTATTTTCATTTTCATATTTTAATTTTAAACAACATAGATTCTTTTAGAATGAAAAATTGTTCAGTATTTCCATTTTACTCTACATACTTCCATTGTATTTTTATCATGTTATAGCTATAAATGTCTTACAGCTATAAAAGTATCCTTTAGTCATATATTTATTAATGAGAATGTATGAATGCTTTTTGAGTGTAGTTTGAGATACAGCACGTACATTTCGACTTCCCTGATCATCCCCAACATCTAACATGCTAACATATTTAATCCTCACATTATATTTTTGATTAGATTATTATTCTTCTCAAATGACTATGTCTATAGTATATAGGCCTTTCACCATTCATCTCTCTCTCTCTCTCTCTCTCTCTCTCGTTGAGATGGATGCAGTCGTAGTTAAGGCTTTTATTAAAGAGGCAGTCAGACAAATCCAAAATGTGAATCAGGGTCAAAAACAGGAAACAGGCAGTAGTCAGGCGATGAGCAAACAGAGTACTCAGGGCTAAGGCTAAACACGAGAATCAGGAGGCTAGTGAAAGTCAGGTAACCAGAACATCAAACACGAAAACAGAAAGGCTTGGTACACACAGGTGGTGAAACACTGAACAGTACACACGAGGGTTTATATACACACACTGATTATGGGCAAACTGAACACAGCTGAGAATAATCATGACACATAAGGGAGACAACCAATGACAGGACATGGGTGGAGTTAGGACATGAATCAAAACAAAAACACACGTGGCAAAATAAACAAAGACGTGACAACACGGAAGTGCTGCGGGTGCCTAAGCGCGCTGAGAGCTTCGACACTCAGCACTCTGCGCGAGGGGGGAAATGCCTGACAGAGAGATGAACGTTCAAGGTTCGAGGTTCTTTATTTGTCATATACATAGTACATACATGTATGTATGTATAATACAAACTGGTAGGACAGCGCTTCACAGTACAGATGGATAATGATCCTATAAGTACCGCGAAAGCAACCCAAGAGCTTGGAAATGGAATGTTCTTAAATGGCTGAGTCAGTCCCCTGACCTCAACCCAACTGAGCATGCTTTTTACTTACTGAAGACAAAAGTGAAGGCAGAGAGACCTTTTTTTTACTCTGTAAAAAATGGCTGAAATTCCTAAACTGTTAATACACTATTTTTGTTAAACCCCTTGAATTATAGCTGAAAGTTTCTTTCAGTCACATCCTGATTGCTTCATTTCAAATCCACTGTGGTGATGTACAGTGGCAAAATTACAAAAATTGTGTCACTATGTATGTGTGTGTATGTATATACATATGTATGTATGTATGTATATATATACACACACACACACATCTGTGGTATATACTCCAGATGTGTGTGTGTGTGTGAAAATCCTAAGAGAAAAATGTCTTATGGAATATTTGACACTATAAGTCATATGTATGTCAAATTTGTGAGACATGAGACGCTTTGTGAATGAGGAGATAATGGCATAAAAATTTAAGCAGATATTTTTTCCTTTTATTTAGTGATGACACTCATGTATAAGTGATATTAGAGTGCTTCACGACACCATCTACAGGTGCAAAAACTTAACTACTGACCCTTTCAAGATGGAACAGAAAATCCAAGTAAGCTGGTGAATAAGAAGCCTTGTGAATTAATTGAGATGATAATTATGAGAAAATAATATAAGATAATAATTATTAAGAGGTGAAACTTCTTAACACTGTAGGAAAAACAACAGTGACTACAAATTTTAACAAATGATAAGTTTATAATAGGATATGCTCATTATCACATGGATTATTATCATACGTGAGTCTCTGTCTCATCACCTAAGGAAAAAGTCACTTACCAGAGTCTGGTCAATTTTTCACTCCTCTAATCTCTGTCTGCTGACATCAGTAAGGAAATAATCACTGATTCATTGTTGGCAAAATTTCTTTTATTAATGTCTTTTATCAGGCCATTTAAAAATTTTAAAACTTTATCGTCTGTACAATGTGTAAGCAGTCTTCTCTTTGGATGATGATGCGACAGCACAGGTGCGTCATGGACATTTTGAGAAATGGTATCTGATTACAAACTGGGTTATTTCTGTTTCGCCACAGTGTATAACTAGCAAATTGCGAGCAAATCACGCTTAGTTTTCAAGGTTTTGGATATTTTTAGGCAGACTGACTGCATTTACCACTGAGATTTTTAACAAAAGTTATGTGACCCAGCAATAGTTACATTGAAAATGTAATAGAAACATAGAAACTGAGGAAATGTAAAACAGGAAACCACAAAAATATAAATTCTCAAAGATATTACATTGTGTCCAAGAATGATTTCTACATCGGCCTTAAACCATAAGCTCTTGCATAAGCATTTGAAGACCTTAAATTAAAAAATATATATTAAGACATTTTAAAGACTTTTTAAAGATCTGGGGCAACCCTGACTGCATGTGCTTGTATCTTATATTAACTGAATCTTCTCACACCTGCTGTGGATAATCTTTCATGAAAAACTCCAGATGTGATATAAAGCTTAATTTCTGCGCTTTTGTGTTCCCACATACTCTTATTAACCTTTTATGGCTTCTGTATGTTTCCTGCTCAGTTCCCCTGAAGCACATCGAGGTGGATCTGCAGGTTCAGGGGCATGTTGCTTCAGTGACCTCCACCCTGCAGTATGTAAATGAGGAAGAGCGCCCCCTGGAGGCTGTGTTTGTCTTCCCCATGCCTTCAGGAGCTGCTCTCTGCCAATTCAGTGCCAAGATTGGAGACCAGGAGATAGTGGCTGAGGTGCAGGAGAAACAGGAGGTGAGTGAAACAGTTCCGACATCAACCCCTGACAGTTTGTGTTAACAATCCTGACCTATTCAGTGTTTAATCACAGTACACCCCTCACAACATAGTGGATGGTATCAACATTTTTGCACTTATTACTATGTGTCTGAATAATGAGTACTTTTGGTAATGTTATTGTTTTAAGTTATTATGTTTGTGATAAAGTATAGATAATTCTGTTGCTTTTTGGATATTGATATGGAACAGTTACCATACATGATGCTGAGCTTTCCTGAAAGTGATAATCTAATGATCTTACCGGCAGTATCCTGTAGACTGGTTAACATGAATGTTAGTGCAGCAATAAAGCACTAACCACATCATTACCTGTCTTCTAAGTAATAAAAATTAAGTAGGCATATGCCTACTATTCATCACACAGCGAGAAAATGTGGCCTTAACCCATGTATTTTGCCTCTGTGTCAGGCGCGGGAGCAGTACGATGATGCACTGAGTTCAGGTGAACAGGCCTTTCTGCTGGAGGAGAGTGAGGAGTCTGCGGACGTGTTCAAGCTGAGTGTGGGCTCTCTGCCCCCAGGCCAGAGCGCCGCCGTCACCTTCGTCTATATCACCGAGCTGAGTGTTCAGGCTGACCATTCACTGCGTTTCTGCCTGCCTACAGTGCTCAACCCCCGCTACACACCAGCCAGTATTAAACCCACACATCCACATCCAACACACACCTTCCTGTCACATACAGTGGATAGAAAGTGAATACACACCCATTTAAAATTTGTACATTTTGCTGTGTCAGGTTCTGTATGCTTGATGGATGACCCAAACAGCACAGCACACCACATGAATGCAGTGAATTCATTTTAATTTTAAAAAAGAAAGCATCTAATTGACAGACCTGAAAGTTCCTCATTTCTTAACTATTATGCTTCCACTACCATGCTTCACATTTGGAATGGTGTTGTTTGGGTGATGGGCCGTGTTGATATTCATCCCAAAAAGTTCCACTTTTTTGGTTTTCGTCTGACCATGAAGCCTTCTGCCAGTTTGTTGTTGGATACTTCGTGTGTCTTTGTGCAAACTTCATACGGCACTCCAAATGGACTTTTTTGAGAAGTGCCACCCAGATTTATGGAATATCTTCGATATTGTTGTGTGAGCCGCATGTTTTCCTCTTGTTGGCCATAAAATCATGGAGGTCTTTCAAATTTGCCATTTGGTTTCTGGTGGATTCTCTGACCAAGTCTTTTTTTCCCAGTGAACTAGTTTTGATGGATGCCCAGATTTTGGCAGACTGTGGGTGGTACCATGCAACTTTCCACTTCTTAATGATGGACTTCTTAGTGCTCCAGGGTATTTTCAAAGTCTTGGACTTTTTTTTAATATTCCTCACCTGATGTGTACCTTTCCACAACTTTGTTTTTTGGGAGTTTGTTTTGGGAGTTGTTTTGGGAGGTCTTTGGAGCCCATGCTGCTGGCTTTGTGAGGATATGCAATTGAAAAATGAAGGGCCATGGTAAACAGCTTTTTTCTTTCAAGCTATTAAGTCAAATGCTGTGACACCACACAGGTGTTGAAAATAAATAAGTGACTCTGTGACCTTGAAGGTAATTGGTTTTTCCTGAGATTGTTTAAGGGATGTTACAGTAAAGGGGTTGTTTACTTATCAAACCAAGATATTGTATTTTTAATATTAGAAATGTTTTATTGTTAGCTTTTTACTTTGACATTGTTAAGAGTTGTGTGTAGATTATCTAGAAAAAATAGATTAGTTCTGTTGTAATTCCAGTTTATAAGCCAAAAAATGTAAAAAAAAAAAAAAAAAAAAAAAAAAAAAAA
>CM040462.1:22271933-22293635 GCA_022758105.1 Pangasianodon gigas
CATATAATCTGGTTTCTATATCATTTTCAGGTACAAGTGCTGGTATAGTGTCAGAGATAACATCTAGTTCCACTGGTATTCCCTACTCTCTCTCATTTACTGCACACATAACCTCTCCAAACCCCATCACTAAAGTGGAGTCCAAATGTCCTCTAGAGCCCCTGATGTTTCTCAACACAGACCAGACAAAGGCAAAGGTATGTTTATGTATGTGTGTGTGTGTGTTTGTGTGTGTGCGTGTAAGACAGAGAGAGAGAGCAGAGGGCGCATGTATAAAATAAATGTAGAATTTTTTCTTATCTTAAAAATGTTGACCTATCTGTCCATGTGGAGTTTTCAAGTTTAAATGACTTGCCAGTAGGGGTATAACAATTATTATGGTATCAAAAGCTGTACTAAGGTCAAGCAACACAAGCAAGGAAACACAGCCCTGATCAGAGGCCAGTAGTAGGTAATTTACCACTTTAACCAGTGCTGTCTCAGTACTATATGAGGCCCAAATCCTTACTGAAAGCTTTCATGAATGTTATTCCTATGCAGTATCCTATGTGCTACAACATTTTCTATGATCTTGGAGATAAATGAGAGGTTTGATATTGGCCTATAGTTAGATGGCTGACAAGGGTCACGGTCAGGTTTTTAATCAGGATTTGATAAATGCTAGTTTCAATGATTTAGGTACGTAGCCAGTGCTAAGAAAGGAACTGATTTTTTTTTCATCAAGTTTATTTAGTTCAAATTACTGAAATAAGATCTCACCATCTGTCACTACATGCAACCATGGGGTAGTCTTGCACAACAAAATATCCTTCTCACCTCACATTGCTAAACTGACTTGGTCATACAGGTTTCTCTTTTACAACATCAGGAGGATCTGGACATTTCTATCCACAAAGGCCACTCAGATGCTTGTTCAATCTCTTGTCATTTTGAGACTGGAATACTACAACTTGCTCCTGGCAGGTCTTCCCCTGCATGCTATCTGACCCTTGCAACTGATCCAGAATGCAGCTGCATGTCTTGTTTTTAGCCTCCACACGTTCTCCCACACCACTCTATTGCGATGCTGATAATTACCTACAAAACCAAAAAATGTCTACCTTTAAGAACCTTTCAAACCCATGCTACACCATGCTTCCTTCAAGACTATTGCATGGCTTCACTGGATAAATGATCTCTCAAGGTGCAAGTAAGGCTCTTTTCTGTCCTGGAAACCAGGTGGTGGACAGAACTCCCCCTGGCTGTCTCCAGACAATGTTTTATGTGTTTGTGTAATGCAATCTCACAACATTATGTATAGAAAAATACAAGTTAATCTAAGAATGTTAATCTGATCTTGACTGGACAGAATTTAGATAGACACACACTTCGGTCTCAGACAGGTCCCACAATTCGTAATGCATGTCAGACCAGAATCCAAGCCATTAAGTTCAAGAGACTCTCTGTGATCAAATCTGTCTTAATCTGTGGAGAGGTAGATAAGGGCAAGAGTATAAAATCATTTCTAAAGCTTTGAATTTTCCCAGGAGCACAGTGGGCTCCATCATTTTGGAATAAAAGAAGGTTGGAACTAGGAATTTTGTAAGTTTCAGCCAGTGAGTTGTGTAACCCCTTCAATGTTGTAGCTGGACTCCTGGACACTTCTCTGACCATTGCCCTTCTTGCCTGAGCAGTTAGTTTGACCTAATCTTGGTAGGGTCTGGGTTGTGCCATACTTTTCCACTTTGTTATAATATATTTTACAGTGCTCCAAGAAGGTTCAAAGCTTTGCTGATGTTTTAATAATCATCTTCATCTTTTTTCCTCCTCAAAACTCCATCTTCACGGGTCATCTTTTGGTCTTTATGACGGCAGGATTGTGCTGGTCTGCCATTTTAGCTGTGACACCTCCCAAAGTCAGAGAGATTTATTGTGCAAGCATACAATTGGACACAGGTGGAGTTAGAAATTAACACGGGTGTACTCTGTTTAACATATTTAGTGTGAACTTAATTAAACACTATTTCTAATTTTGATTGCTAAAGGAGGGTGAATACTTATCAATTATTGCAGATTTTGTATTATTTAAATCATTCTGAGGACAGAATTATGTGTGTATGTGTGTGTTTGTGTGTGTGTGTGTGTGTTTAGGTAAGCCTTTGTGCAGATCATAAGTTTAACCGAGATGTCGAGCTGTATCTATATTATCAGAATCCCCATCAGCTCACTGCTATAGTGGAGGCTGGAGCTCCCACGGCACAGCCAGGTACGATTTCATCTGTTTATTAAAATGAAATCTACTCAAAACTCAAAGTGTTTCAACCACAATAGGAATTAAACAAACAAAAAGTTTTTTCAAAATGTCACACATCCTTTGTTCAAGTCAAACCATTATTTAAACCCCTGGAAATATTTTAAAAGAAACAAAACTAAAAGGCACAATGTTTATGGATTTCACAGAATTTTGAGCTAATCCTTGAACACCTTTTGAAAATAACTACTATTAAAAAAAAAATAACAAAAGATAAGCTAACAATGGTTGGTGACACTAATTTAATGTTAGTAATATACTGTGGAAAATGAATACATACCCTTTACATTTGTTCTGTCAGGTTCTGTAAACTTCATGAATTTAAAGGGACTTGTTTTCCATGATCTAAACAACATTCATTTTAATTAAAAAAAAGACAGAGCATTTAATTAACAGAACTGAAATTTCTTCAGTTCTTAAATATACACCCTTTAAAGTCAATACTTGTTAGAGGCACCTTTGTCAGCAACTACAGATACCAGTCTTTTTGGGTAGTTCTCCACAAGGTTGGCATGTATGGATTTAGAGATCTCCCCAACTGGTCTTTGCAGAACTGTTCAAGTTGGGTGAGCTTAGTTGGTTTTCGCTGATGGACAGCCACCAAGTCATTCCATAGATTTTCAGTTGGATTTACATCAGGGCTTTGAATAGACCACTCCAGAACTTCCACCTTGTTTCTAGCAAGCCACTCCTTGGTAGCTTTGGCCTTATGCCTGGGGTCATTGTCCTGTTGAAATATGAATTTCTGACCAATTTTCAGGGGTTTTGCAATTTTCATCATGTTCTTCCTCAGAATGTCCCTGTACTTGGCTCCATTCATCCTCCCCTCAGTCTTGAAAATATCCCCAGTTCCTGCAGATCAGAAACCTCCCCACAACATTATGCTTCCACGGCCATGTGTCACAGTTGGGATGGTGTTGTTTTTGTGATGGGCCATATTGGAATTCATACCTAAAAGTTCTACTTTGGTTTCGTTTGATCACAAAACCTTCCACCAGTTTGTTGCAGGATTCTTCGGGTGTCTTTGTGCAAACTTTAAACGGGACCCCATATAGCTTTTTTGAGAAATGGCTTTGTTGCCACCCTCTCATGCAGGCCAGATGTGTGTAATATCTTTGATATTGTTGCACGTTTTCCTCTGTTGGCCATAAAATCCTGTAGACCTTTCAAAGTGGTGCCATGCACTTTCCACTTCCTAATGATGGACATAACAATGCTCCAGGGTATCTTTAAAGCCTTAAAAATCTTTTTATATTCCTCACCTGATGTGCACCTTTCCATGACTTTGTCACAGAGTTGTTTTTGGAGGTCTTTGGAGCCCATGCTGCTGCCTTTGTGGGGCTTTGCACTTGAAAACTGAAGAATTTTAATAAACAGCAGTTTTTATTCAAGCTATCAAGTCAATTGCTGTGATTCCACACAGATGTTGAAAATATTGAGACTGTGTGACCTTGAACCAATTGGTTATTCCTGAGATTGTTATAGTAAAGGGGGTATATATTTATCAAAACAAGATATTATAGTTGCTCATTTTTACATAATGTTATAAATGTTTTATTGTTAGCATTTCACTTGTTAAGTGTTGTGTGTAGATTAGCTAGAAAAAAAAACAGATTTATTCTATTTTAATTAAAGATTTTAGACCACCGCAATATGAAAATAATTAAAGAGTGTGTATTCATTTTCTATCCACTATCTTTTGAATAGTGCAAATTTAACAAAATGGGAAGCTCTTAGTTTCTTCTTTATTTGCTTTCTTACACTTCTGTTTATTTATTTCTCCTGTTAGGATCTCTCATGGGAGACCCTGTGGTCATGGTCAGTTTCTATCCAGAGTTTCCTGAGTCAGTGATGTCCTCTGTGTCGTCGTGTGGTGAGTTTGTGTTTGTTATGGACAGATCTGGCAGTATGAGCGACATGATGCATAATGGGCCAGATGCACAAAAACGCATTGAATGTGCCAGGGTAAGACTCAACACTTAACAGATCTGTAGATATTTTTTCATCATAGCAAATTTCCTATTTAAAAATGAAAATATATTTTCATATGAATTTAGCTTGAATAGAAAAATAATACTGACTATGTGAATAATGATGTGCTTAGGACACTCTGCTTCTGCTGCTGAAGAGTCTCCCCATGGGCTGTTACTTCAACATCTATGGCTTTGGCTCTGAATATGAATCCTTCTTCCCGTGAGTAACCCTCACATGAACCTGGGAATATGGACTATTTCTGTCTCTCAGTTCATTAATCAGACACAAGAATGGATGCAATAAGATGAAATGATACAGACGTGAATGAATTATGTAATTCCAAGATGTAATTCTGCCTCACGCCCAGTATTCCTGGGATAGGCTGACCCTGGCCAGGATAAAGCAGTTACTAAAAATGAGTGAGTGTGAGTGATAAAGGGCTGGTTAGATGTGCTGTGTCACAGCTTTGTTGTGTTTGCTGTGTGTTTCCCTGGTTTTAGAAAAAGTGTGCAGTACAGTCAGGACACTATGGAGCAGGCTGTGAAGAAGGTAAAGGAGATGCGAGCAGACATGGGGGGTACAGAGATTCTGCGACCTCTGGAACACATTTACAAACAGCCTTGCATCCCCAACCACCCAAGACAGGTAACATTATTCTTCATCCAAAGCTGCAGTGATTTATCAGTGACAAGCTGACCTTCATTTTTATATTTACCTGTTTAGCATTTCCAGTTTAGATTTATATCTCAAGTCAAGTCTAGTAGATTTTTATTGTTGTCTGATCCACGGTAATAATTTAAGTGTAAGATAAAATGTGTGCAGAACTACAGTTAATCTAAAATGACAAGTGCAATGTGAAAAATAATAGACAAGTAATAATTGTGTAAAGCTGTGCATAATGAAGAAAATTGCTTGTAAACCATTATAAATAACAGCTCATGCAGGTCTAGCAATATATAAAGGTCAGTAAGTACAGTTCAGAAAATAATATGCATTTTTTCACTAGTAGAGAAGTGAAATCTCATACATTTCACCTTACACACTGAAGTATGTATTAGATAGGGTAGGTGCTCAAAAAGAGTAAGCCATGACAAATTATGAATTACTCCTCTGAAACTGTAATGGGATTATGATATCTATTACATTCTGAACAAAAGGTATTATATTACTTAGTACTTTACTTTTTAGTTACTCTTGGAAACCCATAAAAACACTTGGAAAACTCAAGTTGTTAGGAGCACACATTGTTTTTTGTTTTTTTTACAGGGAAAAGTAATAAGATTTTGTGTTACTCATAGGCTCAGCCTCAGAAACACAACCTTCAAGATCTTGAAGATACTATTCAAATATGATATTAAGTAAAACTAAATTTCAGTTCTGTGTTTATGCATTTCTGTGCACTTGTTTCCCGGTGTCCTTTTGAATACCATAGCACAATGAGCTTTTCAGATCACTATACACTATATGTATAGTGTACACTAAAATACACTATAGTGGGGAAAAGGTCTGTGGTTAGTCATTTGCCATATTAGTCAAATTAGCTCTTTCTGTGTACGTAGACAGTTATTAGTCATGTTTATCAAGGAAATGTACCAGACACTGGCTGCAGTCCATTCTGAAGTGATCAGATCTAATAAATCTAATATAATCTATATAAATCTAAAATAATCTAATAAATGGATTAGTAAAGAAAACTTTATAATTAAAGTTTGTTAGGACACATTTAATTACCATTTATGGAAGGGCTGTCAGGTGTCTGTGCTCTGAAACAGTGGCTCTTTCCCAGTTTTTAGTTTCTCAGTAAAAAGACAAACTGAATTTTTTGAGAAAAAGGGAGAGAGAGAGAGAGAGAGAGAGAGAGATGCTGTTGCTGAGGGAAAGACTGTTTATCGTGGCTATAACTTACATTATAGCCACCATCCCTGTGTGGTATATTTTCATGTAACAGCTTGGTCTGTTGTGTATTTTTCCTTACATAATCACTGACCCTGATGTAAATCAGAATAAGTATAACAGTTCAATAATAAACAAATGGACTGGCAATGGCAATTTGACTTTCTTTTTTTCATGACGTAATGATAAAAATATGAACCTTACATCAAAGAGCTTATTTGCAGTATCACTACTTTTTACATTTTAACAATTGAATACTAGAAAACTAAATTTTAACAATACAAAAAATCTCAGAAGCAAAAATGTCCATTGGTTATTCTCTTTGAAAATGACTGTTGAAGCAAATGATTTTCATCACTTTAGTATAACCCTAACCGCAGCATCTATAGCAAATGCTGGAGGTCTGGACTGTGTCCCCCAACTTCACAGTGATGTTCCATTGCAGTGGCATCACATATGTCTATTGTTCATTTTTTACTTATTAATTATTTCCCTGGATGTTTTCCAATTTCTTTCTCTTTTCAGCTGTTCATATTTACAGATGGTGAAGTAGGAAACACCAAAGATGTTCTTCACTGTGTGAGAGGAAATGCTGATTTTCACAGGCACGTGCTCTTTAAAACTTAAAGCATTCATTATGTATACCTTTTATACATAAAACTGAGTAACTGAAAGGATAAATATTTAAAGTATTTAAATTTAAAAAGTATTTGCACTAAGGAGTAAGCTGGTTTAAAAGAACAATCCTGTATATAAATATATATAATATACAATTCAGAAAATATTCAGGCCCCTTTATATTTTTCACATTTTGTTATGTTGCAGCCTTATGCTAAAATGCTTTCACATAAATCTACACTCCATACCCCATAATGACAAACCAAAAACTAGATTTGTGATAAGTTTGTAAATTTATTAAAAAGAAAAAAAAAATGAAATACCACACTGACATAAGTATTCAGACCCTTTGCTATGACACTTGAAATTTAGCTCAGGTGCATTTCTCAGGATCATCTTTGAGATGTTTCTTCACTTTGCTTGGAGTTCACCTGTGGCAAATTCAATTGATTGGACATGATTTGGAAAGGCACACACCTGTCTATATAAGGTCTAACAGCTGAAAATGCATATCAGAGCAAAAACCAAGCCATGAGGTCAAAGGAACTGTCTGCAGAGCTCAGAGAAAGGATTGTGTCGAGGCACAGACCTGGGGAAGGCTACAAACAATTTCTGCTGAAATTTTCAAGAAAACATTCCCCACACCATTATACCACCTCCACCAGACACAAGGCTGGGTCCATGGATTCATGCTGTTGGTGCCAAATTCTGACCCTGCCATCTGTGTGCCTCAGCAGAAATCGAGATTCATCAGACCAGGCTACATTTTTCTAGTCTTCAGCTGTCCGGGTTTGGTGAGCCTGTGCCCACTGCAGCTTCGGCTTTCTGTTCCTGGCTGACAGAAATGGAACATGACGTGGTCTTCTGCTGTTGTAGCTCATCTGCCTCAAGGTTCGACATGTTGTGTGTTCTGAGATGCTTTTCTGCTCACCACAATTGTACAGAGTGGTTATCTGAGTTACTGTAGCCTTTCTGTCAGCTCCAGCCTTTCTGTCAGCTAATCCGGCCATTCCCCATTGACCTCTCTCATCAACAAGGCATTTCTGTCCACAAAACTACTGCTTAGTGGGTGTTTTTTTCTTTATTGCACCATTCTGAGTAAATGGTGACTGTGAATAATGACGTGTCTATTGTGAGTGAAAATCCCAGGAGACCAGCGATTATACAAATACTCAAACCAGCCTGTCTGGCACCAACGATCATGCCATGGTCAAATCACTGAGATCACATTTTTTCCCCATTCTGATGGTTGATGTGAACATTAGTGTGTGTGTGTGTGTGTGTGTGTGTTTGAGAGAGCATCTTCTGGTGTCACTCCTGTTTGTTGCATAGGAGAGTTCAGTAGTTATCATTTCTATAGTAACAACTTACTCTCAGGGACTTGTACGGCAGATGTTCATATTATTCAACCCTAACAGTAAATGGATTTTAAAATAGAAAAAAAAATTGTTATTTAACAAAGTAAACTGTGTAACACTTGCTATGGTGAAGCTTTCTGTAAGCAGAACATTTATTTAAAATTTTGGAAGGAGACTCTAGTGCTATTTAACAGTCAGAGATAAAACTGAAACTTAAAGTTTTCTGCCGTGTTTTTTTTTTCTTACAAGTTTTAAGATAGAGAAAGGATTCACATCGTCGCCACATCACACCACCTCATGGTTAATTATTTCTTTCATGCATAACTGTGCTTTACTCTTTACTTAGTGTGTTTCAGAGTTTTCTTCTGATCATTTATATATCTAGAAGGCTCATAAGGGATTTATTTATCCACCCCTTTGTTTAAACAGATGCTTCTCATTTGGGATTGGTGAAGGTGCAAGTTCTGCACTCATTACAGGATTGGCTGAGAACGGCGCTGGCCACGCCCAGTTCATCACAGGAACGGAGCGCATGCAGGCCAAAGTAAGACTGGGTTCTTCTCAAACAGCAACAAAGAAATGACAGAAATAAGTGGGATTTATACCACAACGTAATGGTGTCAAATAGTGGATCACTTCTCACTTTAGTATTCACAATTCAAATTATTGTTATTTATATACAGTATATACAGTATAAGCAGTCATTTACAGTATGTACAGCAGATAATTATACCTGTCCTAATATCTCTCCTTTTCCATTGACAAAAAATAGGAAGCTTTATTGGGAAATATTTCTAAGCCTAGTGGAAGGAAAAATGTTTCCATGCATATTAAAAGTGCTGTTGCTCCAGCTGTGTCATTCATGCATTGCATACCCATTCATACATTCCTTCTACATTTTCACACTTATTATTGAACATTCTTTGTCTTTAATCCCCAATGCTAGGTAATGCAGTCTCTCCGCTATGCTTTACAACCAGCAGTGATTGATATCACTGAGGATTGGAGTGGTGTGTCTTTCACCCGTCTGAGCCCCCCGATTAAAACACTTTTCCATGGTCAAAGAGCACTGATTTATGCCCAGCTGAAAGGAGAGGTAAGAGCTTTATCACACTATTTTACAGAAAACCTTTTTTTCAGATTCTAAATCTGAACATACTGTGTGCAAATTATTTTGCATGCTTTCCCTCAACTCCATATTATATCATATATCAGTCCATGAATTTTAGTTTACAAATTTCATAGTGGAAAAAGCACAACATGAGTGAGAGAAATTTTGACTTAAACTTAAAGTTTAAATTGCTAGTCTCTTACAAGGAAATGACTGGGTCTATTCATAATCACAGCCTGTTTTCCTGTCCTAGGAGTGTCAGAAACCAGACGCTAAGGGGAAAATATCAGTGAGGTACCGCCTAGGAGATCAAGATGTCTCAAACACTGTCAACTTCTCACTGAAGCCTGCTGAGAACAGCGGGTAACTGCTACAAGTACTGTTTAAAAGTTTCCTCTTTTTAAACTTCTCATCTCTGATTATGATGTGTGTGTAATCATATAAAAAACCCTGACTGTGTGGCTTTAGCTGTCATATCTTTCACTGTCATAAATATCAGCTTACAGTACTTAATATTAGTTAAAGCTACTATATCTGTTAGTATCCATAGATAGTGAACCAGCTAGCAGATTATGAAGGATGTGAGTCATTCAGGTTATTTTGAAATGAAATGAGTAGTATTTAGTCAAGGCATATAGATTTGAGATATTAACTTAAAGATGTTTATCCTCCAAGAAAAGTGGGAATTGATAAATCCCAAACAGAAGCACCTAATATTGCTAATGACACATGGTTAAGATTACTCCATAAATCTTAATTAAATAAGTCATCCTAATTATCATGACAGAATAGCAGTTACAATAATTTGTTTTAATTGTTACTCATTCAGCTTTGTGTGTGTTTTTTGTGTGTGTGCGTGTGTGTGTATGTGTATAGGATGGCCATCCACAGGCTGGGCGCTCGCTCTCTGATCCGCACTCTGGAAAGGGACGAGCAGGATGATGGAGCTGATAAAGAGGCTCTGAAGGCCAGAGTGGTGGAACTGAGTAAGCAGTCTGGAGTGAGCAGCTCACACACAGCCTTCATAGCTGTCCATAAGGGCAGTGGACAAGCTGTGAAAGGACCAATGATGCCAAGGAGAATTCATGCTGATTGTCAGTATTCTTTTCACTGAGTCCTTTGACTCAACCTGTCATCTAATAATATGAGAATTATTATGATTAGCATTCATGGATTTAATGCTTTTATGCATAAACACATCAAGCACATGTACAATCTAACATGCTGTTTTTGTTTGTTTATCTTCAGTGATGCTGGGATGTTCACTAGGGTCTGTGCGTAAGTAACTGTACACAGTTTGTAAATACTTATTCATCATGAGACTATTACTGTGTTGTATTTGCTTCATGAAATGTGGTAAGACTTGTGTTGATGGTACAGTTTGTAAAGATGGGTAAAGATGATGTGGTGCATTGTATCATGCACATGATATGACCTTGATTTAAGCATACAAAATCCTCATATTATGTTATTTTATGTTATTCATTTTTATTCACAAACTAACTAGTGACCATTCAACTACTTTATAAATAGACATCACATGATTTTTATTTTTAACTCTGTCATGTAATTATATACTGTATATGTGATCAGTGCACTGAATCATTACTAGCATAATCATATTATTAGCTTGTTTCAGCTGGTCATTATCTTAAATGCTTCCAGGCATTCTGTGTAGTCATTATACATATGCAGAAATGTAATGTAAACGTGAAAAAAAACCTAAATAAGATGTGCCTTTGAGAATTGTAATATGATTTTTTTTGGCATATTGCCTACATCTAAAAGTTAGTTTGCAGTATAAAACAGTGCCACACATATCAGATCCAGAGCACATGGAGACTCTAACCTCCTTGTTTGTTCTGGCATAATAGCCGCACCCATGCCACTGCCTCGTTGCATTGGGTTCTTAACTGCAAATTGCAAAGGAGAGTTTCTAAATACTTGACTTCATTTCTACAAAACTAATCCCTCAATAAGAATATTACAATTATTGTGCTTTTCTGAATGTACATATTGTAGAAAGTACATAAATAATCTAACAACCTGTTTGTTTACCTCTGTACAGACCTGTGTAGAGCTTCACCATTTGACATTTTCTTGCCCCGTAAGTCACTTACATTACACTAAACACGTGTTGTCGAACATTCGACTAATTATGTGCTTTCTTTCATCCATGAAATGTGCCTACTTTCGGGACTTTTAAAAACAGTTTAAAAGAAACCAAGACAATAATTTATAACATGATGAATGATCAGATCGAGAAGCCTGTCTGTAATCAATTACTTAATAAATGACATTACTTTAAAAATAACCGGTTGCATAAGTGTGCACACCCTTTTATAATTGGGGATGTGGCTGTGTTCAGAATGAACCAATCACATTCAATCTCATTTTCAAAAGTAATTATCATACAGCTGTCATCAATGAAATTATTCTGATTAACCCCAAATAAAGACAAGCTGTTCCTATAGGATTTTCTTCACATCTTCTTGCTTTCATCTGACAGCTGAAGCCATGGTCTGCAAAGAGCTGACAAAGCCTGTACAGGGTCTCACTGTCGAAAGGAATCAATCAGGAGAGGAGTATAAAAGAATTTCCAAAACATTGGATGTACCATGGAACACTGTGAAGGCCATCATTAACAAGTGGAGAAAATAGAGAACCACAGTGACATTACCAAGAGCAGGATGTACCTCTAAAATTTACAAAAAGGCAAGACAAAAAACATACCAGGGAGGTTGCTAAGAGACCAACAGCAACATTAAAGGAGCTGAAGGAATATCTGACAAGTACTGATTACTCTCTGCCTGTGACAACAATCTCTCATCTTCTTCACATCTGGGCTATGGGGTAGGGTGGCTAGACAGAATCCCTTTCTCACAAAAAACATCCAAGCCCAACTAAATCACCCCAAACCATGTGGCAGAATGTGTTATGGTCTGATGAGACCAATTCCAAAAGGTATAATAATTCCATAATTCCAAAAGATATGTTTGGCACAAAAAAAGGCACATTACAAAAGAACACCATACCCATGGTGAAGCATGGTGGTGGCAGCATCATGCTTTAGGGCTTATTTTCTTCTGCCAGAACTGCGAGTTTCATCAAGGTGGAGGGAATCATGAATGGCTACAAATACCGGTCAATTGTAGTGCAAAACTTTCAGGAATTTCACCTTTCAGTATGACAATGACCCAAAGCATACATCCAAATCAACAAAAGAATGGCTTATTTTTTAAATATTGCCATGTCAGGATGTGACATGCTGATAGACTCTTACCCAAAAAGATGGAGTGGTGTAATAAAATCAAAAGGTGCTTCAACAAAGTATTAGTTTAGGGGTATGCACACTTATGCAACTAGGTTATTGTACGTTTTTTATTTTACGTTTATTCCCGTTAAAAGTTTCTGATTTGTCTTGGTTTAATTTTTTTCATCACAAAAACCTGCCATTTTCACAGGTATGTGTAGACATTTTATATCCATTGTAATGAAGCAGTGTAATGTTGAAATGCTAGAAACTAAGGTAAATTAAATACAATTGTTTCATTTGGTCATGTGTAATATTATGACTTCATTGAAATTATGCACAAATGTACATTAAAATAAATAAAAAATCATACTAAAAAGCTACAATATCTAAGAAAATGTAATAGCTGCTTAACAGAATGAGGCAGTGATGCAAGTGTCGTATCCAGAGCACATGGAGAATCTAACCTTTTTGTGTCACTCTGTTTCATCAAAATAGGTGTGCCTAAATGGATGAAATGCTTTAGTTTCTGTAAGTTACTGAACATTATATTTTCTAAATATCTATTATTGAACATGAAGGTAATGTCATACTTTCTTTCTGTGACTGTGTACTTACAAATGAGAATGGATTGTTTTTTTTTTTGTACCACTGAACATCTCAACTAGATTATAGCATTTTAAGAAACATGTTCCATTTTTTAAAAAATCTAAATCAAAATATTTCTAAACATATTATTAACATATTTTCTTTTTTAAATCTGACCTTCACAACATTGGTGTAATTTGTCTTACAGCAAAGGCAAATAGTAAGTATGCACTATTTTTTTATTTTATTTATTTATTTATTTTGCTTAGACTTATATAATAGATGTTGTTGGTCAGAATATCTGAATTTAATAAATCATCTGTTATATATATTTTTATAACTGCTAAAATAACTGCTAAGATAGCCGGAACTGTACCTTATTCCAAAGTGTGGCGTGAACTAGCAGTTGTCACCACTAAAGACAATGTCTCCAGCTTCATTTAAAGAAACATTTTATATATTTATATAGCTGTTTTTAATTATTGGCTACTTCAAAGATGGATATGATAATTTGTTCCAGTTCTTTTTTTCTCTGTAACTACATACAGTATATGCCCAAGGTGTAATGCATTAATGCTATCTATATCTGTTTAGTGCTCCAAATATGCCCATGAAAGTGCTGGAAAACTTATTTTCCTTTGCACCTACCTGCAGTATTTTCTAACAAACTAGTAGGCTAATTTAATGTTAATAATCGCAGTCTTTCTTTTTTCTGTAAGCTGTTTCTGTCCTATCTGTCCGCTCAACATTGAGGAACATGCTATAATTTTTTGTTTCCTTTATTTATGTCAACTTACTGGTGTTCATGGATTGAACATTTGTTAGTGCACTTGTATTTAAGTAACATTTACAGTGAGAGAAAATAAGAATTTGGACAATGTTGTCCATGTTAGTTAATATGCTTTCAGTGCATGTTGTATAGCCATCTCAAATTTAGACACATAATATCATTTGTGCTTATAAATATGAACAAAAAGTATGTATTCATAAGTATAAAAGATTTTTAAAAACAAAAACAAAAATTAAACTTAATTTAAATTAAAATTTAAAAGAGAAGCCAGTAGTCACATAAAAAAAGAGTTGCAGGATGACCTGAAAGCAGCAGAAACAGCAGTTACACAGAAAACAGTAAGCAAGGAACTGCAATCATCATTTCTACACCTCACAGAAAACTCCTTTGCTAAAAAAAGAAGCAGAGAGATGTGCATCCAAAAGCGCTGACAAAACATTAGAACAATATACCTGAGAAGTGAAACAAAAATAGAATGAAGGGAAAGAAGGGTTGATGTATGTTCTCAAGATTACGATGCCAACAGTGAAGTACAGAGATGGGAGCATCATAATATGGGGCTGCGTCTCTGGGTCTCTGGTACTGGGGCATTACACGTGTCAGGCGACAGAGTCGGAGACGGATGCAAATGCAGTTTAGAGTTTTATTACAGAAACTAGCAAACAGATCCAAAACATGAAGCAAAGACACAGGCAGATAGTCAGGCGATCAGCAAACAACAATACTAGGGCAAATCCAAAAACCAGGTAGCAAGACAAGATCAAAAACCAGAATATCAAAACACAGAATACAAGGCTTGCTATGTTCTGGTAGAAGCCCTGAGTGTTACTTCACCAAGAACAAAGCAAAAGAAAGGGGCAACAGGTGAAAGTAATCATGACATGCTAGGGAGATAACCAATGACAAGACATGAGGAGACAAGACATGAACCAAACCACAATGCACGTGGAAACGTAAACAAACACTTGACAACACAGAAATGGGCATCGTATCACTGAGAGCTGCAGCATGCAGCACTTGGCACGAGGGGGAAATACGTGACAACACGTCATCTAAACATGTATGGAGCGATGTACTGGGATATATTAAAGGAGAATTTAATCTTATCGGCCAAGACAACAATAGTTCAAGAATGCCTTGTGTGGCCTAGCCAATCTCCTGGTTTGAATCCAGTTGAAAGTTTAGGGAGGATTTATTTCCCCTCAGAGTAAAAACCATGAAACATAACAATGAACAATTTTAACATTACTTATTTATTAATGCCGAAGTTCATGGTTTATTAATGTTATTTAATGCAGTACTGTTACCATACTATATACACTATGTATATGTTAATAATATATTATGTTTATATTAATGAACCTTTCTCTTTTTTATTACTAGTTATTAGTAAGATCTGTGTGTTTGTATGTCTATACTTATATCTCTGTAGAAACTCCTGAGGCTCCAAAGGACCTGTTGTTGCAGCTCATCTCCCTCCAGAAGGCTTCAGGTTGCTGGGAAATGGAGTCTAAACTTGCAGAGGTGTTTGGGAGGACAGAAAAAAAGCTGATGAAGAAGATTCCTGCACAGGTTAATATACATTAAATATGTCTGAGTAACATCGTGCATGACGCCAATGAAAATTTACCCTTAGAAAAATTATTTTTTTATTTATTAATACCTAATAATTACTTAAATTTATTTACGTTAATTATTTACAATATAACATTTTTTCACAAAAATGTTACATTTCAGGATATGAAATGGTGCTTTAGATGACAAGTAAATATTCTTCCATTTTCTAACACCAAAGTTTTCTTCCTGCCCCTAGCATTTTTATTAACTGATTTCCCTTATATAATCTTACAGTAGTTACAATTTGACATTTTAAAGTAAATAAAACACCAGTCTCCAAGCCTCAACTGCTCTAGCTATACTCTTGTATTCTGCATGATTGTTTAAGATGATCCTTATACACAGGTGGATTAATCCATCATTGGTATGTATGTAAGTTTCCGATTTGGTTTTGTGTGCAGGTGAAGCCAGATGTCTGGGCTACACTTCTGGCTCTGATTTGGTTACATGGCTTTAAGATTGATGCACAGGTTGAGTGGCAGTTTTTGGCCATGAAAGCAGTGGCATGGATCCGCACTCAGAAAGGTAAAGAATACATTTCAGCCTCTTTTTTTTTTTTTTAAATCAGTCATTGCCTAAACTCTGGAATTAAATAAAACCCTGACTTTTTACTGCTGGAAAAATTCCACCTTCTGATTAAGCAGTTTTCTCATTAAAGGAAATGCCTAACCAGCACAACATAACCAAATTTAACACTAACATTTTTACATTGTCTTGCTGTCATGGCAATGATGACGATGATGATGATGATGTATGTGTGTTTCAGTGGTCAACCAGTCAGAGTGTGTACGCGTAGGTAACGTTCTATTGGGCTGTCAAGTTAAAGAAGACGCTCTTGGGCTCTGAAGTCTTGACCCTCTTACAGCATCCACACAAAAGCCTTGGCATCATTTCTCTACACTTTGTCTACACAAAAGAGCCTTATTTTTATCAGCATGTTTTTACATTTAAAGCAGTATTATCAGTGGAATTATTAGTATGGCCATACAGCACTGGAAACTTGATTATCATGTAGCAATAAAATAAACAAATACATAAGCATTTTACACATATTTGGTTGTGAATTGCAAAGAAAATAAAATATTTGTTTGTAAAATCTTTTCTTTAGTTCTGGTTTTATTTTGACAGGATCAGTGAGTCAGGTTTAATGCAGTCGTTGCTTGCTAAGGATTAATGTCCAGGTTATTATTATTATTATTATTATTATTATTATTATTTTGTCACCCATCAGTCCTCATGCATCAGTGCAGGAGTTGTTTACTATCTACCCTGTAAGAGATGCAATCAGCTGTACATCAGAGAAACCAGCAGGAGACTGGCTGATCGTTATGTCGAGCACCTTCACACCATCAGAATAAAGGATTTCTCTCTTCTAGTGAGGAGACACTTCAACAGTGATGGACAACATTAAATACATCTCTGTTTGCATTGCTAGTTGTTGTTATGGGAGCAATGAATTGAGGACATGTAAGGAGAAGGAGCTCATCTTCAGTCTTGGAACTCTGGAGCACCATGGAATGATTGTCATGTTTTGACAGTGAATATTACATTATCACATAAATATTACATTATTATTATTACATTATCTAACCCTTTATACAGCTTTAGAAGAACTTGCACTTTGCTTGCACAGCTGATAAAAGACTTTGGTCTGAAATGTCGTTTCCTTAGGAACTTTGTATTTTGCTTGGCTTTTACTATATACGTCAGTGTTATTATATCTGTTAGCTGAATAATTTTGATTTATTTAAATCCCACATATGAAAGTGTTAATTGTGAGGCCTCTTTTATAGCTAGCTGATACATGCTGTTAGTTGGTAGTCAACTTAATAAAACTCATCTATGCAGTTGTGTTTGTAATATTCATTTATTCACTTCAAAATCAAAGGTCCTTTTTACATAATGCTTCTGTTCTCTCTGTTTGATTTTTCAAGTAGCTTCCAACTGGCAGATTTAGGAGTAACTCCTAAAAATGGGTGTGGTAATTCGAATATTAGGACTTGTTAGGATCATTATTAATGATTATGAATAAAGAAATAAAATTAATTCATAAAGCATTTTAAAATGCAAGTCCTAAAGCTGTGCAGTTGTGGGCAAAACATGTCATAAGTGTTAGGTGTTATAATAAATCTTTTTTTTTTTTTTTTTAATAACCTTTTATAACCTGTTTAGGTCTGTATGCAGCTGCCAAAAGTAAGTTTGATAAGCCTACTATATAAAATGTCAATTTACATTTCAAATTAGCAGGCTTACTGTATATCTACATGTACTGCCAGTCATAATATCTGTTATATTTAATTTGAATAATTATATTAGTCCCAATTTCAGATTCATGCTGTTCTCATCTGCTTTTAACATCATTATATTCGTGCCCAAAAAAAGGTAACTGAATTTTCCATTCCATTTAGCATCCTCAGTTTCAAATCCTAAAAACAGTGAAAATATCAGCCCATGTTTCCATCTAGTGCTGTTTTTTTTTTTCCAACAAATGTGCTTCATGCTTTCTCTTAAATACTTTGAACTGTTTAAAAATCCATTGTGTTTCTGCTTATGAAGAATTGTTCAATTTCTCCCAAAAGGCATTTTTCAGAATATTATTCTAAAATAATTTTAAAACTGGAATTTTTATTTAGTTTGTCCCCCTGTAGGTTGTTTGAGCACTAAAGCCACACCAGTAGGTGGCAGTAGAGCACCAAGTTTCCCAGGGGACAAAAACAAAAAAACCCAAAACAAAACAAAAAAACAAAAAGAAAAAAAAAAGAAAGAAAGAAAGGAAGAAAGAAAAGAAAATACACAAATACACAAATTTAAGATGATAACAAGATCACAAGCTGAAATATGTATTTATAAAAAGGCTGAAAAGTTAACATTCACTGGGGGGAAAGTATGTGTAAACACAGGTATTTCCCATGTTATGGCCCCAAAAGTCTGCAAGTCTCCAGTTACACAAAACTGTCCAACCCTGTGCAAATCTAAAATGACCCAATGTGCTCAAGATGTGTTTGGGTAGAAAAACTAACCATGCATTTTAGAAAGTTAGAGTTTTTTCAGGACACATCCAGCAACAGTGTAATGACACACCTGTATCTATGGTTATAATGGTTTTGCTTTTACATTACAGTTGTTTTTACGGTTTCCTCCTCAGCAGCTGTACAGTGATGATTACTCTGAGCTGAACAGCTGAGACGAATGTTTGACAAAAACAAAATGGATGTCTGCAGCTTTAATTTAACCCTGCTGCAGCTGTAGGCGTCTGCTGACTGTAAACTGTAGGAGTGCTTTTTCCCTCTTTCATTTTCAGTCTGTTACTGTTTAGCCCTGTTCTAGGTGTGTGTGTGTGTGTGAGAGAGACACTCAGAGTGTTATTAAATTTAATCTCCCACGGATAAACAGTGTTTGCTTGTCAGAATTTTACAAAGATTCCCACAAAAGGAGAGCAAAATGGTGAACTGTGGTCTGTTGACAAACAAGAATGAGCCAGGTAAGATTTAATGTTGTCTTTTTAAGAAAGAAAGAAAGAAATCTCTCACTCTGTCTCACTCTCTCTCTCATGAAAACATTTACATTAAAGCTTGGTTGTTTTTTTTTTTGTACATGTTTTGCTTTTGATACCTTCAGCTACTTTACAACAAGACTGCAAACTTTTCCTGAGTTGTGAAAGACCAATGAATTTGCGTCGCTCTTCAGGTGTAGCTGGTTTTGGGGGAATGTCAACAGCCTAAAAAGTGACGAAACTGCGCTTCCCAACACAAACACGCAGAGATGAGCAATTTACTGCACCTGCGCAACCCAGAGAGCAGCGCGCGCGACCAGTGACTGTAGCTATGAATCACTGGTTCCCATATACACAGTCATTAGATGACACCCAAAGCCACTATTCATTAGTCATGCGCATAAAATCACATGGTCCTGCACGACAAAATCACTGTTACTAAGATTTTATCCTAGTTACAATAAGAGGAAGCTACACATTTACTATATGCTTGAAATTGATTAAAATATGATATAGGTCTGAAGCAGATATTCAAAGTTCCATTGCTCCATGGTCCAGTTCTGATGCTCACATGCCCATTGTAGGCACTTTCAGCAGTGGACAGGGGTCAGCATGGGCACTCTGACTGGTCTGCGGCTGCACAGCCCCATACGCAGCACACTGCGATGCACTGTGTGTTCTGACACCTTTCTATCATAGCCAGCATTAACTGTGCTACAGTAGCTCTTCTGTGGGATCAGACCAGACGGGCTAGCCTTCGCTACCCACACGCATCAATGAGCCTTGGGCGCCCGTGACCCTGTCGCCGGTTCACTGGTTGTCCTTCCTTGGACCACTTTTGGTAGGTACTAACCACTGCATACCGGGAACACCCCACAAGACCTGCTGTTTTGGAGATGCTCTGACCCAGTCGTCTAGCCATTACAGTTTGGCCCTTGTCAAAGTTGCTCAGATCCTTACTCTTCCCCATTTTTCCTGCTTCCAACACATCAACTTTGAGAACTGACTGTTCACTTTCTGGAGCAGAGATGGTTAAGGGCCTTACCCAAGGGCCCAACAGTGGCAGCTTGGTGGTGCTGGGGCTTAAACCTACGACATTCTGATCAGTAACCCAGAGACTTTAGCCATTGCTAGGCCAAAGTGACCAATAACAGAGGTAAATACGCATCTTTCACCTTCAATGAATTTGTGTCGGTTGATTTTTATTCATGTTTGGTCTGGTCACTTTTCTCATACTGCCATATCAGACCAAAAATCGTAAATGGTATGGCTGAACTGTAGATGTTGGCACATCAACATCCCTGGCTGCAAAAAATCTGGTTGGGGGTCACATCTGTATTGTGTTGCTTTGAATCAATAAAATTTTCAAAAAAAAATTCAATTCAATTCTTTTAATACATTTTAAGACCTGGCCAAATGACACTTGATATCGAGTAGACACCAAAACAAACCCAAATAAATTCAAGTATGTGTGGAGGCCTGCCAAAACTCTTCACATGGTAAAATATTGACATTTTCAGGTTTATATAGTTCTGAGAACTACAGGCTTTCCTGAACTGAAATATGTTTCTCTTTTGCACATATCTCAGCTAGAAGTAAAGATCTAGCATTTTAAAATTCCCCAAAAGTAAAAAAAAAAAAAAAAAAAAAAAGGGGGGGGGGGGGGGGGGGGCATTTAAAGACTTACCTCTACATTTATAACTTAATCTACTTATGGAAAAACAATATTAATGACAAATTTTTTAAAATGATGAGTTTACAATTGGATATGCTGATTATTAGTTTTAATTATCGACATCATACACGAGTCTTTTTCTCATCACCTGAGATAAAAGTCACTTTCACCTCATCATTGATTCAATGAAACAGTTCTGTTCTGTTGCCTAAATTTCTTTTGTTAATGTCTTTACTACTGTGAAAAATCTTTTAGGAAAAATGCCAAACGAGATTTGTTTAAGTTTAATTCCTGCCACCTTTGTGTTCCCTACACACTCTTCTCAGTGTTTTATGGCTTCTGCTTTTCCTGCTCAGTTCCCCTGAAGCACATCGAGGTGGATCTGCAGGTTCAGGGGCATGTTGCTTCAGTTACCTCCACCCTGCAGTATGTAAATGAGGAAGAGCGCCCCCTGGAGGCTGTGTTTGTCTTCCCCATGCCTTCAGGAGCTGCTCTCTGCCAATTCAGTGCCAAGATTGGAGACCAGGAGATAGTGGCTGAGGTGCAGGAGAAACAGGAGGTGAGTGAAACAGTTCCTACATCAACCCCTGACAGTTTGTGCTAACTATATTGACCTGTTCAATGTTTAATCGAAAGTACACCACTGACAACATAGTGGATAGGGTAAACATTTGTGTGCTTTTTATTTTGCTAATGTTATTGTTTTTGAGTCATATATTTGTGTTAAATATAGATATGGAACAGTTATCATAACTCCGCTGGGCTTTCCTGAAAGTGATAAACTGCAGTATCCTGTAGACTGGTTAACAGGAATGTCAGTGCAGCGTGGATTGTAGAATGTAGGTAGACAGGATGCCTCACACTGAGAGGGAATGTGACGTAAACACATGTATTTTGCCTCTGTGTCAGGCGCGGGAGCAGTACGATGATGCACTGAGTTCAGGTGAACAGGCCTTTCTGCTGGAGGAGAGTGAGGAGTCTGCGGACGTGTTCAAGCTGAGTGTGGGCTCTCTGCCCCCAGGCCAGAGCGCCGCCGTCACCT
>CM040462.1:22336779-22348098 GCA_022758105.1 Pangasianodon gigas
TTCATCTTGCTACTTCTGTCAGCAGTCACATCATCAATAAACACCAGTGAGCCCGTTCCATTGGCAGCCATACATGCCCATGCCATAACACTTCCTCCACCATGTTTGACACATGATGTGGTATACTTTGGATCATGAGCTGTTCCTTTCTTTCGCCATACTTTTCTCTTCCCATCATTCTGGTACAAGTTAATCTTGGCTTCATCAGTCCAAAGAATCTTATTCCAGAACATGGGAGGCTTTTTTAGATGTTTTCTGGCAAAGTCTAATCTGGCTTTCCTGTTCTTGAATGTTACCAGTGGTTTGCGCCTTGTTGTAAACCCTCTGTATTTACATTCATGAAGGCGTCTCTTGATTGTAGATTTTGACAATGATACGCCTACCTTCTCCAGAGTATTCTTGACTTCTGTTGATGTTTTGAAGGGGTTTTTCTTCACCAAGGAAAGGATTCTGCGGTCATCAACTTTAGTTGTCTTCCATGGTCTTCCAGGCCTTTCGATGTTGTTGAGCTCACCAGTGCTTTCTGTCTTTTTAAGAATGTATCCAACTGTTGATTTGGCCACACCTAAGGTTTTTGCTATCTCTCTTATAGATTTAGGCTGTTTTTTCAGCCTAATGATGGCCACCTTCACTTGCATTGAGATCTCCTTTGACTTCATATTAGTAGCTCCAGTCGAACAGCTGCCAGACCTTTTATCTGCTTCATTTGTCTTGAAGTAATGAGGGAATGGACCGCACCTGGTCAATTAACTTCTTGTGAGTCAATTGTCCAAATACCTTTGAGCCCCTGAAAATGGAAGTACTTTGATTAAAATGGCTGTAATTCGTAAATGGTAAATGCCATATTTTTGTGGCACCTCTTAAAAATAAAGCTGAAAGTCTACACTTGGATCACATCTTGATTGTTTTATTTCAAATCCATTGTGGTGGTGTATAAGGTGTGTTCCCTACACACTCTTCTCAGCGTTTTATGACTTCTATATGTTTCCTGCTCAGTTCCCCTGAAGCACATCGAGGTGGATCTGCAGGTTCAAGGGCATGTAGCGACTGTGACCTCCACCCTGCAGTATGTAAATGAGGAAGAGCGCCCCCTGGAGGCTGTGTTTGTCTTCCCCATGCCTTCAGGAGCTGCTCTCTGTCAATTCAGTGCCAAGATTGCAGACCAGGAGATAGTGGCTGAGGTGCAGGAGAAACAGGAGGTGAGTGAAACAGTTCCGACATCAACCCCTGACAGTTTGTGATATTGACCTATATTGACCTGTTCAATGTTTAATCGAAAGTACACCACTTACAACATAGTGGATAGGACAAACATTTGTGTGCTTTTTGTTTTGCTAATGTTATTGTTTTTGAGTCATATATTTGTGTTAAATATAGATATGGAACAGTTATCATAACTGACGCTGGGCTTTCCTGAAAGTGATAAACTAATGATCTGACCTGCAGTATCCTGTAGACTACTTAACAGGAATGTCAGTGCAGCGTGGATTGTAGAATGTAGGTAGACAGGATGCCTCACACTGAAAGAGAATGTGACATAAACGCATGTGTTTTGCCTCTGTGTCAGGCGCGGGAGCAGTACGATGATGCACTGAGTTCAGGTGAACAGGCCTTTCTGCTGGAGGAGAGTGAGGAGTCTGCGGACGTGTTCAGGCTGAGTGTGGGCTCTCTGCCCCCAGGCCAGAGCGCCGCTGTCACCTTCATCTATATCACCGAGCTGAGTGTTCAGGCTGACCATTCACTGCGTTTCTGCCTGCCTGCGGTGCTCAACCCGCGCTACACACCAGCTGGTATTACACACACACATCCACCAGCACACACCTTACTGTCACATACCAAAGACACATTATTAAAAAATATGATACACTTCACTGTCACACACTCATCTCCATGTAAGGAATTATACTGATCAAACATGCACTTAGCTAAATGGGTAAACTTACTGGTAAATGAATCCTATAATCTGTTTTCTGTTTTATTTTCAGGTACTAGTGCTGGTATAGTGTCAGAGATAACATCAAGTTCCACTGGTATTCCCTACTCTCTCTCTTTTACTGCACATGTGAGCTCTCCAAACCCCATCACTAAAGTGGAGTCCAAATGTCCTCTAGAGCCCCTGATGTTCCTCAACACAGATCACACAATGGCAAAGGTGTGTGTGTGTGTGTGTGTCTTGAGGGAGAGAGAGGAGGGAGCATCTGCATGTGTGCAATAAATATTTAATTTTTTTCTTAGCCTGAAAGTGTGACTTATCTGTCCATGTGGAGCTGAGAAGTTTAAAGGGGGTTTAAATATTTTAAGTTTAAATATTCTAAATATTTAAATATTTAGTTCTAAATAGTTAGTTCTAAATATTTGTTCGGTGATTTCTAGTCATCTCAGACAGATTTTATGTCAATACATGCAGATTAAAGATTTTTAGTTTTTTTCTCCACTAATGATTGTTTTGCAAAATAAATTAGAATCAGATGAATGTACTCTAAGTACACTAATTGGTTGTAGATAACAATTTCCTAAAGACAAAAAAAAAACTACTTTTCTCTGCGAAGGTCAATGTAGTCCTGTCGTGATATGATCTATACTCTTCTTCTTGGTTCATAGTTTCAGGGTGCGGGAGGTGGGACAAACCGCTCCAGTTTTTGATTGATTTCAAAAAAGGAAATTGCATCAGCAGAATGTGCTCAAAGCCAATTTTGTTTTGATTACAGTAGCTACACAGGCAGGAGCACACATCCCATAAGTGCCCTCCAACACAGCAGATGAATACATTTGTATGATTCAAGCATGCAAAGGCTGGGAGTGGGGGGCACCTTTATTTTAATTAGTTATAATTCAGTAACATGTAGAACCACTTTTAGCAACAATAACTGGAAGTAAACGTTTTCTGTAGAAGTTTATCAGTCTCTCACATTGTTTTGGAGAAATTTTGGCTTCAGTTCATTGATGTTTGAAGGCATTCATTTATGCACAGCTCTCTTAAGCTCCCGCCACAGCATCTCGATGGGGTAGAGATCTGGACTTTGACTTTTCCATTCAAACACCATGATTTTTGATTCTTTAGCCACTCAGATGTTGATTTGCTGGTGAGCTTGGGATCATTGTCCTCTTGCATGATCCAATTTCAGCCCAGCTTAAGCTGCTGGACTGATGGCCTAACGTTTGTGTCAAGAATATTATGGTATAAAGTGGAATTCAGTATTGCCTTGATTACTGCAAGTTTCCCAGGTCCTGTGGCTGCAAAACAAGCCCAAATCATCACCTCTCCGCCAACATGCTCGATAGTTGGTATGGGATGTTTGTGGTGATACGCTGTGTTTGGTTTTCACCAAACATTACACTGTGCATGATGAACAAACATCTCCACCTTGGTCTCATCAGTCCAAAGAATATTGTTCCAGAACTTTTGTGGAATATTACTTTTTGGACAGAAAGGGCTTTTTCCTACCCACTCTTCCATGAAAGTCATACTTGTTAAGTTGTTTTCTGATTGTCCTGTCATGAACATAAACATTTAACATGCTTACGGAGACCTGTAGGTCACATGATGTAGCTCTTGGGTTTTTCTTTATGTCTCTGAGCATTAAATTGGCTGACCTTGGACTGCATTTACTAAGACACCCACTCCTGGGAAGATGGCAACTGGCTTGAAAGCTCTCCATTTGTAAACAATCCTTCTCACTGTAGAATGGTGAATTTCAATTTGTTAGGAGATGGCCTTATGACCCTTCCCAGATTGTTAAATCAATGCAGGCATCTATTACTATTCTTCATGACTAGTATACAATTGTTTAGAAACTTTTTTATACATTATCTCTTGGCATAGTATTTCTCACTTTGTTCTCTTTCTCTCACTCAATCTGCACTTTTGAAAACAACAAAAAAGAAAATCTGTCCATTTGCTTAGGGACTACACTGTAACTTATATATATTTCTTTTTTAAGTATTCTTTTTTACAGGCACCAGCCACTTTAATAGGAACACCTGTACACCACCTCATTCATGTAATTATCCAGCCAATCATGCGGCAACAGCACAATGCATAAAATCATGCAGATACAGATCAAGACAGTTAATATCAGTTAATATTCAAATCAAACACCAGAATGGGGACAAATGTGACAATTTAATTGAAGAACTAGACATTCTCCTTTGTATTTTTCCTACTGATGGCACCTCTCTCACTCTTCTCAGAGACTTAAACCTCAACTCTGACAAGCCCCAGTCCTCTTGCCTTCTCTCTCTTCTGTACTACTTTTCCCTGACTTTGAACAGCTGCCTTCAGACATACAAGGGAGTTGCAGACCGGGTCTTCATTCGGCCTTCCCCAGCTGTAGACATTGATGTTACCCTACTCCACATTTCCTTCACTCTAACCCACCTTTGAACTCCTTTGCCTTCCACCTTCAAAACCTAGGAAGTCTTCTCACCCTGCTCCTTGGCTGTCAGATGTGTTATGCAGCAATTGAGAGCATTAAGAGAATTAAGAGCAGCTGAGAGAAAGTGGAGGAAATCACAAGTTGATAATGATGTCCTCTCATATGACTCTCTTCTGTCAAATGATGTGACAGCTGCTATGACATCCTTCTCTAAGGGCTAGGTGGAATCATCTGATCCATTCAAGCTTCACAACATTTTTCCCCACTCAACCTTCTGCATCCTTCTTCACCCTCCATCCCTGACTGCTGATGACTTTGCCACCTTCTTTAATGAGAAAATTGGTGAAATCTGCTACTCCTTTCCTCCCACCCCTATTCCTATACTACACATTCAGTCTTCCTCTCCTTTTTCTTTAACCATTTTTTCTCCACATTCTACAGATGGGATCCTGCACATTATTTTGTCCTGCAATCCCACCACCTGCTTGCTGGATCCCCTCCCTTCCACAGTGCTCCAGACCATCTCACAAGACATCCTCCCCTTCATCACTTCCATCAGTAATGACTCCATAATGACTCTGGACATGTACCAACTGCATCCAAGAAAGCAAGGATTATTCCCATGCTGAATAAACCCACTCTAGAGACCTCAGATATCAGCAACTACTGACCTATATCACTTCTCACATTTCTTTCTAAAATTCTTTCACATGCTGTATACAATCAACTATATCTCTATCCTATCCAGAATGACCTCCATGATCCTAATCAGTCTTTCTTCAAAGTGGCACACTCCACAGAATCTGCTCTTGTGGCTGTTACTGAGAAGCTTCATGCTGACAGACTGTTATTAGTCCTCATCCTCCTCGATTTTTCAACAGCCTTTGATGCAATCAATCCCAATCCTCATAAGTCTTGGAATTTGTGGCACAGCATGGAAATGCTTTGCTTTTTACCTGGAGGTATGGTCATATGACATGATATTGAAGGGATTCACATATACTCCATGCAGACTCTGCACTGGTGTCCCACAAGTGCTGGGTTCTCATCTGTTCTCCCTTTATACCCACAGTCTCAGTGAGGTCATATCCTCACATGGGTTTTTATACCACTGCTATGTTAATGACACTCAAGTCATCCTCTCCTTTCCTTGCTCAGACACTCATGTTTCTGCACAGATTCCAGCATCCCAGTTGCTGTACATCCCTGAAGATGGATCTCCATTTCAAGGACTTGTGATCTCCCTGGACAACTGTCAGATCTGTCATTGTCCATCTGTCACTGCACACAACCTTGGGGTAGTCCTGCACAACCAACTATCCTTCTCACATCACATCACTAAACTGGTTCAGTCATGCAGGTTTCAACTTTATCATCAGGCGGATCTGGACATTTCTATCCACAAAGGACACTCAGGTGCTTGTCATTAAGTCCCTTGTCATTTCAACACCGGACTACTGCAACTCACTCCTGGCAGGTCTGTCCCTGTGCACCATATGACCTCTGCAACTGATTCCTAATGCAGGTGATTGAGAACTCCCCAAGTTCTCCCACACCACCCCATTGCTATGCTCCCTCCTCTGGTTTCCTGTAGCTGCTCACATCAGATTTAAAACACTGATGATTCCCTACAAAACCAAAAAATGAACCAGCACCTGCATACCTTAACGTACTTATCACACCCGCTCTGCACCATGCTCCCTCCAAGCCTCTAGCACAGCTCGACTGGACCCACTATCTATCAAGATACAAGGAAGAGATGCACCAAGGCTCTTCTCTGTCCTGGCAGCCAGGTGGTAGAATGAACTCCCCCTATCTGTCCAAAGAGCTGAGTCACTGGCTGTCTTGTGTTTTCTTTTCATACTGTACTAACATTCCCAATATTTTAGACTGATGGTATTCTTAGTCCCTGCCAGTACTCTTAGTCTAGTGAACTAGCATGATGTGTTTTTGATAAAGACTACATAAGCACTTCTGTAAGTTGCTCTGGGTAAGAGCATCTGCTAATGGCTGTAAATGTAAAAGTTGTAGCCTATCTGCTTCAAGGGTTTGCAAGTGTTGCTTTTCTGCTCACCCCAGCTGTAAAGGGAAGAATCTTTAATCATTAAGATCATTTAAAGATTCACACACTGAAAAGCCAATACTACAATGTTTCAGACAATGTTTTCTATGTTTGTATAATAAAATCTCACAATGTTTTAAATGAAAAATGACTGAACAGGATTTAGAAAGGCACACAATTCAGTGCATGTCAGACCAAAATCCAAACCATGAAGTTCAAGGAACTCTTAGCAATCAAATCTGTATGTGTTGAGATATAGGTCTTGGCAAGGGTATAAAACCATTTCTAAAGCTTTCAATGTTCCCAGGAGCACAGCTCCATTATTGTGAAACAAAAGAAGTTTGGAACCACCTGGATTCTTCCCAGAGCTGGCTGACTGACCAAACTCAGTAACTGGCTAGAAGGGCCTTGGTCAGAGAGGTGATCAAGAACCCAAAGGGCACTCTAACAGAGCCTCAGAAGTCCTCCACAGAGATGGGAGATCGTGCTGGAAGGACAACCCTCTCATGCTCCATCAGTCAGGCCTTTATGGTAGAATGGCTAGATGGAAGGTACTCCTGAGTAAAAGACATGACTCTGAGAGCATGAGGAAAAGATCCTCTGGTCTGGTGAATTGAAAATTGAACTACAAGCGCTACATCTGTGGAAAAAACAGTTATGGCTCATCAACTGGCTAATCCTGTTAAGTATCGTGGTGGCAGCATCATACTATGGGTGTGCTTCTCATGAGCAGGTATGGGGAGAATTGAGGAAAGGATTAATGTCTGTGGAGAGACATGAAGATGGCAGTTCAGAGGGTCTCCCAATCCAATCTGATTGAGCTTGAGAGGAAAGAATGGGAGAAACTGTCCAAATCCAAAGACTCAAAGCTATAACTGCTGCCCACTGTTCTTTTTCAAAGTAGTGAACACCTGAATGCTTATCTGAATGAAAAATTTCACTTTTTCTAAAATTTCTAAAAACGTGTTTTTGCTCTGACATTATGGATTATTGTGTGTTTATTAATGGCTAAAAAGGCACATTTCAGCCATTAATCTACATACTTTACTCTGGGAACTTTCTGCTAAGTTTCCATTTTTATCTAATGTGACTGAGTAAGCAAGCTAACTGTTTCAAAGCAGTGATGTCTTTCCCAAATCAAAAAACTGTTATTTAGGCTACAGTTGACAGTAATAGCCACCTAATAATATTTGATCAGATTTAGTCTGGTTTTTAGATTTCTTACATTTCAGAAAGATGAGAAAAGTGCAGTGCTTCTTGCAAGTCAAAAACTACTTTAAATACTTTATATACATTATAAAATACTTTAAGCAGCATTTTATAATGGCTATATCATTTTATCAGCAAGCTTATCTGCATATTACTTTTAATTGGATTCTTTGTAAGCAGAGATTTTTTTTTATCAGAATACTGAGTATTTGTGTTTGTGCATTTATATATACTGTATACAGTATATACTGTGTACGTATGTGTGTTTAGGTAAGCCTTTGTGCAGGTCATATGTTTGACCGAGATGTCGAGCTGTATCTATATTATCAGAATCCCCATCAGCTCACTGCTATAGTGGAGGCTGGAGCTCCCATGGCACAGCCAGGTACGATTTCACGAATCTGTTTACTAAATTATGGTATTAAAAAAAAACTGAAAGACACATTATTTATGTATTTCAGAGAAATCCTTTGGAAAATTACTATTATTAAGACAAGATCAAAAGCTAAGTTAATTTTGGTTAGTCATGTGTTAGTTTCTTCTTTTCTTGCTTTCCTATAATTTAAAAAAAAAAAATCTCTTAGGGACTCTCATGGGAGACCCTGTGGTCATGGTCGGTTTCTATCCAGAGTTTCCCGAGTCAGTGATGTCCTCTGTGTCGTCGTGTGGTGAGTTTGTGTTTGTTATGGACAGATCTGGCAGTATGAGCTGCAGCATGAATAATGGACGAGGTGCACAAGAACGCATCAAGTGTGCCAAGGTAAGCACAGGTTTTTTTATCTTAAGAGCTTTTGCCAGCTTTTTGCAATGATTTTTTTTTCATCAGAATTTAGGTTGAATTAAATAATGATGTGTTTAGGACACTCTGCTCCTGCTGCTGAAGAGTCTCCCCATGGGCTGTTACTTCAACATCTATGGCTTTGGCTCTCACTATGAATCCTTCTTCTCGTGAGTACCCCTCGCATGAACCAGTGAATATGTAGTATTCTGTCACTCAGTTAGACACAAAACACAAGCATGGATGAAATGAGATGAAACGATACAGGACTGTGTGGCTTTTCTGTGCATGTTTTACTCGTGTCAGCTTGGGTTTCCTTTGGGTTGTCTGTTTTTCTTCCACCTCCCAAAAACATGCCAGTTGGTATACTGGCTAAAATAAACCACCCCTAGGTGTGAATGAATGTGTGCGTGTTGATCTCCAGTGGACTGGCGTCCCATCCAGGGTGTGTTCCCACCTCATGCCAAGTATTCTTGGGATAGCTGACCTAGGTCAAGTGATTACTGAAAGTGAGTGTGTGAGAGTGATACAGAGCCAGTTAGATGTGCTGTGTCACAGCTTTGTTGTGTTTGCTGTATGTTTCCCTCTCTTTAGAAAAAGTGTACAGTACAGTCAGGACACGATGGAGCAGGCTGTGAAGAAGGTAAAGGAGATGCATGCAAACATGGGAGGTACAGAGATTCTGCGACCTCTGGAACACATTTACAAACAGCCTTGCATCCCCAACCATCCAAGACAGGTAACATTATTCTTCATCCAAACCTCCGGTGATTTATCAACGACAAGGGGAACTTCATTTTTTCATTTACCTGTTTAGAATTTCCTGTTTAGATTTACATCTCTAGTCAAGGCCAGTAGATCACTACTACGCCATATGCTCCCACAGTGTTTTATTGTCATACCATCACTGACTCTGATTTAGAACAAATATTGCAGATATACCAGAACAAATATTGCAATTTAGTAATGAACAAATGGACAAAGCAACAAAGAGTTCCTGACTTTTTTTTTCCCCTGAAGTAACTATAAAACCATGAAACCATGAAAAGACAAAGGAGAATGTCTTGTATCAGCTTATTTGCTGACACTACTAACACTACTTTTTACATTTTAACATTATTAATAGAAGGTTCTTACATATTGGACCTACATTTAAGCTGCCCTGTTACTGTTGCCATCATTTCATTCAACAAAAAAAAGACCTCAGGAGCAAACTGTCCATCAGCTATTCCCTTTAAAAATGACTGTTTTAAAGGGTCTTTTGAAGCAAATCTTTTTCACTTTAGTTTGGAAAGACCATATAAATGGCTGCCATGGATACCTGTGATGCGCCCTGCGTAGGGTTTATCACTTACTGCAGAATCTCTGGCAAATGCTAGAGGTCTGCCTTTGTGTCCTGGCTTTGTGTCCTAAACAATAGCTTGTCTAGGACACAAGCCAGCTTGTCTAGACAATGAAGTACCACTGCAGTGTCAACACACAATTGTAAAAGAACCTGTTGCAAAAGACTTTTGTTCATCTTTACTAATATTTTTCATTGGAATTTTTCCAATTTCTTCTCTCTCTTTTCAGCTGTTCATATTTACAGATGGTGAAGTAGGAAACACCAGAGATGTTCTTCACTGTGTGAGGAGCAATGCTGATTTCCACAGGCACGTGCTGTTTAAAGCTTAAAACATTCATGGTGTATACAGTTTATTTTCTGAATAAAACTGAGTAAATAAAAGGAGAAATATGTAAAGCATTTAAATGATTCATAATAAATATTATATATTTTACACTGGGAGAATTAGCATTATATTTTCAGAATTTCACTAAGGAGCAAACTGGTTTAAATAACTAATGCACATCTGATACCCACCTCAACAAAGAAAATGTATTGTACCACACAACTGCTGCATGTGAGTGTTCAGTAGTCATCTGTATCTTTTCTACAATAACAACTTACAGGGACTTGTATGGTAGACATGCATTATTCATGCCTAACAATAAATGTATTTTGAAAGAGAAAAAAGTTGTTAATTTACAAAGTAAATAATGTACAATTGCTATGGTGAAATTTGCTCTAAGCAGAAAGTTTATTTAACATTTATTAAAGGAGACTGGTAGTGCTATGTAAGAGTCAGAGGTAAAGCTGTAACTTAGTTTTCCACTGTGTTGCTTGTTTTTTTTTTTTTTAATTAATTTTAAGAGAGAGAAAGAAGAGAAAGGCCTCACATCATGGCCACATCACACCATCACATGGTTGATTATTTTCCTATAACAGCATGCCCCACTCTGTTTACTTCTTACTTAGTGTGTTTCTTCTGATCAATTTATATATCTAGAAGGCTCATAAGGGATTTATAATCCACTCCTTTGTTTAAACAGATGCTTCTCATTTGGGATTGGTGAAGGTGCAAGTTCGGCACTCATTACAGGATTGGCTGAGAACAGCTCTGGCCACGCCCAGTTCATCACAGGAACTGAGCGCATGCAGGCCAAAGTAAGACTGGGTTCTTCTCACACAGCAACAAAGAAACAAACAGATATAAACAGTAATTTGTACTAAAACCTAATGGTGTCAAATAATGAATCACTTTAGTAACCACAATTTAATTTAAGTTATTTGATGTTTGTCATTTATGGTCCTTTACCATATGTACAAATAATTATTCCTGTTCTCTATCTCTCACTTTTCCACTGACTAACAGAGGGGGGGCTTTATTGGAAATATTTCTACATTTTCACACTTATTATTGAACATTCTTTGTCTTTAATCCCCAATGCTAGGTAATGCAGTCTCTCCGCTATGCTTTACAACCAGCAGTGATTGATATCACTGAGGATTGGAGTGGTGTGTCTTTCACCCGTCTGAGCCCCCCGATTAAAACACTTTTCCATGGTCAAAGAGC
>CM040462.1:22366345-22382893 GCA_022758105.1 Pangasianodon gigas
TTTGGAAAATGACATGCCATTAATAAAAAAAAATGTCAGTGAATTTTTTTTATGTATGTTTCACAAAGCCAGAATGTTAAGCTATTGAACAAAACCTTTTTTGCATCATATCTGTGATTTGTTTGTTTGCTATAAAGTAAAAAAGCTGGGTGAACATCCTCTAAGTGTGGTGATTCCATAATTTTTGCCAGGGGTTGTATATCCAGAGCACATGATTAATGAAAGAAATCTGTTTTTTGTTCATTTGCTTCTGTACAGTGATAAGTCAGTGTGCTCAAGCTGAAGCTAGTAAGTTACTGATTATGCGAGTTTGTAATTAGTACATCATATATAGCCACAAAATTACAATAAAAAGTATTTTTACTGTAAAAAGTAATTAATACAAAATCTACAGAATCGACAGGAAACTGTATGCATGGCTGTAATGATATCAAATTCATTTAGTTCCTGAAAGTTTAAAATACTCATTGTTGAATATGAAACTAATATCTTACATTCTTTCCTTTCTAATTTTTTTTCCCTACTTAATGTACCTTCACTCTGTTGGAGCATATCATCCAGTGGTAGAATGTAAGTGTACACAATGTGATTTTTCTCTGACTTTGCTCTTTTTAGTGTAAATGCTCAATTCTCAAATGTTTGTGGTAAAACAATTTTCTTTGCTTTAGGTGATGGAGGTTTTGACATTAACCCAGGTAATGTCAAATATATATATATAATTTATATATGTATATGTGTGTGTGTCTGTGCTTTAATGAACTTTTCTCCTTTTTATTACCAGTTAGAAATAAAATTAAAACAAAATTACTAATTAGTAAGATCAACATGTATGTTTGTATATCTATACTTATATCTCTGCAGAAACTTCTGAGGCTCCAAAGGACCTGTTGTTGCAGCTCATCTCCCTCCAAAAGGCTTCAGGTTGCTGGGAAATGGAGTCTGCTCTTGCAGAGGTGTTTGGGAGGACAGAAGAAGAGCTGATCAAGCAGATTCCTGCACAGGTTAATACACACCAAATATGTCTATATAACATGTGATCCCGATGCAATTTACCCTTGAAGCCTAAACTATTACCATTTTTTACTTAATAATACTTAATAATTACATACAACTCATAGAGTCTTATAGAGTTCCCAAAAATTTTAATTTTAGGATATCAAATGGTGCTTTTAGAAGATTTGGAACAAGAGGCTTACAGAGGCAGAGTAGGGATCCATTGCATGAGGTTTATTGACAGGAAAATCAGTCAAAGCAGTGTGGATCATTAGCTTCACAAAAACAAACAAACAAACAAACAAAAAAAACATTCAGGAGATAGACAAATCCAAGACAATATCAAAATGTGGTCAGGACAGGGTCAAAATACCAGATACCAGAAAAACCATCAAAGACAAAAGGGCTAGACAAAGGCAAAAACAAGGTGCAAATTAGGCAAAATAAACAGTTCAGTACTCACACAAATGACTGGCAAACTATAAAGCTTCAACAATGGATAAGTTCACATGGTTTTTAAATACAAGAAATGAGCAGTGTAAATGAAGAAGCAATTCAAAATTAAGGGAAGAGCGCCCTCTGGCAGTCTGGAGGGGAAGTGTCCAGGTTGAATTTCCATAAATACTGTTCCATAGTCTTGACACCAAACTCCTACTCTTACCCCTAGCACTTTTGTTAAATATTTTTGTTTCTTTTTAACCATATATTTTAAGACATATACCTATAAGACAAAATACATAACATTTATAAGAAATATACATATAATGGTATAATCCTCGGACTGCCAGATAGCCTTGAACAAGGCCCTGAAGCGTCAACTGCTCTAGCTATACTCTTGTATTCTGCATTAAATACTTTAAGTAAAGCATCTACTCAGTGTATGAGTGATTGTTTAAGATGATTATTATATATTGATGGTTTTATCCATCATGGGTATGTAGTGTAAGTTTCCTATTTGGTTTTGTGTGCAGGTGAAGCCAGATGTCTGGGCTACACTTCTGGCGCTGATTTGGTTACATGGCTTTAAGATTGATGCACAGGTTGAGTGGCAAATTTTGGCCATGAAAGCAGTGGCATGGATCCGCACTCAGAAAGGTAAATTCTACTTTTCAGAAATCAGTCAGTGAACTGTGAAATGAAACATATTAAACAAAACAACTGATTTTTTCCTGCGCAAAAAATTCCACATTTTGAGTAAGCAGTTTTGATTTTAAAAGAATGCCTAACCAGCACAACATTAACAAATTTAACATTAACATTTTTACATTGTTTTACTGTCATCATGATGATGATGATGATGATGATGTGATTGTATGTGTGTGTTTCAGTGGTCAACCAGTCAGAGTGTGTACGAGTAGGTAACGCTCTACTGGGCTGTCAGGTTAAAGAAGATGCTCTTGGGTTCTGAAGATTTTACCCTCTTACAGCATCCACACAAAAGCCTTGGCATAATTTCTCTTTCCTACAATTTAAAAGAGCTTTACTTGTATTAGCATGCTTTTACATATAAGATAATGATGTCAGTGGACCTACTAGTATGACCACAAAACACTTTAATATGGGGAAAAAGTAAACAAATTCATAAACATCTTTGCACATACTTGGTTGTCATTTGCAAAGAATTCAATTTAAATACAAGAGCAACATTACATTTTTTGTAAAATCCTTTCTTTAATTCAGGTTTTATTTTAACATGCATTTGATTATGTGTACAAGATCAGTGAGTCACAGGTTTAATGCAGTCAATGCCTGCTAATGATTAATGTCCATGTGTATAAAGGATATTTGAAGTTTTTAATAAAAGTTCATAATAACAGTTATGTTATGTTGTTTTAGTGGCTATATTATATATCAGGTTTTGTCACCCATCAGTCCTCATGCATCAGCTCAAGAGTTGTTTACTATCTACCCTGTAAGAGATGCAATCAGCTGTACATCAGAGAAACCAGCAGGAGACTGGCTGATCGTTATGTCGAGCACCTTCACACCATCAGAATAAAGGATTTCTCTCTTCTAGTGAGGAGACACTTCAACAGTGATGGACAACATTAAATACATCTCTGTTTGCATTGCTAGTTGTTGTTATGGGAGCAATGAATTGAGGACGTGTAAGGAGAAAGAGCTCATCTTCAGTCTTGGAACTACATTATCAATCATTTACTGATATTTACTGATTTCACTTTATACATTTTTAGAAGCACTTTGCTTGCACAGCTGATGAACAACTTTTGTCTGAAATGTCCCAAGAAACTTTGTATTTTGCTTGGCTTTTACTATATACGTTACTTTTATTATATCTGTTAGCTGAATTATATTGCTTTATTGAAATCTCACATATGAAAGTGCTAATTGTGAGACCTCATTTATACTTAGCTGATACATACTGTTAGTTGCTAATCAACATAATAAAACTCATTTATGAAGTTCTGTTTGTAATTGTTATTTATTCAATTCAAAGTCAAGGTCCTTTTTTTCAGAATCAGAATCAGAATCAGCTTTATTACCAGGTATGTTTACACATACGAAGAATTTGTTATAGTGACAGAAGCTCCACAGTGCAACAGAATGACAGTGACAAGACAAGACACAGATAATAAAAAGAATAATATACAAATATACAAATAGACAATGTACAAAATAGCAAAAACACAATATACAAAATAGACAATTTTGTATGTACAGGTATGTTATGTGCAAATTTGAAAAGTAAATAAGTGTTCCTGTGCCTGGCCGTTCTGGTGCTCAGTGCTCTGTCGTCCACACGGCAACAGTTCAAAGAGGGAGTGTGCTGGATGTGAGGGGTCCAGAGTGATTTTGCCAGCCCTTTTGCTCACTCTGGATAAGTACAGTTCTTGGAGAGTGGGGAGGGGTGTACCAGTGATTCGCTCTGCAGTCTGGACTGCAGAGTTTCTCTCCACCCCTTTTTGTGTCTTGAAATAGCACCTAACTGATGGATTTAGGAGAAACTACTAAAAATGGGTGCTGTAACCCTAATATTAGGACTTCCAACTTTTTAGTATTTTTAAGGAATTTTAGCAATAACAGCAAGTCCTAAAGCACCAAAAACCTCTGTATGACCATTAAGTCACCAAGACAGAATTATGAACAATTTTAAACACCTGCTGTTAGCAATTAAGAATGCAATCAAGTTCATGGTATAATATATTTTATTTTAACAAGCTTGTGTCAATTGTGACTATTTCATTGATTGTGGAATTGTAAGGACAGTCCCCTAATAAATAATGCAGTATAGGTGGAGAGCAAAGTTTACACAATGCTAGTTACATATGTAAATATTGGTCCTTTGAAAACCAGGTAACCTCCAGGGACAGGGAATATTAACTGTATACCTTCTTATGCTCATGGGCACACATGATAAAACCTTTCAACAAAGTCCTGAAGTAACGTCCAGTTCGCAAAAGCACAGGCCCATGAAGAGCAGATGATCCTTTTAATGTGGTATCCACTCTCAAAAAGGTACAAGGAGCTATATGAGTACATTCTTGAACTCATAGGTACATTTTGTAAAACTGTACCCTCAAAGGTACAGTACTACTCTTTATGAGACCATATGTGCACCTTTGATTAACTAAAAAGGTACAATGCCCCTCTGATAGCAGCAAAGTACAAATTTGTATCTTTTTATCCCCAATGAAAGGTACAACCCACATAGATCTGTCAATAAGAATTCCAAATGAGCCATTCACACATGCAGTTATAGATAACATGTCAAAAGAACCTGACATACTGGGGTTTTTTTAAAACATTTTTTATTGTCTGTTATTATGACAACAATAAAACACATACATATAACAAAAGGAGGAGGAGGGTCGCTGAGCCTTTAACATTTACAAATCATCTAAGGTAGCAATGATGTCCAACCAGGCCTGTACTATCTTTTAATGTGTCATTGAGTCAATAATTCCAGTAATTGCAAAAAGAAAGAGAAGGGGTATACAATAATTGGAGAATAGTCTTTTTAACATCTGTAAATCAAGCAAATATCAACCTGCGCTGATAAAGGGTGAAACCTGAATTGCCATTAAGTAGACATAGGCACAGATTGGGATCATAGTCTTCTGCAATCATATATATATATATGATTATATGATATATATGATATAGTTTATAAACCTATACTAACCTAATTTTAGTGAATATTTTATATTTAACTTGTTGAAAAAAAGCAAGCCTTTTGAAAAACATTTGTACACAAAAGGAAACTCTCCAATTATTGCACATCCCCCACCCTCAGCCACATGTTAAATTTAATGGTCACTCTTCCAAGTGAGAGTCACTCAATGGCTACGTCTACATGCACAGCAAATTCCATTTAAGGTCTATATTCGGGAATATATATACCATATTGCGAATATGATGTTTATACGTGCACAGTCATCGGAATATTCCTGTATACATGGTTGTTGTAAGTATGCCTTAGTTGCCATTCCTAAATACCTAGCCTACAGCTAAGTATCTGTTAGCACCCACAATTCCTTGCAGACTGAGCATGCACACATATCTCCTTTCAGTGGATTTTCTGAATAAGGTGTTTACATGCAACAAATTTCCCATTAAAACATGCATATTCCAGGGGTGAGAATCAGAATTTGGGGAATCAGAATATTGCCTTAATCTGAATCGGGCAATTGGACGGCTATGCTTTTCAGCAGTCTACTTGTGATCCGATCACCCAGGACGCACATTAAAAGGTGTGAATGGGGTCTGACTCCTCAAAAGTTTTCTCTCCAGGCTTTAGATTTACCAAGCTTCTCATTAAGCTATATGTAGCCAGACCAACACAGCTAATCAAAATGACCTTTTTCTTGTCTGCCTCAATGATATCATTAGCTGTGAAAAAATACTAGCATTTTGCACTACTCCTCCCAAGTCTGCGACTGGGAGTCAAAGGGAGTCACAGTTCCTACCATGGCCATTGTTAGCATTAGCTCACTTGCTGATACTTGTTTGGTGCTCAGCAAAGTTCAAGTGGATTCCCTTTGTCCAACATGTCATTCACCGAAAACCTCACCAAAATTTTGTTCCAGTTTACACTCATCACCAAATATGTTACATATTAGTTGAGGGAAATCGTCACACTGGCCAGAATCTCTCTTTCTCTCTCTCTCACTCTTCCCCTTTTTCTCCCTGACCTCTCCTCATCCCCGCACCAAGGAAATTGGGGCCACTTCCCCTGAAACCAGTCCCCCTACCCCTCCCCAGTTCCCTACCCCTCTCTCTCCTCCTGTTTCTGTCTCTTTCCCCCTCAGGTCAGTAACTCCAAGGCCACAGGTGTGGGAGTAAGGCCTGGGCTAGTGTGCTGGTGTTGCGAGGAACCCAGGCATTTACAGGAGCAATGACACTTGATGGAGAGGTGTTGGTCTGGGTCAGCTACGCGCCACAGGCCTCCTTCAATCGAGCTGGGACATAGCGCATACTGGTGAGTATTCAAGGGGGTACATAGCAGGGACTGGGCTGTAACCAAACTTCAATTCACCAATACCTGATTCAAGGTGAAGCATTGGGTACAGCACACTTGGTAAAGGTGAGGTATGTACATGGGGATATGCACAAATATCCACTAGTGGCTGTCACTATTTCATTCCAGGGACAAAACCATACAATAGAGACAGTGGTTAGTCCTCGGCTCACCCATCCCCTGATTTTGGGAACAAATTGGCCGGCATTTCAGACGTTATTATTGATAGATTATACCAAGTGATGCAGGGCACCCAAACAAAGGAAGAAACAACCCAGTTATTGGTCCCAAAGAGCCATCTGGAAATGTTATTCCAGGTGGCTCATCATAATCCTATGGTGGGGCATTTAGGTCTGGACAAAACACTGAACCATCTCATGGCCCATTTCTATTGGCCGGGCATTCGCAGCTTTGTTCACCGCTGGTGTGTTGAATGTTGCAAATGTCAGCTCGTGAATTCGCAGGCCACCCCAAAAGTGCCATTGCACCCTCTTCCATTAATCAAGGTCCCCTTTGAAAGAATTGGTATGGACCTCGTCAGGCCATTGGAACAGACTGCACGAGGGCATTGCTTTGTGTTGGTCCTGGTGGATTACACTATACAGTACCTCAAACTTATGCTTCTGTGCAACACCTCAGCACGCAGTGTTGCAGAGGCACTCTTCAAAATGATTTCTTAGGTCGGGATCCTGAAAGACATCCTGACTGATCAGGGCACCACGTTTATGTCACCACCCTTCATGATCTACATGAACTCATAGGGATTAAATCAATTCATACCAGCATTTACCATCCTCAGACAAATGGCCTGGTCGAGCGATTTAATCAAACCCTTTAAAATAAGATTCAGAAGTTCGTGCATGAGGATGCTCAAAATTGGGATAAATGGTTTGAACCCTTATTATTCACCGTACGAGAGGTCCAGCAAGCCTCCAGGGGGTTCTCCCCATTTGAATTACTATACGGGCGCAAACCTTGCTGCGTTTTAGATGTCATCAGAGAAGATTTGGAGGAGGGACTTTCAGTGAGCAAGAGTGAAATTTGTTCTTGACCTGAGAGAAAACTCCACACACTGGGGCAATTAACACAGGAGAATTTGCTACAGGAACAAGAATGTCAATCCCAGCTGTATAATGGGGCACTCGGCTACGTGAGTTTTCACAGGGAGATAAAGTGGTAGTATTATTACCCACATCAAGCTCCACTATTACTTGAAAAGTGGCAACGGCCTTTCGAGGTCACATGGCGAGTCGGGGATGTTGACTATGAGGTAATGTGAACACGAGGTGGGGCGTGGCAGATTTTCCACCTAATTCTCTTCAAACCAAAGAGAGAGCTGGGACCCATGGCTTTGGTGACAGTTGTTCTAGAGAGGGAGGAGCTAGTATCGGAGGTGACCCTAAAATATGTGGCTCAATCCACCCTGGTCCCCTGTGGAGACTACCTCTCACCATCCCAAATCAGAGAGGTTGCCAATTTGCCAAATGGAATTTTCTGATGTATTTTTGCCTCGACGCTGCCCCTGTCATTTGCCTGAACAATGGCCATGCACAAGATAGATAGATAGATAGATAGATAGATCACTTTATTCATCCCAGAGGGAATTACAGCAGCACAGAGAGTTAGAAGTATTCTAAAGGTAATTTAACTCAGTAATTCAACTATAACTGAAACAAAATAAGAATATAGTACCTTGCAAAAGTATACCGCTGACCAGTTCTCTCATATAACTGAATTACAAATGGTACACTGAAATTTCATTCTGCTTGATATTTTATTTTAAAACACTGAAACTCAAGGTCAATTATTGTAAAGTGACATTAGATTTATGTTGGGAAATATTTTATGAAAATAAAAAACTGGAATAACTTGCTTGTATAAGTATTAAACCCCTGTGCTGTGGAAGCTCCCAGTTTACATCGATGAAAGAAATTGCCCTAACTAAGACCAAATACCTTACCACTGGCATCCACCTGTGAATCATTAAAGTTTTTGTCACATTTTCTGGATAAAAACCCCATTGTTGAACCCTCATTGGCTGTGAATCTGAAGGAAAATGAAGACCAAAGAGCATTCTACAGAAGTTAGAGAAAAAGTAATAGAAATGCATAGACTAGGGAAAGGGTACAAAATAATATCCAAGTGTTTGGATATCCCATTGAGCACAGTTGGGTCAATAATCAGGAAGTAGAAGCTGCATCACACCACCCAGGCACTGCCAAGAAAAGGCCACCGCTCAAAAATCAGTGCTCAAACAAGAAGGAGACTTGTGAGAGAAGCCACAGAGAGACCAACAATCATTTTGAAGGAACTACAGAGTTCAGTGGCTGGGAGTGGAGTAATGGTGCGCCAGTCAACCATATCAAGAGCAGTCTATAACACTGGCTTGTATGAGAGGGTGGCAAGAAAGAAGCCGTTACTCAAAAAGTACCATCTGAAAGCATGAGAGTGACCCAGCTGTGATGTGGGAAAAGTTTTTCTGGTCAGATGAGACCAAGAGCTTTTTAGCCAAAACTCAAAGCGCTATGTGTGGCGAAAACCTAAAACTTCCCATGCCCCAAGACACACCATCCCTACAGTGAAGTATGTTGGTGGCAGCATCTTGGTGTGGGGATGCAGTGGGAATCCAGAAAAGAGCTGGCCTCAATGTTCAATGCCCTGAGACTGATTCTGTCAGGCCCTGCAGCTTTCCCAAGTTCCAGCTTTCAGCTCCAACTGTCTTTTCACCTGGCTGGTAGTGATAGATAGGTGGGGGGTGAGACTTGTGATTCCCTTGAGGTTCGCTGTTGAGTGAGGGAGTAATTGGGGAATGTAGAGATGCGAGTCCACTGAAGAAGGCTGTGGGATGAGGGGGTGAACAGTTGTGAGACGAGCTGGGGAGAATTGGTGTAGATGACAGAGTGGGAAAAGATGCTTGATCTTGCAGGGGGTTGGGGAAGAGTAGTGGTGAGGTAGTGGAGGAGATAGTGGAGGAGGGAGTCATGATGACCCTATTAAAGAATAAATTCAGCTCATTAGCACTTTCTAGACTGCCCCCCACAGGTTGTTGTTTTGCTTTGAAGCCGCTCATCTGCTTCATGCCAGCCTGCACATTCTTTGCTTTGTTCTGCTGAAGCCTACCCTCCAGCATCCTTCTGTAGGCTTATTTGTTCTCCCTCTCACCTTCAACTCTTTTGCACCCTCCTCAACTGTTCCTTGTCCTTCTGCCTGAAAGCCTGCTTCTTTTTGTGCAGTAGTTCCTTCAGGTCCTTTGTGATCCAGGGTTTGTTATTAGGAAAAGAACACACCCTCCTAACTGGAACTATTGTATCCATGCAGAAATTGATGCAGTCCGTTACGCAGGTATGGGGGTAATCAAGGAGTCCCAGAGTTACTGGTCCAATCCGGTGGTCATGGTTCCCAAGGCAGAAGGTTCGTTCCGTTTCTGTGTGGTCTTTAGAAACGTCAATGAGATGTCTAAATTTGACACATATCCAATGCCCCGCATTGATGGTCTGCTCGATCGGTTAGGTGTGACTGGCTTTTATTCAACACAGGTGCATCCCCAAATTGATAATAAGGTGATTGCGGCCTTCCCAAGACCCAAGACCCAAAAGGAGGTGTGACAGTTTCTGGGGCTGGCTGGCTATTATCTTAGGTGTTACGTGCACAGAGATTCGAGTGCACTTGCTTATGTTCATTGCCGCTTCACTTGCTCCTTTTTTTTCTTTTCTCTCTCTCTCTCACCCTCTCCCTTTCTCTGCAGTTCCTGCCGATTGGTGGACGGTCATTCAGCTTAACCGCTAGGCCAATCGATGATGGGAGCATGTCAAAATGGGAGGAGCTCTGGCTTTAAAAGGCTCATGGCGACAACAGCGAGACAGGTTTTGGGTCAAGCACAAATACACGCTGCTCGTTGTTTTAGTACTTCGCTTGGGTTTGCTTTGTGTTTGACTCTGCTTGCTTTATTAAGCTTCTGTACTTTAATGTGTGCTAATTGTGCTAACTGTCGTTGGTGTCTGCTTATGTGTTAGTTAGCTTGTCCTCACTGATGTCTCAGTGTCTCTATTGTTTTCCCCTCCACCGTGCAGTTTTTGGTATAACCCTAGGGAAGAGGAACAGGTAAGCAAGTGCATGCACATATGTTAACCTCATGTAGTGTTTTCTTTGTCTAGCCACACTAGGTTAGTAGGCTGGTACCACCCCTTATATTTTGGTAAAGGCAGTGTAGCTGCTAGTTTCTTCTGGGTAGTTAGGTAAGAGGTTAAATTTATGAATAGGGTTAGAAGCTTTTTATTCTGTTTTTTCTTTTGGTACTGTCTTGGTCTCTCCCTAGGGAGCCATCTGTGAAACAATTTGCCATTCCACATGTCATTTGTTTTCAAAGACCTGTTTTGTAAAGTGTTTCTTGTATATAGTTGGGTATTTTGGTATCTTACATATATATTTTCGCTCCTTGTAATAAATTTTGTACCTATCGAGCACAATTCCACTGTCTCCTCCTTCCTCCAACAACCCAGCTATCCTCCAACCAACTCCAGTCTAGGTTACTCTCCCTGCACTAACTGCCTAGGTTAGAGCCCAGTTTAGCAGTGTCATAACAGTAGGTTTGACAGATGTCACCAGCCCTCAGACTAAAAAGGGAGCTGTCCAGTGGATGGAGCCATGCCAATAGGCTTTTATTCAGGTAAAAGTTGCACTCTGTGGTGGACCACTCTTACATTCTCGTGTCTTCTCTCTCCACTTTGTTTTGCACACTGACGTGCCCGACGGAGGGGTGGGGTCCATGTTGTCCCAGGTGGTGGAGGAGGAGTGCCCTGTGCTGTACATCAGCCACAAGCTCTGGGTGCGAGAGAGCAAGTACAGCACAATCGAGAAAGAGTGTCTGGCCATCAAGTGGGCGGTCCTCACCCTCTATACTATACCTATATCTGTAAGGATGGGCGTTCAACCTCTGTTTGGACCATGCCCTATTCCAGTGGCTCCACCAAATGAAGGATAAGAGAGACAAGAGCCACAAGACAGAGAGCTGAGCAGCACAGGACCACGTGTGGGCATGTGCTTGCATATTCACAGATATAAAATCACTGAAAAGCGAAGGAAAATAAAGAAAAAAATAAAGAACCCCCTTCTGAGTTGTCATAAGCCTGCCTCCTGTCTCCTCAGTTCCAGTCAAAGCGGAAAGAGTATCACAGTCATGCAGCATGCTTCCCAATGTAAAGTTGTACTGCCACCCCAGGAAGGGAAAGTGAGCATATGAGAGAGAGTGTTCTTAGTGACTTAGATAAGCTGGCAAACTCCAGTTGATTTTCAAACAGTGAGAATATAGTTGAATCATGTATTCGAGGTTTTATATGTCAGCAAACTGCAGGGTCTCATGTTTTAGGAGCCCTAATTCCTTCTTATGGAATGCAATCTCTATATCAGGTTTCATACATTATAAAAACAAGTAGATCAACTGATTAATGACACTGTACTTGGCAATATCACATTAGCTTTGTTATCACATTAAGATGATGATTATAAAAAACACATTGGCTTTGGGCTACTTACTGTCCAGTTGAGGCGGTACATGTTCACTAATAGGCCTGGAATTTCCATGCTGGACCAAGCACCAGGATGGCTAAAGGGACTCAGTGGATTTTTTGGCACATTGTTGTTGAGATTATTGTGTTTATTATTTCCATCATTGTCTTGATCATTATGGGATCATTGTCCTGTTACTTATGTGGTGTACCCTGAATTGTGTCACCACACTGGTGATTATTTGTAAGAAATTGGTCATGCCTCATCTTATTAACACTTCTTCAATGTGATGATACTCTGAATAATTATCAGGTAATTATTTTAATTAGCCCTGTATTAATAATAGGTATTTGAGCAGTGTATCGATAGGCGGAACCTTTTAGCAGCTGTGTAATCACTTCCGGGTTGCCTATAGCGGGCCAATTTCCAGTCCCCCTTTAGATGCAATTTGGAGAAAGACCCGCGTGCTCCTGTCGTCACTTCTCTAACAATACACCTATATTTTACAGACACACTCTTTTTGTTATTGAGGTCGCCACACCCGGGACCCGTAACACTTATTCTAATAAAGTCTTCTTGTGTCACCAGCACAAGGTCAAGGCCACCCTTATGTAATCATTGATGATTGGAATTGTGGGGGTGTCACTCACAGAAAGATGCACTACAATATTTACTTTCTGGTAGTTGTGCATTTTGGACATTTTCACAGCTACGATACTCAATAGACATATTGAGCCAGTCCCTTCACTTATGTGAGCTGATCATGACTTTATGTGACAAAGTCTTTGGCTGTTCCGTGATTGAATTCTTTTTTACTCTGCATTTTGTTAACATGATTGGCAAGTGCAGGTTCTACTAGTGGAGGGTCGTTGAAGCATTATAACTAGTGCCGCTTTAATAAATGCTCAATTTAACTCCGTGTGCGAAAGCACCTTTGCAAGCCAAGCTTATTTTTACAGGCTGTGTGACAGTCCAATGAATAAATTATGTTGCCACTAACATCTCCTGGTCCATCAGTAGAGATCTGACTCAACACTAAGAGCAGGAATGCCACAGGCTTCCCAGAGCCTGAGCAAATGCAATACATGAGTAATAAAGCATACTGGCATACAGACACTCATGAGGATAGGGATTGAGTTTAGACTTATACCTGATGTGGAAAATGACCTATCTGTCTGAGCACAAACCATTAGGTCCCTCATGGCTTTGATGATGGGAATGGCATGCTTTTGGGTTGGGTCCTCTTCAACCCTGGACTCTTCTACCCTCCGACTAAAGCGCCAACACTAATTTCTGAACAATAACATTTTAATATATGGCATTCCATCGTTTTTGAGTCTGTACTGTACCCCCCCAAACACTTTCTGCCTTCACTAGTCCTAATCATGTCTCCCCTTATATAATTTTGCTTCTCTGTGTTATCAGTTTAATCACTGCTTTCATATGATGATTCTGTCAATGAGTGTTACTGTGCAGATTGGTTGCTTGAGGATATAGGGAACCTCTGAAGCTTTTATTATACAATTATGACTGTTCATGATTTTGTAACCTAAGAGAAATTGTTCCATTGTTTAAACCTCACTATAAAAGAACTATTTCTCCTCTGACTGTGGGTTCACTTCTGTGGTATAGCTGAAGTGATAACTCACTGCTGCTGTGTTGCTGAGGTCTGCTCCCTTGCAGAGGAAGAATAAACTTCTCTCTTTTTTCAACTATAAGGTTGTCTGCTGGTTTTATTGGGAATAGGGAAAATTCTCTAACAACCCTGGTGTCAGAAGTGGAATCCCAAGAAAGCTTTCAGCTAGACCCAATCAATCTAATCTCTACTCTGAGTTTGGGGATCCCATCAGACCAAGGTAAGGAGGAAATTTAATTAAGACGCTTTTACAAGACCCAAGAGGGTTTTGTTCTGAAATAAAGGACTACCGCCATTCCTAGAAGGAGTGGTGGTTGGGGTCCAGGTGACCCAAAAGGGGTCTGGTGTGAAATACTGACTACTGCCAATCCTGGAGGGAGTGGTGGGGGGTCCAGGTGACCTAAGTGGGGTCTGGTTTGAAATATAAAGGACTACTGTCATTCCTGGAGGGAGTGATTGGGGTCCCAGGCGACCCACAGCAGATGGAGAGAGGTTTACTCTTCAAATATAGGCCTGTGATTGCATGTAATTGTGTGTTCTTGTGTGTTTAAATGTGCTTGAATGTGACTAACTGTGAATTGCTGTGACTTACTTTGAACTACTGTGACTATAACCTGAACCGTTAACCTGAACTGACACTAGTAAACTGCAATGGGCAGAAAGTCTAGTAAAGCAAGGGAAAAGTCCCTTAGTGGTGATTACTGTAAAGTCCCTGACCTTAACAAGAGCAAACACAGTAGATCTACATAATAAAGACCCAGCTGCTGCAGCTTATGCAGTGAGCTGCTTAAAGTTGTGGCCTTGTAATGCAGATAAATCATCCTGTGAGAAAATGCATTGTGTATTGTTGGTAGGAGGATTCAGCCTACTTAAACATATAAGTTTTCCTGAGCATGTGTCTGCTACTGCAGCCGTGCCCCTTTATCAAAAATTAACTCCTTTATCCTCTGCACGACCTACATATGTTTAAACAGAATTTTCGTTTATGGCCACCACCACAACTCTATGAGAGCAGTCTTCTCCTCAACCACAAACACTGCCTCAACCTTCACAAACTCCTACCTACACACATGTAGAAGACTTACAGCAGCATATAGCTGCTCTCACTGAGCACTAAGGTATTTCTGTAGGAATTGCTAAGGTTAGAAATCAGAAATGTAAATTCAATGCCTCAAATCATTGTAAAGATGATAGTCTCTATTTAGATGTCCCAGAAAATAAACTTTGGCAATTGCAAATGTTTTCTGACTCTCTGTCCTCCACTTTGAGCCTGCCTTTACTGCAGATGCAAAATTTGATAATACAACAGCTTGCTCAGACATTAGCAAAGGTCAATCCATCTGTCACTTCTGCATTGTTAACTCAAGAAACACTGTCTTGGTTACACTGTATACTTTCTTATGCTCCAGGTCCACTCAATTCTGTGTATCAGCAAAAACTAGAGTCGAAACTGAATGTACTATTTAGACTCCACTTGACTGACATTTACACTGTGTCAGAGGGCTACACTTTTAAAGTTGATTTACCACCTGAGCTGATGGAAATTTTTGAGGTAGAAAACTCAAACCCACATGTCTCTCTTTGAAACCTGGATGCCACACAAGCTGTTGAAATCAGTATAACCTCCCCCACCTCACACTGAAAAAAATACAAGAATCATGTGGGTCTTGTTTCATCTGCCAAACCACATGTTCTCAAACTTAAACCTGGAGTCCCTCTGCCATGTGAGAAACAATACTGCCTAGCCCCAGAAGCTGTTAAAAAACAGCCAGTTATTTCTTTCCTATTACAACAAGGTCTTGTTGTAGAGAGACAAATAGATAATAGATAAAAATCAGTGTAATCATGCTATTAATCAAACAGTCATATCCATTACACTCTTAGTGCCATTAACACTAATATGATCTTAATATCCATTCCAGTAATGCTATGCAATTTACAGTTGTAGGCTGTGTTCTGCCTTTTTCTCAATTGCATTGTATCCAGATAGTCAGTATCTGTTTGCTTTTACACATAATAGTAAGCAATACTCATGGACAAGACTGCCACAGGGTTATACAGAGAGTCCAGCCATTTATGCAGCTGCTAGAAAAAGGGACTTAGAATACTTGGACATGTCTGAAGGAACAGTTCTAATCTAGTTTGCAGAAGAGAGACCTACCTTTAGGAGCTACAAGCTATGATGTGTGTCACAGAATCATTGAAACTCCTCTCCATGTTAGCTGACAAAGGTCATCACACCACTTTGGCAAGTTGCAATTTGCACAGCCTCAGATGCAATACTTATTCCTGTCAAAGGGATAGAGATCCATCTCCTCAGAGTGAAGAGAGGCAGTACAAAGACTTCCTGTGTCTAAAACCAAGAAAGATATGATGTTTTTTCTGGGTATGGTGAATTTCTGCCATCACTGGATTCCTGACTATGCTGTCCATGATCATGCAGTGCATCCAAGCATTCAAAGACCAACCAAATAAGCTGCAGTGAGCAAAATGGTATGCACCTTTAAATCCATGAACAACAAGGCTATGGGGGTGCTCTATCAGAACCATGGCATCCACATGAGACCTGTGGCTTACTAATATCTGAAACTTAGCCCTGCAAGGTATGCCCTCTAGTCTCTGTGTTATCGCTGCTGTCTCTGATCTAATTGGCAAATCTTCCACTGTTGTGCTAGGTGACCCCCGTACAGTGTATACTACATACGTAGTAGTGGACGTTTTAAATAACATATCAACACAGCACATACAGTCAGGTCCATAAATATTGGGACAGTGACACAGTTTTGGTAATTTTGCCTCTGTACACCACCACAGTGGATTTGAAATGAAGCAGTCAAGATGTGACTGAAGCGTAGACTTTCAGCTTTAATTCAAGGGGTTTAACAAAAATATTGCATTAACCGTTTAGGAATTACAGCCATTTTTTACAGAGTTC
>CM040462.1:22382993-22396574 GCA_022758105.1 Pangasianodon gigas
AATGGAGGAACTCTGTAAAAAATGGCTGTAATTCCTAAACGGTTAATGCAATATTTTTGTTAAACCCCTTGAATTAAAGCTGAAAGTCTACGCTTCAGTCACATCTTGACTGCTTCCTTTCAAATCCACTGTGGTGGTGTACAGAGGCAAAATTACCAAAACTGTGTCACTGTCCCAATATTTATGGACCTGACTGTATCTGCTCAGAGACATTCTGGATATTCGGTGAACATTCTTTCTTTTCTTCATATTACTGTATCCTCATATTACTCAATCCTGCAAATATCTTCTGATTCTGATAGAAATTACTCACTACTGCATGAATTTTTTTACTGTGGTAGATTAAGTCACCTTCATGTGGCCAGACTTAGCTCAAACACCTCTAGATAAGCCAGATTTGATTTTTGTGCTATTTTGACAGATCATGATGTTATTGAAACATACGGATTACCACAAGGCATTTCAGCCTAAGCAGCTGAACTCTTGCATTGCATTGTATTCTGGCAGAGAAACAGACTGTTAACATTTATACAGACTCTTGCTACGTTTTTTATGTGTAGTTCATAATTTTGGTCAAATTTGGAAGCACTGTGGCTTGATGTCTTGTGGCTTGGTAGATGTGATTCAGTTGCCTTCCAAGATCACTGTATAAATGTCAAGCTCACACTTGGTTTCCTTTGGCAAAACTAGGGCAGATACTGCACACTTCCTGTGTGGTTTCAGGCAACCAAACTTGCACACACACAAGTGACTACTATAAAGACCTAGCTGAAAGACAAAAGCTTCTAAAGGTTCTACCATTCTAAAAGCTGTGTTCCTAATGCGTTTGAAATCTGGGTTCACCCAGATGGCCATCTAGTTTACCCATCTATACATTGTCCAGCACATGTAAGCAAAGTGGGGCATCACATTTGATAATCAACAGGGAACAGGTTTACATGAACACCTGCCACCACCAGAGGTGGATCTGGAAAGTTGAGGCCCTACTGGGAACAGACAATCTACATTGTGAGAGAGGAAGTTGGAGATAACCCTGTCTACAAAGTAAGTCCAGAGACAGGAGATCATTCTATTCACACTCTGCTTAGAAACCTTCTATTACAAGTGAATGACCTGCCAGTAAACCTAACCCAGAATCCGACCACTGATAAATCCAAGTCAGGAAAGAAAATCAGGAAGTCCCCCGAAACACCAAAGACTCCAAGACAGACACTAAGCTCAGACACGAGTGACTCGGAGGAAGACGAAAGTGTGCCTTGTTACTGGCTGCGAATACCTGTGAGCAATCCAAGAGAGCAGAGTCGACAACCGGTTCAAAATGTTGTCTATGGGCCACAAGACAAACCTGGACCAAGTGAAGTGTACCAAGAACAGAGATATGACACGGAACACGAACAACAACTAGACATTGTTACAAAAGAGGAGCAGCTAACACTCAGCGAGGATGAACCAAGCCCGCCCCAACCTCAGCTCGACAACGATCGAGAGAGACCTCAGATACTCCACCGAGAGGAGAACATTCCAGAACCCCATCCTGAACATCACCCACCTGTGAGGCAGTGTACTAGGCAGAGACGACCAGGCTACATCTTCACCTATTCATCTTTGGGCCAACCAGCTTACCAGCCACATCCCACAGTGAATGCAGTCGCAGTCCAGCCTACGCCGTATCCTTTTCTCTATTATTCCTCCCCTTATCCATATCCCCTCCAGCCTCCATCCATCACACCACTCCCACACCTACCTGTCCCATACCCAATTCATTGCTTTTGAACTGAAAAGACTGAAAAAAGAGACTTCAAAGGATGGTAAATACTCATGTAAACGTTTTACGTGAGAGTTGAAGTCTTGAGGTTGTGAATTCTTAAGGTCAAGTGACAGGAGCCACTTTTGTTGTTGGGGAGCGTGTGTTGCACCCCGAAATGTGTCACCACATGGGTGATTATTTGTAAGAAATTGCTCATGCCTGGTCCATCAGTAGAGATCTGACTCAACACTAAGAGCAGGAATGCCACAGGCTTCCCAGAGCCTGAGCAAATGCAATACATGTGTAATAAAGCATACAGGCACTCATGAGGATAAGGATTGAGTTTAGACTTATACCTGATGTGGAAAATGACCTATCTGTCTGAGCACAAACCATTAGGTCCCTCATGGCCTTGATAATGGGAATGGCATGCTTCTGCATGGGGAGGGGGGGTTTAAAGTGCTTAGTTAAAGTAAAAATTAAAGTTAAAGTTAGTTAAAGTGCTTAGATAAAGCAGCAGACAGGCTCTTTGGGGAAGTGTAATTAGCAGCTGGTTCTGGTAAGTACTGTTCCAGACTGTCACTTGGTGAAGTAGGCTTTGGCCAGTCCTCTTCAACCCTGGACTCTTCTACCCTCCGACTGTTTCCCAATCCACCTCCAGTACTAAAACCCCAACACTCATTTCTGAACAATAACATTTTAATATATGGCATTCCATCATTTTTGAGTCTGTACTGTACCCCCCCCCCCAAACACTTTCTGCCTTCACTAGTCCTAATCATGTCTCCCCTTATATAATTTTGCTTCTCTGTGTTATCAGTTTAATCACTGCTTTTACAGTATATGATGATTCTATCAATGAGTGTTCCTGTGCAGATTGGTTGCTTGAGGATATAGGAAACCTCTGAAGCTTTTATTATACAATTATGACTGTTCATGATTTTGTAACCTAAGAGAAATTGTTCCATTGTTTAAACCTCACTATAAAAGAACTACTTCTCCTCTGACTGTGGGTTCACTTTTGTGGTATAGCTGAAGTGATAACTCACTGCTGCTGTATTGCTGAGGTCTGCTCCCTCGCAGAGGAAGAATAAACGTCTCTCTTTTTGATCTATAAGATTGTCTGTTGGTTTTAACCAACAACCCTGGTGTCAGAAGTGGGATCCCAAGAAAGCTTTCAGCTAGACCCAATCAATCTAATCTCTACTCTGAGTTTGGGGACAGAACAAGGTAAGGAGGAAATTTAATTAAGACGCTTTTACAAGACCCAAGAGGGTTTTGTTCTGAAATAAAGGACTACCGCCATTCCTAGAAGGAGTGGTGGTTGGGGTCCAGGTGACCCAAGAGGGGTCTGGTGTGAAATACTGACTACTGCCAATCCTGGAGGGAGTGGTGGGGGGTCCAGGTGACCTAAGTGGGGTCTGGTTTGAAATATTAAGGACTACTGTCATTCCTGGAGAGAGTGATTGGGGTCCCAGGTGACCCACAGCAGATGGAGAGAGGTTTACTCTTCAAATATAGGCCTGTGATTGCATGTAACTGTGTGTGCTTAAGTGTGTTTAAATGTGCTTGAATGTGACTAATTGTGAATTGCTGTGACTTACTTTGAACTACTGTGACTATAACCTGAACCGTTAACCTGAACTGACACTAGTAAACTGCAATGGGCAGAAAGTCTAGTAAAGCAAGGGAAAAGTCCCTTAGTGGTGATTACTGTAAAGTCCCTGACCTTAACAAGAGCAAACACAGTAGATCTACATAATAAAGACCCAGCTGCTGCAGCTTATGCAGTGAGCTGCTTAAAGTTGTGGCCTTGTAATGCAGATAAATCATCCTGTGAGAAAATGCATTGTGTATTGTTGGTAGGAGGATGCAGCCTACTTAAACATATAAGTTTTCCTGAGCATGTGTCTGCTACTGCAGCCGTGCCCCTTTATCAAAAATTAACTCCTTTATCCTCTGCACGACCTACATAGGTTAAAACAGAATTTTTGCTTATGGTCACCACCACAACTCTATGACAGCAGTCTTCTCCTCAACCACAAACACTGCCTCAACCGTCACAAACTCCTACCTACACACATGTCGAAGACTTACAGCAGCATATAGCTGCTCTCACTGAGGTTAGAAATCAGAAATGTAAATTCAATGCCTCAAATCATTGTAAAGATGATGGTCTCTATTTAGATGTCCCAGAAAATAAACTTTGGCAAGTGCAAATGTTTTCTGACTCTCTGTCCTCCACTTTGAGCCTGCCTTTACTGCAGATGCAAAATCTGATAACACAACAGCTTGCTCAGACATTAGCAAAGGTCAATCCATCTGTCACTTCTGCATTGTTAACTCAAGAAACACTGTCTTGGTTACACTGTATACTTTCTTATGCTCCAGGTCCACTCAATTCTGTGTATCAGCAAAAACTAGAGTCGAAACTGAATGTACTATTTAGACTCCACTTGACTGACATTTACATTGTGTCAGAGGGCTACACTTTTAAAGTTGATTTACCACCTGAGCTGATGGAAATTTTTGAGGTAGAAAACTCAAACCCACATGTCTCTCTTTGAAACCTGGATGCCACACAAGCTGTTGAAATCAGTATAACCTCCCCCACCTCACACTGAAAAAAATACAAGAATCATGTGGGTCTTGTTTCATCTGCCAAACCACATGTTCTCAAACTTAAACCTGGAGTCCCTCTGCCATGTGAGAAACAATACTGCCTAGCCCCAGAAGCTGTTAAAAAACAGCCAGTTATTTCTTTCCTATTACAACAAGGTCTTGTTGTAGAGAGACAAATAGATAATAGATAAAAATCAGTGTAATCATGCTATTAATCAAACAGTCATATCCATTACACTCTTAGCGCCATTAACACTAATATGATCTTAATATCCATTCCAGTAATGCTATGCAATTTACAGTTGTAGGCTGTGTTCTGCAGATAGTCAGTATCTGTTTGCTTTTACACATGATAGTAAGCAATACTCATGGACAAGACTGCCACAGGGTTATACAGCCATTTATGCAGCTGCTAGAAAAAGGGACTTGGAATACTTGGACATGTCTGAAGGAACAGTTCTAATCTAGTTTGCAGAAGAGAGACCTACCTTTAGGAGCTACAGGCTATGATGTGTGTCACAAAATCATTACATCTTTTCATTTCACACATTAAATCTTTAAGGCTTACATAACTGTCAAAGATTCCACTGAATCTGTTCTAGCCTACATTGAGTTAGTTCAACTGGTTTAAAAAATTTGAAGTCATGAATGATATCAAACACAGGGGGAAAACTTACTCCTGTTCATTTATACTTGCTGTTCAGTGCAAGGGTTTTATTTTTGAGGAGAATTTTTTTTTAAATTAAAGACACTGGACACAGAATGAATATGTTTAAACTGAGACTCTTACTCTTTTAAGGTTTTTAATGGACTTTACTTCCAGAAAGTCATGTCTGAGCACATGGAAAGTATGCAATGAGAGGAATTTTTGTTTTACACTTCATTATCTGGCATTTTATTTACATGACAGATATATTTTGAACAGCATAACTCTGATTTAAAAAATATTAATCTGAATTTGATTACTCTGTAAGCAATCAGACATGCCTCCCCGTCAACCAATTAGTGTTCGCCCGAGACATAACACTGCACATATGCACAACACGTAGTTATGCTGCATACGTGGTGCCTTGTAAGTGGTGAACTGAATTTTATGTAGTTCTGTCTGTCCCATGGCTCTTTTCCCTTTTTTATCTTTGTTTTAATTTACTCTTTTTTTTTTTGATGCTACAAATTGTTAAATTATTAATGGTGACTTTCTAAAATGATTATTTCTATGTTGCGTATTTTGTATTATTGCAATAAAATAAATAAATAAAAATACAATTTGCAAATTTGCAAAAATGATGTCATTTCCCACCTCTCCATTCAGCAGATGTGCAAAGTCGTGGAGGGAATTCACTGCACTGGTACTGTTCGTGGAAACAGTCTACCAGATGTCAACTTGATGTGCAATGCTGAGCTGAAGGTTGTGGATCTTTTGAAAAGAAGATGGCCATGGTTGAAGAAACCACCTTGCATGTTGTGAAGTGGTATGATAACCGCTCAGTGACTCTTCTGAGTGATTACACTGGAGTACACCCAGGCACCAAGGTTGCCAGGTGGGAAGGCAAACAAAAGGTGATTACCAAAGTCTCCCTGCTGTGGTGAAAGAATATAACAAGAATATAGATGGGGTGGTTCTAATTAACTTGCTGATTGCACTGTACCTGAACAAAATCAGATCAAAGAAGTGGTACCACCGGCAGGTGTTCCACTTCCTGGATATGACCATTGTGACTGCTTGGCTGCTCTATAGAGGAGATTGTGACAGCACTGGCATGAGACAGGAGGTACAAATGAGGCTGTATACTTTCAAATCATACATTGCTGTAGGCCTCTGCAAAAGAGGAAAGAGTGTGGTGAGCAAGAGAGGTTGTCCCAGTTCCACGCTTGCTGGTGAGTATGAGGAGAAGAAGAGAAAAGGACCTGCTGCACCCATTCCAGTCCCTGATGTGTGCCTGATTATGGCTGAAAAGAAGGGGAGATATAAGGTACCAGGATGCAAAGGTACACCAAAAGCCAAGTGCCAGAAATGTGATGTCCACTTCTGTTTCACATCCACCAGCAAATGCTTCCTTAGGTTCCACACAGAATAGGAAATCAGAGTGTGCTTCATCAAAAAGAGAAATACTGATTCAATACCCCACACAAACACATTCAGAGACACAGAAACACACACTCTTGCACATATACACATGCACACAGGCTAATGCTAAACACACACATACACACAGTCAATTGGTCATTCAGTTGTTGATTTAAATGCTTATATGAAATGTGAAAAGGCATTTATTTGTTTATTAATGTTTAACATTAAGATTTGTATTGTGATTGATAAACCATTCGTGGATGTTTCTTATAATTAAACTTTTTGTAATGCATATGTGTTTGTTTTCTCCTTATTCTACATATTATATGTACTACAGAAAATCTTGATGTTTTAGTACCCTCAAAGCACATTGTTGCCCTGAGGCAACAAACCAATATCTGGTGGGGGGTGTCAGGGGGACAAATTTTATGACTGATATATCATCAGGGATGCCCAATCTCCCAAAAAAGTGGGGTGAAATATTTCCCTAAAAAATAAAAATTCATGCCATAGACTAAACAGTATTATTTATGTTTCTGATTTTAAAAAAAATTAAATTATTTGTGTAGACTGGTCAAAAAACTGTTTCTATGTATTAAATTTATTGCTGCAAATAACTATTTGCAGCATATAATTGTTTAAAATTCCCTTCTCCAAACAGAATAGTAACTCGTTATGGGTTGGTATTCATTGTGGGTAATTCCAGGCTACTAACAGCTCTGAAGTAATTTCACATATAAATAGGCTACAGAATGATACATTTTCTGACACAATGGTATTTTTGGCATTGTTAGAAGACTATGCCAACCAGCGAATAAGACAAGAACTTGTTTTAGATACCATCAAGATTTCCATGCCAATGATGATGACTGCCTAATGAGATGATTTAATTTTCCAAGAGCCATTCTCTTGGAAATATGGTTTAGGGCTCTAGGTTAGGCCTAGGTTTAAACTGGGCAAAACCTGCCCACTTACAGGTATTAACAACCCTTGGATTTCTGGCAAATCGTTGCTTCCAGGGAGAATTAGCTGATCCATAAGTGCCACCATGCCAGCCACATTGTTTGTCATATTTAAATTGACAATTAGATTTCCTTTCATGGTAGAAAGGAACAGGCCAACACAAAAGTGCAATTTACAGGCATAGACTTTCCACTTTCCCAAATGACTGCACTCATGGTACTATAAGGGTGTGTATTCAGAATCTGCTTTTCAGTCAAAAGCAATTTTTTTTCTATAGCCTAAATGAACAAGTCATTTTAATTCCCTAACCCACATAGAGCAGAGAAGAAATGCTACAATGACACACTTTCTTAAGCATTCAGTTTTGGATTGTGTGGTTCCCCTGCCTGATTCACAACGAGTATGCCCACTATTGTTACATATGTGCACACATTTGATTATGCTTTACGACGTTAAGCAAACCATACCACTTGACTCACATAAAAAGATGAACCATTTGAATTTTATCATATGTTACAAAAATATGCACAAGGAGAGTTTATTTCCAACTGCAACAAAAGGATGCGAGGTAAAATATGCTGTGTGTCTAAACATTTTGTTATCAGTGGTAGTTATTATGCCTATTGTGCAAAAGAGCGGTTTGCAGCTCAAGAGTGGGCAAGTTCTGAACATTTATGATTCAAGGTGCAGAAGAATAAATATTTAACTGTAATATTTTCAGAGTTGAGAGATTAATCTAAAATCATATATTAAAATAACTGCATAGTATAAATAACTGCATAATATTTAAAACATAACAATATCTATTTATATATATATATTTATTTTGTCCATATGCTCATCGCACCCCAAGAGCAATAATATAGCTAATCTAGTTTTCCCATTTGATCTACTTAGTTCACTTTCCAATGCAGCTGTCTTTCCAATATGCAAAAGATGTGGTATTATAATGCCACTCTCCAACCGTTTCTTACAGGGTCATTTGTGCTCTACCCACACTGTAAACCCGAATGTTGAAATTAATTAAGTGAATTAAGTAGTGAAAACTTAAAATTTGTTTAGAAGTTCTACTAATTTAAAAATGTTGGGTGAAAATTACATTTTCTTTTGTTTGAGTTTATGAAACTTTTGAAATACTTTTTGATGTAAACGGAACTTAAATGGATAGATTCCAATGTACTTAAATTACTAAATTTTCAGTATTGTTTATGCCCTATTTAAATCGATTAAATTCAGTAATTAGTGTAAAATACTGCCAGTAGTTGGAAAGCCTGGCCCTACATATATGTTGGCGTACACAGAGCAGACAAAATTTTCACAGGTTAGTATCAAGAAAAGGCGGCAGTTTGTGTTTAAAATTTTAAATTCCTGTCCTAACGGTTGAGCTACCAGAGAGTTTATGCACGGAAGCTGCACCAACTTGCCACAGCCAACTCGTGTCCAGACAAATTTGTCTTTTCATTCGTCTTAAATTTTGTGGTTAAAAAGGAACACTTTTAACGACACTCTTGGATTTAAATTTATTGCTCTTCAAAATCAGTGAATCTATCAATATAACTGAACCAGGAGGCTATTTTGATTCATTATAAAAGGCACATTTCAAATTGGTAAATGACAAAACTCACTGATATCAGTTCAGACTGAGCTCCTCTATGCTCACAGTGAAGATCAATTAATTCTGCTGAACCAGGAGGCTTTTTTGATTCATTATTAAAAAGACATTTCAAATTGGTAGACAATCAAACCCAGTCAGATCAGTTCACAGTGAACTCCTCTATGCTCACAATAAAGATGAATTAATTCTACTGTAGAATTTTTATGTAATTGCTCTTCAAACTCACAAGATTTGTCAATCTAATTGAACCAGGAGGCTATTTTGATTCATTATAAAAGGGACATTTCAAATTGGTAGATGACAAAACTAACTGATATCAGTTCAGACTGAACTCCTCTATGCTCAGAATAAAGATCAATTAATTCTACTGTACAATTTTTATGTAATTACTCTTCAAAATCACAAGATTTGTCAATCTAACTGAACCAGGAGAATGATGAATGTCTCGGATATGACCTACTCATTTTCTTATTGCACACAACACACACACACACATAAGCACACAGAGAAATATGTAAATGCTTATTTTAAAAAGTTTACAACATTAACATGAATACTAACCAAAAGAATAATATAAGAACAAGTAGAAAAGTTTCTTTACTGCAAACACCATTAATTTAGTAAAGTAAATAAATAATTAAACAAATTTAAAAAAGAAACTAACTAAATAAATAAATTATTGGCCTTATTTAAATAAACCTTGGCTATAAAGAATACAAAGACCAAAGGGCTTAAAGACAGAGATCGCATTTCCAAATTTCTGTCATTGCACTAATATATGTCTTTTTATCCATTTGTATGCAGTACCTGTGGTACCATCGCTTGCACACATCACATTCAATCTGTAAAAAAAAAAAAAAAACCACAAAAAAGACACAACATTAGGACCATAAAGTCATTTATGATTACAAAAACATCTGTTTAAAACTGATCCACTCAATTTCTTCTTTTCCTGCTGATGGCAAGCTAACCAATCCACAACATGTACAAACGTCCTTCAGTGGCTCTAATACAAGAAAAATAAAATTTTAAAGTTTATAACTTTATCAACACAAAAGCAAAAGGAGCAACAGTTTAAAAATAGAAACGATTTAAGCAGCATTCTTCAAGAGAAAACATCCTACTAATTTGTTTTTTTAGGATCTCTTTGGTAAGGGACATTGCCTTATCTATGTACAATATAGTCAGAAATATGCTCTATAAACATATTTCCTTTGGAATGTTTATTAATATTTTGAAATAAATACCTTTGTATAATTTTTGAATACTGTAATTTCAACAACTTTAGTTAGTTAGGTTAACTTCATTAAGTCTTTCCTTGCTCCAAATTAATCTCAGTATAACTCCAAAGGGATGAATGTGTTCTTTATTTTTATTAATAATAATTAATTGTTAATTATTAATTAATTATTTGCATGTAATAATGCCAAATTACTATACTTTGATTTTACCTGGGATAGCAGGGAATTTCTCCACAATCTCTGAAGCCATCTGATTGTCAAGAACAGATATGTATGTATTACTCATTGCTGTGGATACCTACAATCACTAGAATTAAAAACCTAGTTTTCTATTTTTTTTTTTTTATTGTAGTTTTTTCAACTTCAATTTTTTCCCCAATTTTAAATCAGGTATCTCTCTTGAATATATTTACCTTCATAACAAAAACACCACAACTGGAGGCATCATTTTGCATGGAATGTGGAATTGTCCGTCCATTCCATTTGTTCTGTATCCAGTCCTCCTTACTGTATTTGTTCCTTCGCATCTTGAAGTACTCCCTAAAAGAAAAAAAGTGCTTGGAACACTAGTTCTTACATTCTGCTCACATATTACAAATTGACAACAAGCCAACATAGCAACAAAACAGCCAATGAGCATGCCTTAAACATATAAGAAAACTAAAAAAAACATTGAAAAACTGATTGTCTGATAGATCATGAAGTACAAGCATGTACATAACAAATTACCGATTTCTGTACCTGAATCTTTTTCCTGCCTTAACACAGTCTTGCTCTTCACTGTGACCACTGGGATCCAGAACAATAGCTACATCTAGTTCTGCATGAAGATACTGATACAAAAAAACACTTAAAATTCCTGTTAACATTAATGGTACTAACCACACATTTTTATAATATATGTACTGCTGTGATAATACCATTAACAATATTAATGGTATTAATAAAAATTAATTTAAATTGATATAAGATTTTACCTAAAGTTTCCAGTGAGCGCCTGTGTTGAAAAGTCCGACCAACCCTCCATATTCTTCAAAATGAACCTATTTGTGTAGAAAATAGACATTGTACACATTTGTAACATTCAACTACATATATTACTGCATTAATTTCAAAATAATTGCTTACTCCTCTTAAGCAATGCCTAGCAACCTCCTTTCGTTTTCCATTCAAAATGATGTTTGTGGTGTAGTGGGTCAAGTTGAACAGACCTTTTCCTTCTTCTTTTATCTTCTTATTGATAATAGCCTGAATATAACATTCAACTGCCTGTAAAATAAGGCAATTTTTATCACGCAAAAGAAATAAAAAATGCATTAATTAATCACTGCAGGTATGAGATTGAGTATTGCTACCCATAGTACAGCTGACCAATGTGTAGTAATGTGTGAGAAATTAGAGGCTAAATGCAACCACAACCAACCTCTTCAACAGGCCACTCATAAGGCTTCAGCGTGAGGAACTCACTGTGCCTAAGTGTATATTCAGCCTGGCCATCAGAAGATTTTATCATAGCCACTACCATTTCGGTTGGGTTCTTCTCCCAAAGGTTCAGCACCTAAACATACACATAAATCTAATAAATACTAAAGACCTACCTAATGTAGGTAACACAGTGTAATGGGATATGTAAGTGGCACATATTGCTAATTAATTGTGATTGTGTGTGGTTGGAGGCGGGATCTGGATGTGGTTAATCTTTACTTAACAATATGCTTGTATGCATCAGTAACAGTTCTCAGATCTGTTCTAGTATAGCAATACTTGAGTAATTCCAACTGTTCAGGCCGCTTGTTTAAAATTACCTGTGTTGTGGTTAGGGCTGCAGCTATCGATTATTTTAGCAATCGAGTATTCTACCAATTATTCCATCGATTAATCGAATAAGAAGTCATTTTTCTTTATTAAAGAGCAATACCAAATATACAAGAGAAAATAAGATAGGTCTCTTAAAATAAACAACTAATTTGTTTCCTTTCTAGAAAAATGAACATTTTTATTGCTGAAATTGCATAGATTAATAACATTGAAAACTAAACCCATTTAATGCATTTAATTGCCATATTACAGTCAAAAAGCAAATGCAAATATAAAAATAAAAAAATAGTAAAATATAAATAAAAAATAAAATAAATAAATAAAAATACAAAAATCAATTTCACATTGCCTTAAAAAAGGTAAACAGTACAACCTAAAACTAAGGCATAAATCAAAATAATTATTATAATATTATATTATTATAATAAAAATAATAATAATAATAATAGTACCTAAACATTGCATTTATGTCGTCCAACTTAACTTTCAAGTTTCAGCCTAACTACAGCTCAAGCATGACATATGCCTTTACTGTCTTCTTGGAAGGTTTTGTGGCTTTTGTAAGAGACAAAAATCAGTGGACAGGAAGGTAACTTGGAACAAGAACAAGAGTCCATACACAAAATTTCTTAACACATTTTTCAACATGAAATTAGAGTTATTTGGAGAATAAACCCTCTTAAATGTCTCTCTACGTACTGGTGTGTGTGTGTGTGTGTGTGTGTGTATGTGAAAGAGAGAGAGAGAGAGAGAAAATGAGACAATCAACGTGAATGGTGCTTAGTCTTTCACAAAACATAACTAACTTAGGGACATCATAACTAGCCACCATATTGATTTACGGTCTTAAATAGTCACTACATATAGCCACAATCAACATACATTTTTACGGGCCTTCATTTCAACTAGCAATCATATTGATTTAGGGTAAACGCGAACGCTAACGTTGCCTTGTGTCACCTCCGCTCCGTGGATTTGATGCGAGGACTGGGTGTTTTCGGATGAGATGCTGAAGCATCGAGCTTGTACTGTTGTGGTACACCAGTTCAGTCTTACAGTAAACACACTGTACGGAGTTTTCTTTCGGTTTTAGTCTGAAATGATCCCAAACTTTGGAAACTTTCTGCCGTTTTCTTTGGCCTGAATCTTCTCCTCGCCCCTCGCTGTTTTCTCGTCGTTCCTCCATTTTTCATTCTGCCGCGTCTTCTGTGTTTACATCACATTTCCAGCGTTTATCGGGTTGTGCGTCAGTAATAATGGTCCGTGGGGAAACACAGTGTTCCGTGTGTAGTTACAGCAAACGGACTACAACCCCTGGCAAAAATTATGGAATCACCACACTTAGAGGATGTTCACCCAGCTTTTTTACTTTATAGCAAACAAACAAATCACAGATATGACACAAAAAAGGTTTTGTTCAATAGCTTAACATTCTGGCTTTGTGAAACATACATAAAAAAAATTCACTGACATTTTTTTTATTAATGGCATGTCTTTTTCCAAA
>CM040462.1:22432117-22459799 GCA_022758105.1 Pangasianodon gigas
GAGGATTGGAGTGGTGTGTCTTTCACCCGTCTGAGCCCCCCGATTAAAACACTTTTCCATGGTCAAAGAGCACTGATTTATGCCCAGCTGAAAGGAGAGGTGAGAGCTTTCTCACACTGTTTTATAGGAAAACTGTACTGTTTGGAAACTGTTTTGCATGCTTTACCTTATTTCTATGTTCATTAGTCCACGGATTTGCCATTATTTATGCATATTTCCTAGAGGAAAAAGTACAACATGAGTGAGAGTAATTTCAGCTCAAACGATTGTTTAAATTGCAAGTCTGATACAATTAATTTTACTCATAATCACATAATCATACAGACTTTTTCTCTGTCCCTAGGAGTGTCAGAAACCAGATGCTAAGGGGAAAATATCAGTGAGGTACTGCCTAGGAGATCAAGAGGTCTCAAACACTGTCAACTTCTCACTGAAGCCTGCCGAGAATAGCGGGTAACTGCTACAAGTAGTACAATCAACCAGTATCTCATCTTATCATGATGTGATTATGATGTGTGTGATCATATAATAAACCCTGGCTGGGTGGCTTTAGCTGTCATACCTGTCACTCAGCTTACAGTACTCAATATTTGTCAAAGCTACTATATCTGATAGTATCCATGGATAGTATTGAAGCTGAAGCAGCTAAAAGTTTATGGGGAATTTAAGTCATTGAGGTTATTTTAAAATTACTTGAGTTATATTTAGTCAAGACATATGGATGTGTGGTATTAATGTAAAGATTTTTCTGAACTCCTCAAGACAACTGAGAACTATTAAATTTCAAACAGAAGCATCTTAAATGATGTAAGACACATGGTCAAGGTTATACTATACCTCAAATCTTACTTAACTACAGTATGACAGAATAGCAGTTAGAGTAATCTGCTTAATTGTTACTCATTCAGCTTTGTGTGTGTGTGTGTTGTTTGTGCAGACTGGCCATCCACAGGCTGGGCGCTCGCTCTCTGATCCGCACACTGGAAAAAGACGAGCAGGATGATGGAGCTGATAAAGAGGCTCTGAAGGCCAGAGTGGTGGAACTGAGTAAACAGTCTGGAGTGAGCAGCTCACACACAGCCTTCATAGCTGTCAATAAGGGCAGCAGACAAGCTGTGAAAGGACCACTGGTGACCAGGAGAATTCCTACCCCAAGTCAGTATTCTGTTTCAGTATTCAGTATTCTGACTCATTTTACTGAGTCAATTTAATCAACTTGTAATGATAATAATGTTTATACACATATACAATAACATGAGCATTACTATGATCAGTATTCATAGCTTTAGTGCTTTTGTGCATAAACACATTATACAGAGCACATAGAGAAACTAATGTCCTGTTTTTGTTTGTGTATGTTCAGTGTCGTCGGCATATTTCATGAAGTCTTCTCGTAAGTAACAGAACACAGGAGTTTGTAAATACTTATTCATCATTGAGACTAATATTGTGTAATAGACTAATGAGACTAATATTGTGTTGAGACTGGTGTTTACAGTTTGTAAAGTTGGGTAAAGATGATATGGTGCTTTGTGTCATGTACATGATATGACCTTGACTTGAGTGTACAAAAGCCTTATGTTACTTTAGATTACTAATTTTTACCTATCTAGTAACCAATCGAAGATTAGATTTAAAGATTTGGTCATTATACATATGCAGAAATGTGCAATAAAATAAAAAAACGTCATTGGGCTGGGTGATGTGACGTTATAATATCGATGTAATAATAAATTCTTTCACAATACGCTTTTCTAATATATCGAGGATATTGTAATATCTTTTTATTACATTTATTACAACAAATTTGATGTTGGCTTGTCAGAGCCTGCTAAACACGCTAAACGTTAAACAATATTACAGGGTTTTGTAATACTGCAGGGTTATAGGGTTTTTACAGGGTTTGTCATTGATTTTAAAATGGCTTTTAAGTTTAGCATGTTAAAAGGTTAAAAGTCTAAAAGTTTATAATATGTAAAGTTTACAGTGTTAAAACGTTGAAACATATTTAAAGGTTAAAGCGTTCCGGTTGGTTGCTAAGGTGTTGCTACATGGCTGCTATTAACAGTTAAACATGTTCCGGTTAAAAGGCTAAAGGCTAGGTTAAAGAGTTAAAATATTTAAATGCTGCTAGCATATTCATGTTGGTTGCACTGGTGTTGCTAGGCAGTTGCTATGCTAACCCAGTTGGTTGCTAGGTGATTGCTATGTTAACCCAGTTGGTTGCTAGGTTGTTGCTAGGTCATTGCTATGCTAAACCAGTTGGTTGAGAGGGTGCTGCTAGGTCATTGCTATGCTAAAAATTTTGTCTGCTAGGGTGTTGCTAAGTGGTTGCTATGCTAACCTAGCTGGTTGCTAGGCAGTTGGTAGGTGGTTGCTAAGGTGTTGCTACGTGGTAGCTATACTATACAAGTGGTTGCTAGGGTGGTGCTAGGTGGTAGCTATACTATACAAGTGCTTGCTAGGGTGGTGCTAGGCCAGGGGTGTCCAATCTTATCCGGAAAGGGCCGGTGTGGGTGCAGGTTTTAATTCCAATCAAGCAGGAGCCACACCTGATTCCACCTGTTTAATCAGGTGATCTTGGATTTCAATAGACTCAGGTGTGGCTAATGCTTAGTTGGAATGAAAGCCTGTACCCACACTGGCCCTTTCTGGATAAGATTGGACACCCCTGTGCTTGGCAGTTGGTAGAATGTATGGTAGTCTATGGGGGGAATGAGAGAAATGAATGACAAATAGTAGAGTGTAATAGAGAGTCAGTAGGACTTTTAATCAGTGCCTAGTAGCCTGCACTGAGACAGTACATATGAAACGTTTACTGTTAGTTAATTGGGAAAGTGGAGGGATAAAAAAAGAAAAACAGAGGCGCCTGGGCCACTGTGGCTATGAATAAGTGGTAGGCAGCCAGACTTGAGATAGTATACACAAACTGTCGGCCGAACAGAAGTACAGCTGATGGGTGTGGTACAAAATGAATGGGAGTAAATGAGAAAATGGAGGGATGAATATATAGCATGGGTTTATGAGTGTTATCAGTCTGAAACTAAAATAGCATGAAATATGAAATTTTATATCAGTATATTTAAAATGGTATGTCTATGAGTCATTTGAAAATTTTAAAGGATGGACAGATAAAACAGATGAATAATGCATGAGGGGTTTAAAGTGTATATTTCCTTAAATGAATACAATCATTATATGTATACAAAATTTGGTGTCTCTAGCTTGAATATGAATTACGTTGTGGATACAGTGGGTTTCTATGGAAGGATGAAGGAATGAGAATAAAAGAAATGAAAAGAGAGGTATATTAATTGAAATGGTAGATAACAGTGTGAGAATCTTAAAGGGATTATTTGTCCATAATTATGTTTGAAAGATAGATAAAGAGTGAACGACAAGTTTGTAGCAATGAGAGTATGTAGGAGCATCAGAGAGTATTCAGAGAAGAGGCTCTTTTACCTTGGTCAAGCCAATATAATAATAATAATTAAATACTGACTGGAGACAGCTGATGTGATTTAATCTTATACATTGTAAAATATTTTTTCTCCTTTGTAATTTTAATTTTTATAAATAAAAATGTAATTTGTTAAATGTAAAAAAATAAAAATACATTTATTTTTGTAAACATTAAATAAATTATAACAGTTTATTTCAATGCAACGCTACTATATCGAGTTTTTAAATACTTGAGCTTATTTACACAACATCAATCCTCCAATAAGGTTATTGCAATTATTGTACTTTTCTGCATGAAGAAATTATAGAAAGCACATGAATAATATAATATCCTGTTTTTGTTTACCTCTATACAGGGTGTATGGGTGTACGAATGGCTGCTGCTTGGTGTGGTAAGTTGCTGAACATAATTGTGTACTAACTGTGTACTTCCTTTATCCATGAAATATGCCTACAGTTGGGACTTTCACACAGGTCTTTTTGTATTGAGACATTGGACAACCGTACCCACAACAATAAGAGAGTAATTTATACTACTGTATGACATGGTGCATGGTCAGAAGCCTGACTGTAGTCGCTTACTTGCTGATAAATGACAAAATCTTATTTAAACCACTGTTGCAGTGGAAATGTTCAGAGCCACTAAACATGCCAACTTTTAAAGAAAATCATACATTTTCTGAATACAATTCTAAACATATCTCTGCAATGTTGTACACTGAGTTTAACTGAAATTATTTCACACATTAGGTAACATGAAGAAACAATGAACTTCAGCTTTAATAAACTATAAGAAACATAAACAATACACTTGTATGGATTGATTTAAAAATAATTAACATCTAAATTAACCTAAATTTATCCCATTAATGAGTAGCCTGTTTGGAGTTCCTAAGTGGGTTAATTCAGAATTTAGGCTGAATATCAAATTCCAGTATTTGTACCGGAGATGCAGATTTCAGACTGTAAGCAATATTCAGAAACATGCAGTAATGTAACTCTTGCTAATTTATGAGGGATTATGTTAAGACATTGATGGAATAAACTTGAGTCAATGCAGGTGTATTTCATTAACATTTAAACAAATGTCAGTTAACTTATTTTGTTACTATTACTTATGATTTAATAATGCTCAAGTTGCCCTGCAATGGACTGCCATCCAATCCACGGTGTAGTCCCACCTCACACCCAGTGTTCCCAGGGTAGGCTCTGAATCCACCACAATCCTGACCAGAATAAACTGGTTACTGAAAGTGAGTGAGTGTAAATGATGTTCACGGTTTGTTAATGCTATCTAATGCAGTAGATAATGCTAGCTATGGAAATCTTAATATAAAATGTTATTGTATTATCCACTATCTTCACTGTGTCAGGGAATTTAATCCTGTAGTAGTGTGTAAGTCTGTAAGACATTTTTTGCTCTGACTTTTAGTGAACTTAAATAAGTAGAAGTGGTGTTAAGTATAAATCAATAACAAGAGTCTCCTGTTCATCCTCATGAACCTTGGAATTCAAGGCACAGCATGGCAATGGTTTGCTTCTTACCTGGAGGGATGACATATCACATGACATGGAGGAGATTCACATCTCCTCCATGCAGACTCTTCACTGGTGTCCCACAAGGCTCAGTGCTGGGCCCTCTTCTGTTCTCCCTCTATACCTGCTCTCTCAACTCATGACACTCAATTCATCATCTTCTTTCCTCCCTTTGACACCTATGTTTTTGCATGGATCTCAGCATGTCTGGCAGACATCTCATCATGGGCAGCTTATCGGCTGAAACTTGGTCCCAGCAGTACTGAGCTGATGTACATCCTTGGAGACACATCAGCATTTACTGTAGGTGGTTTTTAGTAGTCTTGCCAGGACCTGCTTGACATGATGTACATAAATCTCCATGGAGGGGGAATAGATTAGAATATCATCTATATAAGCTATAACAAATTTTCATAGCATATCCCTAAGTACATCATTTATGGAATACTGGTGGTGTGCAAGTGAGCCCATATGGCATCACACAGTACTCAAAGTGGCCAGAGGTGGTGCTAAAGGCCACCTTCCTTTCATCCCCTTCTCTGATATGAATAAGGTTGTAGGCACTGTGAAGGTCAAGGTTGGTAAAGATTTGGGTATTTCTGAGTTGACTGAGGGGACAAGTGGCAGAGAGTAATATTTTATTTCTACACAAAGAAGAATCCAGCAGAGGCAGGAGATGTGGAGGGTTGAATGTACCCCTGTTTGAGGCTTCTTTGATACCATAAGGCACCCTAAGGCATGATGCTTGACAGTAGGGGGACCAGGGAATTATTTCCTTTTCAGCCCAGGAGATCTGTGGGTAGTGCTTATGTATCCAGGGGAATCCTAAGATGACTGGGTACTTGCCTGTTGTGGTGACCAGAAAAGAAATTTCCTCTTGATGCAGAGCGCTGAGTTAAAGCACCATCTGTTTGGTGTAGCGAGTGATGGAACCCCCTCCTATATAACCACTGTCCAGGGCTTGAATTTCAAGACAAGTTGTTTTTACTGTCATTCCTCTGTATAGCTTGTATACATTGGAACGAGATGTCGTTTCTCCAGGACCATGGTGCAACACATAACAGTACACAAGACTACATAAAGTGCAAATACACAACATGAGATGAGTGCAGAACAATAAATACACAGAACATGGGCTGTAAACTGTAAACTATTTGGTAGTGTAGCAGCAATAGGTATATCTGTAGCAGCAATAAGTATAGCATTGTGATGCAGTGGTGTAAAGTGCAGTGTGCAGTGGTATTGAGTCATACTGGGTTAAGTGTTTGACTGTCCCAGGCGAGCGTTGGGAGGTAGCAGGGTGTTGAGTTGATTCTGACTGCCTCAGGGTAGAAACTGTTGTGGAGTCTGCTGGTGGTGGCGCAGATGCTCCTGTACCTTCTGCCAGATGGCAGGAGGGTGAAGAGTCCAAGGGATGGGTGTAAGGGGTCCTCCACAATGCTGGTGGCTTTGCAGATGCAGCAGATGTTATATGAGGAGTCAATGGTGGATAGAGAGACCCTGGTGATCTTTTCAGCTGTTCTCAAAATCCACTATAGGGTCTTGCAGTCAAAGACTGTGCAGTTCCCGTAACACATGGTGAGACAGCTGGACAGGATGCTCTCTATCGTCCCTCTGTAGAAGGTGGTGAGGATGGGAGAGGGAATTTGGCTCTCTCCAGCCTCTGCAGAAAGTGGAGGCGCTGCTGGGCCTTCTTGGCTAGGCAGGTGGTATTGAGAGTCCAGAAGAGGTCCTCTGTCGTGTACACCAAGAGCTTTTGACTTACTCCACAGTTGTCCCGTTGATGTGCAGTGGTGAGTGGTCTACTCGGGTCCTCCTAAAGATTGTTATCTCTACACTATTCTGTGAGCTGGTTTACCTCCTCCCTGTATGCTGACTCATCACTGTTGCTGATGAAGCCCACAACTGTAGTGTCATCAGCAAACTTGATGATGTGATTTAAACTGAATCATGAATCAGCAGAGTAAACAGCAGTAGACTGAGCACACAGCCATGGGGAACGCTGGTGTTCAGTGTGGAATTTGGAGAGGGTGATGCAGTGTCTGGGTGATGATGGTAGGCTTCTTCAAGAGATTTTGGTTGATGATATTCACAGCAGCTCTCGAGTCTAAAACACTCACTTCCCGAGTGTCTTTCAGAATTGAGATTGACCCACTGTGATGAAGCGACCTGTAGAGGTGACTGTGGGGTTTGGTGTGGTGAGCTCATAGCAGGATGTCAGGAGCACTATACTACCAGATGTGTAGAACTGCCACAGTATTAGTAAAGTTTCTCCCTTCTGCTCCTTTCACGCTTCAATGTGATGAGTCACACTTGGCTGATTTGCATCCTTTCTGTCGAGCTTGTGTGATGATCTGGGATATGCTAAATGGGTATCTCTTTCTGGTTTCTGAGGAGTCAATCCAGATGGATAAAGAGGCGAGCTCCTTGAGAATATCAGGTTTTATCCCCTGCCGATAGACCGCTTTGAGCAGTGGCTCATTCTATCCATTACCATGCCCAATGCACTCCCAAAACATTCAGCGGCACTCTTGCCCTAATTCACTGAGAGAAGTTACTCTCTATTCTTTAGTGTTGGGGGAGTGATCAAAAACACTCTGGAAGAGCTTGATGAAGCAGTCATATAAGGTTGTTGGCTCCTCTCCCTCAGGTATAGCCCAGGTGAGTGCCTTGTCAGTTAGCAGGTTGATGAACTGAGTGATTGTGCTTTGCTCAGGATTTCCTTCCTGACCACAGAAGTAGAGGGAGCAGCATAAAGCTTTTACTGTAGCATAAAGCTTTTGCATTGGCCGGGGTCACTGGCATATTTATCTGGGCACGCAATGAGCAGGAAGCATGGTGGTTAGGTGCAGCTTGTAAAGCTCGCTGCTGTGGCAGTGTGCTTGTGAGCAGCGAGATCTTAAGTACTGCAAGTTGTTCACGTGTCTTACAGAAAGCAAGTTTTATCCTTCCCCCTTCCTGACTGGTAACAGTCGTGTAATAAGGAGAACTAGCTAGTGGTTGGGAAATAGCAGATAAGCAGATTACGGAGAAAAGGGGGGGGGGGGGGTGCATGAACAAACCATGTACTTTAGCATTACTACAACACAGGTAACATTTACTAAGTACTTGTATTAATTGATTAAATAAATAATAATCCAAATAATAAACACCTGCATTAACCATTAACATTTTCGATCAGTGAGTAAAATTAAGTTCACAATATGATCCAACATCTTAATTCATTTATAATTGCAAGTTCCAGTACTTACACCTGGTCTGCAGAGTTCCGTTATCAACGTTTAGGAATATGCTGTAATTTAGTTTTAACTAATTTATGTGGACTTAAATGTGGCTTGTGGATTGAATAACCATCAGTCAGTGCAGGTGTATTTAACATTTAAACAAATATCAGTTAACTTACTTCATGTATGATTTTTTTATTGATGATGTACACTGTTATAAATATGAATTAATGCAGTAAATAATATTAACTATGCGAAACTTGATGTTAAGTGATATATACTTGAGTATAAAACCATTATAAATGACCTGGTCTATGCACAATGACACAATGATGCACATATCATATTTTTGCTTTGTCTCTATAAAGATGGGTCTGTCCATTCACGACAAGCTGCATTTCATTTAACAGATTTGGCTTTCAGTAAGTTTTAAATACTCACATGAGACTGTTTTATTTACCTCCACAGTGTTGATGGATTTCCTCCTGAAGTAGAGATTAAGTGTGCACAACTTTTGCCCTGACTTTATGGTTTTTTTTGTGATAAGAAGTTAACATAACTGCTGCAGCAAACTATTTTGCATAGTATGTATTTTTTTGCTGTAAATATTAACGCACAGTTTATATTTGATGAACTTTAAAAAAAGAAAAAAAATGTGGCATGTACAAAAGTTTGGACACCCTTCCAGTTGTAAAGTCTCAGAAATTAATTGACTCGTTAGGACACATTAGACAGGTCAAGAATTGTTATTAGGACAAATAATCCCAGAGCTGAAGAAAAGCTTATTATTATATTATATTATAAAGCACTATTCTCTAATCTTACAAAATGTCAGTGAGAATCTGAAAAGTACTATATTTAAAGAAGATTGAAGGAATTGACTTAAAGAGATTAAGTAAATTATCTTTGTTTAGTAGGTAAGATAGTGTAATAATAGTGTGATAAATCTGCCTTGCCAAAAAAGACAAGGTAGGATAAGGTTTAACAGTTTATCATACTTTGGTAAAGGTTGCATGTTCTGCAAGGTTTCTTACCATTTTATGATGAGTCAGGGTCTTTTAACCAGTGTGTCAGGATTGTGGCCGTGATTATTGTAATACAGGTAACTCTTTACATTAAGATTCCCTAAACTTTATTTAATACATTAGTTAGCATGAACAAAACATTTACATCAACATTAATACACCATAAATAATATTAGCAATGTATTAATTAATAAAAAAAAAAAGTTTACTAAATAAGCCAAATAATCAACACCATCACCAACCCATAAATGAGAAAAATTAAGCCCATTATGAGCAATATGAACAAACAATTTTAATTCATGTTTGCAGTTGTTAAACAGCACTGGGAAATAGAACTGGGGCTGAAAACAAGTTCTAGTATTTACAAATTAATGTGGAGAGTTTAACATTTAGCTGTGTTATTATACAATATACCATGTTTTATTTGTCGTGAAGTACAAAACCATTAGAAAACCATTAGGAACGCACAGTTTTGAAATGTTTTCATCACTGAGATCCACCAATATACTATAAAATGCATGATGAAACAATGATACACATATTATATTCAGAGAACATGATTAATGAATGGGGATGAATCCTGATAATGATTTTTGTTTATTTGCTTCTGTACAGTGACGTCTGCATGTGCTTCAGTTCCAGATAGTAAGTTACTGAATATAATAGTTTGTAATTCCTACACCATACATATCTGCAAAATTACAGTAAAAAGAAAAGTATTAATAATTAATTTAAAAAAAAAACCTACAGAACCTACAGTAAACTATTTGTAGGGCTACAACAATATCAACTTCTTTTAGTTCCTGAAAGTTCAAAATACTTATTGTTGAATATGTAACTAATATCTAACTTTCCTTCCTTTCTATTTTTTTTTCTTCCATTTATTTTATTTTCACTGTTTTGGTGGATTTCATCCAGTGGTAGAGTGTAAGTAATTGTTTTTCTTTGACTTTGTTAGTAAAGTTGAATAGAATAGAATGTTTAATCAAGTTCAACTGATGAGCTGTTAAATTCTCACTGCAGTAAAGGAATAATATACAACAGGATGTGATGTTACAGAAAAATAAAAAATGATTAGGTGGTGTGATGTGGCCTAATGCAAAATGTAGCGCCACTGCCAGCTCCGAAGTGGATTATTGTCCAATAGCAGCATGCTTGGTTTATTCCTCACATGCCACAGCAATTTGCCAACAATTATAATTTTTCATTTATTATTGAGCAAACCTGTATGCTTTTTTACCATTGAGAGTTACATATAATATTGTTCTCTCACAATTCTCTTTTTTCTCTTTTAATACAAGTTAATACAACAACAACAACAAAAAGTAGCTTGTCACGCTGATAAACCAGAAAACGCAAAGTCTTCTGTCCTGAAGACGTCCCATATTGGAAAACTGACTGTTACAAAGTGCTGACACCTAAGTCTTGTCGATCGTCCATCATGCAAGCCAATGTGAATAATCTGTAACTTTAGAAATGTTAATGTATTAGAAATACCTATCATTTTAATTACAGCAACAACTACTCTCAGAGCTGCTCTTACAGAAAATTAATCAACACTTTGAACAGTCAAATTAAGAATTCAACAGCTATGTGGTATTAAACGATATAATTAATACTGTGTTCTGTTTTCTTTTGATTTAGCTTCATATAGACATTTTCCTTGCAGTAGTCTGTACCAGTAACTCTGTTCTAAATGTTCTTATCCTTCAAAGTAGATACATAGGACATAATGAAAATGATTTTTAAGTTATACTCTCACTCATTCTGTGGTTATTGCAGTGCTACAATGATTTTAGACATGATATTGATAATGTCATGATGGTAGGATGATGATTCCTTTTGAAAACAGATGAGCTTTTTATTGTAAATGTTTAAATCAGTTCTCAAAATTTTGTGGTAAAGCTAAATCAATTTTCATTGCTTTAGGTGATGGAGGTTTTGACATGAGCCCAGGTAATGTTCAGCAGTAATTCAGAACCTCTTTCATATACGGTATATATGTTTGTGTTTTAATGAACCTTTAATTTTCTTATTACTACTTATTAGTAATCTCTCTGTGTTTGTATATCTATACTTATGTCTCTGTAGAAACTTCTGAGCCTCCAGAGGACCCGTTGTTGCAGCTCGTCTCCCTTCAGAAGGCTTCAGGTTGCTGGGAAATGGAGTCTACACTTGCAGAGGTGTTTGGGAAGACAGAAAAAGAGCTGATTGAGCAGATTCCTGCAGAGGTTAATACACACTAAATATGTCTGTGTAACATGTTACCCCGATGGAAATTTGCCCTTAAAGCCTAAATTATTACCTTTTTTTTTTTTTTTACTTATTAACAATAATTGCTTATAACTCATACATTTTTCCCCAAAATGGTACATTTCAGGTTATTAAATGGTGCTCTAGATGACAAGTAAATATTCTTCCATATTCTGACAGCAAACTTTTCTTCTTACACCTAGCACTTTTGTTAACTGATTTCCCATGTGCAGTCCCCTCCGAAAGTATTGGAACACCACAGCCAATTCCGTTGTTTTTGCTATATACTGAAGACATCTGGGTTTGAGATCAAAAGATAAATATGAGATGGTAGATCAGAATTTCAGGTTTCATTTCCTGCATATTTACCTCTAGATGTGTTAAACAACTTGGAACATGGCACCTTTTGTTTGAACTCACCCATTTTTCAAGTGAACAAAAATATTGGAACATGTGACTGACAGGTTTTTTTTATTGCCCAGGTGTGCCTTTTAGACTGATTGTTTATACTCTTCGTTTGAGCCCTGGGTTTCACTTTTGAAGACTGCATTTGTTGTTAGAAATGGTAAACCAACATGAAGAGCAGAGAGCTGTCGATGAGAGAAAACAAGACATTTCGAAGCTGGGAAAAGAGGGAAAATTGGAGTCATTGCACAAGCATTGGGCATCGCCAATATAACAATTTGGAAGGTCCTTTAAAAAGAAAGAAACCGCTGTTGTAATAACAACCATACACGGAACAGATCGGCCAAGGGAAAACAACAGCAGTGGATGACAGAAATATTGTGAGAGCTGTGAAGAAAAACCCCAAAACAACAGTGACATCACCAATAACCTCCACAGGGCAGGGGTGAAGGTATCACAATCCACCATTCGAAGAAGACTTACCACAAGATGCAAACAATTCATCAGCAGTAAGAATCAGAAGACCAGATTGGAATTCACAAAGAAATACAGAGATGAACCACAAAAGTTCTGGATCCAAGATTAACCTCTACCAAAGTGATGGAAAGGCCAAAGTGTGGAGAAAGAAAGTATCTGCTCATGATCCAAAACATACAAGCTCATCGGTCAAGCATGGTCAGCTCATGATGGTAGCAGTAGAATGAATTCAGAAGTCTACAGAAACATTCTGTCTGCCAATTTACAGAGAAATGCGTCCAATCTAATTGGAAGGAACTTCATCATGCAGCAAAACAATGTCCCAAAACACACTGCCAACACACAATTTTGGTGATGTCAGGGGGTCACCGGCATGATGCAGTTATTGCAAGCGAGGGATACGCAACCAAATATTAAGTGTTATTTACTTTAGGACTATCTGTTCCAGTATTTTTGCTCACCAAAAGATTGTGTGGCCTGCCACCAAAGGTGACATGTTTAACACATCTAGATGTACATATCAGGAAATGAAACTTAAAATTCTAATCTATCTCCTTATATTCATCTTTTGATCTCAAACCCAAATGTCTTCAGTGTATAGCAAATCAAAAATTGGCCTTGCTATTCCAATATTTTCAGAGTGGACTGTAAGACTATAACATTTAGACTGCCTGATTATTTTTTTTTTTTTTGTGTGTGTGTCACGTTCTGTAAACTTTATGGATTTAAATGGACTTGTTTTCCCTTATCCAAAAAAACACAGCATACTATATGAATTCAGTCAATTCATTTTAACTCAAATGAACTGAAATGTCCTTATTTGTTAACTATACACCCCAGAGTCAGTATTTTTAGCAGCAACTACAGTTTCTTTTTGGGTAGCTCTCCACAACGTTGGCACATCTGGATCTTCCTCCACTCTATTCATTTTCTATTCACTGTACATAGACAAGGTTTCATCCATCATTGGTATGTATGTAAGTTTCCTATTTGGTTTTGTGTGCAGGTGAAGCCAGATGTCTGGGCTACACTTCTGGCTCTGATTTGGTTACATGGCTTTAAGATTGATGCACAGGTTGAGTGGCAATTTTTGGCCATGAAAGCAGTGGCATGGATTCGCACTCAGAAAGGTAAATTCTACTTTTCAGAAATCAGTCATTGCTTAAACTCTGGAATTTAATGAAACATGGCTGACTGCTTCAGCATTTTGAATAGTCTGTTTTCTGAATAAAAAGCATTTGTCTTGGCCTGATGATGATGATGATGATGATGATGATGATAATGATGAAGTGTGTGTATGTGTGTTTCAGTGGTCAACCAGTCAGAGTGTGTACGAGTAGGTAACGCTCTACTGGGCTGTCAGGTTAAAGAAGATGCTCTTGGGATCTGAAGACTTTGTCTTCTTATAGCATCCACACAAAAGCCTTGGCATCATTTCTCTTTCCTATATTTTTAAAAGAGCCTTACTTTCATTAACATGCTTTTACTGTACATTTACGGTGATGTTATTAGTGGAATTATTATTAGGGTCATAAGCTTTGGAAACTTGATTATTCTGTAGCTATAAACAAATACATAATTACAAATACATAATTTGCACAGATTTATTTGTTAATTGCAAAGCATTTGATTATTGTTTGTTTAACATTCATTTTGTGATGTGTAGTATGTGGTGTTGGCCCAAGAATCCAACAGGATCTGTGGGTCACAGGTTCTCAGGATGCTAAGGATTGTTTGCTAAGGATCACATGTATAAAGGGTATTTGAAGTCTGTAAAAACTAAAGATGTTCTGTTACAGAAAAAAATCAGCAATGGGGTGTTTATTATTATTATTATTATTATTATTATTATTATTATTATTATTATTAATGTTCTATATTACATCCTATGTTCAGTAAATGCAGTTGTCATGCATCCTTCTGGATCCTTCTTGCTGACTTCCCAAGCTGGTCATTCATTCGTCTGTTTACAAAGGGAGTTCATCTTTTCTCCATGATAGATGAACAGAGCTTTGAATAACTGATGAATAAATAACTGATGTTTGGTCCAAATAGAACTGTACATAATGGATAGCACAGGGAATGCTTTGCAGACTCTCCTTTATGAAATGATGTCAAGTCAATTGATTGGCTACAAAATTGGATAATACAATAGATCCTTTGACAGAAGCCACAAGATCATCTCTGTGTCATTTGGCCACAAACACATGCAAGGCCAGTTTATCACCAAGGCATACAGTTCTCCCATTTTTTGTGGGAGACTTCCAGCAAAAAAAGCAGTTTTAGGCATCCTGTACGGGTTTATCAGGAGACTCCAGGACAAGACATAGCCCACCTGGGCTCCTAGAGGTGTATGGCAGACCTTGCTGATTTCAGAAAAGAAGTAATAAGTTTATGAGCCCCCAGCAAGATGCCATCCATGTTACTGCTGTGTACAAAGCCTACTACACACAGATTTAGTATAGATGGGCCTTTTATTCTTCACTGTGCGTCTGCTGCACCAGTGCACCCATCACTGATTAGGCACCCAGGGCCCTTGTGGCACCACAATGCCCCCAGCCAGTGAGGGAAACATTCGTGGTGACTATCTCTCTCTGTTGGGGCACAATTCCCAAACAGACCCTTTTGTGTGAAAAGCCTTACAGCTCCAGTGAGCTAGAGCTCTTTGACTGAGATATATGGGGTCTACCTGGAGGCTGATAGCCCACTTATGAAGTCTCTTATTTCCAGCAGACTCAAGGGAACTACAGCTGCAGTCTGTGGTCCTACCTTTAACAGGAGCCAGTTCTGCCTGAATTTCACTGGCCAGTGCAATAATATTTGCCAAACGTTGGGGTGAAAGTGTGGCTTGCATTCTCAATTAATCTAGCTTCATGCAAATGAGGTGTGTGACCTATTTTGGTGTTGGGGAGCTTTTACTGAATTCCACATGAGACCAAACACTGTAATGTGTGTGAGGATGGTGGAAATGTGCCGAATGACCTGCTCTGTGGTGGAGGCACATTGAATCAAGTCGTACAATTAAGGCAATAACATGATTCCAATGGCTATCATAGGCAACAGGGCCACTTTTCAAGAACAACCATAGTGTTAGAAAGAAGAGTCAAACTTGAATTGGAGTGCCAGTCTTTGGAAGGCAACTCTCAAAAGCATCTGTTTTCTGGGATGATGCATATGTGGAAATAAGCATCACACAAATCCAATAATGTGACCCAGTCCTGCGGGTACACAGCATGAATTATCTGATAGCTTTATCAAGCGAAGTGAGAGGGCTTTAAGGAACCAGTCTGGCCCTCTCAAATCTAGATCAGACAGAAACCACCATCTTTCTTCCAGACTTTCTTCCAAGAACGTATGATGAGTAGAACTACTTCTTCTACTAAGGGAATAAACTTCTTTATTCTGGAAGTGGAGTATGTACCCCTGCAACAATGTCATCAGGACCCACTGATTTGATGTAGTTATTTTCCAGTGGCAAGGTTTTCAGCAAAGCCTATCTAGTCTGTCTAAGTCTATTTGATTGGCGTCAACAGCAGGTATATGGCCTAGGGCAATTTACTCATAATCCGTGATGTTAGTTAAAGCTTGTGCTATGCAGTCTGGGTGCAGCATAGCCGTGAGTCCGAATCCTCCATAGAAACTTTTAATGAAACTTTTTTTTACTTCGGCCAGGTGAAATTCCTCAAGACCAGTGCTATGTGATAGAGTACATTTGTTGCTGTGGGCTGCATATAATTGTCTAGCAATATTTAGGTCATCGACCTTTTGAGGGTGGCTGTCATGGCTAGTTTAGGGCCTGACATGGATCCAGACTCATTTCTAAAGCTACCGAACACTGTGGTAGAACTTTCTGTTCACTATGAGCATAGAGAAAAAACTCCCAGACACAGTGAGAGACATAGGAACAAGAATGGGCTAAGGAGAGCCTTTGGAAAGGCAGAAGCTTTCATATGTTACAAAAGCTTAGCTGAGACGGGTTTGACACCATATTGGCCATGTATCTAGAGAGTGCCTCAAATAGCTTTCTGGGCTCCTTAATCTGCTTATTAGTTGTTGTCAAAGCACTTTCTTTAGGCTACAGCTCCTGGGTCAGATACAACTCAGAATCAGGGTCTAAATCTGCTAGTCAATAGGGTGTGTCAACACTGACCCTCTCCAGCACCTGTATGAGATAACAGGGTCCAGCTAACTTTGTAAGTTAGAGATTGTGAGGTGAGTGCTTTACTGAGCAATAAGAACAGTTCATAGCTAACAAGACTAGCAAGAGAACATAACACAAGCTAGCAACCACAGATACTAGCTGTTACACAGATAGACCCATAAGGTGTGCAAGATAAGAACATGAAAATGGCTGTATGACAGCAGTATTTATTGCAAGTATGACAGTATACCATTATAAGTGGTTGCCCGAAATGTTACAGTATGTGTAACATAGTTTCCACTAAGAAATTTTGGTGCTGGCAAGTGTGTCCGGGAATGATAAAGTTTACCAATCAAACTGAAAAAAATCCAGTTTCGGTGGTTTTTTGCACTGTAACATTTTGGACTATACGTAGTATATGCAATATAATAATAACAAAACAATCAAGTCAAATGAAAGATAAAAGTTTATTTATTACATTTTCTTTACCACACTACTCAAAATAACAAATGGCAGTCGTGGAATTAGCGTCTAATAAAGCAAACATTCAAAACTAAAATGGCACAGAAAACATTAAACTGCATTTTGCCACATATATTTTTGTTTACAAAGAAATATTAAAATAACGGAAATCGTATAATTTCCCATGCTAATTTGTTTCTCTCCATTTTTATGACTATTTTCTGTGATTTTTCATGGCACAGAAGCATTCTGCTGCCGAAGTGAAATCGAATTGGTGGGTTAGGATTTCGAAAATGACTGAGAGTTGTTTGCTTAGCCATATTTGGTTGTTGCACTATTGCATGCTAGCTTGTCTTGTAATGTTTTAGCTATGTACCACACACGCACACACATACAAACTTCGTAAGTATCAAGGATGTAATAGTGAGCCAATCAGAGTACAAATGTTACAGGACAAAAAAAAATTAGAAAAAAAAAATTGTGAAGACAAAGACCTTATGTAGGTGTGCAGTTGCGAACCTACTTTGTCTAATGTATTTCTGCTTTGTGTTAATATTTATAACTGGACATCGTGTCTGACAATTTTTGATTTTATCGGACATTGGGAATTTTTAACGGTCAAAACCCGATATTTACCGGCTAACGGAAACTCTGATGTGTATGTATACGTATGTGTACAATACACTGGAGCTAATACCACAAACATACAGCTCATTTGGCACACACACACACGCCGTCTCTGCTGCAAAAGGCAGCTTTTCCGTCACTCTTGATATATCATTCTTTGTTGATTTTAACACGTTTAAGGACTACAGAGAACTATGTAACTCAGAAAGCACAACTAACTAACAGCTTTTGTCTTGTCTGGTTATACGCTGCTAAGAGTCTGATTAGATCACACAAACATTGTGTCATTATTAAGTTTCAATTATTGTACTTGTATATATAATGTTGAATATTTTAAGAAAAATGGAAATCTATTTCTGCTGTATTAAAAATGTTACACATCAAGTATCACACCACTGTATCGGAATCGTATCGACTTTTGTGTATCGTTACACCCCTACGAAGCAGGCGTCGTTACTCGTTTTTTTTCTCAACACAGTGCACGCTAGTGGCATCTGGTGGTCAAAAGGATGAAGTGCATCAGCGGCCCAAATCAGTCACGTGGTTGAAGGGTAGGCCATCATTGGTCACGTGTTCACGGCAGAACGAATCAAGCACCGATACAGTGTTTCGAAGTGTTTTGCTCTTTTGACACACACCTCAGAGAGGTCAGTACCAAGAGTGACGTCAGTAACAGTAGTACAAAGTTTGTATAAAGTTTTGAATTGAGCCAGTCCTACTTTATACTGTAGTATCACTACAGAAACCAGTTTTAGGATCATGTCTGGCACTGGATTTATCTACGATGAGGAAATGACTCGGTACAAACTGCTCTGGACTGAGTAAGTGTGATTTCTGGACACACGTAGTTTTGCAGAATGTTGTTTTCAGAGATGCATTAAAGCCTTTGTGGTTTGTTGTGTGCAGCCCAGCCTGTAAGATCGAGGTACCTGAGCGCCTAACAGTTAGTTATGAGGCGGTGAAGTGCAGAGGTTTGGAGCAGAGGTGTGTGTGTGTTCCCACTCGCCAGGCAACTGATGAGGAAATCCTGCTAGTTCACAGGTAGGCTGTCCTGCTATTGCACAGCATGTGGACTCTAAACCACACTGTGGAGAATAATAATAATAATAATAATAATAATAATGAGCTGTGAAATCCAGATGACTAACAAGATGAATTAAATCAGTGTTGTCAAATAAAATCAGTGTTACCAGATCTTTTCAGGGGAAATTAACTAAAGTTGCTAGAGGCCTCCAGATGATACCATAGACTAATCTGCATATTCAAATAATCATTAGTGGCTTAGTGCCTCGCACCTCCAGGGTTGAGGGTTCGATTCCTGCCTCAGCCCTGTGTGCACAGAGTTTGCATGTTCTCCCCGTGCTTCGGGGGTTTCCTTCTGGTACTCTGGTTTCCTCCCCCGGTCCAAAGACATGCGCTGTAGGCTGATTGGCATCTCTAAATTGTCCATAGTGTGTGTGATTGTGCCCTGTGATGGGTTGGCACCCTGTCCAAGGTGTCCCCCTGCCTTGTGCCCCGAGTCCCCTGGGATAGGCTTCAGGCTCCCCGTAACCCTGTTCTCAGTGGTACAGAGAATGGAATGGACTGGTCATGTTTATTTACATATCAACACCTCACAAGAAATAGGAAGATTTCTGAAAACATTTAAGCCCTATCTGGACAGGATTAAATTTACATGGGGTCCCGTTTTACAGTTGCTCCCCTGTGGTTTTATTTGTGCCCGAATCGGTCATGTCAGTGTTTTTCTCCGTGCTCTTCTGAGAAAATTACTGGCTGAATTTCCTACTGATTTTCACCAAACTCCGTGGTCGTCTGATCATTTTAATCCCATCTGGATACACGTCTGTGATTTTCTATGCAGATGTCACCTCGCATCTGGAAAAAAAGCTGTTTGACTGCTGCTACTTGCTGTAGTTAGTTTTGTAGCACACCTATCAGTGACCCTCCCCCAGATATTAAACACTTCCCAAGTCTCAAAATGAAAAATAGGTGCTTCTTGTATACTTTGTGATTATTGTTTTATTGAATTTGTAAGTCGTTACCGAAAAATTGGTTTGCCCCAAACTGAAATACGTGCCGCCGTCTCTTCTCTACCTCAGTGCCTCTTCGACTGCTTGGACGGCATGTTGTGAATAGATCGTGATCATACATGCAATCACATGTGGCGTAAACATCCAGGTTAAGGAAGCCAGTGCACGTTTGTGACGCATAGATATACAAAATCAAGATGTCACTTTGAGCTAAGATTGATGCGTCTACATCCTTCTCAGTAGGGGTGACTTTCCCATTCCCAACTCGGAGCATCCACAGATTTTTTTGCCAAAATTCTAGTGAACACTGTGAAGCATTTGGATGTAAGAATCTTTGACACCTCAAAGCAAGAGAGCAAGAAATTACTTTCAACAGGAGAAAGGTGAGAGAATATCTGCGTTTTCATTTTATGAGGGACTTTTAGGGAAGACGAGATGAGTTTACTGTTCAGTACTGTTTAATACAGTTAGTTATTAAAGTTACAATACGTAACTTTACCTCAGGTTGGCTGGTCATATGAAAGCTCGGTAAGAATAGGTATCTCAAGAATAACATTTCCTAAATTTAATTTAAAACCAGACTGAGACAAGGTGTTGAGTGTAGGACAAAGTCCACCTTGTTAACTGTGTTGATACCGTCTTGATGTACAGTATCAAGAATGTTATTCTTGAGATGTGAAAACCCTGCAAGCCATTCACCAAAATGTGAGACAAGCTTATTTGGGCAATATTCATTTCTTGTCTCGTTTTGTGTGCTCTGTGCAGTAAAGAGTATCTTGAAGCTGTGAAACAAACCCCACACATGAGCTTAGAGGATCTGTTGACCTTCACTCAGCAGTATGGTGACGTTTATTTTCATCCCGTAAGCCACATATTGCAGGACACCAGCAGCGTTAAAACTTTTGTTTTGCTTGTTTACACAATCATGCTCATGGTCCCTATTATATTTGTAGAATATCTACCACTGTGCTACGCTGGCGATTGGTGCTGCGCTGCAGCTGGTGGACAGCGTAATGACGGGGAAAGTGAGGAATGGAATGGCTCTTGTACGGTAAGCGTTAAGGCTGGAATTCAGTGCATTAAACTTGCTATTTATCATTTGAGGTATTTGTGTTATTTAAGTGTCCTTAGAGTCTCTTCAGTTGTCATCTAAATAAAGACGGCTTTAAAATGTCCACCTAAGACTTATCTCTAAGATTTATTTAAAGTAAATTTAAATAAATCTGTGTGTTTTTTTACCCAAATAATGCTGTTACTTTCCCCTAATTCTTTGTCTCTTTTTGTTGTTCTGTCCTATATTGTGTTCAGGCCACCTGGTCATCACAGCCAGCGGAGTGAAGCCAATGGTTTCTGTGTGTTCAACAATGTGGCCATAGCTGCCCTCTATGCCAAGAAACACTATAACCTCAACAGGTATCGAGTAGAGTATGGCATGAGAGATAAAATAGTGTCAGCCACTGGAAATGAGCCTCTTTCTGTAGCCTGAAGTCGTTTTTCATTTGTTCAGGGTGTTGATCGTGGATTGGGATATTCACCATGGACAGGGAGTGCAGTACTGCTTTGAAGAGGATTCCAGGTGAGTATGTTTTTACAAAATCAGGGAATGAAGGTCAAACCTAGCACTTTGTCCTGCTCACTGTCTGCCTTTCTTTTTCTTTCACTTTCTGTCTCACAGTGTACTGTATTTCTCGTGGCATCGCTATGAGCACCAGCGGTTCTGGCCCAACCTTGCTGAGTCTGATTATGACAGTGTGGGGAAGGGCAAAGGAACTGGCTTTAACATCAACCTGCCCTGGAATAAGGTACTGCTCTCCCAAAATTCAAAATTCATATTGAGACTATTGTTTACCAAATTTAGGGGTGAATACCCTCACATTCTGAACTTCCTCTTAGTCTGTTTTATCTCAATAAAAATGTATACAATTAATGAACTACTGTCCAGTGCTAAAACAATAGATATAGTATATATTGGAAATAGTCATTCTCCAATTAGCAGTGATCAATTTGTCTGAAAACAAATGCACTGACTATTCAGATGTAGTAAGGTTTAGTTATCAGTATATTAGTTTTTTACCAACTTTGCATTGAAAAAAGCAAATAAATATTCTAATCTAGGTGATTTGTTGTCATGAGGACACCATGTTTATTTGTGAACAGTAAATTTGTTTTAGATTCTTGTATTCCCTGTTTTATTGCCAGGTGGGAATGACCAATAGTGACTACCTCTCAGCTTTTTTCCATGTCCTCTTGCCCATTGCATATGAGGTAACTATTAAAGGCGTTTGTAAAAACTCCAAGCTCGGAAATGTAAGTGCTTATATAGTATATTGTATTGTGTAAACTAATGAAACTCCTGATCTTATATCATGTTTTTCCAGTTTGATCCTGAGCTGGTGTTTGTCTGTGCAGGATTTGATTCTGCCATAGGAGATCCAGAGGTGATTAATATTTCCAGTTTATTGTATGTCATAAATACCAATGATCATATGTTTTAGCTGTGCTTTATCTAGGTTTACAAAACTAACCTCTCTGTAGTGAGAGAGCTGCAAATGTGCATGACTAAGCATATAGGTTAATTTAAAAAGTAAAACAGTAATTCTGTGGCTTTTTTAAGGTATATTTTGAAATATTTAACAAAAATACCACTTTTACATTTTTTAATATTTTAGGAACAAAATAGACTGGTGTAGATTACTTTTTACTATACTACTATCTTAATTTATATTATATAGTACATTATTTATATATATATATATATATATATATATATATATATATATATATATATATATATATATGTATATATACATATATGTGTGTGTGTGTGTGTGTGTGTGTCTGTGGGGGTGGTCCACAAGGATCACTCAGAATATGCTAGGGGTCCACAGCTGAAAACAGGTTGACAGCCACTATCCTATGTTCCTAAGGTAAATGTGCAGTGTTAAACAAAAGTGCCAATTGTGTATAATTGTGTTTTTTCCAGGGTCACATGTGTGCTTCTCCAGAGATCTTTGGTCACCTTACCCACCTGTTGATGTCTCTGGCTGAGGGCAGATTGTGTGTTGTCTTGGAGGCATGTACACTGCTGTTAATCTAAATACATGCTTGTATTTGTGTTCATAGAGTAGTCTGTAGTAATGTAGTAATTCCTCCTCCTTTTCTGTGTCTTAGGGTGGATACAACTTAACGTCTCTTGCTCAGTCAGTTTGCCAGACCGTACACACTCTGCTTGGAGATCCCACACCAGTGCTGAATGATATTGGTCCCCCATGTCACAGGTGTGTTTAGCTGCAAGTAGTGTAGTATATCATGGAACAGATTTCTACTTCTGTGGAGATTTGCAAGGAAAGGTTGCAGGAAGTACTAAAAGCAGATGATCGAATTATTTGCAATTGAATATTAAAAATAGAGAGAAAATATTGCTAGTTTAAAATGATTCAGTTTAAACATATCTAATAGCATGTATCTGGAATCGCATGTATTTCTCATATGTTCTGTTCTGAAGTTAAGTGTCTTATCACTCTGCAGTGCTCTGGAGTCTGTCCACAATGTTCGAGCTGTTCACCAGAAGAACTGGGGCTGTCTCAAAAACATGGGTATTTTGTTGTTTTAAACATTAATGATGCAAGTCAAATTAGTAGCAAAAAAAAATTTTTTAATTAGTATAATGTTGGATGACCGTATGATCATACGTGCATCAGCCACTTTATTAGGAACACCTGTACACCTGCACATTTATGCAATTATCCAAACAGCCAATCACATGGCGGCAGCACAGTGCATAAAATTAGACAGGTAGAGTTTAATGCTCACATCACACATTAGAATGGGGGAATTTTGATATCAGTGACTTTGAATGTGGAATGTGGTTTGAATCCATGGCCAAAGAATTGAGGCATTTGTGGGAGCAAAGGCAGGTCCTACACAGTAATATTGGATGTATTATTGGATTGCCTATGGTGTTCCTAATGAAGTGGCCAGACAGTATATATTCCATTGCCTATTTTTTTCCAAAGTGATTCAACTGACACACATTAGGAGTTTAACAAATACATGAAAATCTTGCTTGGTGTATTTAGTGTTAACAAAAATAAAGCTTATCCCTGACTGATCAGTTTGAGCTTTAACTAGCCGTGTCACTCTCTCAAGCAGAACAACTTTTTATTGATCCCTTACTATACAGTCTTATATTATATAAATTTTATAAATTATATAAATTTTTCAAAAGTCATCTCAGATAAGTAGTTCAAGAAAACATATGCAAATAACATATATGTTTTATATGATTTGTAGGCTGCCCTGTCTCAGAGCCAGGTACCAAGCGCTACAGAGTGGAGGAGAAAAATGAAGAGCAGGAAGAAGAGACAACTGAACATCTAGTCTGGCCTGAACCCTTACCTAGAGATGCACCTCCTGTGCACACGGCTGCACTGATCTCTAAAGAACAGGAGGACTGGCTCCCAGAGGCTTGTCAGTGCCTGGGTGAAATATCACCAAAGTATATTGAGGAGGCAAAGAAAATCAGGTTATTTACAGAAAGCAGCATTTATCCTTTTGATAATTACTCTCTAATTGTCAGGGCACACACAGACCTGCTGACCTTTACAAGTCAGAGTACGCCATTTTTTTTTAACATATATATATATATATATATATATATATATATATATATAATAGGAACACCTGGACACCTACTCCTTCATGCAGTTATCCAATCATTCAATCAACATTAATCAAAAATTAATAGTTTATTAATTTTGCACTTCATATAAGGCCAGAAATTCCTTCATGAATTGTTGACAGACTTTCACCCTCTCTCTCATATGATCTTCTTTTGATGCATCTTATTAGGCTTGCTCTCAAAAGATAATTGAAATATCGAAGATCTGATAACTCGGAATATCCAATAACTCTAATCCAATAACTGGTGAAATGTGAAAAAAGTAGTTTTGTTTGTTAAAGATGTGTGTGTGTGAAGCAGCTCTTGTGCATGGGGCTTTAATTCTCCCACATAATGTAGCAATTTGTTTAAAAATAGATGTGGTAGAAATTAGATTACTTTTTTGTGTGATTTATTAAAGAAATTGCTTTTTGTAACAGGTGTTATATAAGAAAGGAAAACTTGACAATGTTTTCTGCTAACAGGAATAAACATTTTCAGGACGTGACTGATGAGAATTCCTTACAGTGCATCCAGGATGTTGTTTCACTTTTGGAGAAAATCAAGAACAAAGAGGTATAGTGGTTCTAATCTATATGTGCAAACCAGAGTAATTTACTAAAAACTTTAACCACTTAAATAAAATTTATCTTCCATTAAATCAATAAATGAAAGCTCGGGTACCGTAATGTAGTCATATATAAGTAAGTAAATGTTACACAAATGCCTCATGTCTGTTTAATTATTTTGTTTTTATACTCCCTTATATATTGCTTTTTTACTTTGCATAACAAAGAGTTTTTTCACCTTAAAACTACCTGGAGATAGCAGGCCTTGCTGCAGCAGAAACGAGATGCTATGTAACTAATAATGGACAGTTCTAATGCTCCATCATTGGCAGGTGCGGAATGGCTTGGTTGTGGTGCCTGATGCGATTGTATCTCTGAAGTGTGCTGTGGAGCATGCCGTAAACTCACTGTCTGAGCGGTATGAGCTTTAAAGCATTCTGAACAAGTAATACGAGAAATATGAAAGTATGAAAATAAAGTGTTGCTGCTAATAATAAGACAGTATTAAGACCTTTAATCTGTTAACGTTTTTAGAAGAAACTGACAGTAACTTTTCAGGAATGCTGTATGGTGCCTAACACTATTATGTATATATTGCTTTATTTCAGGATTTTGGTGCTGTTTGTGGGAGATGGTGATGTTCCAGTGGACACTAAAGATGGGTGGGATTTGTTTCGCATATGATGTGTCCTTCCACCGTGTGTTTGCCATGTACAGAGCGACTTTAGTCTAAGGAAGATATTAAACTTTAGAACTGAAAAAAATATTCAACTTCTACAGGAGAGTGCTTTTGGTGCAGATCTGCAGAAAAGAGCCTGAAGGAGTGAAGTCTCTCTATCATGTGCCTGTGTGTCTGAACAAGGTGTGTATTATTATACTTTTTTTAAGCCATTAGTGATCATATCATTGAGATTTTTCTCTACATGCAACTTGTAGTAATATATCAAGGACAATATCAATATATCAAGAACATAATCATAATGTTGCACAACTGAAAATATGACATTAGGAGTAGTTTGATAGTCCATTTTAAGTGTCTGTAGAGATCCTCTCTTTCTATGTATCACTGTATTTGTATGTTTATTGTTGTTTTGCTTGTCCTTTTATTTCTAGTTATTGTATTCCTTTTGTTAATTGCGAGAAATATGTTACTACTTGTCCTGCTGCAGGGCAGACATTGCATATTGAAGACGGTAGCACGGTATAGCATGGTAAAATCTTTTCCTCTGCTTCCTCCAGGATGTGTTCTCCAGTGCGAGTGTCATGGCTGCAGTGTTGGGTTTGCTCCTGCCCCTAGCGTATGAGTTTAATCCAGGCCTGGTGCTGCAGGTCATGGCAGAGGGCAGTGGTGGGTTGGAGGTGCGTGTCTGGGCACAGCTCACCAGCCTGCTGCAGGGGGTAGCACAGGGCACAACTCTAGCGCTGCTCAAGGTATGTTGCAGTAAGGCATACACTCATTTCCCTTTTGGAAAGGGACCCGTACACACATCTCGCCTTGCTTTCACATCTTGCCACTTAAGTTAAAAGTGGGCAGTTTATTTAAGATGGATATGTTATTTAGTTTACTTACTATAAAGCATGTTTGTAGATTATAATGAATAATATTAATAAAATTAATCCATTTTTTTTGCATATCTCAAAACTAGAGACAGTGTCAATCTGATACCCAGGATCTGTATAGGGCTGATACTAGCAAAAATAGTGGATCAGATATCGGAGGAAAAAGGCACAAATTCAGTCTGATCTTGTAACAGATGGAAAAGACTGGAATTGGATTTGGAAAAGTTTTTTTTTTTTACTAGAAATTTTTACATATAAGGAGACATGAATGTACTTTTTGTTAGGATTGATTTTATTATAGTATATACTATAATCATATTTTTACTTATGTATTTTTTTAAGTAAAGTTAAATATCGACATCAGCTGATACTCAATGATTCAGTATCGTTATAGTATATATATTTTTGTTATTTTTTAAAGTTTCTTATGTAATACTTCTTGAAATCAGGGCTGTGACAGAGACCTGGTGAGGGCTACAGGAGCCTCTCTCTCTGGGGCTCCCGCTCCATCGCTCGGGCCTCTGGATCCTCCTCTGGCTGAGGATGTGGAGGCTATAGAGGCACAGAGGCAGAGACTGCAGAAGCGTTGGGGTCTACTGCTGAACACCGGTGAGTTAATTTTACTTAGGCCATAGCACTGTTGAATTCTTGTATCTTTTTGGTCAGGAAGTGTTTAATTATCTCTGACAGTAGTCCCAGCTGTAAATTCAAATCACAAATTTATATTAATGTGCTCATTCTAATATGTTATTGTGTCTATACAACTCATTTACATTTATGGCATTTTGGCAGACGCCCTTATTCAGAGCGACTTACAATTATTTCATTTATACAAGTGAGCAGTTGAGGGTTAAGAGCCTTGCTCAAGGGCCCAGTAGTGGCAGCTTGGTGGTGCTGGGATTCGAACTCTCAACCTTCTGAGCAGAAGTCCAACATCTTAACCACTGAGCTACCACTTCCCTCATTCACTCATTCACTCATTCACGGGGACTTGTATGGCAGACAATGGGTGACTTGTTAAATAAAGCTAAATGTGTATAATGGTGCATCATTAATGTGATTGTGTATGTGCTCAGTTTCAGAAAGTGGAACAGAGCGTCAGGACTGATGAAGACTCGTCCTGCTGCCATTTGTAAACTTCATCATTATCATTTCTATAAGTAAAGAGTCAAGGGTACCCAATTAATGATGTGACAGTGGTTTTTTTTTTTTTTTTTTTTTTTTTGCTGGGTGGTATGTGTGTGTAATGGA
>CM040462.1:22459899-22573486 GCA_022758105.1 Pangasianodon gigas
CACTGACACTGTGAACAATTAATTCATTAAATATACAGCTTTTAATCCTAATGTTCTGAAATTGGGTCAGAATGACACATAAAATTTTTTACATATTAAATTCTAGTGGGAATTTTTTTTTCTGACTTGATAATATATTACACACATTATGTTCATTTTAACATGTGAGAAACCATTTAAAATAAGTACTAATCAGAAATGCAGTTTTATTTCCTATCACATGACACTCATACCCACTGTCCCCGACCTTGTGAAAGGATTATCAGAAATATCTACAGTATATTACTAAAAGAAATAAAGATATACAGTCAGGTCCATAAGTATTTGGACAGCGACACAATGTTCATAATTTTAGCTCTGTACACCACCACAATGCATTTGAAATGAAGCAATCAAGATGTGGTTGAAGTTTAGACTTTATTAATTCAAGCTTTAATTCAAGGGCTTTAACAAAAATATTGCATTAACCGTATAGGAAATACAGCCATTTTTTTCATGGTCCCTCTATTTTCACAGTAATTAAAAAGTAATTGGACAATTGACTGACAAGCAGTTTTACAGCCAAATTTGGAAATTAAAAATCTGGAATTAAGGAAATAAAAGGTCTGGAGTTGATTCCAAGTGTTGGATTTGCATTTGGTAGCTGTTCATGGGAACTCTGAATATGTGGTCCAAAGAGGTGTCAGTGCAAGTTAAGGAGGCCATCATTAGGCTGAAAAAACAGACCTATCAGAGACATAGCAGAAACTTTAGGAGTGGCCAAATCAACAATTCTTACAAGGAAGAAATGCAGTGGCGAGGTCAGGATCACCAAAAGGCCTGGTAGACCACAAACGAAAACTAAAGTGGATGATTGAAGAATTCTTCCCTTGGTGAAGATAAAACCCCTCCACAAAATATAACCAAGTCAAAAACACTCATGAGGAGCTAGGTGTATCATTCTCAAAGTCTACAATCAAGAGACGCCTTCATGAATGTAAATACAGAGGGTTTACCTCAAGATGCAAACCACTGGTAACACTCAAGAACAGAAAGGCCAGATTAGACTTTGCTAGAAAGCATCTAAAAAAACAAGCCTGCCCAGTTCTGGAACAAGATTCTTTGGACAGATTAAACCAAGATTAACTTGTACCAGAATGAGACGAAGAGAAGAGTATGGAGAAGGAGAAGAAGCATGATCCATGATCCAAAGCATACCACATCATCTGTCAAACATGGTGGAGGCAGTGTTAGGGCATGGGCATGTATGGCTGCCAATGGAACTGTGTCACTGGTGTATATTGATAATGTGACTGTTGACAGAAGTAGCAAGATGAATTCTGAAGTGTACAGAGCTATACTTTCTGCTCAGATTCAGTAAAATGCTGTGAAACTGATAAGACAGCGCTTCACGGTACAGATAGGTCATTACCCAAAATGTACTATGAAAGATTCTTAAGGCAAAGAAATTAAATGTTCTTAAATGGCTGATTCAGTCACCTGACCTCAACCAACTGAACATGCTTTTCACTTATTGAAGACAAAACTGAAGGCAGAAAGACCCACAAACAAGCAGCAACTGAAGGTGGCTACAGTAAAGGCCTGGCAAAGCATCTCAAGGGAGGAACGTCAGCATTTGGTGATGTCCATGGGTTCCAGACTTCAGGTAGTCATTGACTGCAAAGGATTTGCATCCAGGTATTTAAAATAATCCTTATATTTATTATTATGTTAGTTTGTCCAATTACATTTGAGCCTGTAAAAATGGAGGGACTCAGGAAAAAATGGCTGTAATTCCTAAACAGTAAATGCAATATTTTTGTTAAAGCCCTTGAATTAAAGCTGGAAGTCTACACTTCAATCACATCTTGACTGCTTCATTTCAAATCCATTGTGGTGTTGTACAGAGGCAGAATTATGAAAATTGTGTCACTGTCCAAATACTTACGGACCTGACTGTAGTGTGTACTTTAAAATGCATGTTATAAAGATGGGTCAATGGGACACTGAGTACTAAGGAGATAACAGAATATAATGGTTTAAGATATACAGTGGATATTACAGTGAGATCATTTATGTGTCCATTAATAGACTTTCATATAACACGGGTTCATTTGTAACCAGTTATCTTGTAATATTTGTACATTTTAATTTTTTATACTAAAATTGGATCATTGGTATTTAGAATTCAACAAATTTAATTAAAGGTAAAAAGGGATTATATTAAAAATGCAGGTCATGAGTTTTCTTCTCTGTAAATTAGGATGCTAATTTTACAGCCTTGGTCCTGACAGTGGGAGGAGGCAGAGGCAGTATGAAAAGCCAAACAGTCCATAAACATGGCAAATGTGTCTGGTTTGCAGTATTAATGCAGACTTTTAGACTTTTAAATACAATTGCTTGCTGATAAACTAATTAAATACTACAAATAGATACTACTATTTTTTTATGGCAATTTTATGGTTAAGAGAATGTTCATCTATGTAATAGTAGTAACAAATCACATTCAATTTACAATTAAGCATGACAACATTTAAAAAAGACAAACATTTGCACAAAAAAATCCTGCATTATGAAAAATCAGTTTTAGCAAACTGTTGGCTACTAACGTGGAGATTTATCAAACTCAAATGTCTGATTTAGTTTGATCTCACAACATTGAATAGTGAAATGTGACAATCACAAGTGAAAATCACGAACAGTGTTGCCAGTAGGATGTCACTTAGGGCCCCTAAGGGTTCACAAACAACCCTGCTCATACATGGGATATCTATATACTAAAGGAGACTTTATTAACGTAAGATTTCATTAAAAGATTATGCCATCCATCCATTTTCCGTACCGCTTATCCTACACAGGGTCACGAGGGAGCTTTGAGACTATCCCAGGGAACTCGGGGCAGAAGGAGGGAGACATCATGGATGGGGTACCAACCCATCGCAGGGCACAATCACACACTACAGACAATTTGGAAATGTCAATCAGCCTACAACGCATGTCTTTGGACTGGGGGAGGAAACCGGAGTACCCGGAGGAACCCCTGAAGCACAGGGAGAACATGCAAACTCCACGCACCTTTTTTTTAACTCATACAATCCTTTTACTTTTTAAATATAAGTAATATTTAGACAGAATAAATTCATATACAGTACCATGCAATTTTAAGGTCCCTGAAGCACAAGTGGTTTGGCCATGGTGCTCTCACCACCACGGCCTGGGTTCGATTCCCAGCTCAGCCACTGGGGTTGCACACGACAGTGCACTCCCAGTGTCAGTCCCAAGTCTGGATAAAATTGCGGAGGGTTGTGTAAGGAAGGACATCCGGCATAAAAACTGTGCCAAATCAAATATGTGTACCAGTGATTTGCTGTGGTGACCCCTAACAGGAGAAGCTGAAAGAGGAACTACAGCAACCATGCTGTTTTAAGCAAAAAGAAAAGAAAATACAAAAGAATCCGGATATGTGTATAAATAATTTATGCATGAAAGGTAATGAAATGTTTCTTTTTGGAGACCCCAGGAGATATGCCCTGCTGCCCCGTGCACAGCACATGTAGATCAGTAGCTCCATAAATATGTGAATTTAATTTACCTAGATACCTAATTTACCTACTTAGCATAAAGACCTATTGTTTGAGAACTTCCCATCACTAGTGTTGAATCCAAATAGATACAGCTGTAAAGGCGGTCTTAACAATGTAAACGTGGCCAATATGTGGCCAGTTTTCCGTGTTTATGGACCTTTTGGCATTCCATAGAACAGACCGGTGACTGTATAACGAGTCACCCTTCACTGTTCGTCCTAATGAAGGCCTCTTTCCGCTTGGCCATTGTCTGCGCCGCTGTAGTGCTTTAACGCGGCATTTCTGCTGCCACCAGGTGCGCTCTGAAGTGCACTGAGCGGGTCGTTTCCGGATTTGAAACACAGCCCTGGATGCAAAGGCAATCCCAGCAGACTGAGAGATGTCTACTTCCAGACCTGCGGCGCACTCGGGAAAGATGAAGAAGGACGAGTCTTTTCTTGGGAAGCTCGGAGGCACGCTGTCTCGCAAGAAGAAGGCAAAAGAAGGTAAAAAATTTAATAATTATAATAATAATAATATCTACATAGCTTTTATATGCCACCTGAAATGAGATGTGACCATGTAGTGTTGTACAGTACAGCTACTGTCCATGGTGCTGTTCCATATACACTTCATTTTCAGCAGTGTGTGAGATTAGTCTTGTCTGGCATCAGTCATCACTAGCATTTAAATCATGTTCATTCAAAGAACATATATATGAATGATATTAAGAGTGATTAGTCACTGATATCCAGTGAAGGCATGTGAAAAAGTCAAACTGGTGCTGATGAAATGAACATAAATAGACCCCTAGGCCAGGAATGCAGGGATGTTAAGATAACAGCACTTATTTTTCTCCCTTTATTATATCTCCAGAGGCATTACTGTTCCGGACAAAACTTCTTTTGTTGGTGGCGTCTACGCTTATTTAAATACATATTCACTTTAGTTTCACTCCCTTTAGATTTATGCTTCACTGGTCACCCAACTGTTATGTGTGAACAGCTGCAAAGTGTGTGTGTGTATGTGTGTGTGTGTTTATATCTTGGTGGGGACTGGCAAGGATAGTACTATCTGAAAGTTTTGACCTGATGAGGACATTTGGCTGGTTTTATTTTAAAAAACTAAATGTTTCCTCTTGGTTACTGAGATTAAGGTTAGGATTAGGTTTAGATGTAGGCATAGCATTAATTAGCTGTATTAATAGTTATGTCAGTGGAAGGTCCTCACAAGGATAGTAGGACAAACAAGTGTGTGTGTGTGTGTGTGTGTGTGTGTTTTGTTCTTTTTTGAGCCGTACTGAGTTGCCTCAGAGCCAGCTCATTCACGCATGATTGCTAAATACTCATATTCTTTAAATAGGAGGACTCGTTGTTAAGAGAGATAGACCAATTTACTCGACAAACAGATTTAATTACATTAAACAGAAACTTTTTTTTTCCAGGACAAACTTTTAATTAACCATCTCTAAAGATTGTTTGACAGCCTGTGACAGTGTATGTATATGTCTCGACACTTCCTCTGTGCCTGATTATTTTTAAAAATGAGGAATATTGTAACCATTGTTTTGTCTATCAACAATTATGTTGCTCAGGAAGTTGTCCTGATGACAGAAACACAAACATGTGAAGGGGCCGTGGCTGACTGTTGGGCTGAAATAGCGTAATGACAGGTGGTCAGTTTGGTAACACTTGTGACATTCTGTTGTGGACCAGGCATGTGCAGGATTAATGTGGTGTAGGGTGTGATCTTTTACCCCTTAAATAATCATACAAGCCCCTTTGTACATAATTGCTAATGTTATTTTAGGCAATTATGAACTGAAATGACAATATGACAAATGTACAGACAAATTAAAATGTTCCCCCTCTTACATGTAATCCCCACTCTCCTGTCTCCTCATCTGTGTATGTTTTGGGCTCATCTATGCAGAGAAAACCCTCAAACATTTAAGAGAAGTGTGCTAGTAGGCATTAGAGTAGCTAGTATACTGCATGGCCAAAACTTTGTGAACACCTGACCGTCCCATTCCAGATTTATTCCCCCTTTACTGTTATAAGAACCTCCACTCTTCTGGGAGGGATTTCCACTAGATTTTGCACTGTGGCTGACCTCACTAATGCTCTTATGGCTGAATGAACACAAATCCCCATAGCCACTAGAGCATTAGTGAGGTCAGGCACTGATGTTGGGTGAGGAGGACCGGGGTGCAGTCGGTGTTCCAGTTCATCCCAAAAGTGTTCAGTGGGGTTGAGGTGCAGGACACTTGAGGTCTTCCACACCAAACTTGGCAAACCATGTCTTCATGGAGCTCACTTTTTGCACAGGGGCGTTGTCATGCTGGAACAGGTTTGAGCCTCTTAGTTCCAGTGAAGGGAAATTATAATGCTACAGCATACAAAGACATCTTATACAATTGTGTACTTCCACCTTTGTGGCAGCATTTGGGGAAGAACCACATATGGGTGAGATGGTCAGGTGTCCACAAACCTTTGGCCATATAGTATATTACTGTTTGCACTTTCTGCTGGTACACTGTACAAGTGGTTTATGGGGTGAATTGTTTTGTTAGGTAATTTAGCTGGCTTTGATGCTATTACTTTGGTGCAGTTTGGAAAAAATAGCCCATGTTCTCTTACCTTGTTGGCATTAAATCTACATTTACAGGATGTGCAAGATGCCCACAAAAAAAGGAGAAAAAAAAAAAGACGGAAATTAAAAGTAAGAATTAAAAAAGATATTTAGGGTTCAAGATAAAGAGGATGAAGAGAAAGCTTTCTATGTTTAACACAAATGCAAGAAATAGAATTTAGTGATACAGCCTACCTAAAGCAAGCCATTAGTGTTCTTCATGTAATATAAAAATGTTGCATAAAAGTTATCATATTGTAATGATTCTTGCCAGTGCAAAAAGAGGACCTTGTTTATATTTCCTAGGTATTTCATGTGGTATTTGCATGTTTCATTTTGGTCACCCAAAAGGAGTCTCCAACACAAAAAAATTGAGATATTAGCTGGCTAATGTCCACCTAGCCTTTGAGACTGGTGTAGTGTGCTCTTAACTATTTAAACAGTGATGTTACGTGGTATTGTGAAGTTCAATTTTTAATTGAACTGGTTTGTATATGGCAACTTGTCACCACTGATACCAACAACATACAGCAGCAGTATGGAGTCACTGATATTATTCCACAGACTGTATGTTAGATTTTTCATCTCAGCATTTTTTTCTGAAGAACTTTCCTAATATCCCTGTTGTGGACATTAATACTGAGTACCTGAGAAGGAACTGTTAATGACCAGAATACCCTCAGGACAGTCTACGTCTGCTGGCTGGAAATTATTATTATTATTTTTTTTTTAGGGTTTTCTAGGGTGGTACTTGTGGGTGGACCATTATGACTCACATGTGGTCAGTGGTAGAAAGATTAGACATATCTTCGGTCTGAGAGCTTTATAGTTCCCTTCCTGCTGGGTTTGTTATTTTGCATTGTGGACACTCTTATCTGTCTGTCATCTGAATTTTTCTTGCTGGTTTCTTTGTATGATGTCTTGTTCATTTATTCACGATGTCGAGTCCCTTAATTTCACTGCATAGATTTTTAAATTTGACATTTACTACATGAGTTTAATATGATTCAATCATACTTTGTAGTATATGGCCAAAAGTTTGTGGATACCTGCCGATAGCACTCATACGTGCTTTTTGAACATCCCATTCCAGATTTAGTCCCCCACTTTGCTGTTATAACACCCTCCACTCTTCTGGGAAGGCTTTCCACTACTATGCTACTCCTGAGATACCAGTGATCCTGACCCCTTCTGCTCTCCAGACCTGCCTGATACATCCTGATGCGCTACTTCTGGTTGGAGTTCTCATCGTTTGGTGATCGCTCGCAGCTGCTGGGGGTGGCCTCACATGGATGGGGATCTCATATGGGGAGTTGTCCTGTGGTGGCTTTGGGGCTGTGGATGGTGCGAGCAGTTTTGCACTCAGGTCTCCATCAGTGGACAGTGGATAGGTTCAACAAACCAGGCTTCATGTGAAAACTGTGATGAATTTACTGGTTGCACAATTGCACTATGTGTCCACGTAGTACACAGTTATAGCAGGGATTTATTTATAATTGCACTGTCTAGCGTCACCCAGATGAGGATGGGTTCCTTTTTGAGTCTGGTTCCTCTCAAGGTTTCTTCCTCATATCGTCTCAGGGAGTTTTCCCTCATTACTGTCGCCTCTGACTTGCTCATTAGGGATAAATTCACACATTTGCAACTTATTTTGATTTAATTTATTTTGAATGTATTGATTTCTGTAAATCAGTTCTGTAAATCAATGCTGCTTTGTGACAGTGTCCATTGTTAAAAGCGCTATACAAATAAAATTGAATTGATTTGTCCATTCAGCCACCAGAGCATTAGTATGGTCAGGCACTGATGTCAGGTGAAGAGGCATTACAGTTCATCCCAAAGGTGTTCAGTGGGGTTGAGGTCAGGGCTCTGTGCAGGACACTCGAGTTCTTCCACTCCAGCCTTGACAAACCACATCTTCATGAACCTCACTTTGTGTCCAGGGGCATTGTCATGCTGGAACAGGTTTGGGCCTCTTAGTTCCAGGGAACTGAGCAAAACTGTAATGTTACAGCATACGAAGACATCCAGTTGTGTGCTTACAACTTTGTGGCAACAGTTCGGGGAAGGAACACATATGTTTGTGGACACGATGGTCAGGTGTCCACACAATTTTGGTCATATAGTGTATGAAACAAGAAAGAGGACATCAGGGTTGTTGTTATTTTTGTTTTTATTCAAGGTTTGCCTTTTTCTGCAGTAAGTTCTCTCTTGCTGGCATTGGCATAATTTGATAACACTACCAAAACTCATTGTTATTGTTATTCTACAACAGATTTGAGGCCAAACGTTTATATACACCTAGGCATTCAAACTCAGTTTTTCACAACTCCATACATTTCATGTTATCATACAGTTCCTGTGTTAAGTTAATTACAATATCTACTTTAATTGTATAAGGCATGCTTAGGATCATTGTCCTGCTGGAAGACCCAGTTGTGACCACGTTTTAAGTTTCTGACTGATGTTTTGAGTTGTCAGTATTTCTGGATAATTCCCCATCCTCATAATGCCATCTATTCTCTGAAGTGCACCAGTCCCTTTTCCAGCAAAACACTCCCACAACATGACGCAACTCTCCATCCTTCGCAGTTGTGGTGGTGGTGTATTCAGATTAAAAGTGAGATCAGTGAGATTACTGAGGATGGTACCACTTAGAAACCACAAAGGTGACTTTGGACTGCAATTGATATGAACAGTGTTGCTATGATAGCTTTAGGACTGCAATTCCCAAGAACAGTTTTGCACTCAAGTCTCCATCAGTGGACAGTTGATAAGTTCAACAACACAGACTTCATGTGAAAACTGTAATGAATTTCCTGGTTACACAATTGCACTTTTTGACCATGTAGTACACAGTTATAGAAGGGATTTATTTATAATTGCACTATACTTTATCACCCAGATGAGGATGTGTTCCCTTTTGAGTCTGGTTCCTCTCAAGGTTTCTTCCTCATATCGTCTCAGGGAGTTTTTCCTTGCCACTGTCACCTCTGGCTTGCTCATTAGGGATAAATTTATAAATTTAAAATGTATATCCTGAATGTATTTATTTCTGTAAAGCTGCTTTGTGACAATGTCTGTTGTTAAAAGCACTATACAATAAAATGGAATTGAATTTAATTGAAAAGCCCTTTTCCCTCCACACATAGCTTTGAACATTATGGCCAAACAGTTCAATTTTGGTTTCATCTGAGCAGAGAACACCCCTCCAAAAGGCTATTGATTACCTGCAATCTTCAGTCTGGCTTTTTTATGCTGGTCTTGGAGTCAGGTCTTCTTCCTTGCACGACAGCCTTTAAGGGCATGGCGATGTAGGACTCTCTTAATGGTAGATGCACATACTTTGGTATGGGATTGGTACATACTTTGGGATAAATTAAATCTATATCCAGCTTTCTGTTATGCTGCTTTATGACAATGTCCATTATTACAAGCACCACATAAATAAAATTGAACTGAATACTTTGGTAACTGATGCCTCCAATTTCTTCACTAGTTTGTTTTTTTGTTGTCTTGGGGTTCAGTTGAACCTTTTGGTACACCGTCTGAGTGGTTTGATATTTTTTTGCAATGATATGATATGAATACCGCAATGCAAGGCATGATGATGGCAATGCAAAGTGGCAAGGCCCAAATTTGGCCTATCTACATTAGCAGCCTTTCAGTGACTAAACAAATAAGAAGCAATTTTTTTTGTCTGACCGGTTGCCACTCTTGCAAAAAAAAAAAAAAAGTGCTGAAATGTCGTGCAGAAATGTCCTCAAATCAGGCACTTGTGGAACACTAAAATAGAAATGATATTGTGAAATAAGGGTGTTTGAATTGCTAAGTAGAAATGTGGATGAAGACAACCAGTTTGGCAAACTTTAGCACCAGAAACACTGACCATGCACCATTCATGTGAATAGAAATTTAGCAGCAGACCAACAGAGCTCCTACAGCTGTATTTCCTAATGCACAAGTTAGTTTCTTTCAGATAAGCATGGAGGAACTGTGTGCCTGTGATCTGTCAGTCCAAATGTTACTCACTGACAAGCATTAAGTGCAGTTGCATAAATGCAAGTCATTGCTTTCCACATACTTGCAGTCATATTCCCCAGTGTTTATTAACTGTAGTGACACAAGTGCCACAGAAGAAAGGTACTAAAAGTAAGTCGTGTATATTTTTATCTCTTGAACTAGTATATTTGATCCTCTGCATTTAACTTTGTCCCAATATTTTTTTCATTTGCTAATTGTAAATTTAGATCTACTTTAATTACCATTATTTGACAGCACACTTGGAGTTGTGGACATGTTTGTTTAAAAAAAAAAAAAAAAAGGCAGTAGAAACAGCTCTGTAATTCAGCACAGTCTGTGCCCTGTTGCTCATCTTGCAGTTGTGTGTCAAATCTAACCATCCACACTCCAGAAATATCTAGAGCCAAATTTATGGTGACTGCATGTGTGTCCAAGCTCAAATATCGTTTAATATGTCTTGCAGGACATGCCTTCCTAGAGACATTTTGAAGATGCAGCTCTGCATCTATGGGAAGGTTATTTTATATTTTAAGCAGATTGAACATATTACACTGCAACAAATGATATCTTAGCAAATTAAGATATCTTGAATAAAGGAAATGTTGTCTAATATTTCTTATTATGAGATTATTTTATAACGAATATAAGACCATTAGACTAAACAGATTTGCTCATTTCATGCTTGAAATTGTCTTATTCTATTGGCAGGTCATTTTTCAACTTAGAAATAAAGAAATAACTTTTATAGAAATAAACGCTTGAAATAAACAAAATAATCTGCCAATAGAAAAAGACAATTTCAAGCATGAAATGAGTAAAAAATATCTAGAAGGAGGCTTAATAATCTTAAAAACAATCCCTTAAGGAGAAATACTTGCTAAAATATAATTTTTTGCAGTACGGCTTGTTTCTTAGATCTTCTCCAGGTTTAGCTAAGCCTGTAGGTTAGGGCATGAAATGGCAAAAATCTGGTGTGTAGTCAGGAGTAAATTCTCTGTATACAAGTTGCAGTTGTATTGATTTGTACTGGTTGTAAGTGGTGCTCTGTGACAATGCAGTTCGATGCAGCCTGCTCAGCTGCACTTTGCTAATGGACTTGAACATGAAAATGGTTTCAGAAGATTAAGCCTGCATTGCTTTTAAGGATATTTGTTGCTCACCACTAAGCAAAGGTTTGCTGATTAATTTAAAATGTTAAATTAAATGGTCAGTCCAGGACAACATGCATCAGTGCTAAACAGAATGAATTTTTTAAAAACTAAATTTTTTTTTGTTATTTAAAAAAATGGCTTCATAATCTAGAAATCTGCAAACATAGATTGATAAACAGGATTATAGGATGTGTGGGGATTTGCTTTATTGTGTTATTTGGACCTGCTATTGCCTGTATACATAAGGAAATGAACACTTGTTTGATCATCATGCAACCTATTCTCATGCACATATCAACATATATAAAACTGACGTTAGGAACTGCCAGTCTACCTGTGCTTGCGTGTCCTTTAAGATTCAGCCATGGTATGATTTTCTAGCTGTTCTTGTCCTCTCCCCTACTCTCCTGTCGCCTAGTGAAACAGGAGCAGCAAAGTGTAGGGGGTTGTGCATGGACAGAAATAACGCGTGCAAAAGCTGGATTCAATGCCATAGCCCCACAAACAGCAGCCCACTGAATGCGTCTGTGGACACACACACACACACACACACACACACTTGTTCACACACCCTTTCTCCCGTCATTTTCTTACGGGTACCTGCTGGATCCCGGACTGTATTTTACGATATGGCTGGGCTACTGTGTGGGACTAAGAGAAAAAAGCAAGGTAGTGTTGTGTTAAAGGGAATCAGTGAATGAAAATGATGTGTTTAGTTGTTTGATTATGTGAATGTCCTTCATAATGAACACTGTTATTATTCAGAATCCGTCTCTTTGAGTATGTGTGGTGCAGCTCAATAGACTTCAGATGGAATGCCTGATTTTGTTGCTTGTACAATCCATAAGCTCTACTGCGTGGATTAGCGTTGCTACTCCCTCCTGTAGATTCTGAGATTCTGTGATGATTTATACCCAGCAAGCCTGGTTTCTCTGCTTTATCAGATTAGTTTGTGTCCAGAGCTAGAGGGTCCAGAGATTATCTAGCCAGCGCAGCCACTTTGGGAGGAAATAGCATAATTATGATAAATGCTTAGGCTGTAATTACAAAGGAAATGTCAATTTGGTCCAACATACAGTACAAGCTCCCCCTGCAAGCCTCACAGTAATCTATGAGTACAGGAAATAAAGGAAGTAGTCACTTTCTGACATACTTTTTGTAGTTTGTAACTTCAGAAAAGTTGAGAGATGAAAACTAAATTAGCTTCTTAGCTCTATGACCACCTTAATATCAGTATCTCAGAGAGGGTGTGGCTGTGTTTTAGTGGGTAATAACTGTCTCTGATATGAATCTCTGCCTCCACCTACCCCAAAGGATATGGTAGCAGCGGCATATGAAAGGGGTCCGGCGCACTGTAGTACCAAAGAGGAAGTCAGATTACATTTCTGTCTCTGTGGATAGCCATTCGTGACCTGCTAAGAATGGGGAAGAGAGAAAAGGGGAAATATGGATGATTTGGGTGCAGGGTGTATTGTGTCTGTGGGTTATTCTTAATCACACAAATAAAACTGCTGTCCTGATCAGGTGCAGCACACTTCTTAAAGAGAAGTTCTGACAAAGGTTCCACAAATACAGTAGATGCTGGAGAAATTCCCTTTCCTTATATGTTGCTTAAATGTGATTCCAACATTGTCTCTGATGTTTGTGTGTCTTTAGTGAGTGACCTTCAGGAAGAGGGGAAGTATGCCATCAACGCGCCACTCCTCCCTGCCAGTACTGACCTCCTCCCAGAGGACATGCTGCTAGGTAACATACTCCTCCCTCCTCATCAATTCAAATTGATTTACTGTCTTACTGATGGGAGAGATTTGAAAGCACAATGTAGCTGCATCATGTAGATTCTCTGTTAGTTTTTTTTTTATAGCCAAGGCTTACATTTGCTAATGCTGAATGCACTTTGTTTTCAGTACCACTGAAATATCATACAAAAAGGTTCCATCTAGCACCCTTTGATTTGTTCCCCTGCAGGAAGATGTAAAAGAGAGTGTTTTGATGTCAGAAAAAGTTTTAAGTAAAATCTCTTTAAAAAGCCAGACCCCCCCCCCCCCCCCCCCCCCCCAAAAAAAACCCCTTAGAAACCCGTTTTCCTCAACATTGTATAGATTATACAGTGAAATTTCACTTAAATCGAGGTGTGTGACAGGTGAGTTGTGTGTTAATTGTGAAAGGACAAGACAGTAAATGCCACCTTGGCCTCTGTATGGAAATATTTCAAATATTTAATATATGAGAAAGACCTACTGACTGGTACTTGCTGCCTCTTAACAAGCTGCCTCTTCCCTATTTTCCATTATGGTGTTATTGGACATCAAGGTCATTGAAATGCCAGTAAAAGAATTAGTAAACATTTGCATTAATATTCAACTATAAGTCAGGAATGCAATCTTCAAAAATTAAAAAATTAATTAATTTCTAATAAAATGTATATTGTACATTGCTCATGCTGTCTTATATGCTTTGAGCTAGCCCTATGACTGTGATGCCATTTTTGCAGATTTCTGTCTAGAATTGTAAAGAATTAAGCTTTGTTATTTGTTTCAGCTTAACATCTAAACAAAACACATTTTAGATCTGAATTCAATTAAATGTAATTTCCATTGTGAAGTAATTTCTCTTTGGTAACATTTTGACAACACCCATTGTTACTCAGAATTACATCTGAGTCACAGGCAACTGGAAAGATTTCATCTGTGTCCTTTCAGAGAAAAGAGCAGAAGTACTGACTCACTGCAAAAACCTATATATATACTGTATATATTGTTTATATATATATATATATATATATATATATATATATATATATATATATATATATATATATGGGAACATGTGTGCTGTAGGCTGGGAACATACTGTATGCTGTGTACTGAATGAGAGAGTGTGTGTATGGGCATGTTTTTATGTCTTAGTGGGAACGAAATGTCTGGCAGTTTTGGCCATGTGGGGATAATTGGCTGGTCCTCATGAGGATTTTTTTATTTGTTTGTTTGTTTGTTTTGTTTTACAAAAACTGCAGCATTTATTTAAAAACTAAAAGAGCCAAAAGGGTTCCTTTTTCGTTTTAAGGTTAGGGTTAGGTTTATAGGTGATTGTAGACTTTCATTATGTCTTATTCTCTTCACAGAGGAGAATGCTGAGAGGATTATGTTAGATCCCACCTCTAGAGAGAATCCCAAATTTAAAGACCTACAGAAGGTGTGTTTCTCATTCCCTTTTCTTGTTTCTTTGCATTTACTGGCAACAAAACAAAACCTAGACAACAGTAGACTTTTAAGTGTCCAGAACAAGTTGTGGTGTAAAAATCATTTCAGGACAAATGAGTAGATCATACTAGCAAAGTTGTTTTCTCAGCCGAGTACTGAGGCGATGAGAAGCCCAGTTATGATGAAGCTGCTCAGTGTTGCCTTAGTAATGATGGTTACTCTTGCATTAAACTCAGGTTCTGATCGATTGGATCAATAATGAACTGGAGGAAGAGAGGATCATTGTTAAAGCTCTAGAAGAGGATCTCTATGATGGACAGGTGCTGCAGAAGCTGTTTGGTAAGAAAACATATAGAGAGGATATAAGAAAGAGCAAATCTTTGAATGATTAAATACTCTGATTGACAGATGTGGAGTTTATATTTCAGCACTTTAACATTGAGAACAAATGTTTGTGTGTGTGTATGTGTGTGTGTGTGTTATCTCGAACAGAGAAGCTGTCAGGACGTAAACTGAATGTAGCAGAAGTGACCCAGTCAGAGATTGGTCAGAAACAGAAACTACAGACTGTACTGGAAGCAGTGAATGAACTGCTCCGACCTCAAGGCTGGACGATAGATTGGGGAGTTGATTGTGAGTACAACACTGTGAGGAGTGTGTGTCTACCTATATTGATCACCGCAACACATTCATTCAGATTAGTGAAGGGCTAAATGTCATGTCTTGTTTTTTCCTCCTTTAGCAATCCACTCAAAGAACCTGGTGGCCATCGTGTACTTGCTGGTGACTCTGGCCATGCACTTTATGGCCCCAATCAGGCTCCCTGACCATGTCTCTGTAAAGGTGGTGGTAGTCAAGGTGTGTAAGCTTGTCTGTAACACAGACATGCTCATTCCATTCATATCATATGAGATAGATAGTAAAGGTCTCAATTTCTTTATCTTCTACAGAAAAAGGAGGGCATCTTACACACAGCACGTATAACAAAAGAACTCACAACTACTACAGAGTAAGTGAAGTGTTTGACTAATCCCTTAGTGGCACCTAGTGGTTAGATGATGCTTTCTACACAACATGTACCCATTGTATTGCTCCTGTTCTTTTGCAGGATGATGATGGGAAGATTTGGTGAGTAGGCAAACATGTTGGTTACACTATATTGCCAAAAGTTTGTGGACACCTGATCATTACACCCATATGCGCTTGCTGAACATCCCATTCCTGTTATAATAACCTCCACTATTCCACTAGGTTTTGAAGTGTGGCTGTGGGGTTTTCTCATTCAGCCACAAGAGAATTAGTAAGGTCAGGCACTGATGTCATCCCAAAGGTGTTCGGTGGGGTTGCGGTCAGGGCTCTGTGCAGGACAGTCAAGTTCTTCCACTCCAAACTTGGCAAACCATGTCTTCATGGAACTCGCTTTGTGCACACCTACATTGTCATGTTGGAACAGGTTTGGGCCTCTTAGTTCCAGTGAAGGGAAACTGTAATACAAAGACATCCTATATACTCCTGGGCAAAAAAAATGGGCCAAGCCCAAAATGGCAAAATATTAAACTTTCAATGGTCTTTACAACAAATCATTGGTCAGGAAATTAGCAAGAATTAACCAAAAGTAAAAAAAAAATTAGCATTTGTTTAATTCTTGTTAATTTTCTGACCACTGATTTGTTGTTAAGACCATTAAAAGTTTAATATATTGACATTTTGGGCTTGGCCCATTTTTGTTTTTTTGCCCAAGAGTATACAATTGTGTTCTTCAAACTTTGTGGCAACAGTTTGGGGAAGAACCACATATGGGTGTGATGGTCAGGTGCCCACAACCTTTTGGCGGTATAGTGCATGTGAAACAGTTGGATTAACTTTACTGGAATATATATTAAATTTATAGTATACATATGTTGTTTTGTGATTACAGAGAGGGATGCCTTTGACACCTTATTGGACCATGCACCTGACAAGCTCAATGTGGTCAAGACGGTAAAACACCTTGTCTCACGGCATTTTGATGCAGTACCCTGATATTGTATTTAGGATGTCCTCCTAAATTATTATGTCTGAATAGTAGTAAGTCACTTTAAAGTTAACTTTAAAGTTAAAGCCTTTAACCTTTCCAAGATATACCACGAGTCCTGCGATCACTTATTATTAGACCTTTCTATGGTATAAATGTATTGATTGATGATGGTTTATCGTGTTTCTCAGTCCCTGATCACTTTCGTAAATAAACACCTGAACAAACTGAATCTGGAAGTCACTGAGCTGGAGTCACAGGTGAGCGCAACTCCCAATCTTCTCTTCTCTTCTCTTCTCTTCTCTTTCTTACAGCACTTTATACATCCTGAAAGATTTCCAAAGTTTCATACACACAATGGATATAAAAAGTCTACACACCCCTGCAAAGTATACAAATAAAGTGAAAAACAATCAGAAACTTTCATAGGAAAAAAATAAAAATAATAATGTACAATAACCTAGTTGCATAAATTTGCACACCCCTAAACTAGTACTTTGATAAAAGCCCAAGTCCTGGCTGAAGAAAAGTGGCCTTAAAGCATGATGCTGCCACCACCATGCTTCACCGTGGGTATGGTGTTGTTTTGGAATTATGGAATTATTATATCTTTTGGAATTGGTGTCATCAGACCATAACACATTTTGCCATATGGTTTGGGGTGATTTAGTTGGGCTTGGATGATTTTTGTGAGAAAAAGCCTCTGTCTAGCCACCCTACCCCATAGCCCAGACATGTGAAGAAGATGAGAGATTGTTGTCACATGCAGAGAGCAATCAGTACTTGTCAGATATTCCTTCAGCTCCTTTTATTTTGCTGTTGGTCTCTTAGCAACCTCCCTGGTCATTTTTTGTCTTGTCCTTTTGTAAATTTTAGAGGTACGTCCTGTTCTTGGTAATGTCACTGTGGTTCTCTGTTTTCCCCACTTGTTAATGATGGCCTTCACAGTGTTCCATGGTACATCCAATGTTTTGGAAATTCTTTTATACTCCTCTCCTGATTGATTCCTTTTGACAGTGAGACCCTGTACAGGCTTTTTCAGCTCTTTACAAACTATGGCTTCAGCTAACAGATGAAACCGAGAAGATGTGAAGAAAATCCTATAGGAACAGCTTGTCTTTTTTGGGGGTTAATCAGAATAATTTCATTGCTGACAGCTGTATGATAATTACTTTTGAAAATGAGATTGAATGTGATTGGTTCATTCTGAACACAGCCACATCCCCAGTTATAAAAGGGTGTGCACACTTATGCAGCAAGGTTATTGTAACTTTTTTATTTTTCCTATTTTTCCCTAAAATGTTTCTGATTGTTATTCACTTAATTTTTATATGTTGTAATTTCACATTGACGGTGGAAAAAGTGATTTATCTTGGTTTAATTTTTTTTCATCACAAAAACTTGCCATTTTAACAGGGGTGTGTAGACTTTATATCCACTGTAGCCTGTATCTGTTAATATCTAAACATTAATATATCTTTTTTTTGTGCAAATCATGGATGTGTGTTTATAGTTTGCAGATGGTGTATATCTGGTGCTGCTGATGGGCCTGTTGGAAGGTTATTTTGTACCACTGTATAATTTTTACCTCACACCAGAGAACTTTGAACAGAAAGTGAGTGTAAAGCTCCTCATTCATTCAGCTGCACTTAACACTCTCTACCATAAAAATGGCATTTTGAGGAATGAGGAAATTGAATATATTTGTGTGTTACACAGGTGCATAATGTAGCATTTGCCTTTGAGTTGATGCAGGATGGAGGACTGAAGAAACCTAAAGCTCGACCGGAAGGTATTGAATAATTAATATTTTACTAGGATACCAGTGATGAGAATAATTTCTCTTAGTATAAATCACGATTATACTAAGGACAGGCAAATGCTTATAGATCACATGAAATGCATAGCATCTGACCTGTAGTATGTAGTTTGTTCAGTAGATGGCAACACTTACCATATAACCATCCACACTGTGCACAGTTCTCTAGTATTTTTTTTTTCTGAATCTGTAGGATATTTATAGTTTAACTAATAAACCATAAGGTTAGCCTCTGTCTCAATCTTCAGTAGTCAAACATTCATGTAGATGTGGCTGTCTGCTGGATTAATCCTTAATCTCTAAACATTAGAAATTATGATTCACAAATACTGATTAAAATGAAACTAAAATAAGGGTAGGTCACTGTTATGGGGTTAACAAACTACTACTCTCATTTGGCATTAAGGTATGTTATAGATTCTCTGGCCATCAGTCTTATAAAGCAAAGGCTCATGGATTTTTTTTTATTTTGCAACTGTCTCAGAATCACATAAATAAATACAGTCTGTATGCTTCCTGTATGAACATAGAGTATAGCCACTGACAAGATTTGTGACAAGAATGCAACGCATTATTGCACAGTTCTCAGGTGCTGCATATACAGCACAATAATTTCAAGACAATATTCCACTGTTCAAAAAGAAGCACCATTAGCTAGACAATTTGTCAGGTTGGGCTTATGATGAAGATTGTAGTAGATGCGACTGTTCTACAGACAGATTCTAATATCTTTCCTGCAAACCTTTAATGGTTTATGGGGCTTAGGGAAAAGCTGCACCATCTTGCATTTTGAAGATCTGACTGCTCTAGAACTGCTACCAATTTACTCTAACACTGCCTTTTGTTGCTATATGCTGTTTGTGTTTGTTGTAGATGTTGTGAATTTGAACCTAAAGGCTACTCTGAGAGTCCTGTATAACCTCTTCACCAACTACAAAAGTGCTGATTGATGGAGGAAAGAGATTTTCACTGTGGATCAACGCTTACCTTATGCCTCACTGATGCCATATGTCCACTGTTTGTATTTAAGAACATTTATTTACACATGTTGCCTTTCTTTTTATGCTACAGATGCTGCTGTTCTTTCAGAAAGCACTAAACGTAACTCAAATGCTTTTATACATAATTTATGCAAACAAGGCTCACTGCTCCTAACAGTGTTACATTAGATTAATAAATGCTTGATTTTTGGATATTTTATGACCTGTGTACACTGTGGATTATTTAAAATATAATATATATTATAACTGTATTCTTACAATTATTAAACATTTATGTCTATTTTTTGTTCTTGTAATTATTATTTTTTTAAAATTATTTGTTCAGTTTATCAATTTTTTACCAATTATATAAGGGTCAATCTACCAAAGCTTCACGTGAGAATTTTGCAAGGTAAACGTGTGTGTTGATATGAGTACAGAATAAGATCTGTGATTATCAGCTATGCCATTCCAGCTTAGCATAGGAAGATTCAGAAATCTTTGTGTACATGAAAATTCTACTACGATCGACATTTGAAGAAGCAGTGACTGCACTGAGCAGTGCCATGATCATATTCTTTAGTGTTAGATTGCAATGTGCATTAAAAGGTCAAGCTTTCTTTCATCCAAGGAAACTACATTTGAATAAATTGTATTGTATTTCTTAATGCATTGCTTAACTTGTACCACTGCATTACAATACCTCAAAAAAGTATGTATTTTCTGAGATTTCATTAAAGTAAGGTCCAAAAACACAAAACCCAGAGGAAAGTCACGTGGACATTGAGAACACTTGAAATGCCACACACGCCAACCTCAGTAACCAAGTTCAGGATTGCACCCAAAAAAAAAAAAAAAAATCTTGATTAGGATGTCATCTAATAAGGACCTTTTTGCTGAAAGGCAGAATATTTGCAGTATGTTTGTTTCCAAGGACATACTATATATTTCTTCTGTTTTACTTCTAGTGACCACTTGCAACATAGTCATATACACATTACTTCTTTTAGTTGTAAGTAGAAGTCAGCAGGGCATCTCGTCTTTGCACACTTAAATACCAATAAATATTCCTCTCATGACCTTTCCTAAAGTCAGACATGTCACGTTAGTCAATCATGTTATATATTGTATTGTTTATATACATTATAATATATAATGCATATACATGTACATGTCACTAATTCATTTTAAAAATACTAATGAAAACAAAAACATAATGCATCATTTGAGCATTTACTAATATTCATTACATTCAGGCTCTATGTATTTTGATACATGATCTATCCCTGTCATCATTTTCCATCATTAAACTGTATAAGATACAGTATGTATGTTATAAGGAAAACTAATCTATATAAGTATATAGAAATGTGCTGTCTGCACAGTGCTAAGGTGTAAATAACTCTGTTTTGTCTGTAAACCATTGCTTCTGTTCTGTTAAGGAGAATACTGCGCTTCTAAACTCTGTTTATTTAGGAACTAATCGGGTCTTGTCTATTTGCCAGGTAACCATGGTAACCTCCCTGCCCAAATTACTGCTTCGTTCTTGTCACGGGGAGTCTGACTCTCAACACTTCACTTAGAGAGAAAGAGCGTGAGAGAATGAAGATGTGTATAATCTTTCTGAGAAAAGGATGTTATAGAAACATGGTATAGACGGTATATGGTCAGAAACAAACTTCTCACCAAGCACAGACATGAAACTGAGTGACAGGGATATTAAAAAAAAAAAAAAAAAAAGGAAACGGACTGCGCACACCACTGCTTAACTACTGCTTAAAACTACTGATGACTCTTATACATCACTTGGCTTTCTACAGTCAAAAATGTCAGTTGTATGGTTCAGTACTTGAAATGTTCATGTTGATTTCACCTGACCGCAATAATATTTTAAACAGCAGCGTTGTTCAGTTTCCGCTCCTGAAACCATGTAACTGAAAGAGGAAGCTGTGTTTCTTCACTGTCACTTCCTTAACAAATGTAGCCTAGTGTTTATTGACAATTCACTTTTGTTCTTTCTTGCCTTTAAAATTGCTGGGAAAAAGTGTGTAAAACAGGAGGGTTAAACCTGTGACTATCTGCTGGTGTGGGATTTTGATTGTCGCACTGTTGACTTGCAAAGACGTACACAAGGGACGAGTCAGAGCAAAGAGCAAGGCCAAAGTGTGTGTGCTGCTGATGCATTGCTGAAGGTAGGCCTGTTTATTCAGATGTGCGTCGAGACGTGGAGCAAAGGCTTGTGTCAACTTGAGGCAAATAGGCCTGACAACCATCACCACACACAAATAAACATTTCTACCTTCATCTGTTTCAGAGATGTTTTCTTTGTTAGTTTGTCATGTCAGTGCTGGTGTGTGTGTGTGTGTGTGTGTGAGAGAGAGAGAGACAGAGAGAGAGTGTGGAAAATAAAGTGATAAGGCAAAAACTGCAATCCTGCAAGTGTTTCCATCCTTCCATCAAGTGATCATTTTAGGCAGAGTTCTTTTATTCTTCTTGTGTTCTCGGGCTGCTACTGAAACCAAGTAATTTTATTTGCGTCTTCATATCATAACCTTAGCATAAACGATGAACGAATGTGAGAGAGCATCTTATAATATTAAGTCACAATATACCAGCAATTGAGCACCAAAACAGATAAAACAAATAATTCATCTGTGAGCTTGATATTACAGACCAGTGGATGTTTACTTATTCATTTTATTTATGTATAATTAATCAGAGAACATCAAATGGATAAAGTGGTGGAATCTGAGCAAGGTAATCAAGGTGAGTGTTTTACATTACCTTTAATAAGCTATTACCTTATTAATATAAGTGAACATCACAGAGCCCTGTGCTGGCCTTTTCATCCTCTGTATCATTACTAAATAAAACATGAAAAGCCTTCTTGTGTAGGGCGCTGAAATGTAAAATGTGACGCACCGCTGAATTTATTTCATTAGTAGGAGAAAGAAGAAAGATAATCCAGCCTTCATTTTTAAATGATCCCAAACTACTGAAGCTTAAAGAGGTGAGATCCTGATTATATTGTTCTACGAGTCCTTTACTGTGGAGCCGTTATGTCTTTATCTGACCTCTCTAGCTGAACAACAGGTGCTGGTCGAATGGATCAACAGTACTCTGAAACCAGAGCACATTGTGGTCCAGAATCTGGAGGAAGACATCTATGATGGACTTGTGCTTCATCACCTACTGGGTAAGAAATTCGCATTCATTCTCAGTGCAACAGTCATTACAGAAATGTTGGTCTGTGTAAAACATTTTACATATTTTTTATCATTTTTGACCTTAGGCAAGTTAGGAGGAGTGCACTTAGGGGTAGAGGAGATCGCACTATCCAGTGCTGCTCAGATGTGCAAACTGGAGTTGATTCTGCAGGCCCTCAACCAAGAGCTTGGGCTTGGTGCCCAAGCAGACGGTACAGCTAGATGGAGTGCCAAACGTGAGTAGTTATTGGTCCCATCATTTAATAACTGAATCTGTAAACACCAGGACTGACACCGTTATCCATTAGCTGACACTTTTGTGTGAGGTGGCCTACATGTGAGACAGAATACAACCCAGGCATTTAGCTGAGTAAATGAGGGCTAATGGTCTTGTTCAAGGGCCCCCAAGAGAGGCTCTTTGGCAATCCTGGGATTAGAATTTACAACCTTCCATTCATCACAGAAAGATGAATAGTGAACTATCCCTGCTCTATTCATTCAACGAGTCAAAACTAGTTTAATATGTAACTGTCTAATAAGCTTGAGTTTGTGATTAAGGCTCTCTCTGCTGTTAAGTCATCCACAGTCGAGACCTGTTGGCGACTCTTCATCTGCTGGTGGCCATGGTGAAGCGCTACCAGCCCGAACTGGCCCTTCCCCAAAATGTCAGTGTGGAAGTTGTCATGCTTGAGGTGAATTTTTGAATATGAACTTCAAAACACATATATAGACATGCATGTATATAAATAACAGAAGAGGGCAAATCATACATTATTTAGCCAGCTCACCAGACAAGTACCACTCCAGTGTGCCTGCACAGTCGGACCACTCCAGTGTGCCTGCACAGTCCCATTTTTTGACTGCACATAAACTTCACTAAGTACAATAAAGTGTTAGCTAATGTAATGTAATAATGTATGCCAAGCGAGTTACCTAGTTAACTGCATTAATACAGACTAAGGGAAACAAATCAGTGCAATATTATTTACATTATTATCCCCTTCTCACAATGGGCCTCACTTATCAAACTTTTAGTAAAGTTGTGTGTAAATGTTTACGTAAACCAACCCATACTAAAAATTTTCACTGGATTTACAAAAGTTTCGGAAACGTGGATTTTCTTTGTATTAATGTGTGTATGTTGATGAATGTCAATCACCAGTAAATTACCGAGCGCATGCATGGAACAGCTGATTTGCATTTTGTGACGTCCACAACACTCCATAAAAGGAAAAGTGCACAGATAGCTGTGAGAATGTTCTCGATGGTATTCTTAGTCCCTGACCCAGTGAACTAGCATGAGGATGTGAGGAAGACGATCAAGGTGAAGTTTACATTAGTCAGTCTTCTTATGCACAAATTTACATACATTCAGGAGCACGAGTAGGATATGAACATTTTTTCCCGAATTTACAGGATTTATACATATGTAAAGGCTCATACAAACAATTTACACATAAATTCATTTGTATGCAGCTTGATAAATGAGGCCCAATGTTTCTAATGTATTCTAATGTAGCACATCATGTTTGTGCCCTCACCAAAAAAGTTACCACAAACCTGCGTGTCTGTCCTCTATGCACTATAAAATTGCATTTTAGCATCAGACAGATCTTGTAGATATGCAGCAGTGGGTGTTATTCAGGATGTGTAGTATGCTCTACAGTTACAGCTTCATGGTTTGTCGGACCACTATGAAGTGCATTAAGTTACCAAATGAAAACTTTTGTTTTGCCAAAGTCAATAAGGAATAAGATTTTTTTCTATTTTTTTCTGGTTGTTGAACCTACAGTACTTCGACTGGGGAAACAACAAGGACAGGAATTCTGCTTGTCCTGGGTTCCTGATATATACTGAATATCCTTGTCTAGCCCTGAATATGTCTTAATGTTGTTAAATTTAAGAATCATTTCTTACGTGACATTCCCTGATTCCTCCTGATTATCAATATGTAGGTAAACAAAGGTGGCATCAAATCTGACAAGCAGATAGAATGCATCACTTTGCAAAGGTATAATTATAAAATAACTTTTAACTAAATAAATATGCATGATGCATACTAAAAGATATAGTCTTTGCTTGTCTCATGTTATTACTCTGATTCCAGTGAGGATACAGAAGAATGTAAAAGTAAGTCAAAAATTTTTATTTGGGACTTTTCTCATTTTTTGTGGTTATGTAATCATTAGTAACATGTGCATATATAAGAATATTTTTGTCTTTCTTATCAGAAGAAGACCCCATAGATGAGCTGCTCAAGCTTGATGCACACAAAATTGCCACAGTCAAAAAGGTAGAATGCTACTGTGCTACACTTACAATTCAGACAGTAAAACAGTCAAAACAGCTTAGTTATACTGTAAATTAACTGCTAATACATTTTACCATTATCCACATTATCTACAGGCCCTCTTGCACTTTATCAATAAGAACATGTCGCCATTAAGATTGCAAGTGTCTGACATCGAGAAACAGGTATATCAACACACCTGATCATTTTCCCAAAGAAAGTAAGACACTCAATAATTTAAATCATGATAAAGCTCTTTATTACATTATTATTATTTTATATATAACATACTGTATATCACATGCATGTTTTAAATTAGACTAGATTAGATTCAACTTTATTGTCACCTAGTGAAATGCAGTCTTACCAGAAGTGTAAATACTGTAGCAATAGAGTTTCTGAGTGGTAAAGTTCAAGTAAAGTGACAAATTAGATAAGATGGCAGTAAAGTGACAGTTACAATGCAAATAGCATGGTATATAAGTAAACATGTATCCAGAGACATGAATGACTGGAATCCAAAGACACCACAGTACAACTTAATATAAGGTGCAAGTACAAGAACATGCAAAACTGTATATAATTAGTGTAATATGATATTGTTATAATCAGTTTGCAGATGGTGTGATTCTAATTTTGCTGATCGGTGAGTTGGAGGGCTTCTTCATTCCACTCTACGAGTTCTACCTCTCTCCTGCCAGCCACTCAGAGATGGTAAAAATCTTCGACAATATGTTCTGTTTATAAATATCAAATTCACTATGTGTTCCCTTAAAATCACAGTTAATAGGATTCTCCTCGTATACTCAAAACAACAAGCTAGAATTATTAGTAAGAAAGCTTTGGGATAAGGATGTAACAACAATCTAGGACAGAGTGAAGGGAAATCTGCTTTGTGTTTTAACAGGATAATACTAACTCCTTGTTTTTAAAGTGATTAGATATTACAACCCTCCTGAGACACAATTATCGTGCAGCCATAGCTTGCTTACCTATTACTACAAAAGAACATCTGGATTAAAACTGAACTGGTAAAAATCACTGAGTTCAACTTGAGTAGTGCAAAATAGGTAACTATCTCACTAGCCATCACATCTATAAAAAACTTGCTAAGTATTTCTATGGTATGCCCAGGGAAAATGGCACCTGGCCAAGAAGCGAATTATCTAAAATGCACTGATTGAGATATCAATTCAGTTATATTTTGCATATGCAGGCATGTGGAGTCTTTTCTGTATAATTCATGATCAGACTAAGCCACTAAAAACCTGAACCACAAAATAAGGAAATGAATATCAGGGCAGATTTTGACTGTACTATCTTTTAATTGAATTTTTAATGTAATTGTGCAGAGCTTTGATAATGCATTATGTATCCAACACAAGTTTTCTCTCAATTACACTTATTATATGAGATCAGAAAATAATCAATCTATATACAATCAAAACACCACACAAACAGTTTTGTTTGTTTGTTCAATTTATAATATCTCTTGAAACTGCTCATAATGCAGACTTTCTTCACCTTTTTTACTTCTAGCTTCATAATGTCACCCTGGCTTTGGATCTACTTAATGACAGAGAAATACAAGTACAGAATGTTGACCCAGAAGGTGAGCAAGAAGTTATATATACTCTGTAAAAGTCTGTATAAGTATGTTAGCTCCTGTACAATGTCAAAAGTTCAGGGATATGTTGCCTTTTTGAAATGTTCTTGAGTAATGTTTGATTTAGAATGAACACAAGCTTACCTTAAAGCTGTGCAGGAGATGTTTGATGACTTTTCTGACCAATCATGTGACCTTAATTGGTTTGAGAAGGGTGTTCAAATCATTTAACAATTTCTCTAAGGAATCCAGCAAGCGTTATCTCTAAGGAACAACTGGAAAGGCTGACTGTAAAGAAAGTGCATACTACAGTTAAACATTTTCAAAAACTACTTGTCATCAAACCTGTAACGGACAATGTATAAATATATAGTGTTTATATAATTGACATTAGTATTTATATAGTGTTTAATGTATATAACATTACTTTGCACTGACATAGTTGTGTACATGAATGTAGTTGATAGCCCTAACATTCACATCTATCTTACACTCTATGGCCAGAAGTTTGTGGACACCTGAAGCTTTTTGAACATCCCATTCCAGCTTTAGAATACAGTATACAAAGACATCCTATACAATTGTATATTTCCAACTATGTGGCAACAATTTTGGGAAGACCCATGCATGGGAGTGATGGTCCTTTGGCTATATAATGTATGTTAATATTTTCACTGACTATGAGATGCATCATGACCCGGTTATACAGTATCAGTTGAAAGTGTAGGGTTGTGGATTAGAATTTATTACTTGTGTTAACACAACAGTGAGAGTTTGTACGTTAGAGAGTATGTTAGAGTATGCTGGAATTGCCAGAGAGAAATTAAATCATTCTAGGATGTGAATAATTAAGTAGAAATCACTCGCTGCTCATAGGTCATAATCATTCATTTCAATAATCAATCAATCATTCATTAATCCATCGTCTGTGGACGCTGGGGGAAAAGAGAGTTGAACAGAAGAGTTGAACAGAAAAAGAGTGAAAATGAGGATGATCAGTATGGTCAGTTGCTCTTGCTGCTCTACAGAAAGACACACAGCATGCAATAATAAAATAAAATAGGCAACACGTGTGTGTGTGTGTGTGTGTGTATAATTATTATTATGTAATTAATTGGTTTATGATTGTACAATGTTTGCTACACCTTTACTACAACTCTGTATACTGTTTGTTGTTGTGAGTGTATGTCTGCTTCTCCAAAAGGAGCATGTGTGCATGATTCAATGCCTTCTGTGCCTTGTTTTCTTTTTCTACAGATATTGTGTCCCAAGATGTGCCGGCTACACTGAAAGTACTGTATGCCTTGTTTAAGAAACACAAGAACAAATAATCCCCTCCTAGCCCCATCTATAGCCTCTGATGAAAATGACTGTAAAGGTCATGGGATAAGCTTCTAATCCATCTGGAGTGCACTGTTGTAACTAATATACATTAGGAAATTGTTCAGACACAGTCGTCTAGTTTTAATAAAAGTGAGTGAACACTGGATCACTCAGCACATCACACAGATTGGCTGTGGCTGTGACAGCATGGTCACCCCCTTCATTTCTCCCTCCCTTATCTCCCCACATGCTCTCTAATTGAATGGTCGCCCTTGAGCTTCTCGCTTGTCCTTACAGACAGAATGCATTATGGTAGCCCTCTTGCTCTCAAATAAATTCCATCAAAAGCTTGACATGTGTCCTTTACTCGCTCTGTTTTTGCCAAGAGTTTTGCTGTAAAAACCTTGTTGCCACTGGCTTAAAACTAATACTGTAAATTATTTATATACAATATACATCACTAATGAATTACCTACACATCTATCAGAATTACTATAAATCATGAAACGATTATTTAACAAAATAGATAGCAAGACTAAGTTTAGGCCAAATTAAGGAAGTATGTTTTTCATCTGGATTTAGAAACAGTTTTAGAGCTTGCATTTGAAATGTCCTCTGAAACACTATTACAGAGTTTAGTGGTGATGTAAGAAAAACATCTTCCATCAGCTGAGCTAAACTGTTAAAAATATCCTGTAAAACACAGTTAAAAAAAACAGGGTGCCAGTAAAAAACCATTAAATTACAGTAATTTGCTGTGTGCAAAGTTACCATAAATAAACCTTAAACTATTACACTAATTAACCTCCAGGAAAAAAAAAACCAATTACTATCATTTTCCACTAATGTTTACAGGAAAACTGACAATTTGAAATAATTTACAATTTTATTAATTAGTAACTGTCATTTTGTCAATTATTATTGCAATATTAATGCAGACAGCAGATATCATAACAAAAAAATCTCTAAAGAATCTCCATTTAAACTGACAAACTGGTAATGGATTGTCAATTAACATCTAAACGAGCCAAGAATTTAGCTGCCTAATCCAATTGTGTTTTCAAGTTTGTTTACTGAAATGGAGTCAAATGCTGCACTCAATTCTAACAGTACCAAAATATGCCTGATACTTAAAAATAATTTGAGTGAAGGACACAAGTGGTTTATCTAAAGGACAGAATCAAGGTTTAGCGCTTGTTATACCCAGTATGACTCACTGAACCGTCCATATTGGTTATCATCATTAAAGGATGGGGTAGTACATAATGGATTCCTGGCTGAATTTTAGCCCTTATGGTCTCAAATTTCTTGCTGAACAAATCTGAGAAATCATTGCAAGGTTTGGAGGAATTAAAAATGAAACGTTTGTTAATTTAGGCACTGCGTTAAATAAGAACCTAATATTGTTCTTATTGCTTTCTACCAAGTTTGAAAATTGAGCTCTTCTGGCTGTAGTTATTGACAGATTGCCTCCATGCTATTTGGAAGACTTCCAGCTTATTTTTCCACCATGTGATGTGAGATGTGTGTTAAAATTTGTTAGTAAATTAAATGTGTGAGAATTTCTGGGAATAAGGGAGATGAAGATGTAATGAATTTGACTACACAAAAATGGCTAAATAAAATCAGTTCAGCATGTAAGGGCACTACATTGCTAATGCAATAGCGCAGAAAATAATCTTAAATAAAATAAAATAAAATAAGAAAAATAAATAAAATAAAGTCCTAATCCTTTTTTTTCCCCCCCAAATTTAGCATTGTTAAACAGAAAGGAAAGCCATTATACCTGTATATGTACTGATGTGAGTGTTATCTGATGTGAGTGTAATGCTACAATTGGCATTGATACTTTTTCGGTAACACTTTAAGATGCCTTAGTAACCCTGTAACTATGGATTACTACATAAATTAATAATTTAACATAGGTTAAATTATTAACTAATGTAGTAATTATATTAAATGAATAATGCATTATGCATCATTATTAATGAATGAACATGAGAAATTATTTCTTCTCCCAGGAGTTACCATCTGAAAACATAAATTGGCGAAATGAACATATAGATAAACTAATCCGATATAACAGTCATACTAGTGCATCGTATGTAGCATAAAACTCATAAACACCAATCATGGAAAAAAATAGCCTAAAATTACACAGAGTAGATGTGGAAACCAACTAGCAATAGAATAATAGAATCTAATGAACAAAAGTATTATGATTAATAAATTAAGCCTATTTAAGCCTGCTTATGGAGGCTTAACAAAGCCTAATGCATTATTCATTTCAAACAATTATTAGATTTATTCATGATTTGCTCTTGCGTAGTTATTGAATTGAATTGATAACTTTATTGTCTATTTCTGGAAAATTGCTTTTGGCTTGACAGCAACACAGGCCACTTACGTACACCACACACAGACACAGGATTCAATAGTCTGAACATAGAACAAATAACAAATAAAGGGACTTCATTCTCTTGTTATAAAATGCAATGGGCAATTAGTAGAAATAAATATATAGTTTAAAACCCTATAACAGGCACACAGTGCAGGAAAAACAATTATGTTAATTAACCAATTGGAAACAGAATTTCACTGATTTTTTTTTTTTTTTTTTTTTCAAATTCACGCTTTATATTAGAAATTACGGACATCTTTGAGTTGTCTGTGTAAGGTAACTGTAGAAGCACTTATTGAGCAGAATGAACCAGTAGTACGGTTTTACTTTTACAGCTACAAATTTAATTAATTTTGATTGCTACCATTTCCAAGTGCTTAGATATGAAATTACAGTCAAATATTTTGAGGTTTTTATTCTCCCACACACACTAGACAGGATGAGAACATGACTATCACCTTCTATAAATAAACAAATATAACAAAATAAAATACACTACATATCCTACATCTTTATTCTACATATTTCAGGAAAAAGCTCACAGAAGTTCAACTCATAGCTGCACAGTTTGTGAACTTGCCTATTTTGATGTTTTTTCCGGTCAAAAAACAAGGTATGTGTTTTATCGTTTTACTAACTTTAGCTCATTTTAGCTTGGTAACTTGATGAATGAGGAGTAGTGCAGGTGATATCAATGTCTGGTTTTCATTTCAAAGCTATATTTCAAAAACTGGAAGCGTTCTCTTGTGAAGGTATTATGTCAGAAACACTCACTGTAATCCCTAGAGATAAAGGGAAAAGTTGGAGACAAATTTATGATCACTATATATTGGAATTACAATGAAAAATATGTGTAACTGTGTGGTTGAGCAGCCTCTTTAATCTGAATTGAGAATTCATCCATTAGGCAAACATAATTACATTGTTTAAAACAACTTGTGGAATAAAAGAATTCCTAAAAATATTCTTTGTAGCTATAGGTACCCTATTTCACCTCCCAGAGGTAAGCTTATCGAATTCACTAAACAAAGGATGGGAAGGATCTCTCCCAAGATCTGCTCAGTTTTCTGCCTCTGTGGTTTCCCTATAATTTTCTCTGCCTTGTTAACAATCCTAGACAGTTTTGTCCTATTCTTTACCCCAATATATAATACCGAGTAGAGACGCTGTAGTTTAAAATGCTTTCAATTAAATTTTTGTATACTTGTGCTATGGTATGTTTACTCATGAAAAAACTATTTAGCTTCCTTAGCAGATACAATAGGTATTCTAGATATCCTTGATGTATACAGTAGGATAATATGGGCTGTAAAACTGTAAAACTTAATCAAGTAAAATACCTAGATACTTAAAATCCTCCCCAATTTCAACATATTGATCATTAATTTTTACTTGACTCAAGGAAAATGAAATATTTTTGTTGCTGATAATGAATTCCTTGGTTTTACTTGTATGTAAAGCAAGAGAACTATTTGAACACCAGTTAAGTACATTGCTGGTATAATTAAAATATGATAACTCCCCGTTATATACTTTATATTCTTTATAAGTTATATAACTTCCTATATTCCCATCTTTAAGTAAACCTATCAGAGCCATATCATCAGCATATTTATATAAATAAGAGATGAAATCCTGAATCTGCATCTCATTAGTATAAATGGCAAATAGTGTGGGTGACATACTGTAACACAGCCCTGTTGCATACTTGTATTTACAATAAGTTCATCAGACATGTTGCTGTTAATTTTACTTAGGAATGCTTTTGTAAAGAGTTGCCTTGTTCACCATTGTTGGCCCTAAATTTGATAAAAGCATGAAAGTAACCCTACTTTATTAAACTTATAAAAACAATATGAACTTTTGAAAGCAATGTTAAAAGTAACATTGGATAATAATATAAATGCTTGGTGTAAAGGGCAGTTACAGTACCAAAGTAGCATGTTTGATTTGTGCATGAGCACATGTAGTGGTGGCTCTGACTGCACATGGATGTGAATGTGGAGTACAGATTGCTTAGTGAGACTCTAATGTTGTTTGCTGCAGTGTTCGGAATTTTCACTACTCTTGTAGATATTTCAGTTAATTGTAATTCATGTTGTTGTGGATGGTGTATGTTACCTGTGCTGCTTTATTCTTCTCTATTTTGAGAATTTCTGTGTGCACGAGCATGCATATGCATTTATTCTCTTTCGGTTAGCAGCACCCCATTCTAAAAATATGTTTCCGCACCTGTGAGTAGCTGTGAGCTTGTGACAACAATGCAATCATTCTGCTTTGTGCACTGCACTAATTTTAACCATCACAAACCCATGTCAAATGTCATGACAAATGTCAAAACATCAACTTGACTGTCATAAAACTAGAGAAGAGGTTTGAAATAGATAGGTTTTTAAATGCACTCATTATCACAGCCTTTAAGACATGGCATAGTGGCACGGCTATGAATCAAGAGTTCAAGCACACTGAACAGAAAATCTCAAACTGGTGTTTTGATAAATCTTTGTTCTGACATTTAAAACTTTAATAAGAACTGAAAAACATGCTTATTTTGGGGCCATGTTTTAAAAGTCTTTTAAATATTTGTATATATTTCTTATATCTTATAGTCTAATCAGTTTGTATTTTATAATCAGTTTGCGCATTTAAATTATGTAGATGTGAGTACTTTAAGTACTTTAAATTACTCAATCATCTAGCATAACTATATATTACAGTAGAGTCTTTGGGAAAAAAACAATCATATTCTTTATGTTTTGTTGAGAAAAAAATGGCATCAGACCAGTTCTGAATATAATGTCGATAGCAATCCACAAATATGATTTGAACAAGTTCAATGTCTTTAACATAAGACCATGTTCAATTTTGAGATCATTTTTCATACCACGCTTTCTTTTCCTATTCTATAGTCAAAGCCTTTTTACAAACTGAGACCTATCTAAGAAACAAATCTAAATAAATATATAAATCAGTAAATAAATAGAGTGAGAGAGAGAGAAAGAGAGAGAGATGTAATGGGGATTCTGTTCGATTTTTTTACTGGACTATTTTAAATCTTATTAATATTTTCAATTCGATGTGATCTGCTGCAGTCAAAAAGAAAGAAAGAAAGAAAGAAAGAAAGAAAGAAAGGGGAAAAAAGTATCATAAATGCAATTGTTTTTGGAAGGGATAGAGCAGATTTGGTGACAGGAGTCTCAGATAAGCTGTCCTTAGCGCACTGTCAACTGTCAAAAGAACGCCCAAACAAACCTAAGCGAGCAGACGAAGCGTGTAGACGTGTGATTCTCCCTGTACATCCCAGGTGCAGTGAGGCTAAAACTAGATCTGCAGAAATATCCTAATTCCAGAACACGGCTGCAGACATGACAGTCTGTCTTAGTCTTAATGATGTCTCATAACCCCAAGAGTCATGAGGGCTCACAGAGGCAGTGGGAGGATTGGGTTCTGGCCATATGGATCAGATGATACTGTCAAAATGATCAAAACAGCAGAGTTGCAGACAAGAGTGGCTTTGAAGTGTTGACCATCTGACCCCTCAATAATGAGGCACACTAACATTCTGATAAGACAAAGACATTTGTGAAGATAAATATAGATAAATAGATAAATATGCCCCCCCCCCGAACACACACACATTTTCTCCCTAATTTTGTCTTGGCAAATTCCCACCGACCAGTCACGACTCCCCATCATACGACATCTACCAAATGGGGAGGGTGAAGGCTAACACGTGCTTCCTCCGAGACACGTTGAAGGCAACCAAACGCATCTTTTCAAACTGCTGCATCACAGGGTGGCGTAACACACTCAGAGGAAAGCGCTATCTACCATCTTCCACATAAATGAGCTCAGAAATGCCCATGATTGACTCCCATGTCGCTGTGATTGACATGGGAGAACTAGTATGCCATCCTCCATGTCCAATGTCTAATTCCCCCATGCTGTCTTGGCTTCCGGACATGGATGGCTGTGATATAATCAGGATTCAATCTCTGGACGATAGGGTGATTGCTTTTCTGTTGTGCTACTCAGGATCTATTGTAAAATGTATTAAGATGAGCATGCTCATGTGAATTCATGACTGATGTATGCTTCTGATTCAGTTTAAGAAAGAACTGAGTCACACGTCTGTAGCAAGGAACACAGCTGGAAAGATAGATCTTTATTTTTCCCATTTGTGACAGTACAAAGTTGACAACTGCAAGTACAATTGAAATAGAGGCTGTACAGTCTACCTAATAGCAAAACACAGGCTCACAGACATGTGTGGCATGTTGCCTGCATGTTTGTAGGCGGGTGTGGGTGTGTGTATGCGTGCGGAACACCATACAACCTGCTTTATGGTACCAGTAGCTACACTGCTGCTGTGTACAAGTATAGAGTTACTAAGGCAACTGTTGCCAAGACAGGCTGTCTTGAAAAAAAAAAACAAAAAAACAACTACATGAGGCTGTTCCCTCTACCAAGGACAATAATTTATTAATATTAGTCTAATGACTTGTTTGCCCCTGGTATACTCCTTTAAAAATCCTGACGTTTGTTGAATTCAAATCCAAACAGTAAATGATATTTATAGATTGAATCAGCCTAGCAGTCTGTGTACTAGACCACACCGAATTACGAACTGTCTCCCATCTCCAATTAAATTACCATCCTGCTGCAGATGTGCTTGAAATTCTCTATCCCTTTCCTGTTATCTGCCATTGTTCATTCTGTGTCCATCTCCCTCCTGCATTCCCAGCCAGCTAATCACTGCAATGAACGTCAAGGTGTAACATGAGATGATACCATTCCACTCTAGAAATCAAGTAATTGGATTTTGGCTATATTGGCCATATTGAAGCTTATTTACCTCAATTATGGGTTGCAGGATTACAATCATTACCTAATCAGTCACACATTTCTCATGAGACTCGTTATTTCTTTTTACATAATGTTGCAGTGTATATTGTATTCATGTTCATTATACAACTCCATCTTAATAATGCAAAATCAGAAGTGATGCCAATTACAGTTTTTAAAATAGTGTATGATGGGGATATATTTTATACTTTTATATATTTTATATTTAATTCAGGTCAGGTGTTAAAGTAATTTATCTGGCAGTACTAAGTACACATACTGATGGATTCACTGATAAAACATGGATTGTAAATGAAAGCTGCTACTTTGACTCATTTAGTAATTTCCTAGACATAGATTACAAAAGAAATGCAAAAAACACAGTTTAATAACTGTGAAAGCATGACCTCCATCAGATACCTCCATCTATCTAGCTAATCTAACAATTAAAGTGAACAAAATTGACATAAATGACATGACTCCAACATTTATGATCACACCTGGTTTCATGTTATGGAAAGGTATAAAAATCTTCTGCCATCTATGAATTAAAAATCTCTCAAATTTAAGTTTTCTGGCTGCATCACAATTAAATATCATTTTAAAAAAAACCTGAAATTTTCATAGTGTACTGTGAAATATCCTTGGGTATTTATTATATCTTTTTTCCAAAAATTCCAAAGGGGCAGAATGTCAAATAATAAAAAATATGATCAGGAATCACTGCAACTTCAGTACTGATCTACTAGACTAAAAAAAAAAAAAAAAAAGCCAACACTGCAGCTACCATAAAGTACAATATGTACATGTACCATGTGCAGTGTTCAGTAAGCTGTTTTTGCAGCAGTGGTATTTTCTCAGTGGCTCCTAATAGGGCTTTCCTCATAATGTTCCCTAAATAAAATGCATAAATAATGTAAAAACAAATGCTCCTACCACCACACAATTACAGTAATTAGTCAGGATTAGGTCATAAACAATGTGCGAACAATACAAATATATTTATATTAAATAAAGGTGTTCCATAAAGGTGTTCATAAACACTCCTGCCCTTATGACGCATACTGTGTTGGTCATGAGTCGAGAACAATTGTTTATTATCCTGGACAGACTTTAATATAGTTCCTTAGATCCTCCTGAAGTTCAGTCTCATATCATCATCATCATCATCATCATCATCATCATCTCTTTTCCCTACAATCCAAGCTATGATGTATTTCCTTAAACGACCTGGTTCTGTGAAAGAACCAAGTATTCCAGTGAATCTTTAATGTTTCTCTGGGTGATTCTGATGGGAAATCCATACAGAAGAACAGATGATTAGAGATGGTTGTGCTGGAAGAGAGACAGCTGGAAGGGGAGGCATGCCTGAACCAGCATTCACCAACAACAGGGTTGCTCTCCAAGGACTGAAGCACAAACTTTATTTTCCTCTACACATTCCTCTCAGATGTTCTCCCATCATCTGGTATCTCTCTGGAAAAATAAAAGGAAAGAAAACACAATCAGTAAGATTAAAGACCAAGCATGTACTGTACTGTACTGAGCATGACCCAAGTCTGGAAAACTAGTCTCGTGTTCACCATTTAACCCCCTATAAACTCCCAGGGGTCCAGACTTGTGTTCTACACAACAACATGCCTTTCTTATTAGGTTTGCTATAGTTCCTGGATAATTCCTAGAAGTTACTAAATAATATGCTGTAAGATAATTAAATCATAAGCTGGAAGTTTAAGAGTTAATATTTAATTATAGTGTAATTTTTTGCTTTCTATGGCTATGTCTATAAGAACTTCACTTGAACATAAAATTGGTACTTGAAGAACCCTTCTACTATTCTTCCTTCTCCTCAATTCAATTTGATTCAATTTTATTGCTTTTAACAATAGACATTGTCAATTTGTCACATTGTCACTCATTGTCACAAGCAGCTTTACAGAGATACATAAATTCCAGATATAAATTTTAAATTAAATAAATGTATTCCTAATGAGCAAGCCAGAGGTGACAGTGGCAAGGAAAAACTCCCTGAGACAATATGAGGAAGAAATCTTGAGAGGAACCTGATGCAAAAGGGAATCCATCCTCATCTGGGTGACACTGGATAGTCCGATTATAAACAATTTCTCTTCTACAACTGATCACTATATAGTCGAAAAGTGCAATTGTGTAAACAGGAACTTATAAGCTTTTGAGCAACTTATGAGCATGAGCATCAGAGTCATTTCTGAATTCATTATAGCTTTAACTTAAAGTCTATTGTGTTGACGTTATCAACTGTTCAATGGAGACTTAAATCATCCTCTACTCCTCCTCTTCTTCTTCTTCTTCTTCTTCTTTGTACAATATGTCATTTATAGATTTATTCAGGCACTGCTAGTCACCCCTGCTGAAAGCAAAACACTTCCTATTGGGAATTGCCTTAATAGTTTCTGTTAGTTACTTATGAAAAAAAATGCTGAACCAAATGAAAACCATTAGGGCTATTCCCATTAGGAAGTATTTTCTTTAACAGGGACTGTAAGGAAGCATCTATCAGCACAGTAGGTAGTCTTTCACATCTAACATATCACAATCAACATAATCAATATAAATTACTCCCAAACACTGTTCCAGCTACACCGTAACACCATTCACAAACATTTTTGATCATCTCCTTGTTGATATTTGTGCTTTCACATTAAGAATGAGGAGTTCCACAGCCATAATATTTCTACTGTACTCCTCTATTAACTTTTTCGGTCCCAGTATCTTCAAGCACAAAATAAATATTCCAAATATAATAGAAAATAACTTGTTCATATTATAATTCGAGGCTGGTTGGAATTTTAGCAGTTATCATCAAAATTGCACAGTATTCAAAAGAATTAAGCAACAGTCTTATTTTTAGTTGAAGGTGTTTTCTGTTCCCTGTTAATTATACACACAATATGCCAAGCACAATTTAAAATAGACTGATTTTTGTTTATTTCAGTTTACTTCACAGCATGACCCAAAGTACCCAAATCTGGCAATTTAGTGTAACAGAGTGTTAGTGTGCAGAGACAAATAGACTACAAACTGCATTTGTCATTTGTAACATACTTTTATACATAACAAGGTGATTTCCTGAGGGAAAAAATGGCAAGGAAGCAAATAGTCCTTGATAAAGAATTTTTTTTAATGGCTTTATCATCTTGGACCATTTGACCTCAGACATTCCGACAAACCTTTGGACAACACATTTTACAGTGTCTCATTTAATTCATATCCATTCCTTCTCCCTTTTTCTCTTCATTCCATGGTCTGTCTGGTGTGCAAATCCTAAAATCTCTGGGCATCTGCTCACTGCATTAAAGTTCTTTCTTTTTTATCCATCCCAATTTAGAGTAAATATACTCTCTTGACCAAGTTTTCCCTCCACCTACTTTGACTATATGATCTCATTTGTAGGTTGTTAGATGGAACCTGATCTTGTCAAGTAAAAAAATCTGAAAAAATGTGTGAGGGGGAAGTGGTTGGATTTTGTTCAGCTTAAAATTTTATTTATTTATTTATTTTTTGTTTTTACATGAAATGTATCCGTGACTGGGTGTCCAAGAGAGCAAACTGGCTGTAGATGTGCTGGTGCTACTATCTCCCAAGCCAATCACAGCAACACTAGCCAATCACAGGGTATCTGTAAGTTCATGTATGCAGAAGAGGGCAGTTGGCACTTTCCTATGATTAGGTTCAGCTCTCTGTGACATAACATGAGCAGCAGTCAGAAAAGATGTGGTGACTGTTTTCATGTGTTTTAGGGTAGAACTAATACGAATTGTTTCCCAGCCAGACCTCAGTCAAGTAGGAGAGTGCTTAAGCATAAAATTACTCAACATTATTGTAGGATGCTGGAGTGCACTCAATCTGCCCTCAAGTCACGTCCCTGAAAACATCAGCATTTTTAAAGTAAATGAGAAGATTATGATTCTATCAGTTACAGCATTCTGTGAAGATTTGGTTTAACATACAATTAAGTACTTAAGGTACACTCTCAGAAAAAAGGGTACTAAACTGTACCATTCCTTGTTGCTGTGGTTGTACTCTCAAGTGTACACCTTTAAGTTGACTATATCCATATTTACAGCTGAAAGATACATATTAAAGGAATAATAGATAAGGGTACCGCCCCAGCAATAAGGAAATGCACAGTTTGTTATCCTTTTTTAACAAAATAATCAAGTAGGAACAGTTGCAAATATGGCAAGAAAAGCATTAACACTTCCACAATGAACAAAGATGGTAAGTGAAGCAAAGACCAGGATAGACTATTTTGGCCTGTACACCACTGGCATATCTAGGGTCAAAAGATTAGTGTAAGAAAAAGCTCAAGACAATAGAAAAAATGCTAATCTGTAAATGAAGGTGTCAATAAGCATTTTTTTTTCATGATGTAGCAATGTTGGCGTTTGTAAATGCTTCTCATTTTACTACACTAGAATACTGAACCATGTCCATAAATGAAACTTCCAATAAAGAATTGCATCAAATCTTATGTATCAAAATTTTATCTTATCAAAAATGTGTTCTTAGGTCAAAAGTCTATAAGTATCAACCCTCAGTGTGCAGGAAGTATGGCGCAGGGAGTATTAATAAGGGTTTATGGGAAGTAATATGGAAAAAAACCCAAAACTCTATCTCTTTCAAATGTTTAATAAAATGATTATTAATTTGTAGTCAACACCTAGTAATAATTAATGTTCACACATTTTCTACTTCCTGTTTATTTATTTTTTTAAAGGTAGAATAACCAAACCAGAATTATAGTATAGTAATTCGCAATGCTCACTTAGTGTCTTGTAAATTTGTACTGTAGAAAGAAGCCATATTACATGATGTTCTAGTCATCATATTACCATGATAATTAGACAATAATAGTGAGAACAAAGACTTTTAATAAATGACTTTTAACATCAGTTCTTATGTTTTTATGTGATTCATTCACCACACCATGTGACTGAAGAGTCTGCATGCTGTGCTACTTTTAGTATATACTGTATACATTTTACCCTTACATTCAATACAAAGAAAAAAATGAACTGTGTATGTGATGAATATTTGATAAAGGTTGTCTTTTTCAGTCAATCATGATCATTTAAAGCATTTCTCATTTATGCAGTCTTCAGTTTCCCAAAAGCAGCAAAGGAAGCAAGGCATAGTTACTGATATAATTGTGTCCAGAAGGAGCACTCCCACTGCCTCATCCTGTCTGTTTTCGTTTATAATTTGTGTATTTTTAGCTAGAATGATGGCATGTCCCAAGTTCTGACTGCCCCCTCTCCTAAAGCCCAGCCAGATAGAGTTTCTTCAGCTTCATCCTGAATCCCAGTGGGTTCTTAGATGTCTGTAACTTAAGCCAGACCATTTGGCTCTCTGGCTTCAGCTGGGATGCAAAAGTTAACCTGCATGCCCTGCACTGGTCTGTAGAGACATTGCCAAGGCCTTCAGCCAGACTATTCTAATGCTGGCTTGCTATCATATTTACAAAGCAACATATGCAAAATCTTGTTCTCTAAACATCAAAGAGTTTCTTTGTACTCTTGTGAACAGAAATTACATACTGCTACCATCCTTGTGCCAGTGTAATACATAAACTATAAATATACTCATTACCTGCAACAGTGCAGAATGTTTATCATTTATATATATATATATATATATATATATATATATATACACACACACACACATATATATATATATATATATATATATATATATATATATATATATATATATATATATATATATATATATATATATATATACACAGAGATCATGTGTGGATATACTATATTTCTATCTATTGATGCATACCACAGAATTTGCAATAAATCCCATCTTCATGCAGCAATCTGCCCTTTTCTTCTTGCCTCATACATATCGTGCGCCATGTACACTATCCATTTAGTAGCTTTGACCAAGATTGATGCTACAGGTATCCTTTCCTTCAAAGATAGAACAGTCTCCTTTCATCCTCTCCCAGCTTGGTGTGTGTTTACTGTATAGTACAAGCATATTTAGTAGAATGCTATGGAGTGTCCATTAAAGTCAGTTTCCCCTTGTTAGCATTACTAGCTTGTATGAGCTATCACTCAGCAGACAGTGTCTGAAGCCAAATGCTGACACGGTGAGCTCAGCTGGCAGTGTCAGACCCTGCTACAGAGTCGAATCTGGCCTAAGCACAGCAGTCTAAACAGCTTGCTAGTCACAAATGTTCACCTTCGGTGACGAGTGATAAGCACAACAAGAAGCCGAGAAAGCCTTACCTAGTGTGACAGGTGTTTTCACTTCAAACTTACATGCATCGTAGAAACACCTGCGTGGAGCATTCATTTCTATGCCATCTAGCTCTGGTTTAATAAATATGCCAAGTAACAAATATGTGCACTGACCTTCGGATTATTAGATTAGATATACATTAGCACTATGTTCATTAATTTAAAGAGATTTTCACTCCTATTTTAAATGTGCATGTTAGAACTTTTACAAGATTTAGATTTTAATTGGACCATGCACTGCTGTGGAATAAACCGTCTCAGTGTTGCCATGTAATACATTTTCAAGTTCCAGATTGTGACTAAGATTGTTACTTCATATATATTACTTCATATATGTTATTTCACCTACAATATCATATGGTTGTGAAAGCTGTATGATTTCAGTTTGCACCCATATGCAAAAAGGCAGCTCGGCCTTTGATTGCTGTCACTGTGCTAGATTAACCTAGATTTTTTTTTTTAATAAATAAAAAATAATAAATAATAGATAATAGATATAGATAAATAATAAATAAAGTCTTTGATTGAAGTAATATAGATCAGTCACATGTTCAGGAATTATATTGAGCACCACACTGCAAAAAAAATGATATCTTAAAAAGTATAAATCTTGAATATAGGCAAATTCAGCTAATATTTTCATGTTTTGTTTGTTTTTAAACAAACAAAATAATTAAGCCTTTTTGTAGATATTTTTCCTAATTTCATGCTTGAAATTTTCTTATTCTAATGGCAGCTTATTTCAAGCATTTATTTCTAGAAAGAAGCAAAATTATCGGCGAAAAAAGATCTCTTGAAAAGATATCTAGAAAAAAATCTAGAAATAGGCTTAATGGTGTTATTTTTTTAAAGTAATAATCTCATAATGAGAAATATTTGATAACATTTCCTTTATTCAAGGTATCATCGCTTGCTAAGATATTTTTTGCACTACATAGGTTTAATCTTTTTTTTATGAAGCTGAAACAACATGTAATTCATTAGAACACTAAATATATGCCTTGACTGCATATAAATGCATACACAGTAATGCAACTAGTAATGTAAATATTAATTTGATGTGAAATTATTACAGTCAACAATAGGAGGAAATGAAAATAAATATTTTTTTAAATTGTATTCTCAGTTCCAGCAGTCAGTAAGTCAGGGAAAGAGCTGAGAATGTGGGGAGTGAGATAACAGGCCCAAGAGACAGGGGACAAGACGTATGACATTAAACCAGTTAGCCTGTGTTTATATTATTTTGTAATATGTACTCAGTATCAGTGGAACACAAAATAACTGCAAAAATAGGAGAAATACAGAACAGTGAAATTCTTTCTTCACATATCCCAGCTTGTTAGGAAGTTGGGGTCAGAGTGCAGGGTCAGCCATGACATGGTGCCCCTGGAGCAGAGAGGATTAAGGGCCTTGCTCAAGGGCCCAACAATGGCAGCTTGGCTGTGTTGTGGCTTGAACCCCAACCTGCTGATTAGTAACTCAGAGCTGTTATCCATTGAGCCACCACTGCCCTGCAAATGTATAAAACACACTTTCTGCAAAAGGCACCCAAGCACTGCTGGAGAAGCAGGACATTCTGAGGAGCGGTATGGTGTCACAAGTTAATTGCTTATTTTCCACAGAGGAAAGACATCATCATGGTGTATACAAGAGCTGGACACTCAGTCCCTCCTATGACATGTCACTGTATGAGGAGTGACTCCAATTCATAGGGATTATTTAGAGACGAGCCGTGTACAAGGAGGTATCCAGGTGGCAGTTCATAGAACCATATTTATACACTTATCGAGTATTTATAGATAAGTAAAAGCCTCTGAAGGATCTCATATAATATCCTTAGGTAAGTTTTTCTCTTTTTAGAAGATGGACACACACACACAACACCACCACCAGTAACAACAACAACCATTACAATAACACCACCACCAACAACAACAACAACCAGTGCAATTAGCCTGTATGCAAGATTACACGTAGTGTTTTCATGCAGGCTTCAGTTCCCATTAATTTTACTTCACACAAGCGGCGTGTTGATGGAGCACAATGCAACTAATAAACAGCAGAATAATCCTGCTTCCTGTTAACATTCCCAGGGGTTGCCTCTTGTTATCCAAATGACACAATACACAGAAACTTGCCATGTAAAGCTATTTCTAGTGCTTTCTCATGCCATACCCATACCAGGAAAAGAAAAAAAAATGGCTCTTAGCACTCCTGTACAGAAACGTCACATTGGCTTAGCATACTCTGGCCCAACTAAGTCGCTTGCTTCAATTCCCAAGTACATCATAAAGAATAACATAAGACATTAGGTTATATTTTAGTCAGTGACCTATCTTACAAGTCTTGACCCCAATCAGCAGATGTTTTCTTCAGGGTTGGGGCCAGTTCTATTAATTTCCCTAATGGTCCCTGAGGAACGGATTAGACTGTCTCCAATGACCTCAAACAGACAACTTAATTCAAAGCAATATGTTGACATAAGGTTTGTGTCTATGAAGAACTGTCACAAAAAGGAGTACTTGGAAAGGTAACAATGACATCTGCATGAGAGATGGATGTGAGCAGTCATAGTACTCTATGAAAACCCTTCTTTAAACACTGCCAAACAAAATAGATCCATAAACTGCTTTGAATGAAAGGAATTAGAATGATCCAGCATTGAGCTGAGAGAGCTGCAGGAAACTAGTTCATAAAAGTATAAGTTTGAGTGAAGCAATCTGTATACACACACACACACACACACATATATATATATAGTTTCCTGCAGCTCTCTCATCTGTGTATGAACATCTGAACATCTGTTTCTTACCAGTGCTATCATGCCACATGAACATGTGTCTCTCTCCCCATGTGTGCATTATTGTTTGTCTCTGTTTGACTGTGGATTTGAGTGTCTTCCCTTGGTTAAAATCATCTTACAATTTATCACAGAGCTACAGTAAAGGTTCAGAAGATGCAGGAGCAGTTGTATAGCACCCTGAGGTGACCTTTCCAGACAGATTGGCTGTCACCGCATCAATTCATTAAATAAATATGGTAAAACTTCCTGGTTAAAAAGTCATTCTGTACCTTTCCACTTAATATTGGAGAAAACTCTGCCAGCTTTGCTTAGTCAACATAAAAATCACCAACGGATCTGAGACATATTTTAATTGACAATCCACTGAGTTTTCTTTTTAGCTTATGTTCTGTAGTGACAGAAATAACATAACATTTTTTGCTTGCTTTAGGGTATTTGTCTGCTTTTTAGTCAACATCAGTGATAGCCTAGAAAAGGAAACTTGATAGTTATCTATCAGAAATTTGCAAAAATGTAAAAAGAAATGTATATTATTTTGTCACTATTTTGTCAAAATACTGTTTATTACTTTGTGACTCAAATTAATTGCACGACAATTAACAAACTCTTCAGAAGGCTTGGCTGAAATCTAGTGTCCAGTAAACTTTTGCACTCACCAGGCGATTGATGTGTTGTGTGCAGTGTGTGTCGGACTCTGGGCCTCTGGCTTCAGGCTGTGTCTGGGCTGGGAGTGATAGTGTGGTTGTTGGTAGTGTGATAATCCTGCTGGAGCTCCAGGATGAGAAAGCTGCCCCTGACTCTCCTCCTGCTCAGGCCTTTGCCATTGACTGCGAGCTTGCTTCAGCCAGCGTCCCCCGAGCCCCCACTTCTCCAGGTACACCCTGAACACTTCGTAGTTTATGGCTGAGTAGTAGAGGAAGTCCAGTGCCAGCAGCACCATGACGAAAAAGCCATAGATCCACACTCCAACCAGCGCTGTGTAGTTACTGAGATAAAACACAGAGGACATAAGGTATGACAAAGTATGGTGTGTCTGTTCGGTAATGGTAATAAATCAGGACCTTCAAGGCCTACAGCTGGTTTAAAATGTCTGGTTGCCTTGGTAGAGAGGGCTTTGATTATTTTTGTTTACTTATTTTAGCTGCCTGCAGCAATATATATAGAGATATTTTTGGCTTTGACAAACTGTGTTCTTGCCAAATCCCAGTCAGTGCAGCATTTGGAGCGAGAAGTACTTGAAGAAAAGAGGATTTTTAAAAGTGAAAGTTATCATTTAGTCCCATCGAGGGTACTTTCCTCCCCGTGCTCCTGTGACAAACCCTGGATCCACCGCAACCCCAGCCAGGATAAAGCAGATCCTGAATAATGAATGAATGAATGAATGAATGAATGATCATTTTAGATTTAGACAGTCTTGTTTGAATAACAAACAAGTTGCACAAATTTGAAGTTGCACAAATTTAAGTTGCTACAAATGATTTTGTATCATATGTTACTGGCAGAATAATTACCTACTTGATTTCATATATTTTTTCAATCATTTATAGCTATTGCCAGTGGAAACCACTGCTGTTTTCTCATTACTAAATTCACAGTTGCTTTCTTTTAGTGGCACTGATATTAAGGCTTTGCAAAAGCATCCCCTTATATTTTTATATTCTGTATATAGCTGATGGGTATTTTTGAAAATGTCTGATCAACTTAGAAGTGTGTATGTTTGTGCACAAAAGTGTGCACTTTTCCAATTACTGACCAGACAAATTGGAAAATATTGATAAAAAAAATATGGTAGATGTAGAAGCAAGCCCTTTCACAAAGTCCTTTTAAAACATTTCTGGCTTTTATGTGTATTTGGTTTTCTTCCTTAATATGTTCATTCAATCCCAGTCTACCAGTCTGTAGACAAAACCACTTTTTCTCTTTTAAATATCACATTACTGGATTGTTATGCATGAGCTTGCTTTGACAAATAGTCTCCACTGCTGAGCTGATTGTGAGTGGCTGTGGTCTTTTTTTTTTTTTTTTTTTAAATAAGGGCAATGATAAATATCACTGGCTATGTCCTGCTGACCGCAAATGTGAATGAAATGGCTTCTCACCAGGTTTCCTTTCCTCACACAATGCCTTTATAATGCCTGAGAGCACAGTAGGTGAGCTCAATCTGGCATGACCATTAATAAAGGAGACATACTGAGTGGTAGACAAGAACAACTTCTAGCCTTGCTAAACTGTGATCATAACTTCATTGGGTGAAAGGCGAAGGAGAGCATGAGGACAGCATTACTTAATTCGGCATTTTAAAAAAGCAGATATGACTTGGATTTGACATTGTTCATCTCAGAAAATTTGCAGCTTCATTTCAACGGCAAAGTCTGCGTAGGAAATGAGATGCTGTTCCAAGAGCAGCAAAAAATATCAGACTCTTTCGAGGTCCAGGTTTATCACATAATCTTGCTTTTCTATCTGTGTGGGCTGCACGGGTGGGTGCCAGGCTGATAATCCCTCTATCTATGCCTCATGCAATCTAAATGTCAGTTACTTGCTCCACCATCCATCTGGAGCCTTTGCTATTTGCTGTGTTCTTGGTGGGAAGAACAGAACTGTGCTGTGTAGTCAACAGCAAGGTAGAGACAGCTTAATGTCACTGAAAATGTGTTATCCCATGTTAGCTTATACTAATATTAAAATCATCTTTGGTATGTTGGGGGAAAAAAATAATGATATAAAAATCATGTAAATAGTGGGAAACATCCTTTAAATGGATGGTGCGCGTGATTTTTAAACAGAAATTCACATACGCAGTGAACATCAAGTAACTCTCAAGAATATTAACTGCTTACGACCAAATAAACAAGCTTATGTGGCTAGTAAGAAGCAAACATATGAAGTTTTCTTCTCACATTAATTGACTTACTTGTGTGAAAACCCATCCAAAGTGGTTGTGAGGTTGACCTGCATGATGGTTTGAAACTCAGTGTCATTGCAGCAGTACTTGAAGGCAGTGTTGTTGTGGTGACAGCAGAACATGTAGGTCTTGTTGTCTGACAGGCGAGGACAGTGAAATCCAAAATGATACCGACCCTTGTGGTCAGTGTAGGGTTCACACACCCGAAAATGAGCCGAGAGAGCTGCAGGAAACAGAATTTAAAGTAAGGTTATGCTACATCACAGCACATGACCCATTATATCCTGAACGTCACCTGTTCGTAATCACACACACTTCCATAAATAATTCAGACTTATAATTAGGCATTGCTAAGTCAAGCTCTTGGTGTTACGTCACGTTACTGATCCTGCTTATTCCTTGTTTGTTATCTTGGTTTGACTCTATCTTGGTTTGGGATTTTTTTTTTTCGATTCTGTCCCTGTCTTGTCTAGTCTGTTTGCTGATCTCCTGATTTGGGACTGTTTCATCTTATGAATTTGAAATCTTGTCAATCTCAAGTGTTTTAAATAAGCCCTGCATTTGCATCCAACCTGTATGTGTCTGACAGGTTGATGGAGCTTTTTAACAAAACGCAAAATTTCACATCTAGGCAAGATGTGAAATTTTATCTATTTAATAAAGAGAATTGTGTCAAAATCAAAAGATTAACCCCTTCAACTCCTAAGACATGTCAGTGGATCCAGACGTAAAATGAGATGAGAAAACCATAACAAGTATAGAAAGCCAGGGGAACTCAAGTAATTACCACTCAGATGAAAGTGCTGCAGCACCTGCTCTCTTTCATGTGCTGCACCTGAGCTACGTCAAAGAAAATGTATAGAGAAGTCTTATCTTTTAATTTGACTAAAAAAGACACAAGCTTTTCGATAGGTCCTCAAATAAAAATAAATAAATAAATAAATAACCTTCTATAATTTGGCAAATAACCTAGATTTAAAAGATGATGTCATTCTATCTAAACATTTTATAAAACCCTGCTTCATACCAAGTTAAGACTCAGCATTTTTCATAAAATAAAGCCAAACATGCGCCACACTTTAAAAATATATATTAATAACTCATTCAATATGGTTTGATAAAGTCTTTCCTAATTAGTAGCAATCTCATTGATGGACAAAAAAAAAAAACCCTTTATTTAGTTACCAAGTCTCCTTACGTTTACAAGTGGATAATACTATGAAGCATAAAGATTAGGATAAGGCATTGGTTTGCTCCAAGAAGCCATGCTCACACAAATGCCCCAGTGAGACACATACAGACATAAACTCCAGAATTATTGGCACCCTTGTTTAGCTTTGTATAGCTGTATTTGTATAGTGACAACAGACATTATCACAAAGCAGCTTTACAGAAATCTGGGTATAGATTTTAAATCACAAGAAATAAGTGATATGAGCAATAGTTTTTCATTAACACGTTTGTTTTGTTTTTTCAAAAATAAAATTCAGTATGATTATGGGTATTTTTCTGGCAAATTTGTTTGTTTGTTGTATTAAAAAGAGTGCATTGTTTTGGTATTGAAAAAAGTTTACATATATGCAAATTCATAATTTATATGTATAGAATGTTTTTCCAAAGATAATAATTTATTGCATTTATTGCAAATTGATAGCATTTATTTTAAATATTCTTTAGAGGTGTCAATATTATTACTACATTTTTGTGTGAAAATTAATTAATTTTTTTTTCAATTAATTCTACTGTTAGAAGAAAGGTAAATAGTTTCTCCAACTGTTTGAATAAAGACTTGTTTGAGTGGAGTCTTGTAATATTTATTGCATACACTCATTTTTGTTCATTCTCTTCAAGGGTGTCAATCATTCTGGAGTGAAAAACAATATGCTATGTAGCAAGCTCATATAGTCGGACCATCTAATAGTCTTACCTGCAGAGGAAAATAGGAGCAAGATGACGGCCAAAAGGTTGAAGGACCGACATCTAATGACACTCATCTTTTTGTCCTCCCCCATGAGAGGATGGCCGGAGGAGGATGGGCAGCTTCAGCTGAGCTCAGACATCATGTTTCGTGTCCAGCTGATGTTGTCATGGCTGCAGCAATCTGACAGGCCACCTGTCAGAACAGACGATCCAGCTGGTCAGGATGGATCTAAAGACCAAGGCAGTTGTGTGCAAAAAGATATTGAATTCTGTCCAATTCTTCCTACAGACTCAAGATTTCAAGATTCAACATTCAAGAGTTTGATTTGTTACATCCATTGTGTAGCATAAAGAGTAAAATTCTTGTCGTGTCTCAGCACCTCAACACAGCAGGATATAAAGAGTAAAGAAATAAATAGCAGCATATGAAATAGGTTGAAAAACAGTAACAACAATCGACTGCAGACAAAAACTGACATAGGCATGAGGAGGTGAATAAATATGTATATAAATAGTGTGTGTGTGTGTGTGTGTGTGTGTGTGGTCGAATACATACTCACATCTTTGTGATCAACATTTTGATTCACTCATGAGTCGTGAAATATCATTAAAGACTTTTCCACATATTATGAAGCACATAAAAATGCTCATTTAACATTCCTTTATCAAATTAAAAACGAAATGCACCTAACCTCATGCATGCAGCCTTGTGTTTTAGCAAAGGGCATCAGTACTGTGTATAAGTGTGGTCGTTTTCACGAACACATTCAGAGAGAAACAGTACTGTAATTCAAAGTGTCTACCTCAGTTCTTGCCTCTGCTATTAAGTCTGGTGATTTCAGTCTAGTAGGGGTCACCAAACCTAGCATTTTGAGCATTCAGAGTTCAGAAAGACCAAGAGAGCTTCTAATCCATAGAGTAAATGCATTTTATCGTGCAGAAGAGCTGAAAAACAACAGCTGAAATGTAGGGTGCTACTGATATGCAACCTCTAGTCTAAATCGCATTGCTTCTTGTATGTCTGTCCTCATTGAGAACCCAAAGTCAATTGCATTAAAAACTTTCCTAGATTATCTTGTGTCTAAGGTCCATACATCAGCTTGACCTCTTATAGCTGTGACTAATAAGAGGGAGAGTAAGTGCATAGCAGTAAGTTATGAACATCCTTCTTATCCTCACTATAAAGGAAACAAGAAGCTCTTCACTACCTCTGTTTTAGCATCTCGTATATGTATTTTGATTCTAAATAATACATTCTGATTTGGCATATGAAATGAAGTTGGATTCAACTTGCGATTAGGTACAAATTCACACTGTTTGGAGCATTCATGAATTTCCCATCAGAGCAGTAACTGTTCTTGGAACACAACTGAATACTTAGACTTAAAAATAGCAAGTTTTTGGTCCCTATCTTTTTTTCCTCTTGTGTTTACAGGCACTATTGCGCTCATTATTTTAGACCTGATAAAACATGTACTAAAGCATTGTAGGTGTAAAGAAATGTTTCTGGAGATTTTTTTCTCCCTTAATTTGCTATACATATCTTTATCTTTAAGATAAAGCATAGTGTTCTCTCCTGGATGCCTGTTAAACAACAACCTCTTTTATTCACACATAATGAAAATGGGTTTTGTGTATAAAGTAATAATACTGTAGTGTTTTAATTTTTAGTGTTTTCTTTTTTTTAGGAATAAACTCAGGAGCAAGGCTTATGAAACAGCAAATGTACACTCCTGGGCAAAAAAAAAGAAAAATAGGCCAAGCCCAAAATGGCAAATATGAAGCTTTTAATGGTCTTAACAACAAATCATTGGTCAGTAAATGAGCTAGAATGAAACAAATGCACTCCTGAGAGCTCCTGTGCCTCCATTTGCTGGTTTCCTTTTGCTGCAGTGAACTGTTTGGGGAAAAGCTAGAAACAGGGAAATTCACTTCTATAGTCTTCTTGTACGCAAAGGTAAAATCATGATAATGATTAAAATGTTGGATGTAAAATTCAAACTAACACATGTCTGGGTGTACAGAATTTTCCAAAAATATTTTCTGGGATGTTTTTTCTTAAAGATTAGTCATTATTTGGTTCTCTGCCACACCTGATGCAGCCCATCAAGGGCCACAAGACTTAAACATTTAAAGAAATCAAAGGGAAAAGCTCCCATACTAACTTCCTTTATCTATTTGTTTAATATTTTGCAATTTTGGGCCCCTTTTTTGCCCAGGAGTGTAATATGGAGTGTGGTAATTCCATTACACATACTGAATATGAATTAACCTTTAACACATATCGGAGCACAGCTTTGGCTGCAAATGCAGACAGTTCTGTGTGTTAAAGTGTCAGATCTACTGAAGCAGACACCCACTAACAAATGCACAGCACAGCACACACACACACACACACACACAGCAAGAGAAAGAGAGACAAAAATTCCTAACAGATGTTGCATTAGTCAGGCGAGAGATGTGACAGGAAAAATGAGTCTAAGGCAGCCCTGGGTTTTTATTAAAAACAGTCTAATAGTTGAACAGCAGTGGCACAGTAACTAGGCAGAGATAGAAAGAAAGAGAAGGATGCCATGAACTGCTCCTGCCCAGCTAATAATTTTAGCACATTTCTAAACGGTTCTAGGAACATCTGGTTATATTGAACATTCAATCTGTCAAGCTTTGGGGTGTTCTGAGAACATTTTTACATAATGTTTATAAATGTACCTACAACACTGCTGTATTAACAGTTTTAGTTATTTATATAACAGTATTTTCTCTTACTGAGGGCAATGTCTGGGAAGGGTTCAAGAACACAGAAACCTTATTACATTCATTAAAGAAATAATGTAAAAAAAAATTTAACGGCTAGTTTAACAGCTTTTCTGTTAACATTTCAGCTGGAGTAATTATACATTGAATTACACTACTATATTAACACAAAGATAATAAATTAACACCTATTTTAATTTAAATTTCTGTGAAAGATTTCTAAAAAAATTTAAATAAGGGAAATCTAAGTAGTAATAAATACTACTACTACTTCTACTACTACTACTACTACTACTACTAATAATAATAATTAAAGCTGCAAGCAGTATTTTCAGGGGCCAAGCACCCAGACTCGGTGAGCCACACATTCACAGACACGCTACAATTGTTGCCTAAGCAATCACAGGAAAGCAGAGACATAACTTTAAGCAAAGGGATTTAAGAATCAGTTGTACTTTCAATCATGATGTGTATGTTTTGAGTGTAGGAGGAAAGATCTAGATGAACAAATGGGCAGCAGGGTGGCATTGCTGCAGCATTGTTTAGACAGGTGTCAAGATGATGTGAGCCAAATGTGGTGAAGATTGGACAAAATTTGGAGGAGGAGTAGCAAAAATGGCAGTTAGATGGCACTTCCTTTTGACCAATAAGTGGCACTGGCACAAAATTTGTTGCATAGCCTCAGGTCATGGTCCTGAAGATTCCTACAAAGTTTTGTGTCAGTGCGCAAAGTCGTTTATCACAAGCTCTTCAAATAATATAAGGAAAAAAATGAAAGTTGTTACAGTTCTTGACGACAAGGTGGCGCAGTCACAAAACTTCTTGGGTATATTCAGGGCATGGTGCTGAAGATAATTATCAAGTTTCATGATGATATGTAGATGCATTGCTGAGATACACTCTCACATCCTGTTTTTTTTTGCATTTGCCAGCATGTTACAGGAGAACAGGGTTGAATATAAAAATTCCTTAGAAAATTTTTGTTCAGACAGATCTCAAGATGATGTGAGACAAATTTTGTGAAGATTGGACAAAATTTGGAGGAGAAGTAGCAAAAATGACACTTAGATGTAAGCGTTTTTGGCATGTTATTGTAACTTTTGACCAGTAGGTGGCACTATCACGAAATTTGTTGCATAGCCTCATGTCATCGTCCTGAAGATGCCTACCAAGTTTTGTGTCAGTGCGCAAAGTCGTTGCTGAGATACAGCCTCACATCCTGTTTGGTGGCCTCGCATCAGATTTGTTGGCCCATTATGGGCAAGCCCTTTAGACTATTCAAAATTCTTTCGATAATTTTTGTGAGGCTTAGTCTGAAGATGACATATGCCAAATGTGGTGATGACTGGATAAAATTTGTAGGAGGAGTAGCGAAAAAAACTGTTTTGACTAAATCCAAGATGGTGGAAAATCTAATTATTAGACTAATCTAATCTAAAAACTGACGTCATAGTGCATTGAACTCATCTCGACCCAGGGAATCCAGAGATGCCTGGCATTTAAATTTTGGACACATGATTCAAAAGTTATGACCATAAATGTACTTCCAAATTAGGCCCAAATTTGACTCGATGGTGGTGCTACATTGTTGGCAACACTTGGCCCAAATTTGGTCAGAATGTTCCTTAGATCCTCCTCAATCAGTGTGCCAAATTTCACAACTTTTTAGCAGACGGTTCTCTGGGCTCTCATAGACAGAAGAAGAAGAAGAAGAAGAAGAAGAAGAAGAAGAAGAAGAAGAAAACATAGAATAAGAATAGGGTGCCTATGCACCTTTGGTGCTTGTCTCCCTAATAATAATACTAATAATAATAATAATAATGATAATAATAATAATAACATTTTCAACTTGACCTCATTTGTGATTTTATTTCACCAGTGGAGGAGTAGTAAATATGCAAAAAAAAAAAAAAAAAAAAAATTTCATTACCCAGGTGAAAAAATGACTCGTGAGCTAACAATTTGCATGTTATTCCAGTTCCAAAATGTGAAGTTTTTCCCCAGTGTTTCATAGCCTTAGGCTGGTACCTTGGACTGTATTGTAGCAAATTAGCCAATTAGCTCTCCACACATGTTTTTCACTGGTCCAACAAAGGGGAAACAAAAACAAAGTTAGCTTCAGCTTGTGGTCAACCTTGGTATGACATTCTAATTATTAGCCAATTAGCTCCTAATATTAGGTTTTTATACGCTTATATACTCTTTCCTCTCAACAGCGGAAGAAAATGGTAAGGGAATTTTTTAGGCCTGAAAATGCTAAGTTGCTGCTGTGTGTTTTTACCATAAAAATTCACACAGGAACACACATTTTTTTCTAACTTATCCTTCAATGCTTTCAAAAATCCATTATTTTTTAACAAGTTAGGAAGGGAATTTTATAATTAGTAACACAGTGATCTTGCAGTGATCATTATTTATGTATTTTTATTTGTTTTACATATGTATATTTTTACTTATCCATTTTGCTTACAGTGATCTGAGCAGAATATAACTATAATAGAACTGTAAACAAGCTAGGGTTATTGTTCTCCTTTGACTACACACTAGTCATTGTGTTACCTTCTCATTGTCCTTGTCCAGTCCACTTATCTGTACCCTATTACTTTTCTGTTTTTATTGGCACTGCAGTATTCACTCCTGGGCAAAGAAAAATAGGCCAAGCCCATTTGCCCCAATGGCAAAATATTAAGCTGTAAATGGTCGTAACGACAAATCATTGGTCAGGAAATTAAACAAATAGATAAAGGAAGTTAGTATGAGACGCTGTCCCTTTGTTTTTTTTAAATGTTTAAGCCTTGTGGTCCTTCATGGGCTGCATCAGGTGTGGCAGAGAACCAAATAATGACTAATCTTTTAAGAAAAAAAGAAAAAACATCCCAGAAGATATTTTTGGAAAATTTTGTACACCCAGACATGTGTTAGTTTGAATTTTACATCAAATATTTTTATCATTATCATAATTTTACTTTTGCATACAAGAAGACTATATAAGTGAATTTCCCTGTTTCTAGCTTTTCCCCAAACAGTTCACTGCAGCAAAAGTAATCAAGCAAATGGAGGCACAGGAGCTCTCAGGAGTGCATCTGTTAAATTCTTGCTCATTTTCTGACCAATGATTTGCTGTTAAGACCATTAAAAGCTTCATATTATATTAGCTTGGCCCTTTTTTGCAAAATACTGTGAAGTAATTTATTTTTGTAGTATCCTTTTGCACTTTTCCTATTTCTTTTGCATGTACGATTTTAATTGGGTTAATACTTCCTTCTTCTTCTTCTTCTTCTTCTTCTTCTTCTTCTTCTTCTTTGTCTGCTATCAGCCTTGGCTCTGTGTTCCCTTAATTATCACCATGGTAACCAGGCCCTGTAGAACCTTCTTCCAGTAATACACTGTTTAGTTGTGGTCTTGGCTGTTTACGTCCTTAATTACTTCAGTAGCAAGACAAAAAAGTAGATTAGAAACACTTCAACTGCATGCTTTTGAATATTTCTAACACAAGTTATCTGAGAACATGTGCAGACATCAATTACTTTTCATATTTAGTTTGCCTGCTTAGTGTTATATATGCTTTATTTTTCTCATAACAAAAAAAAGACATGTAGAAGTTTTGCACTGTAACTGTTAAGGGACATAACTCGCCTATCCCCATTATGTAAAATATCCTTTTTCACTTTAACTGATTTACTGTTAAACTCCTGGTACAGAATAACCATAGCTCTATCTTATTTTTATATAACAGCATGGCTCGGAAAGTAGTTCTGGCTGTAACATGAATGATTACTATTAATGGTTAATATTAATGTGCTTGTTCTAATATATTATTGTTTCTATAATAAGAGCTCATACACAGGGACTTGTAAAGCAAACACTCCACATAATCTAAGACTAATAAGAAATAGATTAAAAAACATGTTGTTTATTAACAAAGAAAAACCTATTATTGTTGATGTGGTGACATTTTTCGGAGACATTTATTTAAAATTTATGAAAGGAGACTCGGTTGTAAGCACTTTGTTACAGTCAAAATTTCTCAGCATGGGAAAGACTTCAGGAAAGAGGAGCTTTTCTGGTATCTCTGTAAAATGTCAGGCTGCTTTTTTGAGAGTGAGAGAGAGCGAGAGCAGGAGAGAGAGAGAGAGAGAGAGAGAGAGAGGGAGAGGGAGAGAGAGAGGCTGGTGAGGGAATGACTGTTTATCAAAGATATAACATAGGTGAAAACAGGAACTAATTTGTCTCTCGGACGTTCCACAAGATTAAATCTAACCATTAAATGGCGTGTTGTTCATGAATGAAACATTGTAATCTTGTGGAAATCACCGTGGTATAAGCGGAATAACACACTCCAGACACACTCCAGACTTCAGCGTGCATTATTTTCGTATAACAGCAGGATCTGTTGTGTGTTATTCCTTACTTGACCAAGTTTGTACAGTTAAGAGACACATTCTAGACAGCGAATATGAAACCTTAACTGTAGCAGGCTGAAACTGACCCAACACCTTCACCCATGTTAGGCCTGATTGTGACAGCAAGGTACAATTGTTTGCCTCATTTCATATAGACAACATTCTGCAGAAATCAGACTAATGAGTGAAAGGGAATGTGTGTGTTCGCGAATAGGCTTTACTCCAGGATTATCTATTTGGTGCTGCACAAAGTAGGTTCACCCCACATTGCTTAGCGGGGTTGCCAAATTAATAGTCCATGGCAGCTTCTTCTGTGCATCCATCAAGTTTTTGCTGTTCATTCATTCATTCATTCATTCATAATCCAGAGCACTGCGTGTGAGGTGGGAATACACCCTGGATGAGACTCCAGTCCATCGTAGGACACCATGCATACATTTGCACACTAATTCACACCTAGGGGCAACTTTGAGTATCCACCTTCCAAGATGTTTTGGGGAGGTGGAATAAAACCAAAGAACATGGACAAAACCCAGATGAACCCAAGGAGAACATGCGAAACTCCAAACAGACAGTAACTGAGGATCTGGAGATGTGAGGCAGCAGTGTTACCCACTGCAACTCTGCCTGTCTTTACTGTTGTCCCTCCATAATAACTTGGCCAGTGTGTACTTAGCAACTACAAAGGGGTTAGACTTGGCAAAACTGATGCCTGCAATATCAGTCTAGCTCTGGTGTCAGGTTGGGTAGTTCAAGGGCTTCTGGCTAACAGTGAGGGCAGAAACAGAAGTGTTCTCAATAGAAGAATCTACTAATACGATAGAGCAGCTGGAAAAAGAAGCCATTTCATTCACAAAATAAAACAACAAATAGCAATTTGTAGAGCAAAACTTTATTCAACACCTGAACCTATAGACGTAGATCCTCAGCTATTTCACTTGAGTTTATAATGAACCTCACCCAGATGCCCAGTGAACCTTTCTGGAAAGTTTTCTATCAAACTTGACTGTTAGATAGAAAGCTAGCTAGCTCTCTTTCAAAACAGCGATTAGTCTTTCCGAAATAAGGGAACTGTTGTTTGTCTTTCCAACAGTAGCCAGCTAATAACATTTTATCAGATTTGCTAAATTTACTCATTTCTGGGTTTGTTACATTTCAGAAAGGTCAGAAAAGTTCACTGGACATGCTATTAGAATTTACTAAGAAGCTGGGTTGCAGTGGTGTCGTTTAAGTGGCATTTCATTATAATGCCCATATCATTTTCCAGGAAAGTTTTCTTTTAACGATGGAATATTCCCATTTAAGAACAACGAAAACATGCATAAGGAAAGTACAAGTTGATATTTTTTAAATTAATTAAATGATTCATTTTTGGAGACCCCGGCAGAGAATGCTGCCTTGTGCACAGTGCATGGTCTGCGTGGGCGATATGGAGCATGGCTCTGTAAATAAAAGCATATTTCATTTGTGAATTTCAGGCCAGTTTCTACAGAAATATGGTAGAAATATGGTTTTATTTTGGAACTAAATAAGGCAGTGTTTAGACAGGGCAAACCACTGAAGACAGACCAAAAAAAAAAAGCAAAATAGTGTGTCTCCTAGTTGACTCATATCATGTTAATGAACTTAAAACCCATTGCATGAAGCGTTCTTAAAAAAAAAGAAGAAAAAAAAACAATTGTGCACCTCCTATTCTCAAGTCAAGTCAGGTTTATTTATCATTCGCACAGTATGCCAGGACATATGTACATTGAAATGCTTGTGGCAAGGGTAGAGTAAGCTGCTCATGTAACAGAACACACACATGCATGTGATACACACATGCATGCACACACGCGCAAACACACACACACACACACACACACAGGCCAAGAGCATAGACAAGTAAGTACAATAACAAGTAAGCACAATAATTACAATATATGCTACAACATAGAGAAAGAAAGAGAGGAAAACTACATACAGCACAATTTACTGCGCAAAGTAACCAATTCTATTGTCTGTTCCAAATGCATTCGTACTCAGTGTCAGCATGGTGTTTGATTTCTGCTTCTGACATTTCTACATCACCCAAGCTCATAATTAATTCAGCTAGAGATACTGTATGTTCAGGGTTTTTTTCAATCCTGTTCACTCAGTTTTTTGTTGTTGTTGTTGTTGTTTGTACCCTCCACACGATATTTTCTAATGAATTTAGTTGGTTCTATTTTCCAAGATATAAACCTATAATATAAACATATACACTCACTGAGCACTTTATTAGGAACACCTGGACACTTACTCATTCATGCAATTATCTAATCAGCCAATCATGTGGTAGCAGTACAATACATAAAATCATGCAGATACGGGCCAGCAGCTTCGGGTAATGTTCACATCAACCATCAGAATGGGGAAAAAATGTGATCTCAGTGATGTTGACCATGGCATGATTGTTGGTGCCAGGCAAGCTGGTTTGAGTATTTCTGTAACTGCTGATCTCCTGGGATTTTCACACACAACAGTCTCTAGAGTTTAGTCAGAATGTTGCAATAAAGAGAAAAATATCCAGTGAGCAGCAGTTCTGTGGACGGAAAAGCCTTGTTGATGAGAGAGGTCAATGGAGAATGGCGAGACTGGTTCGAGCTGACAGAAAGGCTACAGTAACTCACATAACCACTCTGTATAATTGTGGTGAGCAGAAAAGCATCTCAAAATGTACAGCATGTCAAACCTTGATGGGGATGGGCTACAACAGCAGAAGACCACGTTGGGATCCAATTCTATCAGCCAAGAACAGAAAGCTGAGGCTGCAGTGGGCACAAGCTCACCACAACTGGACAGTTGAAGACTGGAAAAATGTAGTCTGGTCTGATGAATCTCGATTTCTGCTGAGGCACACAGATGGTAGGGTCAGTATTTGGCACCAACAGCATGAATCCATGGACCCAACCTGCCTTGTGTGGTACAGGTAGTGTAATGGTGTGGGGATGTTTTATTGGCACATTTTGGGCCCATTAATACCAATCAATCATCGCTTGAATGCCACAGCCTATTTGAGTATTGTTGCTGACCACGTGCATCCCTTCATGGCCACAATTTACCATCCTCTTCTAACGACTACTTCCAGCATGATAATACACCATGTCACAAAGCAAAAGTCGTCTCATGACTTCTGGTTTCATGAACATGACAATAATATTAATGTTCCTCAGTGGCCTTCCCAGTCACCGGATCTGAATCTAATAGAACTCCTTTGGGATGTGGTAGAACAGGAGATTCGCAGCATTAAAGTGCACCTGAAAAATCTGCAGGAATTGTGTGATGCAATCATGCCAACATGGACCAGAATCTCAAAGGAATGTTTCCAAAGAAAGAATTGAGGCTGTTTTGAGAACAAAGGGAGTCCCTAACCAGTATTAGTATAGTGTTCCTAATAAAGTACTCAGTCGGTGTAAATATAAGCTAGTAGCATAATTTAAACCAGTGTGACCCTGACCAGGCAGTTAGTAAAGAGTGCTGCACTTTCACATTACTGAACATGAAATTTCTTTGTCCTACAAGCCTGCATCACCTGTGGGATTTGGTCTCAAACAGATGTCGTTTCTGGCAAGCTTTCAGACAAAATTAAAAGTGTGTCTCCTAGTTGTACCTGTATTTATATTAGTTTAGAACATATTATCTGTTCAATCTGAATAATGTATTTGAAATAGGTTATATCCCTATTTCCTTTCAGGAACATTGTCAGTTCTTCTGTTAAAAAATTATATACTTAAGGTAACTTATACACCAAAATCAGATGCCTATGAGCAAGGTAATCTAGACAATAACATGGCTAGCTAACATACTTACATGTGCTTGCTACACAGCATAGCAAATATTTATAGACTAAAATGCATATAAAAATGTGTCATTGTACAATTTTACCAGTCTTTCATATGTTATTGCTGAAATACAGTTGTATCTAGTCTGTACCTGTCTTGCTAGCTTGAAAATTATTCTGCTAATCATGCATAGCTGATCAGATTTCAAAACATGTAACACTGTCTTGAAAAGGCACAAGATCACCAGTATATTAGTTAGTAAGTAAGCTAGAGGTGTAAATGTTGGAGTTTGGATCTGATTGATCCATGTTCTATATAGTATATGATTAAGTTATTGCAGAACAGCGGTTAAAACTAACTGTAAGTCTGTCTGTGTATTAGGATTTAAACACCCTGAGAAAAAACACACCCTCAGTGGAACCATGCACATTTCGATGAGGGCGACCCTTGCTTTAGCCCATGCTACCTAAAGAAAGTCTAAAGTGGACTTCAAGGACACCTTTTTTTTTTTTTAGATATTAGGTATTTAGAATTAGGTTTACAGTTTTACTATAAATATGAGCATTATAACAATAGCGAGGATCATAGGTTTCTTGAATAATAATGGTTTGTCTTTATATTCGACACGTGAGAAGTGAGCAGGAAATCCGAATGTTTCAGCGATTTGGATAAAAGCACTACCCTAATCTAGTTATTTACACGTTATAAATAAAAAACCTTGATTTTTCAAACATTTATTATGCTGTTGGGTGTTACAATATGATGCATTTTCTCTGTTTCTTTTCTGAGTGGATCTCATTATGAGCTTGTGTTGCTGGCACTTTGGGTTATCAAATCTCCCTCTGGCATAAGCTGTAAATATTGCTCATCCTCCAAAAAGTGCATGTGCAATTTGTATGATTAATATTCTATGTGCACGGCACTGCACTCCTGTCATAGAGAGAGTATTTTTAAATGAATCAAATGAATAGTACATTTCAAGACGTCGCGCATTATCGGAATTATACGGTGACCCCGTTTCCAGCTTCATGGTAGAAAAACTGAGAGAAGACACTGATGGCTTATGTGAGAGATGCATGTACCTGCATTTTATTCTCACATCTCACTGCCAAGTTGTATTTTCAGTGTGTAATGCTCGTTCCCTATGGATAATGGGGGGACAAACATTCATTCTGTCTGAGGTAACCAATCATATAGTCTTGTGTGATGTATGATGTGATGGCTGCAACAATCTTAATTTAGCTTATTTGATTAAGAAGGATTCAATCCATGGTGTCATTTTGGCATGGGGGAGCAAGGTTGTCTTTATAATCAACAGTAGTACATTATCAGTGAATGAATTTTTTTAATTGGATGATTAGCTTTGAGTTGAGTTTTGATTACTTTTTAAAAATGATTATTATAGTAACCAGCAGCAGCAGGGTTTGATAGGTGTGATAGGCTTAATGACAGTCATTGCCATGCAGGCTTCAGGGAGAACATGTGGGGCCAACACACAGCAGGATCCAAATGAAGTTAGTTATAGGGCGAGTGGATGGAGGCAAATAATCTGATTATAAGCTTCTGCTGAGGTTTTCTGCGCTGTTGTCTGTTAAAGCTCATCTCACTAATGAAGGAATCAGACTGAAGGATAATGTACCATGTTGACAAACAGCTTTCTCTTATTTGTCTGTCTTATCATGAAAATCCTTACATTTGAACATACAGTCTTATTCTATATAAATCAGGTGAGTATAACATACGGTTACAGCATAGTATTTGCTGTCCTTCAGTATCTGTCTTTCTCTGAATTTGGTGAGATGCTAAAATCTGTCTGTAATCGCCTTGGGTGACTGGCATGTCCAAGGGGGTGCCTTGCATAATAATAAAACAGACCAGATAAATCAGACCAGGTGAACTTTAAAATGGACCCAGTGAAGCTGCTCTGCTGCTGGGGTCTGTATGACGTATATTTTAATTTTTCACTGGCATTCCTTGTTCAGCAAATATCACTTAAGTGGAGACCATGTGAGTAACATTAGTGCCTCAAATAACCATGCCATCATTCCTGGGTTAAAGGTCACCTCGGGCAGAGGTTGATACAGGATGTATCCAATTCATACCCCATAACATAACATAACATAACATAGTGGATGTTCTCCATTCACATCTCATAACCTTACTCTATGCATTAATCGAGAAAGAAAGAAAGTGTGTTTCTTGGCCTGGCTTTTTGAAACAAAAACAGTTCATTGATCATCACAAATCCTATCAAGTGTGGAAGCCACTTTTGAAATTTTGCCAAAACAAATTCTTATATTGTGTTTGCTTAGCATTGGTAACTTTTGGAAGAGCTGATTTCAGTTTGAGCTGATGTAGCAATAAGAGCAGTCCTCTTAAAACACTTAACATAACTATAGAATTCAGGCCATGTTTTTATACAGCATGATTTAGTGCATCAAACTATCAAACTAAATAATCATTGGTGCTATAATTCCACCTGCTGTTTTCTAAAAAGGAATACCGAGAACCGAGAATGTTGTCAAAAGATTTGTTAAATTATACTATTACTAATGAAACTTTCTAATCAAACTGATATTCTGTGATAAATGCTAACAAACCTTATTTTACAGGAAATTTATAGAAAGTACAAGTAACAAATTTACTATAAACTCTTAAAACAATAAAAAATAACATATACTGTAGTCTATCCATACTAAAGCACCATCTCAGGGCATTTCTCACATTTATATGAGTTTTTCATATATTAGAAAAAAAAATTATGGTCCCCTATGGACAAATAACATCTGGCAGCCAAAATAATTACAGTGGATAACTGAATTAAAGCCACACAAGCATGCATAGACTCTCCAGTGGCTAAAATTTCTCCCTAACAGCACTCTAAAGATTAAGGCTTAGTGCAAACACCCAGTTAATATTTCCCAAACTCATTTTTTCTTTTACAGTTTGTGTGCCTACAACAGTATCATCCTACAGCATAAGTGCTAATTTCACAGCCTGCGTCAAGTTGAACAGGGTGTACCTTTAGCATGCAATATACATGTTCCTTCCAGAACAAGGTGCATAATGCATATTGAAAGTGAGGTTGGAATAAATATTTTATTCTCACAATGTTTTTAAGAGTGCTGATCAGGTTTGTTGCTATCTCTATGCTGTCCTTGACTGGGTGTGTGTGTTATAAATACTTAACCAATTTCCTCTGCAGTATACCACTGAAGAAGCTAAAATATTCAACAGCCATGTATCTGAGGAAATTTCCTACCGGTTATAAATATGACAAGCCTTCTCTTGTCATATTTATCATTCATATTCATTTCATTCATAAATATGAATTCATAATTCATTCATATTTACGTCTCCTTTGCTAAACAAATACTACATGTAATTTGTTACTTAATAGCTCCAAAGATGGAGAGCAGATATGGTATCTGATGAATGCTATTTCATGCATCAGTTTCATTTTTGGTATTATAAAAAGAGTCAGAGATTCATGCTGCATTTTAACTAAAGTTTGCAACTCAGAATTTCTTATGTCCAATTAGGAAAAAAAGAAAATGCCCACTCAACTTGGAATTCCTACTCAGAAAGTGGGGAAGGTCTTCTCAACCCACTCACACCATCAACAGTATACAAAATATCACTTCACTACTTTAAATGGGTTTAAAGTAGTATTTACTTTAGATCAGGGTTCTTCAATCTTATCCAGAAAGGACAGGAGTCACTGCAATCCTTCATTTCAACCAAGCAGAAACCACACTTCATTTCATTTGTTTAATCAGTTCATCTTAGTCTTCAACCAACTATCAAGGGTGCCTTCAATTTGGCTGTAATGAAACCCCGCAGCCACACCGGCCCATTCTGGAAATAGCTTAAACACCCCTGCTTTAGATCAATCAACATAGATTCATTAGTTAATTAAATCTATAACAATGGCCATACAGTTTTCAGAAACTAAGTACATGATGAACTGAAGAGCACTAATGTTCACTGGCTAGCTTGTTGGAAACATATGCTTTCATGGAGACATCCATGTTTTTTCCTACTTTGTAGCTGGGCCTTTTTTTCATTCATTAGAAAAGTCAAAATATCATGTAATGTGACTGTACGACCATTGGCACTCTTTCATAAGATACTAAAAAAAGTTGTGCAAGGTTGTGCATTTTACAAAACATCATTTGGTGCAACCATCATAAAAAGCCTATTTTGAGACTTTTATATTGAAAACAATTCAATGACAAAAAACTGACATCATAGATCACCATGCCAGTTATCCTTGGAAACATTTAGAACATTTTAGACTTTGTAAGTACTGCTCTATAGTTGCCATATGTGGCTCTAATATGATGACATCAAGAAAACAGTGAAAATTAAATTACATTTCTATTTTTATTATATATTTTATAACATACTTTGATGGGATGAAGTCTGGTTTTGCTTCAGCGGTCAATTCTTTGGTGGTGCCTGTTAAATTTGAGTGAACTTGAAAATATCAGATGGTGCAACCAGAAATCATGTCATGCATCTGTGTGTGATATGATTTTCATTGGCTTTCTGTCCTTTATACTCAGATCATGATTTATATAAAGTACATACAGTTCTTTATTACAATTTAGTTTGGAACATATTTTTCAACAGGGTTTTCCTGTAATTTCAATTGATATTTGAGGATGAATATTTTGTTTCTGTTGTGTGCAATTTCATGAGAAAACATATTTATTTACCTATTACAACCTGTTTTCTAGATGCAACTAATTAGCAAAAAAGAAACCTGCATAGCACAGGCAGTGGGTTAACTCTGACCCTAAGGGAAGAGCTAATTATCTTGCTAGAGAAATAAACCAGTTTGAAGTAAGTGAAATAAGAAAACTCTTACCACCATATGATATTAACATTGACCTATTGTATTTCTAATCAGTTGAATCTAATTAGGCTTTCCTGTATTGTCTTCATATAAAAAAAAGTCTAGGATTAAACCTTCACTTCAATGTAAATGGGTCTAAACTGCTATGGACTTAATAGAAGTGATATTTCAATATAAGTTACTACTATGAATATTTTAAGGACTTTTTTTGCAGGTTAGTTTCCATATATGGCCTGTAAGGATTGGGCTGAAAGAAACGGTGACAATGTTTGCATAATATATCAAAATGTTATTTCAGAAAAAGCAAGATGAATTTGGTTTTCCATGACATGGGCGCTTCAACCTTCTTCTGTTCTTACCTATCATATCATGCATTTAAAAATGGCTACATAAAATCAAATTTATGTCACTATATTGTAAGCTATTTAGTTTTGTATGCTTCACTGTTTTAGCTATCAGTGAGGACCTGGGAAAGAGTACATATGTAATCTTCAAGTGACCTACCAAAGATAGACAGGGAGAAAGAAATGGATGATGCAACCACAAGTTGAGAGAAAAAGCCAGAAAAAAAAAAGATGGCCTATGGCTGTGTTAGGTTTTATACCTCCATCCATGGAGAGTACAAAGCTTTCTTAACATGCATTGTATTTTTTTAAAACATTTTAAAAGAATGTTTGATGTTAATGGTTTATGAAATGTTTGTGAGATTTCAGACCCGGTTTATTCTGTTTGTTGGAAATTTAATGTGTATTGATCTTTTTTTTTACCATGCATGTTCTTCTCATCATTTGGTGAAGCCCCCCACTCCATCATGTGGCGTAGCCAATAACTGCAATAACTATATTAAAATTTCATATAAAACATTTAAGTTCTATGGCTGAAATATTTATCACTGATACAGTATGCTCAAGTGGATGCTACTCTTGTATATTTTAATCAGTTTTATAGGTTAAATAAACCAGACCTGTAGGGAGGCAGTGCACATAAATATAAGTTCATGACTAGAATTTCATAAATAATGCATGCACGTATTTCTACAGTTGTTAGTGCTCTTGTAATACTTTGCCAAAATCTTAAGCATATTAAGGAAATATATTATTTGGAGGGAAAATCACAGTTGCACCACATGATCATTTTTAAGACCATACCCAAATTATTGATGAATTAGTTGATGAAGGATCATTTTTAAGACCATACCCAATTAATTGATGAATTAGTTGATGAAAGTGCTAATTTCACATAATTGCCCTTTTATTCTTATATGCCAATGACCCTTAAACATGTTTTTTTTTTTTTTCAAACAAAAAAGTTTTTTTTTTGTTGTTTTTGTTTTGTTTTACTTTCTACAAAACACTGTTTTCAAAATGATCCACACCCTTAAAATGAATATTCAGTGAAGCCTGCCTGGAGAAAATAACAGCACTGAGTCTTCCTGCAATGTCTAATGAAGTTGGAGACCCTCAGAACACTCCTCCATGCAGAAAATTTTAAGCTCCTTTATATTCTTATGTTTGGGCATATGAACTTCCTTCTTCATTTCAGACCACAGGGTTGCAGTAGGGATTTTTGTGTTTCATTGTGAATCATTTCTGTGTTGATTGGCAGGTATGTTTGTCTCATGTTCTTATTAAAGCACTATCTGTGGCCAGGTCTGTACCTCCTGGCAGAGGCAACCAAGTTTTGGGCTGAAATATCAATCAATTGATGCTGTCAATCTTCACTATAGCCCGTGAACCACCAGACTCAAAAGAGCCCTTAGCATCACTGATCCACCTCCACATTTTACTGCGTGTATCAGGTGCTTTTCCTTGTATGTAGTCCCATTATTTCACTAAAGATGCTGATCAAAAAGTTTGATTTTGGTCTCATATGACCCCAACACATGATGCCAAATGTAATTCCAATGTAGCTTGTGTTCATTAGAGGGTTCAACTTGTCAGATGGAATCCCTCAGGAAGGATTTCTTTCTTATAATGCTTCCAAATAGCTTGTTGTTATTTTGAAAATTGACAACCACAAGAATCATCTAAACTGTGCAATTCTAAAACAGCCATCTTTAGGGGCCAAGCACCAATAGTGCGTAGGCACGCTATTGTTATTCTACCTTTTCTTCTTCTCCTTCTTCTTCTTCTTCTTCTGGCTAGGGTGTCTATTGCACCGTATGGTAAAAAGTTGTGAAAATAAGGAACAATCTGATCAAATTTGGGCCAAGTGTTGCCAACAATCTAGCGCCACCATTAGGTCAAATTATGGCCTAATTTGGAAGTACGTTTACGTTCATAACTTTTGAATCATGTGTCCAAAATTTAAAAGCTTGGATTTTGTCAAAAATTTGTTTTTCGCTACTCCTCCTACAAATCTTGTCCAATAATCACCAAATTTGGCATACGTCATCTTCAGTGTAAGCCTCACAAAAGTTATCAAAAGAATTTTAATTAATCCAAATGGTTTGTCCGTAATGGGCCAACGAATCTGACAGCGAAGCCTCCAAACAGGAAGTGAGGCTGTATCTCAGTAACAACTTTACTGACACAAAACTTGGTAGGCATCTTCAGGACCATGACCTGAGACTATGCAACAGATTTCGTGCCAGCATTAGCTACTCGTCAAAACTAACAATAACATGCCAAAAATGCTTACATGTAATTGTCATTTTTGCTACTCCTCCTCCACATTTTGTCCAATCTTCACCAAATTTGGCTCACGTCATATTGAGGCCTGTCTAAACTTGCAGAAAGTGGTGAAAAAAATGAGAAAAAACATAAATACCATAGATGTTTTTAAATTGCAAGAAGAAAAAAAATTCTCATTCTCAGCAGCATCCTTGCATTTATCAGTTATCAGGGTTGTGCATCAATATACTGACTCATTTCTGAATTGGATTAACAATATGTGCACATCAAAATATTTTTTTTTTACTTTATAGATTTTTATTGGCAGAATAAACAAATGACAGCTGTCATATTTTTAGGTCAGAGCAGTAGCAATCATGACCAAAGGTCAAAGTAGCAACAGACAACTCCACAGGTCACAGCAGTAGAGGCAGCTGCAGCAGCAATGCCACCCTGCTGCCCATTTGTTCATCTAGATCTTTCCTCCTACAGTCAGAGAATTCCACCACTGTCCGTGGTCAAAACTTACACATCATGAGTGAAACTACAAATCACTTTTGAATCCCTTTGCCTAAAGTTATGGCCCTGCTTTCCTGTGATTGCTTAAGCAACAATTGTAGTGCGTCTGTGAATGTGCGGCTCATGGAGTCTGGGTTCTTGGCCCCCGAAAATGCTGCTTGCAGCTTTAATTAGTCTTGTTTTTCTCTCCTTCAACATCCTCCTCATTATGGGAGGGGAATAGTGTGCTCATGGCTCCAATGCCTGGTAAATTCCCATGTGAAACCTTTTGTTATGACCCTAATTGTGATTAACAGCATTTTAACTGCTCATGTATGTTTTAAATTAATTACCTGATTTGTGTGGGTCAACAACCATCTGTCTTATTTGTGTTGAAAGTTCATTGGCTTTTCCTTTGCTAATGGATGACAAAGGGATTTTATATCCCTGTGCAACATCATATTTATTCCCCAGAGAAAAAAATGATATAATTAAAGGCAATAATTTTGGCACACACATTTTAGAGACAATACAATTGTTAAAAAGTAGACTAAAGATAATTACATAAATCTCCTATTGTTTATACAATAATTTGCTCATTTTTATGAAGGCTGTCAATAATTCTGGAGGGCTCTGTATAATCTGTACATTTTAAATAAACTTTGTGGATTTGTAGCCCTGGCCCATGTTGATAGTATGTTGGCTTATGTAGATATACATTGATATTTACTTTAGCAGTAAATATGACAGCTGTCATAATTTATTTATTCTGCCAATAAAAATCTATTAAAAAAATAGATTTTCATGTGCACATACTGTTAATCTAATTCAGCAATGAGTCAGTATATTGATGCACAACCCTGATAACTGATAAATGCATGGATGCTCCTGAGAATGAGAATCAGCCTAGGATAAGTTATAATTAACAGTTACTATAATTATCAATCCATTTAAGCTGAGACTAGAGCCAGTTTCATATTCAGCTCTGTGCTTCATAGAAGTTATAGTTCTGCAAAGGCATATATTATTAGTTTAAAATATGTTTGCATGCTATGAAAGAAATTGCTTCTATGGTGTCAGGCCATTTTCATAGAAAAACATTTTAGATGTCTAGTTGTGTCATTTATTTAATACTGTACTAAAGCCCTCTTCATAATCCTTCTCCATATTTCCGATACTGTGAATAAAAAGCGTCACAAGATAGTTATGATATGCCCGAAGCATAAACATAGCGAACATCTGTTCCACTGAATTAAATGTTGATATCAATCTGAGATAATAGCCCAAAGGAGCAGTCTAAATGTAAATAACCAGAAAGGATGTGCTTCCATTTTGTCTGAAAAACTTCCACAGACAGACTGATTAGAGAGGCAACAGTCACACTGGGGTTGCTATGCCAGAGTTTTTCCACTGTTAAACTGATGTAATATCAGTCCAGTAGTCAAAATGTCATGCTGTCTGACTGTCCAATTCATTCGATTTCTTCCACCGATAAACAGAACTGAGATCAGTGTGGCAAGAAAATTACTGACAGGAAGCAATTAGCAACTCTAAAAGCTACCATAACTCCTAAACCAGTAGGGGGTTTACAGTAATGCAATCTTTCTGCGTAAATACTGCTTTTAGAAGGAAATGGAGAGATAAGTGGATGATGGGAATGCATTCCCACTCCATACAATCACTGCAGGAAATGGTCACAAAGAAAATAATTAGAAACAAACAACCCATAATCTTCAATAATATTTCACCATTTACAAATGGCACATGAAAAGTTACAAATTGAAAGTATTTAAAATAAAAAAAACATCATATACAGTAAACAAACAAACAAAAAAACCTTTTAAAGAAATTGTCATATGCTTTCCTCTCGACCCAATGAAATTTGAAGTACTTATATGTTTCAATAAAGGTAACTGTTAACAGTAAAAATAAATATGATATTCATATTCAAATATAACATTCGTTCAATAAAATATAGGTTGTTATTTTTTGGAACAATGAAAGTATGAACAATGAAAAATGTTGTTTTAAATATGAATCTATCATTCAGTGAGGTTGATTTGGAGCCATGAAATTATGTTCACCACTTCAACTCGCACGTGTTCCATAGAAATATAACAATATGCTATGAATAATTCAGGGTGATCTGTGAATTCCTGTAATACATGCACAGTATGTAATAATTAAGGTCATAATTATAGGCCTGTGGAATAACAATGGCTCCTCTGGACTGAGATTTATTCAATTATCTGAAGCAAGCATCGTCTATAAAACTGTAGAATGAATATGTACCCTTAAAATGTATTTGATCAATTAATGACTAGTGCTAAACTTTTCTTTATGTCTCACCCTTCACAGTGTCAAATTAGGAGGGTGAGTGATGCAGTTGATGAGTGGGTTCCACCCACGCTTTCAGGAGCACTGACAGAGCACCGAGGAGAACGCAGCAGGTCCGCAAGCAGAACAATTAAAGTAGAATACATTATACGGCAGTCAGAAAGGCTCTTCAGCCATCTGAGATGAAAGCACAAGGGAAATCATCCAGTGCACTTGTGTGATCACACCCAGCAGGGCAGAACACACTCTTCTGTTTGGAATATTTGTCTGGAAATTTAGCTTCGCAGTCCAACTGGACTCACAGTGCTCTGGCTGAAAAACTGCAATCGCTGGAGTATTCCAAAGAACTGAGCCAATTCAAACGATGGATGTGGAAACCATCTGCTAGAGAGATGGCATTTCACTTTTATTGGTTGTGTTTTTTTCTCTCCCCCTCCTCTTGCTCATAAAACTAATAAAACTCTTCAAATGTCCCATACTTCATATAAAATACTTTAAATGTTATGCAAAACCCTACACCTGGGAAACACTCAGTTGTAGGGCTCTAAAAAAAAAAAAATTAAGGATTCCCTGATGGACAAACAAAGAACGCTTAAGCAGAGATTTAACCTTTTTTTTTTTTTAGAGTGAAATAACTATAGAAAGTATGTATATGTTTTTCTTCTATACTTCTTTCCTTCTAATTTTTTTTAAATAATGAAGAAGTAGCCTAAATATCCTTGAATTTATTACCTTTTCATTTTGCAAGTTATCTTGAAGTTTTACTGAGCTTTTTAATTTTTTTTCTAGACTTATTCTGATGTTATCATTTTGTATCACCACTCAGTGAAGCTTTCCTGAAGGCCCGTTTACAAATCTAGTAAAGCTATAATTAGTATTGAGTGGGGAAAAAAATACAATAAGCATCAAGTGATTCTTCTTCTCTTGGGAAGTATAAAATTAGACTGTACCTTCAACAAATGTATCTTACTCCCTGTGAATGGATGCTACTGCTTGCACACACACACACACACACACACACCCCTTCAATGACTCATACACACTAAGAACTGAGGATTCCCTGCCAATCTGCATGTAGATGTCCATCACTTCATGTGCTCCTCTCTCTCTCTCTCTCTTTCTCTCTCTCTGTCACCCACAAATCTTACCATTGTGTACTTGTCATGTGCCAAAATAAAAAAGTGAATTGTATTATTAGGGGGGAAAGATAACAGAACAAACAGAGAACGCATTCATCAGTACAGGCAGAGTCATCCTTTTGAGAGTTTCTCTCAGTGCTTTGCTGATGTGTCCTTTGTTAGTATAATTGTTTAATTCTAGGTCATTTTTGTTTCTCGTCTCTAAATCATAGTGCTGCACAGCCCAAGCAGCTGAAGTGACTACTGATGTTACACTGAGTTACAGAGACACTGTCTTCAGTAAATCGTTTACCAAAGCAGCATGTTTCCTAAATCAGGCATGATGTCACCGTTGTTGTTTGAACACTGTGCGTTTCCAGTAAGGTTGCTTTGAGGTTAATTAACAGCAAAAACTCTCAGTTATTAATTAGATGGAGCACCACTGGGAGCCAAATGAAAACATTCATCACGTCACGGTATTTATTTCCGAAAGCAAGGGACACGTTTCAACAGTTTGTGGTTTGGAAGTTAAGCATCAGCAACCAGAACAGGTGGGATATTTTCATCCTGTGCTGCTGATTTGCTACTGTATCAGTATACAGTTTGGGTTCCTTGTTTTCTCTCTCTCTCTCTCTCTCTCTCTCTCTCTCTCTCTGACACACACACCCAGACCCACATGCTTTCTCATGCTCTCTCTCTATCTCTCTCTGTACTACTTTGTCCAGAGGTGTGTGTGTATATCCCTATCATTAGTGCACTGGCAGTCAGGCTAGAGTATGATACAATATACAGCCATCATGTGTGTGTGTGTGTGTTTAGACAGTTGTGAAGAGCAGATGACCCCATGATTATAGGAAACCATTGTCACTGTCTTTTTTTTTCTAACAAAAAAGGGTTAGGAGCAGTATTACTTTGCTACAGTAATACGGGGTGCGTGTGTATGTGTATGTGTGTGTGTGTGTGTGTGTGTGTGTGTGGTTTCACTGAGCTCCCTAACCTTCAACATGCCTGTTTCCAAGTTACCAGCCCCGATTTGCCTGTCAATCCAACATAATTAGCCGAGCAGCGAAGGAACACTGAGCACACAGTGCACTAGTGATGCTAAAGACTAATAATTTATCCTTCTTGAAACTGACTGCAAACTGTGGAATGAGATTACTGCGGGAACACAGAGAGAGTTTACAGTAAACAGAAAGCAAAAAGATTTCACTGGAGCAACATTTTGAAATGAATTTTGTGATATATATACATATATATATATATATATATATATATATATATATATATATATATATATATATATATATATATATATATATATATATATATATGTGTGTGTGTGTGTGTGTGTGTGTGTGTATATATCTTTGAACATCTTTATATCATCTTCCTCTCACAAAATCTTTACCTGACCATTTAAACAAAATAAAGGACAAATTTGCCCTGAGTTCTGCTGGTCTCATTTGTTGTACAAATAATTAGTTCAAATATATTAATTTTAAGAGTTGAAATGTACTAAAAACAACACTCAACACCAGAAAGCTTTTTTCTACAGGTTCTTTTTTTCTGCGGCTTTCCCGTTGTTCCTGAAGAATTCCCTTTTTTTTTATTAAAAGCAGCAGTCTGTGCTTACCAGCCTGTCTCGTGTTTACTCCACACGCAGGGGAATCCCTCTTCCTGTCTCTCCCTCTCTCCTTCTCTCCGTCTCTCTCTGTCAGTTAGTCCTCAGTTGCTCCTCAGTCTCGGGTGCCATTTATTTATTGGATTGGAACCACTGGGTTCTCCTGAAGCGCAGGCTAATACGAGCACTTCTTTCAGGAGAAAGGAAGGTGAAAGAGCAGCCTGCCAAGTCCTCAGAGTCCAAGTGCTTTAGAGTCGACTGTGAGTGAGTGAGTGAGTGAGAAGCAGATAAAGCTAATACTGAACACACTGCGAGAGAGAGAGAGAGAGAGAGAGAGAGAGAGTAAAGTGGTGGGAGGGGGATGTGCACTGAACAAAAAAAAAAAGATTCTCTCCACCATGTGCGTGCGTCTCCCACCTCCTCCATGCAAAATGTGTATTTCTTTAAAGGACTACTCTGCTCTCCCCAATCAACACACATTTTCTGTAGACATGAAGCTTCAGTGATGGAACTGTGGCCCTAATATGAAGAAAAATGTACAGGATAATAAGGATTAAGTGTGCGCCAGTGTGTGTTATGGTGTGTGTGTGTGTGTGTGTGCAAACCATTAGACAACAATTTCTCGAAGGCTTTGCACACACACGTTTGTCTCACTACCCTTGTGAGGACCTTCCATTGACATAACTGTTAATGCAGATAATTAATCCCACGCTGCATCTAAATCTAACCCTAAACCTAACCTCAGTATCTAAAATAAACTTTTCAGATCTTTTAGGATTTTTAAATAAAAGCTTTTTTTGTTAAAAATAAATGTCCCCACAAGGTCAAAACAGTCGGATATTCCTATCTCTGTGTGGACATTTGGTCCCCGTTAAGATGGAAAAACATGCACACACACACACACACACACACACACACACACACAGATAGACAATTCAGAACCCCACTATTCTTTTGATAGCAATTCTAGCTCTAGCGCTACAGTAGACTTTCTTTACTTAAGTAACAAAATAAATAATAAGCTTTGGCCTCTCTTCAAGCTACCACACACACACAGTGTCATAGCTGAACACACACAGCTGAGCAAGTCTGGAAGACAGATTGTCTAGCATTGCACTGACTACCAGGCAATATCAGCTGTAGCAAAAAAAAAAAAGTATGAAGTTTTCTTTTTTCCTGATTTGAACCCATAAAAATCACTAGCATTTGTATTATAAAACTGATTTAACAGCAAAAATTACTAGAAATGACTAGAAATTCAGAGCAGCCATGCCAAATGTTAGCCAATGCCATGAGAGATGGTAGGATACATCCAGGGTTGCCATTATTTCCCAGGTCACTCAGTGAGGACTGTAGATGCAGTAAGAGTACAGATAATAGTATTTGGTGCTAATTAATGGAAACTGCTTTGTACAAAAGCATGAACTACTGAAATGATGGCACACATCCTGTTTTGCATGTTTCTTGTTGAACTCTTTAGCAAGCTTATTTTTAAACCATCTGTCATGTGACCAAGCCTGAGTTAGGGAATCACAGTACATAATTACATCCTTTAAATTAATTCAGAATTATACCACAGTGCTTTTGAGATCCCAAATCTAACTGGTCAAAAGGTGATTCATTTTTTTTAAACAGCAGCTCTGAAAATAGTGCCAGCTTTAATTCAAATGATAAGTTTATACTGATGCACTCAATCTAATTTTTTGTTGTTTCTCATTCACAGGGACCTCTAGGGCTGACATCTAATCTCATGATAATGATAAAGAGATAAAAACGTGCTGTTATTTAACGAAGAAAAATGTATATGGTGATACTTTCTGCAACGAGATGTTTAAATAACATTTATGGAAGGAGTCTGGGGTGTCAGCACTTTGTAAAAATCAATAAGTTTTCTGTCACAAGAAAGTGTTCAGGAACGAGGACTCTTTCTCAGTAACAAGACAAGCTGCGTTTTTTTTTTTTTTTTTATCTCATTAACTTCAATACAGTTAAAAAAAAGAGAGAGGCTGGTGAGGGAGAGACTGTAATAATGTAACTTGTCTGATGGACATTACACAACATTAAATATAACTATAAAAAGCATGTAGCTAAAAATATAAATTAAAAAGCATCATGTGTTGTATATTAATAAATAAAAAATAGTAATCATTGGCAAATCGCTGTGGTATAATGGGAATAAAACACATCTGACCTTTGTGTTGAGCCGTATCACACCACCACATTGTCGTGGATTATTTTCCTAACTGCAAGGCCTTTTATGTTTTATTATTTACTTATTGGCTACCTTATAGTTAATATTTTATTAAATCAGCCTTGAAGAGAATAACAGCACTGAGCCACTTCCTGTAAGGTCTACCAAGTTTGTAATCACTTGTTAATGGATTTTGGATGACCTGTTCATGTACAGTTCTGTGCAAAAGTCTTAGGCACATGAAAGAAATGCTGTAGAGCAAAGATGCCTTCAAAAATAATGAAATTAAATGTTTCTACATTAAAAAAAAACTATAAAGAGCAGTAAACAGTAATAAATGAAACAAAGTCAATATTTGGTGTGATGACCCTTCGCTTTTTTTTTTTAAATAGTAGTCTCAGGTACAATTTGGGCAGTTATATAAGGAAATGAGCTGTAAGTTTTACTGAGCATCTTGCAGAAGCAGCCACAGTTCTTCTGGAGACTTTGACTGTCACACTTGCTTCTTATTTCTGCAGCGAAACCCAGCAGCCTTCATTATGTATTTATCTGAAAAGTGTCTCTTATGTAATCTGCTGCTTTCTTTACTGACATACAAACATTTTTTCTGTAACATTTAATTTTGTGCTGGAAAATTAATTTTAGGGAATCTAAAATGTTTTTGTATTGAATCACTAATGTAGAAGTCATAAAATAAAAATCTATAACAAAGTTTGTACTAAAAAAAATAGGTTGCCTAAGACTTTTGCACAGTACTGTATAGCATTTCAAGCTCTGTTATAGATTCTTAGGTTGTGCATGTGGACCCTTTTCAATTCAGGCTACAGGTTTTCATTAAGGTTTAAATACGCAGACTGCAACCAAAACCATTTCTCTGCTGATTTTGGTGTATGTATGTATGAGGTCACCATATTTTACAGTGAGTTTGGGCCTTTTCCTTTTAAGCTATCACAAGGTCAAAAAAGTAATCAAACCACAACACAGTATGCGCATGCATCCTTTGGCAAAAAAAATCCATCTTATTTTATTTTTGTTATTATTTGTAATTATTGTTATAATTGCTTATCTATTTTTTATAGCCTGACTTGTGTAGCAACAAACAACCATCTGTTTCTTTTGTGTTGGATGCTATAATTATTTTGAAAAAAAGGAACTTTTTCAATGGTTTGTGTTACGTGTATTTTATACAACCATTTTTTCTTAAAGGTGCCAATAATTCTAGATTTTTTTAGAATAATTTTTACAGCATCCAGCTAGACTTACTTACTCTTTCAACACTGGGTATTTTAATATGAGTTGAATCCATAGCCTTGGTTAAAATCATGTTTCCTTTGATTGTTGCAGCATTTCCATTTTTTCCGCAGAAAATGACTGTGGGGAAAAGGTCTAACTTTTTTCCAAATTATGTAAATACAATAAAAGTGGGATGCATTGCGGTGCTGTATAAATATTTACAAACCAGGCTTTTGAAATGGCATCCTATTTCTTTAAATCACTTGGGTCTGGAGAGAGATTGCTAAAGCAAGATCCCTCTTCCTTAGAAAAAAGAGCTCAGAGAAAGAGCTTCCTTAGAGAAAGAGTTCAAACCTCTTATCTGGGTATTGCTGTTCTCTCTCATACCTCTCCAAGTAAATGTAGGTCATACTGTTCATCTTCAAAATTACCACTGAGTGGAAATAACACAAAGCTATGGATTATTATTATTCATAATGAGGAGGACCAAATGTGCACAAATGCAAATGCAGCTAAAACTCCTCTAATAACTTCCAGTAATATCATGTTTGAATTGTAGACTATGTTGTAGTTGCAGATGAACTCTTAAGAATTATACATAATGATTGTATAAACTGAAATTTCAGTCACAAAATCCTTCTGCATCTGGGTCTAGTTTGTTCTCATATCTTGTTCTGTTTTGTTCTGTTGCCCACTCTGTGCGCATACAGTACAACTCGTGTGTTTGTTTTTTTTATTTCCGGTCCAAAGCCCTATTCTCATAGTTTTCCCCATGAACATGCCATGTGTAATTTGACTAGCATTTCTTAATCTGACCCTCAGTTCAGTGTCTTTCATAACCACTCCTCAGCAAAGTATTACACTCATTTCTCTTTGTTCTTACTTAAATGTTTTTCTGTCTGAACAATTTGCTATGTCCCTTAGTCATATGCTTAAGTCAGACTTGTCTAATGTAGAGGAGTACTCTTAAACCATTTGTTAGTTCTCCTTTCTCAGAAAGAATCTACTTAACTACTTAAATGCTTAAGAGGTTAATTAGCTTAATTGGTTACTCATTTTGGATTCTTTCGGTTTTCTTTTGTTACACTGATTTTTGTCTTTAGCAAAAGCAGGATTACACAAGGACTATGTTTGCTCCTTTGTGTAGACTAAACCATTTGCTCCTTTGAGGACAGGGGATACACCTCCAGAGGCCACCAACTTTTTTTTTTCTCAAATGGTTATTTCTCAACCTATTTATTTAGCCAATATTAGTCTATTTATTACTATATTTACAGAGAAAACCTAAAATTGTAAACTAGTACAAACAATGGATTTCAGGATTTTTGAAGTCTTTCCTCACATTAGGACCCAGAATCCCACTATTCCACCACTCCAATACCCTGCTGCTCTGTCAGTCTGTAAAAGTGTGAAACAGTATAAAAAAAAAGTGTGACTTGAAATCTAAATGTGAATCCAGTCCAGTTATGCTATGTTTCTGCTTCAAAATAGAAAGTCAGATGTAAAGCATTCATTATGGAGATATATAAAAAAGAAATTAAAGGAAAAAGAAGCAAGTACTGTATGTTGATCTTATGCTGGATTTTAAGGAGTGTTATTATGCTGGATTTTAAGGAGTGTTATTTTCTGTGGTAGGTCACAATTATAGGATTATCCTTCACTAAAAGCTATCATTTATATGAATACATGGCAAATCTATCACACAGTCATAAAAAACTATGTATTTTTCTTTAAGTAAATTGAGCTTTTATTATTTGTGTTTAAGATTTTTATGAAAATCTGTGCCATTTTCATGATAGTAATGTATCTTGTCTGTACATCCTCAAAGAAAGTGATTTTAGGTTTATTATTTAGAATTATATTGATTAAAACTTACAGAGCTATGTTAACTTCTATGACCTTGAGTTACAGTGAGTTTGGTTGTGATGTTTGACATGTCACTGTATCACTGTTATGTGACTCTGACATGCTGTCATGATCTTTTAACATGAGTAAGCCTAAAAAAGTGTCATTAAAACATGTCAACAAAAATCTGTGACGACTGACTCAAGTGTTAAGTCGACTTGACATTAAAATTGAAATCGTTATGACAGCTGATGCCAGTTGAAATAATTTGTCTACATTTTGATATAGGTTTATGTGACAGGCCAGAAATGGCTTATTTAAGACCTTTGAACTCTACTGTTAATAAATAGATGATAGCCAAAAAATATCAGATGTGCTTATTTTATGATAAAATTATACTTTCAGAAAGTATACTTACACAGTGCACTACACAGGGTCTAGAATGCCATTATGTTGTACCCTAGTAAGCATAAAACGGATCTAAAAAGTCTACACACCCCCATTAAAATGGCAAGTTTTGTGATAAAAAAAATTAAACCAAGATAAATCATGTCAGAACTTTTCCCACCCTCAAAGTGAAATTACAAAATATAAAAATTAAGTGAAAAACGATCAAAAACATTTTAAGGAAAAATAGGAAAAATAAAAAAGTTACAATAATCTGGTTGCATAAATGTGCACACCCTTGTATAACTGGGGATATGGCTGTGTTCAAAGCCATAGAAAAATGGAGCCACCAGAAAAATGGAGCACCATAGTGACATTACCAAGAACAGGACGTCCCTCCAAAATTTCTAAAAGGACAAGACAAAAACTTACCAGAGAGGCTGCCAAGAGACCAACAGCAACATTAAAGGAGCTGTAGGAATATCTGACAAGTACTGATTACTCTCTGCATGTGACACCAATGTCTCATATTCTTCACATCTGGGCTATGGGGTAGGGTGGCTAGACGGAAACCCTTTCTCACAAAAAAAAAACAAAAAAAAAAAAACAAGGTTGGTGCAAAAAAAAGCCCATCACCAAAAGCACACAATACCCACGGTGAAGCATGGTGGTGGCAGCATCATGCTTTAGGGCTGCTTTTCTTCTGTCAGAACTAGAGCTTTTATCAAGGTGGAGGGAATCATGTATAGCTACAAATACCAGTCGATTTTAGTGCAAAACCTTCAGGTGTCTGCTATTAGGCTGATGATGAAAAGGAATTTCACCTTTCAGCATGACAGCGACCGAAAGCATACATCCAAATCAACAAAGGAATGGATTAACCAAAAGAAGATCATTGTTTCTGAATGGCCGAGGCAGAGCCCAGACCTGAATCCAACTAATAATCTGTGGCGTGACCTGAAGCGGGCTGTGCACAGGAGATGCTCTTACAATTTGATGGATCTAGAAAGTTTTGCCAAGTCAAGATGTGACATGCTGATAGACTCTTAGCCAAAAAAACTGAATGGTGTAATATAATCAAAAGGTGCGTCAACAAAGTATTAGTTTAGGGGTGTGCACTCTTATGCAACTAGGTTATTGTAAGGTTTTTTTTCCCTAATAAGTTTCTGATTGTTTTATTTGTATACTATGTAATTGCACATTAAAGGTGAGAAAAGCTCTGACATGATTTATCTTAGTGTTATTCTTTTACGTCACAAAAACCTACCATTTTAACAGACTTTTGTGTAGACTTTTATTATAATAATTGTATGTAGTGAATATGACGCAATTTGGGATTAGGCCTAACTGTGTGTCATGTGACCTAAAAACAAAAACACAGAATGTTGAATATATAAGATTTTTTAGATCACATGTCACATAAGTAATGCAAAATTGAGCTAAATATTAGCAACAAGAATGGAAAGATAAAAAAATAAAAATGAATCTGATTCCTTGAAATTGATGATGAAATGATGAAATTTCCTCTTCAGTATTTATTTTCTTAAGCAGGAGTGAACAATGCTTGAGTAATTGTACTTCATTACTATACTTAAGGATTAGTTTGGCATATTTATACTTTGCTTGACTATTATTGAAATTGAATATTCTTACTTAATTACATTTCCAAGAAAAAAACTTCCTTTTTTGCCTTACATTTTTATTTAGACCTTCAAAGTACTTCTTACAATTCACAAAGGTCTCTTCTTCTTTCATATGTCCATTGATTATATGCTATACATCATTACAATGGGCTCAGTTTAGCATCCAATCATTTCAGTTTAGCATCCAATAAAGTTCATCAACATAGAAAAAACAATCAATACTTGTGCCAATTCATCATCTGCACTGACTTTTTCATATGCTACATAATGTAATTAGTGTAGTTAGTGAGCTATCCTTGAGCTATCTGCATGTGTTTGATATGGAAAATTCACCAGACTGCAGTGTGGAACTTTAGGATGAACGGCCCTGGGCCTACCTCAGGAAAGTTTTTCAGTATCCTGGAGTAACCAAAGATTTGTATAAAATGAGGTGTATTTACCTCACTAGAAGACATGAAATTCATCTAATTTGAAACAGCCTGTTGAGCTAAGTTCAGCTAATGTGCTAACATTAACTGGCTATAATTGGCTAATTTATCATGTTTTGTTTGCTCATGCCAGGTTAGACTAGCTCTGATTCCAGTAGCTAACATAATAAACTAGGCAGCAAGTCAAATTCTAGCTAATGGTAAATATTGCAAACTTACAGAGATTAAATGATGTTTTCAGGCAAAATTATGTAGTTGCTATAGAACAAAACTCATCTTCTAACAGTTTTAGATAAGTAATAAAAGTTACTTTTCACATGTAAACATGACATTAAGTTAATTCCTTCAGTTAAAAATATTTAATTTTTACTTTTTAATACTTGAGTACATTTAAAAGTAGCAACTTATTTACTTTCACTTGAGTACATTTTTGTACATAATTTTAAATGAGTAAGATTTTGACACAGCATCTATACTTTCGCTGAAGTATAATTTCCCAGTAAATTGACCCCCCGGTCTTAACAAAGCAACACAATTTTCAACCTTTCAGTTTTCAACTAATATTCATTTTGTATGTGGAAGTATAACATTATAGGCCCATTATATAGATCATAGCAAGTACATTGATGTGTTGCAATCTAGTAATCATATAGTATTACAGGAATTACTTTCATGTAAAACAAATGAAGGCGGTGTATGACTTGTTATGGTAAGCATGTATTTGCTGTGTGATGCTTCAGAAATTACATTAGTAGTTATTCAGTTTAAAAAAGTGGTGCAAAAATAACATAAGTATAGAACTATTTCAGCACTATTTAAATATACTTTTTTATTCATTCGTCTTCAGTAAGCGCTTTATCATGGTGAGGATCACAGTGGATCTGGATTCACACAGGTATTCACATCTAGAGTAATCTAGAATAATCAATTAACCTAGCATCGTGTTTTGGGAGGTGGGAAGAAACCAGAGAACCCAGAGAAAACCCACATGCACATGGAGAGAACATACACAGGAACTAAACACAGACAGTAACCGGATCGAACCAGGAACAGCAACACTACCCACAAGAGTAGTACTTAGCCATGCAATATAATGCAAGACCTTTCAATGTTCTGCTAATACAGATTTTTTCTGTATTCTGTGTGTGTGCTTGTGTGTGTGTGTGTGTGTGTGTGTGAGAGAGAGAGAGAGAGAGAGAGAGACTTCAGCATATTTTAGGCCTGGTAAAACATCAGGAGATTGGTAATGCTTAGCAGTAAGAGAAAGTTTCATGACTGTAGAACTTATCAATCAAACAGATGTAAATATTCACAGTTGCAGAGAACAATTAATTATACTCTTTTAGAGGCCTTTAGGGGAGTGGAGAAACTGACCACTTTCTGCCAGACTGTGGTGATCTTTGGGATCTGGAGACCTCATTATATTCTCCGACCATTTCTCCAATCAATCTATCCCTGTTCTCTATCTGTGGCTTTGTTTAAATAAGAGAATTGACATTGATGTGAAATTTATTGCCCACTTTGCCCAGAGAAGGGATTTGTACCATATCATTTTGGAAAGAGAGGAAAAAAAAAATCACTGTGAGCAATGAGAGGAATCTTCCATGTGAAAATATGAAAAAGGAATTATATTATGGCTTGTGTTGGCAGGAGCGCAGGTTGCTAAAGAGCAGTGCTGGCCTACAAATCACAGGGGAGAATGGTTTTGTTTTGTCTGCTCAAGTTAAATGTAATCCACCTGGTAGTCTGGATACATGGTTGGCCTGACCTATGCTGTGATTCATAGCACATCTCCTCGGATGAATTATTCCTGTTGAACTGAACAGTATCTATTCAATATGCAACAATTTGCACTATTTTAATCCTTTGCATTTTAAAACTTAAAAACTTTGCATTTTAAAATATCAGGTTGTCATTTTTTTCACCATAGCAAGATATTAGAATCCTTCATGCAGGACTACCTCAATACACACTTTTATAAACTGCAATATAGGACCTCTGCACATAAAGCGAAATGTGCAAAAAGCTGATCTAAAAAAAAAAAACCAACAGCAAACCTGGAGACCAAAAAGTAAAGTCATTCAGTCGGTTAGTTAGTAGCTGAGTGAAGTAGACTATTTATAATATAATAGAGTAGAAAAAAGAGCAAAAGTGGTCTGTAGGAAGTAGATCTTCTTATCAAGTGAAAATATCCTGACTATAGACAAAAATTGATAGAATATTTTCTATGATAAGATTACAGTAAACCAAATATAAAGGTATGAAACCTATTTCTAGACATTTCTACCAATTTCAAGCTTGAAATATTATTGTTCTACTGGCAGATAATTTTGTTAATATTAAACAATTATTTATAGAAAGAAACAAAATTATCTAAGAAAATTTAAATCTTGAAATTAGTGAAAAAAAAGTCTAGAAATAGGTTTACTCATCTTATATTTGGTTTATTACAATCTTATAATAGGAAATCCTAGGTACTAATACTAAATACTAATACATTTCACTATATTCAAGATATTTTCACTTGCTAAGATGTGTCTTTTTGCAGTGCGTTTACTCTAAGGCAGTAACACAGGCGCAATTTCGGGACAAAGCGGGTATGAAAATCTCATTGCAAAGACAGAATTCGAATGTCATACCCCCTGTTGTGTTGTTTATACCCATACCTTCTTTTCCAGCCTGAATATACAGTACATAGCAACTGCACCCAACTGAATTAGCAAGCATTACACCAACAAAATATTCTTACCACATCATGAAAATAAAAGAGATGTAGAAAATCTGAGAGTCAACCGCATGGTAACAGAAAGGTTGCCCAAGTTGTCCATCAGAATCTAATGTGATTTTGTATGAACTTTTTTTTTTCTTTTTTCATTAACTCTGAATAACAGTAATCAAATTATTGCTACTAAGGAGACAGAAACAGGACCAAACAATCTCATATGATGTAGATATTTCTCTAGATTAATTGGCATTATTATCATCGTGGAAACAGGCTTAAGCACACCTATGAATATAACTAAAAAATTAGTAGTTGAATATTCTGGTCACCTGAACTACATGAAACTGTTTGCTTGAGTATAATTGCACTGTCCAAATAGTGAGGAGACTCCCTCTGGAGGTTTTTCTAGCTGTACACATATTAATGATACCACACATGATTTAATGGCTCTGTTTGCACTCTAGGATCTGTCAGTCAAACCTGAGTCAGAGGAAAGAGTCACATTTACAAAAAAAAGGACCTTTGCTTCACCAGTGAATGATTCAGCAGAGAGTGTGTTGGACAAACGAGGGAATTAATCACCATTTCCCAGACTAATCTAATGTCCCGGAAGACTTCAGACTGGTTTCCATGGAGCAAAACCCCCAAAATATCTCCAAATTAAATTATCATTGTTACTGTGCGTTTAATGGATACATTAGGTTGCCAACATTAACAGCTTTTCCTTTTTTTGGTCAAAAAACAAATATTTTACCTGACTTATTTTACTTTTGTGTGTTTGTACATGTGAGTTAGAAAAGGAGAGACAAATGCATTATATTATCTCCAGTTCAATTCATAAGATACATTTTTTAGAAACGGAAGCACCAATGCATTATCTCCAATTCAGTTCATAAGAGATACATTTTTAATGTTAAATCTAGAGTTTCTCCACAATAAACCTAGGAAACCCAACTGCTCAGTGATTATAGTAGAATATATTTGCTTGGTTAGCTAACTGAATAACTAGCTAGCAACCATATACTGATCTTGTAGTTTCTTCTAATTACATCTTGTGAGAATAAATGAAATTGTGGAATATTTCTCTGTGGAATACAACTCATGGTGGATTTCACATTTTGGTTGGATTTCATTCGATTTCATACAAATAAAGTCACAAGAAAAATGAACCTTGTCCCTAAGCCTAACTCAAGCTTTGTAAGTTTTTATTCTGCAAAAAAAAAGATATCAGCAAATGAAAACATTTTGAATATAGTCAAATGTATCTAGTGTTTCCTATTATAAGATTACAAGAAACCAAATATAAGATTATTAAACTAGACATTTTTCTTATTCAGGTTTGACATTTTCTTATTCTATTGGCAGATAATGTTACTTCTTTCTAGATATAAATGAACAAAATTTATTAGAAATGAGTTTGAAATGAGCAACAACTGTCCAGAAATAGATTTAATAATCTTACATTTGGTTTATTGTAATCCTATAATAGGAAATACTAAATACATTTAATGATGTTCAAGATATTTTCACTCAATAAGATGCAGTGTATACAAATTTTCATGCAGATTGTTATGAATTCACAAGTATGAGATCATGTCAGTTTTAAAGGGCTTACTTTACATTTTTTATTTCTTGTTAAAATTCCATGGAACAAATGCAATTCTGGAGACATTTGGAAAGTGTTTTCAAAGAATATGAACAAAGTGATGTGTTCTATCTGAAAATCACCTGAAGGCATGTTATGTGTCTGTCTTTGTTCCCTTTCCTCAGTTTGCTGGATTGTGCATGTGTGTGTGTGTGTGTGTGTGTGTGTGTGTGTGTGTGTGTGTGTGTGTGTGTGATCAAAAGCAAACCTTTAGTGGGAACTGTTTTCTTTGGGGACTAGCCAAATGTCCCAACAAGGTCAAAACTGTCAGATATTTCTATCCTTATGGGGACATTTGGTGCCCACAAAGATATAAAAACATGCACACACACACACAGAGAGAGAGAGAGAGAGAGAGAGAGAGAGAGAGAGAGAGGCTGAAATGGTTGACAAATTGTAATAGACAACACATCACAGCATGTGTTCTTATTCGGGATTTTTTTTATATATATTTTAATATACTGTATGTGTTATGAATTTATAGGTTTATGTGTTTGGGAAAGCATGCCTCTGTTTATGAACATAATCCTCTTGTGTGTTAAAGTGTGTTACACTGTGTGCCAAGAGCAGATCATAATTAGAGGCTGGAAAGGCCAGATCTTTGATGTTAATAAAGGAAATGTTTGAAGACACAGGGTTGTGTCATCAGAACAGTCTAGTTGCCATGGCTAGTCTGACGTCACAAGGACCAGAGAAAATCATTCGCCCGCTTACTGTTATTTTGAGCTTGCTTTGTTTCTTTGGTAATTGGGTGGCTGTGTCTCTCTGGAGGATGGGACTCATGGGACTGGTAGGACTGGACAAGACTGCCCAGAAAGAAAGAAGATCACTGGTCCCAGGTTACAACTGTGAGCACTCTCCTTCTCCTTCCTTGCTAACTGCCCAAAACCTTCAAAGATGAGTCAGAATCTATTTGCATTTTGAAATGATTTTATTTAACGCTTGGGGTTTGCAGTGAAAACTTTTTCATACACACTAAAAATCTGATCATTATCAGTTTAAGGTAGATCAGATTATTGAATTTTGTAAACAGGATACTCTGATTTCTTCAATTTCTCTGAGTATTTAAAACATGCAATATGTCTTATAATTACATCTTTTTTTTACTCTCACTCAGGTAGTTATTTCAATGACTTTTACTTGTGGCATTATGTATTTTATAAATAAATAAATAAATAAATAAATATTATCACTGAGTGAGATTCGCTTTTATCACTTTTATTACTAAAGTGCTTGTAAATACATTATTTGGATTACAAATCTGTAGTAATCAGATTATTTTGTACACACTCAATGCTTGCTCTTATAATGGTTTGTTTGTATATAGTTTTAAGTAATTGCACCTACAAATAAATACGAAATAACTAAGAAAATGCCAGAATTGCCAAATTTATTGTTGTAAGTTATGTCAGCTAGCCAATTATTTTTACCTGTCATGATCTCACCCTCCCATGTTGCACTTCTTTTCTGCAATAGCACACATTATGGCAAATTCACATTGTTATATTTGACCACTTTTCATTTTTCCTAGAATTGTGAATTTTTACTGTTGTACTTGGAGACATGTTTGTGTATTTGTGACACTATGACTTAAATATCAATTTGAAATGTACTTGTTTTTTCAAAATTTTGTATGTTATTTCAGCCAGCCAGCTATTTCTACCGGTAATATATTGATGCAAAATCATATAAATAAAATCTAATTGTACATCATTATGAAAGTATCACTGCATTGTGTATACTCATTATTTAAATAAAATAAGACGAGCTGGTTGGATATATTGCAGCAGCACACCTATATAATGTTTTTACAAAATGTGAATGTAGCACAAAAGTAGTCAGCAAACAGCGTGATAAAAGTCTGATCCTGATGACACCTGTACATAACTTGAACTTGAAGCTTTCATATTTCTACCCTTTTAAATGAGGCACTCTGTGCATTTCATCAAAAGAAAAGTGTTGTTCTTTTGTCAGTTGTGTGATCAGTGCAGATGAAGGTATAAAGACTGGTGCAACCAGGTACAGCAGTTTTATATTGCTCCACTGTCAGTAGGATATGTATTTCATACTAGCACAAGCATGACTCATGTTCCTAACTGAGGTGTTGCTGTGAGATGTTCACGCAGTGCTGAATTGACAAAGGCACTCTCAGAAGCTTTAAAATTGTCCTATTGTGTTGTGGCAACATGGACGTCCAAAAAAACCAGAATTGTTTCAAATCTAAGAATCTCCAGGGGAGAGCATGAAAAAGAGAATCTATTCTGAGGTCTCTCCACATTCAAGACTCAGACATCAATTAGTCCCAAAATAGCCTGGGCAGTGGAGTTGATTGGTTGAGTGTGAAAGGAAAGAGGCAGATACCTGTGTTTCCTCAGCTGACATGAAACAGAGTTGGGCTCAGGGGTATCTGAGCTAACTGAGATAATTATGGGTTACAGAGACAGTAGCTTGAGCCATGATTCCAGGTCAGTGGTGGAAGATAAAAACTATTGCTAATTTACCACATGGAAAAAAACTTATAATTATTTATTTAAAAAAGGGGATAAAAATCTTAGAACAATTAGTGTGTTGATTCACAACACACTAAATTACAGGAACATGCAATGCATTGAATTCACAGTAAGTCTGTTAGTTCTGGTGCTTGGTTTTAAAGCATGATAAGTAGGCATTAGAGCAGACAGTCTGCCTGTCTGTCTTCCAGTGCCATGGCTGATGTGTTCCTATGCTGCACCAAATGCTGTCTTTTTTGTTTCACAGCTGAACATCGTAAATAATTAGTAACAGGGGTGTAACAATACACTCTGGTCACAATTCAATTTAATACATGATATTGGCTTCATGATTCAATTGAATTCGATTCTCAGAATATCTTGAACAAAATATGTATAAAGAAAAATGATGTTTGTATGAATAAAAATGATTTTTGAATCATAAACAATGCAAAATAATGTGCATTTTGTCTGTATTCAACTAAATAAATCAAAAATTGTTATGAACAGAGGTTTAATATTGTAAACAAAATGTACTACAGGTTCACCATATCTTTAAAAATAAATAAATAAATGTATACATCCTCTCAAAAATTTGATTGAACAAGCAAAGTCTCTGACCTGGAGTCTCTGACATCGATTGAAACATAATGAGCTCCGTACCAGTGCCTGAGGTGTTAAAGCTCCAAAGTCGGCTAAAATGCCTGACTTCTGCTGCCTCTTTCTCGGGCACTGTAGATCACAGTGGTGCCAGGCTGGTGTCATTTGAAAGCTACTGAAGAGCTAATATTAATGATTATAACATGGTTGTGTAACCATATAACCTATAATGCATGATTTTTAATGCATGATAAAATAATGGATCTCTGGAAATCACAATCATAATACTTGCAAGTATGATTTCCATGACACTCTAAACCTGTCTTATTAGCAGTGCCTTTTATAAAACCCATTACATTACTCTTGCTCAGTCTTATTCATTTTAAAAAGACTGGGAAATGTGATTGGTTTTCCATTCTACCTCCAATTACTGTTAATTTGAAATATTTGAAGAGACAGCACAACAAACCAAGCACAAGATCTGTACAAGCCTTCTGACTCTAATAAAACAACAACAACAATAACAACAACAACAACTTTTATTAAAATCTCCAAATAACCAAAACTTATCCAACCCAAATGGTTTCAATATTGAAATTTTTGTAAGAGCTTGCACAACTTATAAACAAATATGAATGGTTAAAACAGTCGAGTAAATAATTTCTGAGATTGGGATGACCCAGGAAAAACAGAGTGGGTTTAGGAGGAGGATAAAGTATTGGATGTGCAAAATGGAAATGTGAAGCAGCTGTACAAGTTCTGCTCTCAGAGTCATATGAAATACCATTTATTCTTAATCATGGTGGGCCCCATGCTCTTGCGTTGAACACACACATGTTCAAGCAGATTCAGTAGAAAGAAAAACAACACAGCAAATTAGATGACACATGATCATTTTTCACAAGGGTTAAGGTAAAGTAAGGAACCACACACAATTTAGAATCACATCTCAGATGGGAGGACTTTCTAGACTGAAAATTTGCTCATCATATTTCTGTCTTCATTTTAAAAAGCCATGTTGTATTTTATAGACTTGTCTGGGTTGCCAGATATTTTCAGCTCCATTTGGCGGTAAATCCTCCCCCTTACTTCTCTATCAATCCAGGCTGTTTCCATAGCAACATGATTTCAGCTCACCACTGCCACATCCACGGTAGTACAGCAAGTTTAGGAATTTTTTGTCAAACCTGAACTGTTGCCAGACCATTGGCAGCATGCTTTTCATGACAATTAAAAAACTTTCATAAATATTAGCATATAAATCATTTCGAAGTCATATATAATTACAAAGGTTCTTGATTTAGCCAATCATCTTGGCTGAGATTTTGAATTTACTGTCCACTCAAACATATTTACCTTATGTATATCTGTATTAATAATCCTCTAGCCCAGGGGTATTCAACTAAACTTTGTCAAAGTACAGTTGCATAAAATTCCTTGCATACAAAGGTCAGGATAAGCAACTAACATGACTGAATGGTGACCTTTTAATGCTTAACAATTAATGATTAGTTCAATACTATAAATAAGACAATTGAAGGGTTTTGTTTCATACTGGTGTTTCACATTGCCACTTTTGACTACCACCATGCATGGGCTCTGAAATAGAGGGGTGTGTGTGAGAATGTATTTTTTTTTATCTCAATCAAACTCACTCCCACAGAAAGTTTAACCAATTCCACATGCTCCTGCAGCTAAAATGTTAGTTGCTTTTTCATTGTATCCAGCCCACAATACTTTCTAATGAACTTAGTTGGATCTATTTCCCAAAATATAAACACATTCATCATTTAAACCAGAACAAAGCAGTTACTGAAGATAATAAATGTCTCCTTTCTTTGTCCTGTGAGCTTCATATCTGACCACTTGTATTAAAGTAAAAACCACTAACTTTTTTTCCCCAATGCAGACCTCTATTCTGAGAAACGTCTGTTTTGAACCAGGGAATAAACTCAAACGTCTCTGTCCATTCATCTTTAAATGCACTGTTTTCGTCAAAACTTCCCTCTCTGAAGGCAGCTAAATAATTTACATAAGTGATTGTATGTGATTTGATAAGGTACAGCAGAGGATCTGCTACAGACGCAAAGCTGGTTCATGTTTAAAAGAAACTAGAGTAGCTGAACTACAGACAGTTTTTTCATAGGGCACGCTGATACAATATTTTTCAAGTGTTCAGTTTGGTCTGGTGAAATGTGATTCTGGGTTCGCATCCGGACTGCAGTCCACCAGTTGACGACCCTGTCCAAACTCTAGTCCAACTTCTGACTACAGGCTGCTTTAGCAGGATATTTTGAATTGGCAGATATTCTCAACCATGTGGCATATCCCTACATCACTACTGCATGTGATACACTTGTTCCAGCACAACACCCACTAATATGCCACTGTACATATCCACTGCCACCTATATATTAATGGATACATAAAATATGTCCTATATGGTAGTTTTACCTGGTAAAAGAGCCCAGTGTGAGGGGCCATAGGGATTACAAACAAGACCAACTGGTATATATGGGCTAGCAGGGCTAAGCTCTTCCTCTTAGAAGGAAAAAATACATAAAAATCAACATTGTCTTATTTGCTGTTGAAAAATGTCTCAAAGTGGATTATTTTTTACATTTGTGAAACCTAGAACAACAGCACCACAAATGGTCTTAATAAAAAATTACACAGTGTCAGGAGCTGATTTCTAACAGTGTCGTGTTAGTGTCAGGGGCTGATTTCTTTCTAGCCTAGACTGTAGATTCACACAGCCTATTGTTGATAGTCATCATAGTCGGTTGGTGAAATGCCCCTTTTTTGAATGCACTGGAGAATTATTGATCGAGAAGGTGCACATGAAATACAATAGTGGGTGTAATGAACATGAACAAGGTGGATTTCTTTTCAGATCACTGATTTACCAAAATGTCTTTCAAGAAACTAGAAGTCAATAGATTAAGCACACATTCCAATCAAAGGAGTCAAAAGTACTCCAATCAAAGTACACAAAGGATCAACAGAAATGTAGGTTTTGTGTGGTTTAAATGAAAGAGCTGGCTAATGGCAAGCAGCTTTTCTGTTTACCGTGCTTGCTATTCAGAGACACAGCAGGAAACACTTGACTTGCGAAAGCAAAAAAAACAACCACGATTGGTGTTCCCTATTTGTCTTTCGATGAGTGTGTTACTATGTGCAATAGATGGATGCCTATGATGACACCCTGAGCTACAAGGCTTGCCCATACTGCTTTTATAATAGTAATGGCGAGTTAATAAAAGGTAGGATTTTAGTCCTCACATTCAAGATCACTGATTATAAGAGACAAGAAACAAGTTTGGGGACATGGACTAGACAGAGCTGGGGCAGGAACTAAGGGGAAGCAAGGAATTAAACAAGAGATTTCTGATTTTCAGGTGTCTTCACATTTATGGTGGCTTTTATTTTAAGTGATTCATGTTATTGGTTCATTTGAACTATTCAGTTTAAAAAAACAGACCACGGCTTATTGTGTATCAACTGTTACCTGGGTCTTTCATGTAACTAATAAAAACACTCTACATAAAAAAGGCGTAAAACTTACATTAATTTAACATTTGCTGTTACTTATACCAATGTTACTTACACCAATATAACACTAACTGTCAATGTAAAATGAACTGTCATACAGTAGACGTGCACCTAAATACGTTACATGAAAGTAATGGGATATGTGAGTTGTTCAATTGTACTTAAGCTGTAATTGAACATAACATCTTACATAACAAAACAAAAATAACATCTTAACAAGTGCAAATATCCTGAATATAGTCAAATTAATATATGCATTTTTGCAATTACTAATGTCAAGCTTGAAATAGTCTTGTTCTATTGGCAGATAATATATCTAATTTTAAGCATTTTTTTTCCTAGAAAGAATCATGTTTGCCAATACAATAATAAAATTTAAAAGCTGTAAATGAGTAGAACATCCAAAGACAGGCTGAATAATCTTATATTTGAGTTATAATACTCTCATAATAGGAAGTATTTGATAAATTTGCCCATATTCAAGATATTTTCACTTGCTAGGAAATCATTTTTCTGCAGTGTGGCCAAATTTAAAATGTGTAACTATAGAATTATATTTTGGGAACCATCTAAAATGAGTTTCTATATAACCTGGTTAAACCCAGGCAGGGTTGGAATTTGGAGATAAGACAGCAACTGTGTCATCTTACTATCAGCAGAACTCCCACATACAGTGCAGAGACAGCCTGTTGCAAGTGACAGCCATTTAACCGTCTGTGATGTGCCTGTTATCAATGCTCTGTTATCTCAAGTTACCCAGTGTGTTGCCGGGCCTGTGGCTGGGACCGACATCAGCCTCTGCTATCAGGATGGACACAGATTCCCTCCATACATTCACACATGTCTCTATACAAACAATAAGTTTAAACAAACAAACTTGTAAACAAGGCACTCTTGCACTTATTGTGCAAGTGTGCAAGAAAGTGAAGAGGTGCCAGTTAAAATGTGCCATGAAGTAGTTCTAATACTGCTACTACTATTACAACTACTAAAATTATTATTATTATTATTATTAATAATAATAATAATAATAATAATAATAATAATAATAATAATAATAATATTTTTTTCCTCAAAAGCCCATCAAATTCAATTTTTTAACTATGAAGCTATATATTAAGAGGAAAGTAAATGACTGCCTTTTCTAAATGACTGACTGGTTGGCTTTTATTGCTCAGATGAAGAAGGATATCCATTGCTTTACAGATAATGATTAGGTAAAAATAAATAAATAAATAAATAAAAACATAGTAATGCCTCCAGCAATACATGGCCATATAATCATTTGAGACATGGACCATGCAGAATGATAAATTAGCATAACTCAAGACTCCCTTGCTTCATCTCATATCCGAGACATTGCCATGGCAACAGGCATGTGGCGGGTGGTTCAGTGTTGTTAGGTGAGAGCTCACACTCCAGGCTGTGAGGGTTTCCCAGTTTGTTCCCACTGGTTATGAAATATGGAAAAAAAAAAAAAAAGAAGAAGTCTATACACAATGTACTATAGTCTTCTCCATCCATAACCTACACCAACAGTAGGGATGATTCAGCTCACAGCTGACTAACTAAATATATTTTCGGAATCTCAGAGATACGTGCAAAAGTACTACTACAGTTTAGATTATGGATAGTTCAATGACACTGAATAAGAAATAGATATGACATTTATGGCTCTCTGGGTGTTCAGAACATGTCATGATAAGCGAGCCAACTAGCATGTGCATTTAAACAAGCCCATTTACATGTGAAACACATCTCTGGGGAAATTAATGTCAATGGGACCAATATGACATGCCATTGCTTGTAGAAATGGAGAATAGCACAAAACAAAGGACATATTGGTTGAAATTGGTATAGCAGCACCTATGAGCTCTAAATACCACATCTGCAAGTTCCTGGTGCTAAACGGTACATTTATACTGGCTTGCATCTCTCTTCCTCTCTATAATAGAACTGAACCATCCCACTGTCACACTATTTGGCACAGAGAGTCTTTACACAGTGCATATATATGAAAAAACTGACAATATCTAGAAAGTGTTGTTGATCTCTATTCCACAGCTAATTCCTAGAGCAGTGTTTTTTCTTGCCATGAAGCACTGACTCAACTGCTTACAGCTAAAGCTTTTAAGGTGAAAAGTAGATGGGTATGATTCTTACTGTTGTTTTAATGCAAAACAGATTTAATAGGATGACCATCACAAATATTACTGTTTCTTAAAAAAAAAAAAGACATGAGCTACAGCAGTTTTAATAATGGAAACAGAATCTGTAAATTAGATTTCCTAGTACAACATTGTCACACCACTGATAGTGTGAAAAAATAGTTGTGTTTAATGCTGCTTTCACAGCAGGCTTAGTGTGCAATATTATCTTATGATGTTATCGTGAAAAGCTGGTGAAAAGCTGGAAAAGCTGGTATAAGGGTAGGTTTTTTTTCTCCAAGAAAGCTCTCTTTAGAATCAAGTCCCAGACTGAACATGATCCTCTCTATTTGAAATGTGGCTTTTCTCTGAAATGCCACAAGAGGAGAGTAGACAAGCTGAGAATATAAATACTAAAATATATATTTCATAACTATCTGTTTGTCTGTTCTGCTATAAAAAAAGTTGTTGTTGTTGTTGCTGCTGCTGTTGTATTATCTTTTAACTATTTACTACTTACTATTTTAATAAATCATTTAGAATATCTGTCGTCTAAATCTGCATTCTGTTTGATAGATAGATAGATAGATAGATTGATTTAGAGATAGCATGTTAAAGCTTATAACTATTGTGTTGTTAATAAATATTAATAAGTTGTTAATAAACATTTTTAAAAATTATATTTGCTTGTAAAAATTGCAAAAGGCATCTGCATAAAATAAAAGTTATGCATCACCTATGTACCGACTAAGCTTAAAAAAGGAAAATGAATAAACCATGCACATAAGCATGCTCTCTACTTATGGCTGAAATTTAAATAGCTCTGTCAACACTGTCTTATCTAAGGCAATGAAGAAAAAGCCAAAGCCTCTCCTTCTGAAGGATCATGCGTCATATCTGACATTTGCACAGCAATTTTTTCTTTATTGAGCCACTTTAATTATCCATCAAATGATTCCTGTTTTAGCACCTAATTATTCATCTGAATTAGTCTTGGTAAATCAAAATGAGCTTTAGAATTCACACAAGCAGCCATAAATAAATTTCCAGTCTCCTTCCATAGTTATGATATAACAATCCTATACACCGATCAGCCATAACATTAAAACCACCTGCCTAATATTGTGTAGGTCCTCCTTGTGCCACTAAAACAGCTCTGACCCATCAAAGCATGGACTCCACAAGACCTCTGAAGGTGTGCTATTGTATCTGGCACCAAGACATTATCCCCAGATCCTTTAAGTCCTGTAAGTTGTGAGGTGGGGCCTCCATGGATCGGATTTTTTTGGCCAGCACATCCCACAGATGCTCGATCAGATTGAGATCTGGGGAATTTGGAGGCCAAGTCAACACCTTGAACACTTTGCCATGTTCCTCAAACCATTCCTGAACAAGTTTCCAGTTTGTGTTATCCTGCTGAAAGAGGCCACTGCCATTAGGGAATACCGATGCCATGAAGGGGTGTACTTGGTCTGCAACAATGTTTAGGAAGGTGGTACGTGTCAAAGTAACAACCACGTGAATGCCAGGACCCAAGGTTTCCCAGCAGAACATTTCCCGGAGCATCACACTGCCTCTGCCGGCTTACCTTCTTCCCGTAGTGCATCCTGGTGCCATCTCTTCCCCAGGTGAGTGACGCACACACACCTGGCCATCCACATGATGTAAAAGAAAACGTGATTCATCACACCAGACCACCTTCTTCCATTGCTCCATGGTCCAGTTCTGATACTCACGTGCCCGCTGTAGGTGCTTTCGGTGGTGGACAGAGGTCAGCATGGGCACTCTGACTGGTCTGCGTCTACACAGCCCCATACGCAGCAAGCTGCAATGCACTGTGTCTTCTGACACCTTTCTGTCTAGAGCCCACCTACCACCACTGGTTGGCATTGAGACAACAGTGGATGGTAGATGAGGATGCTGGTAGTACAGGGTAATACAAACATGAAGGATTTCAGTCTCAAATGAAACTAACTAACTAACTAACTAAATGCTTCTCTAGCCATTACAATCCTAATATACAGGATACACTATATGGCTAAAGGTTTGTGGGTGCCTGACCACCACACCCATACGTGTTTCTTCCCCAAACTGTTGCCACAAAGTTGAAAGCACACAATTATAAAGGATGATTTTGTATGCTAGCGTTAGAATTTCTCTTCACTGGAACTAAAGGGTCCAAACTTGTTCAAGCATGACAATGCCCCTGTACACAAAGCGAGCTCATGAAGACATGGTGTGCCAAGGTTGGTGTGGAAGAACTCGAGTGTCCTGCAAAGACCCCTGACCTCAAACCCACTGAACACCTTTGGGATGAACTGGAACGCCGACTTCACCCCAGGCCTTCTCGCCCATCATCGGAGCCTGACTTCACTAATGCTCTTGTGGGTGAATGAACACAAATCTCCACAGCCACGCTCCAAAATCTAGTGGAAAGCCTTCCCAGAAGAGTGGAGGCTATTATAACAGCAAATGGGGACTAAATCTGGAAAATGGATGTTCAAAAAGCACATGTGGGAGTGATGGTCAGGTCCAGATACTTTTGTTCATGTAGTTTATAGCAGAGTAAGCCCTGCCCACAATTCACACCTTAGGAAAAGCCAAAATCTATGCAAATCTGCATGAGCAACTTCTCCGAAGTGTATCAGTGCTCTGTTTTGTGGGAGCCACAAAGCAGGTGTCAGTAGTATCTGACCTAGTTCAATACTTACAGATGACAGATTAAAGGGAAACTGAACATAAAGTATCTTAGTAAGGTGTTGAGCTACATCTGCTCTTCCTATCTCCTTTTTTGCCACTCTCTAAGTGAGGTTATATCCAAACTTTTTTTTTTTTTTGCATACTCCTGATATATGCTGAAAAACTCAACTCATCCTTTTTCCTCACTCAGACACTGCACGGATCTCAGCATGTCTGACGGACTTGTCATGGATGGTGTACTCATCATGGATGGCAGCTCATCACCTGAAACTAAATCCTAGGAAGACTGAGCTGCTGTATTTCCCTGAAAACACACACAAGCTTGGGGTAGTACTAGACAGCCAACTATCCTTCTCTCCTCATAATGCTAACCTTATCTGTCATGTAGGTTTCTCCTTTACTACCTCAGAAGGATCTGGCTATTTTTCACCAAAGAGTCCACTCACTCCCTAGTCATCTCAAAGTTTGAACTACTGCAACTTGTTCTTGGCAGGTCTTCCCCCATATGCCATCTAACCTTGCAACTGATCCAGAATGCACACATCTCCCCAAGTTCTCCCACATCACCTCATTGTTATTCTCTGTAAACATTTATCAAAGCCAGCTCTTCCCTTGACCCAACATCCCTCAATATCCAAGGAGGAAAACATGCATCAAGACTCTTCTCCCAGGTGCCTGGGACTCTTTTCCCATGGCTGTTCAAACAGCTATGTCACTGGCTGTCTTTAATCAAAGACCAAAGACCAAACTCTTCAATAAGAACTTAAATGAGCACTAATAAAATGAAAGAAAAAAATATTGAATTGCACTGTTTTTGTTGCTTTATTATTTATTTTTTTGTTCTAACTCCTCTATAATGCAGGCTTAGCTTGATAGTATTCTTAGACCCTGACCTATTTGTACTAGCATGAGGATATATTTTTGATGGAGACAGTAAAGCACTTATGTAAGTCGCTCCAGATAAGGGTGTCTACTACAGGAAATGCCATAAATGTAAATATATACAGCTTTTACTGAGCCCTTGTGCCATTGTATTCCTGAAAGAAACCACTCCCCTCAGGATAGAAGGAAAAACCAATGTTTCTTCTATGCTCTGGGATGCATTTTGCTGGGTCACTTGTCCTCTTATATGGAAGGGCCATTGCAAATCAATATAAAATATACTGCATATAATTGAAAGGCTCAGTAAAATGGCACCTTCATTAGATGTCACCATAGGTAGCTGCCTATGTTACTTATGTCAAAGACAGGTCATGCTGCGTCACTTGTATTGGATGAAAGCATGCGGAATTACTATATGTAAATATTAAATATAGAGATGACACATTATTGGCTGACAGAAAAGGTGTTCTGAAAGGAAAAGGTCATTTCCAGCTTTCTCTGCTTCACCAGTAAACAAGATCTGATCCTGCCTAATATCCTACAGCCTTGTGTAGTCCAAACTAGCTCCATATGGAAGGTATTATAATTTCATACTCAAAGCACACACTAGTCTGGCTCAGAGGAAACTGTATGCATGTGTATGTGTGTGTGTGTGTGTGTGTGTGTGTGTGTGTGTATGTAAGAGTGCTTTGGAGTGTATAGTATATTGCAGGATGTCCTGCTGTGCTTTTGGAAGAAACAAGTTCTTTCCCAGAGTGTTTTATGTTTGGGGAAAGGGAGAGGAAATTCCCTTTGTGTACAAATGGTGAAATCTAGCAAAATTGTGTCAAATACATTGTCTTAAATTGTGTAAAATAAATACACACAGAAAAAGACTCTTCAATTGACAAAAATATTAATGCAGTCAATGATATGCCTACACCTAAACCTAACTATAACCGTAACCTCAGTAACCAGAAACCTTTTGTTCTTTTAGTTTTTTAAATAAAAGCTGCAGAGAAGTTTTCCTTGTGGGCATATGTGGGGATCTTTTCCTTGAGGGGACAAGTGGTGATCCCCACAAGAAAACTTTTTATTATTATTATTTTATTTATTTATTTTTACAAAAAAAAAAAAAAATTGCAGAATTTCAACCATCAAACATGGGGTTGGTTGGTCCCCACCAAAATATAAAAACATGCCACCACACACGCATGTACCCACCCACACTCACACACAAACACACACACACACACACACACACACACACACTCACATTAGAAATCAGGTGCTTAACTTCCCAGTGGAGCCTGAAGGCAGGAAGACAGCACGATTCCCTCCTCTCCCTCTTAATTAGCACACTGAATTGATTTTATAGCCTATTAGTTGTTGTTTTTTTTAACACGCACCTACAGTATTTACACAAAGCATCAGTTCTATGAAGGTATTCTGGTAAAGCATTTGTCTTAAATATTGCACAAGCCTTTTATAATAAAGCATTTCTAAGCTATAAAACAGCAGAAGGGTGCTTTTTAAAATCCTCAGCACTGACAGCACTGACAATGACAGCACTGACTGGAACAGCAGGAAAACTTGAGCATACTGTAAAATGGATCAGTCTTATTCAGTGCCCTATAATGCATTTAGCTGTGCTGCCTATATTGACTCGTTCATGTATTTCCTGATGAATGATCTTGTGAATTCTTGTTTCAATGTCACTTTAAGACCAATAATATTATTGTTATTGTTATTGCTATTGTTATGACTAATATTATTGGTAAGTCTATAAACCTACTGTTATTGATGTTTATGTAAGTGTATGTAAGACAGTATATTTTCCTGGTAAATGTCAAATGGCAAATTTCTTCTTATTTCCAGAAAAAAAAAAATCCTACATATATCCTATATATCCATCCTATATACATCAGTGGCAGCTCATCTATTGGGGAAGCCCTAACCCTTGTTCATAAAATCCTCATTCCCAACTCCATACAGAATTTTTAAATTTTGTTGAAATTACCTCTGAGTTACAGATGTAAGCCGATGTTCATCTGATTTGCTTCTTTTTCCACATGTTGTGCAAACTTCAAGCTTCTTTTATTATTATTATTATTATTATTATTACAAGCATTTTTGATATTATTGCACCTAGTGGTCAAAAATGGGAACTGCAACAAGCACTAAGAGAGGCCCATCGGGGCAGGAATCATGCTGCTCCATGCTCACGCCATGAACATTTTCAGTGGAGGAGGAGCAGCAGACAGGACAGCTAATGAAAAGGTTGCCAGGTTTGAGTTTTAAGGCCAGAATGGGCTAGTTTAAAAATACTCATTGGCCACCAAGATCTTGTTATATAGCAAATATTCTGAATCAAATCTAATAAATTTCCACAAAACAAAGGCAAAGTGTAAGTGCAGACAGTGTGTCTATGATGTACAGGACTACTTCTGTTGTAAGACATATTGCAAAGTTTGGAGAGGGAAAGGGGAATTATGGAGTGAATAATGTCCATGCAACAGAAATGCATGTGCACCACCGTAACCTTGTTTCCAACACAAAGGTTGAGACACAGCATGTAGCATGCACAGGTCAAGTTTGATAGCCTCTCAAATTAATTTTATGTGAGGCTATGTCATGATTAATGCCGTCCTTTCTCACTAAAATCTTTCACCACAGGCCTTCAAACACATTAACAGTGTATTTCTGCCACTCACTGGATGATTTTTCTGTTTTTTCACACTATACTGTGCAAACTCTAGAGACTATTGTGCATGAAAATCCCAGGAGATCAGCAGTTTCTGAAACACTCAAACCAGACAATTTGGGAACAAAAACCATGCTGCGATCAAAGTGATTGAAATCAAAAAAAATTTTTTACCCATTCTGATGTTTGATGTGAACTAAAGCTCTTGACTTGTATCTGCTTGATTTTATGCATTGTGCTGCTGCTATGTGATTGGCCAATTGAATAATTTCATGAATGTGCAGGAGTACAGGTGTTCCTAATAATGTGACTGGTAAGAGTAACTACCATCTGCATGTATCCAGGACGTTTTTATTAGAAATGTGAGGAAAAAAATAATAATTATCACTCCCCAAAACAAAAAAGTGTTGATATCAAACTTGCAATCTAACAACACTAACTCTTTATTTACAATGAAAAAAATGGGTCTAAATGCATTTTAAGATTAGATCATAAAGGTGTCATCTAAATCTAGTGAGACATAAATGCTTCCTCTAGCTGTTTCAGCTATTTGGTCTTGACTACCTGATGCTTTTTTTCCCTCTGTCTTTGTATTTGTAGCCTCTCCAACCTGCTCTCTCTCATCACCACTTCATTTCATCTGTGTCCACTGCCTCCTCCGCTCTGTGTTTGTACTATTACAAGCAAACAGACATATTTAAAATATATTTGAACTTGCATTAGCTTTACTTGTATTAGCATCCCTATAATACATATAAAATTAACCTAGCAATATCACTATAGCTATAACTAGCTAACCTTGTGCAGCCTACTGTTGGAGGACCTGAGAATTACAGTACATTACAGGCAGGTTGTCTGCTTTCAGATTCAGAATCATGAATATATAGATTTGAAATTGCAAGCCAAGACATACATGAACCATGGGAAATTTTGTTAGGTAGTCGACAACTTGAGATCTTTATGATTTTTAACCCTCAACATCATCCTTGTCTAATTTTTGGCCATAGAACTGTGAACCTGGCAACCCAGCTAGCTCCGACTGAGAAAGGATAGTGGAAAGCTTCAAAGTGCAGGCCTCTTTGGTTTGGTTAAAATTAAGCAATCGTGAACAACAAAGGGGAGAAATCTGGGGATAGTTTACGGATTGTTAACTGCTACACTGCTGCTTTTGTTAGCTTTCACGTACAGAAGAGAGATTACGTTTTAGAAGGGCCAAGATGGAAGACAGAGTCTAGAGTCACCTAGGAATATGACTGAGAATTATCTCTACAATCCAGTCGAATCAGCTTGTATTAGCCAGTCAGATGGAGGGTAGTTTACACAAAAACTACCCAACAACAATGTACAAATAACCCGATAAAATGAGCCAATAGAGTCAACCAAGTGTTTGGGTTAAAAAAAAACAAAACAGCATAACAGCATAGCGTGTATAATCCTGTATTGAGTACCGATGTGTGTCAATCTTTCACAGGATGCCTCCATTTCAATCATGAGCATGACCTAAAGGACTTATCACCACACTGGTGGTCCTTCTTGCCCAGTTTCAGCTAAATTGACTTTTGTGGAGTTTGTTTCTTTATCATGTTTTCAGCAGTGAGTCACATAATACTTAGGGGAAGAGATACACTGAGTGGTAATTGTCCTCCTGAGGGAAGAGGATAGACTGCATTGATCTGCACACAGTCTAGACTTAATTGCATTTGATTTCCATGCTTTTTAAGGAGATAACTATCACTTATCACTGGAAAGAGAGATGGTTTCTGTGACCTCATGTCTAGTGCTGGCTGTGTTGACAATTCCACTGAATTCAAGTGTAATTAGGGTGTAAGGGGGACAGCTTTCAGGTATCTAAACTTTTTTTCATCATAATAATGTGTCAAGATACTAGGTCAATGCTATAGAGAACACTTTGCTGTTAGATAATATAAACAGAAATTTATTCAGTGTCTTCTTCATAGGAGGACTAATTAAAGAAAACCAACTAGCTAACTGAAAATGTGACATAATAGCCTTCAGAAGATTCTAGATATTACACCCACTCCTTCATTAGGAAAGAAACACTTCCTAATCAAGGTTACATAATCAGTTCAGATGAGAAGAAATGTTCAAAAAGACAGATGAACTCAAGTATTCCTCTTCTGCTACCTCTTTTCTTCAGGCACTTGTTTTGAAGCCATTCTTTCTTGGTAGATTTCAAGGGTTTTGATGCACAATTTATTCAGCAAGTTTCAAAATGCTCTTGATCTCTTAATAGAAATGAGACCAATCATAATAACCTACACACATTCACACAAAAGGAAAGGAAGCTTTAGGGAATTCAGTAGCTAGAGAATTTAAAGCGAGAGAATTCAATAGCTGCTATATGTGACAGTTGTGGAGTTCAGGACGTTGTTTGATTGAGGCTCTGTCACTCTCTGAAATGTTTAGGAGAAAAACCTGAATTGCTGTGTTAGATAATGAGCTGCTGTACAGATATAGTTCATTGTAATTCATATAGTCTTTTGCTGTATTGTTGTCTCTTGTGATATAGCTCTAAAGAGACAGCATTTAGCTCAACTGTATATACAAATGGATGAAATGAACACAAACTTCTACTTGACTTGATAAACTCCAGAGAGATTCAGTGATATAGGCTAGCATTGTAAAAACCAAACTCCCATTACAATTACATACAATTTATGCGTATATCCACAATATCTGCTTGTTATATCAGTATGCAACTCTTTTCGGTGAAATATGCACTGAGCTGCCAAATATTTACAGGAATTAACCATTTTTTTTCATCACTACAGCAGTATCTCTCAAATGCTTCTGTGGCAGTCTATCTCTGTCTGTCCCCAGCTGAGTACTGACCCTTTGTGTCTATAGGTATCTACACTCACCATCCACTTTAATAGGAACACCTGTACACCTGATTATTTATGAAGTTATCCAATCACCAATAATGTGGCAGCAGCACAATGCATAACATCATGCAGATACAGGTGAAGAGGTTCAGTTAATGTTCATACCAAACAGAAGAATGAAGAAAAAGTGTGATCTGTGTGACTTTGATTGTGGTATGGTTGTTGGTACCAGATGGGCTGATCTGAGTGTTTCAGCTGATGATCTCCTGGGATTTTCACACACAACAGTCTCTAGAGTTTACACAGAATGTAAAATAGAGTAATACATGTCTAAAATAGACTTATATAGACTCAAATTTTATTAAAATAACAAATTTCTGTACATAATCCTTATAAATATCAGTGCTGTTAGAAATCCATTATTAATTTTGCACTTCATATGAGGCCAGAAATCCCTTTATGAATTGTTGACAGTGAAAGTCTGTCAACAATTCATGAAGGGATTTCTGGCCTCATATGAAGTGCACATGGTATATTCCCTCTAAAGCAACCTGAGAGTAAGTGGAACACATTGACAGCTCCCCTGACAAAGTCCTGTGTCACTTTAGGTTAGTCCACCACCACAGAAGGTCTCACTGTTTGTGAGTGTCTTGTGTGTGTGTGTGTGTGTGTGTGTGTGTGTCATGTTTCTGCCTCAACACAGTCATTTTCCAATATGTTCTCTGGAGTCTTGCTGTGAGACTAATTCCCTGGACTTCCTCTACACTGGCAACACAGGTCATTTAACAGTATAATCAGTTCAGCTTTCTCATTTGGTTGCATGTTTGTGATATACTCACAAAAGGCTAATTTACATGGCATATAAAATGTACAGTCACAAATGGAAAAATATATAATGTAAAGTTTAAACATCTCACTATATTTTATTTATATTCACCAAACGTAAATATGATACTAATTGTATATATACAGAAACACACTTACAATATACAGTGAATATAAAAAGTCTACACACCCCTGTTAAATCTGCAGGTTTTTGTGATGTAAAAAGTGAAACCATTTTGTGATATACCACCCAACAAAATCCAAATGAAAAACAAACAAATATTTTAGAAGAAAAAAGAAACAGGAAAAACTTACAGTAACCTGGTTGCATAAGTGTGCATGCTCTTTTATAATGGTACATGTGACTGTGTTCAGAATGAACCAAATACATTGCAACTCATGTTCCAAAGTAATTTCCATACAGCTGTCATCAATGAAGGGATTCTGATTAACCCCAAATAAAGATCAGCTGTTTCTGTAGGATTTTCTTGACATCTTCTTTCAGCTGAATCCATGGTCTGGAAAGAGCTTAGAAAGCATGTACGGGATCTCATTGTCAAATGTTAGTGATCAGGAGAGGGGTACAAAAGAATTTCCAAAACATTAGATGTACTATGGAACACTGTGAAGGCCATCATCAACAACTGGAGAAAATGGGGCACCAAAGTGACATCACCAAGAATTTATCAAGGATGCTGTTAGGAAATCTACAGTAACATTAATGGAGATGCAGGAATATCTGGCAATTACTGGTCAATCTCTGCATGTGACAACAATCTCTCATATTCTTCACATATTTGGTCTATGGAGTAGGTGGGAGTAGGTAAGATGGAAGCTCTTTCTCACGAGAAGTGAGAATTTTGCCAGACGATTTGGTAAAATGTGTTATAGACTGATTAGACCAAGGTAGAACTTTTTGGGCATAATTCTAAATGATATGTTTGGCAGCTAATCACCCAAAGGACACCATATCCGCAGTGATGCATGGTGGTGGCAGCATCATGCTATGGGGCTGCTTCTCTTTAGCTGGGACTGGGGCTCTAGTCAGGATAAGAGGGAATCATGGAAAGCTCCAAATACCAATCTATTTTGGCACAAAACCGCAGGCTTCTGTTAAACAGCTGAAGATGAAGAAAAATTCTGATAACGACCCAAAGCGCAAATCCAAGTCAACAAAGGAATGGCTTCAGAAGAAAAAGAAGATCAATGTTTTGGAACGGCCCAGTCAGAGCCCAAATCTAAATCTTATCAAAAACCTCTGGAATGACTTGAATATGGCTGTGCACAGGAGATCCCCTCACAAATTGATAGATCTGGAGCATTTCTGCAAGGAAGAGTGGAATAAAATTGCCAAATCCAGTTGGTAGACTCTTACCAAAAGCAGACTGAGTGCTGTGTTACAAGCAAAAGGTGCTTTAATTAAGAAAGTATTATATAAAGGGTGCGCACACTTGAGCAACAAGGTTATTGTACTTTTTTCTTTTTTTCCTAAAAGGTTTCTATTTGTTTTTCACTTGAATTTTGTTGGCTGCTATGTCACATTAAAGGTGGAAAAAGAGCTGACATGATTAATCTTGGTTTAATTTTTTACATCACAAAAACCTGTGATTTTAACAGAGGTATGTAGACTTTTTATATCCATTGTTTCCTGAATATTTGTTTCCTCTATTTAACATAGAATCATTTGTTAGTAACAGTGAAGAAGAAGAAGAAGAAGAAGAAGAAGAAGAAGAGTATTTACATATAAATGTTTATCCATGCAGTTGATAGTTCAGTTTCTAAAGATTTTTTTTTTCTTTTTTTTTTTTTAGAAAATATAATTAAGCCTTGTGTTAGAGGCAGTAGTGCACAACAGCAGACTCCCACAATATCGTTTAGGCACTCAGCCATAAATTTCTCTGGGACAGACCTTAACAGTCTGTGTAATGGTTGACTAGTTTTCTCCCAACCAAACCTCTCTCTAGTGATTTAATCTAGATTTAAGTTAGTATTGCACTAAGAGGAACATGTGAACATAAGGTTCATATTTAGAAAGCATATTAGAGAGCACTAAGTAGATGGGATCTCATTTGTCAATTTCACATTTAAATCTGCATAATAGTTACAGTTTATCTATCAATACAATCGGGATCCGATTGTTTAGGATGCAACGGCCATAAGATCATAAGACCAGCATGAATCTGAAGCTGAATGGAGATATTTAGAGATGTTTTCAGAATGCTGAGCCCAAATATTCATTTTAAATTCTACATGATGCCCAAACTTCCTTAAAATCCTGTCCATGGACTTCAAGACTGAACTGGAAATGCACAATAGACTACAATTTAGATGAAGTATCAACAGTGTCTCATCATTAAAAATATCAAATATATACAGATACAAATAATTACATTTAATGAAACAGGGTTTGAGTATAATTCTTATTAATTCATCTGGGTGAAATCCATTGACCAGGATAAAGTGCTTACTGAAGATGAATGAGTGAGTCGTCTGTAACATTATACACCAGAAAATGTCACATTAAGTGAGTGAGCTGCTGTGAGAAGGATCTGATCAGGAATCATTTTCTTTCAGCATGTCTTCTTAATAGACTGACTAGAGAAAAGTACCATCACCTACCACCCAATCATTCAATGCCTAAACTGGCATTTAGCGTGTGTAATACAAACAGATTTAGACATATACAAATGCAACTCACAGTGCTCTTCATGCAGCCATTCTCTATGTAATGTCAGGTTAAAACACAGTCTAAACAAGCAGGGATCCTGTATGTCCTTATAAACTGGCTCATGAAAAGATTCTTTGTGTACATGCGTATATCCTGGAAAGACAGCCCCATAACAAGCAGCACAAACTCTGCAGAGATAGAATAACATCTACACTGGCAATTACAATGCGTGAAATAAACACAGAAGAGAAATTCATAGAAGAGCAGCATAATAGTAGAATAACATACTCCTGTCTCAAACCACCGAACTAGAGAACTAATTAGAGGATCAGAGTGGAGAGGAAGGTCATCAATGCTGCCACAGGCCTTGCAGATCCAGATGCATTAATTGCAGAAAAAACAGTTGGAAGGCTTTTTTTCTTTGTCTGATATTCCCCACACTGAAAGCCTCATTTATTTTTTATTAAACAAGACAAATGTAAGACTCTGATTTAATTCAGGGTTTGGCTGTATAATATCCATCCATCCAACCATCCATTTTCTGTACCGCTTATCCGACACAGGGTCGTGGGGAGCCTGGAGCCTATCCCAGGGGACTCGGGGCACAAGGCAGAGGGACACCCTGGATGGGGGCACAATCGTACACACACACACACACACACACACTGATTCACTCACTATGGACAATTTAGAGATGCCAATCAGCCTACAATGCATGCCTTTGGACTGGGGGAGGAAACCAGGATGAGTACCAGGAGGAAACCTCCGAAGCACGGGGAGAACCTGCAAACTCCATGCACACAGGGCAGAGGCAGGAATCGAGGTGCAAGGAAAATGTGCTAACCACTAAGCCACAGTGCCCACGGCTGTATAATATAAAATTACAGCCCACGGCTGTATAATATAAAAATAAGTTTTTTATATAGTGTTAAGAATGGGTTCATCAACATTAGTTAGTGCATATAATTGTAGTATATAACTTTTTTTTAAATAATTTTTTGTGTATTTATGGGATAGTAGAGAGGAAGGAAGGCTATGTCTAAGACCAGACTGACACCAGGCCCCAAACTTTGGAATGCCATCACCCAGGACCTTCGTACCTGCATTTCCTTCTCTCATTTTAAGAGTCAACTTACCATTTCTTCCAACACTAATCCCTTTCTTCTTCCTATTAGTCTTTCACTTTCTCTTTTTTGGTACAGTGACCTTGAGTATTATATGGTAAAGGCACTATATACTGTAAATGAAGCTCATTATTATTATTATTATTATTATTATTATGTTTGGGCTACCCACTAGGTGTTGATTGACAGGCGCTTGAAGAAAGCACTGGGCATTCCTGACTGCCAGTGGTCAGAGTGAGTGGCATCATTAGTGTTGACAGTGTGGACTGCTGTGCCTGTAGCTGTTTCCTTTTGTGCAGCATAACCAACCTTCATTTGAAATCATGTCATGCTGCTCAACTGTCAAAGGAAATCAGTCCTGCTCTGGCTAGTTGCTTCAAACTATTTGAACAAGAATTAACAAAATATACAGACAGGTGACAAATTAAAGGATAAATCATTTTTTTCAGTCACCACATTTCAACCCAACTGAACACCTTTAGAGTTATGTGTTAGACAGCTTTCTCCACCACCATCATCAAAATATCAACTGATGGAATATTTTTAGGAGTAGTGTTCATCTCTCCAGTACAGTTCCAGAGACTTAAAGAATCATTGCCAAGGCACATTGAAGCTGGTCTAATGGCTGATGGTGGCCCAGTACCTTACTAAGAAACTTTATGTTGATTTTTCCTTTAATGTGTCACCTGTCTTTACTTTGAGAGTAAGTATATTCCATACACATGCTTTATTTCTAACATTGCAAATTCAGTGAATTGGATATAACTGGCAGACTCGGGGCTCAGGGGGAATTCTGTGAAATTGCCCTCTAGGATGTCTTTACAGTAGATAAAACATGATAAAATGCCCTCTAGGTCCCTTACAGTGGGGAAATGTGATGCAGTGGCCTAATGACTGTAATTCAAATGGAAAAATGCAATGAAATGCCAGCTAGAGTTAAAGCTCTTTAAGTCCAGCACAAATCTGGAGCTCTCAGAGTCTACAAAACAGCTAAAGGGCAGTGACCAAAAAAAAAAAAAAAACCTGAGTGCACCGAATCAACTTTGGCATGAATGAATTTGAGAACTGATGTCCACTTTGCACTTACCTAACCAAACTTGAGCTTCACTCTTTCTCTGTCCTTGACAATCATACAATGACATTTACCTTAAAAAATGACCTATGTTCTCTCATTAAAGGGCACAGGAAAATTCTCGAGACTATTTTTTTTTTCACCTATTTACTAAGGAAAAATTGCTTCCAGGTTTAGTCGTTCTTTGTGCACAAAGCAAACAAGGACGCCAACACAATTAACTGAGTCTGCTTTTTAAGAAACATCACTGGAAGAATTATGTAAGCTCTACAGGGAAAACTCATAAGCAACATCCCAAGTGAAGAACATGAAACTGGGCAGCTGTTAGCCAAACCAAAAGAGGGAAGTCTTCAGGAATTGTTCAGGCAGTTAAGATGGCCATCATTAGAGATGTGAATGTTAATGACTCTACCATCTTCAGACTGTGTTGCACCTAGGGTCACAACTGGGTCACTGACTGTCCAGCCTTCATTCAGCTGTAATGCATGACTGTTACTTTTCTACTGGAACATCAAATTCAAAAAGGCTTTAGCTGTTTAGATATATGAGAATAGGGCCTAGGGTTACAGAAAAAAAAAAGAAGTGTGAAAAGTTTGGGTTTTTTTCTTTAACTGCATAATTGACTACAGAGACTAGTTTCAAAGTTTGGCAGTGTGATATTATTTATTTGTTTAATGACACACATATGCCTGCGTGACAGTCCAATGTGCCAGCCCATTGCATTCCCCTCCCATTCTTCTGTCTCTCTCTCGGCAAGTCGCCCATTTTGCCGCTCTGTGTAATTATTCATCTACACAGATGGGTATCGCCAGCTCCTTTGGGTGTCTTAGCAACTACTGTCTCATAATAAGGATTTCACACTATCCATCGCCCACTCTTCATGGTCAGTAGCACACAGTGGTGAGCACTCATAACACGACTGAAGATAGAAGATTAGGCCGATGGGACAGACTCACTCATGAGGAAAAGCTAGATGCTCACCAAATCTACACTTTAAGATACACTATACCATCACACCCATATATGTGTTCCTTCCCCAAACTGTTGCCACTAAGGTTGAAGCACACAACTGTCTAGAATGTCTTTGTATGCTGTAGCTTTACAGTTTCTCTTCACTGGAACTAAGAGGCCCAAACCTGTTCCAGCATGACAATGCCCCTGTGCACAAAGCGAGCTCAATGAAGACATGGTGTGCCAAGGTTGTAATGGAGAGCCCTGACCTCAGAGCCCTCACCTCAACCCCACTGAACACCTTTGAGATGTACTGGAACGCCGACTACACCCCAGGCCTCCTCACTTAACATCAGTGCCTGACCGCACTGATGCTTTTATAGCTGAATGATCACAAATCCCCTCAGCCACACTCCAAAATCTAGTGGAAAGCCTTCCCAGAAGAGTGGAGGTTATTATAACAGCAAAAGGGGACTAAATCTGGAATAGGATGTTCACCAAGCACATATGGGAGTGGTGGTCATATGTTCACAAACTTTTGGCTATATAATGTATAAAATATACCTTTATACCATGGCTTGCTTTCCTGTTGACTTGACCAAACACACAGTAACAGCGATTACCCATTAGCAGGAATCAGAATCAAGGACCAAATCCAGCTCATTGCCTTATGTAATTTAAACTTATTTCACATTCACATTTCTTATTTAACTTAAAAATTTTCATATTCTTATTATTAGTATTAGCATAATATAACAATTTACTTAAAATCCTAAAAATGCATTACCATCTCAGTTACACAACAGCACTGACACCTAGTGTTCATCAGTTTTTCAAAGTCAACAGTAAAGCTAATTGTAAAAATCTGAGTTAATGGAGAGGGATGGGAGGCTAAGTACATGTTTATTCTTATCAGAGACAAGCTAGTGTGATTTGTGTGTAAAGAAGCTGTGGTAAGAACAAAAGAAGCTGTGAAAGAACACAGTAAAATAGTGCATACTCTGTACTTGAGCAGCCTGGTAACACTTTATCCCTTCTTTTTATAGAAATGTCCTACCTTCTGATTTAAGAGTCTAGATTATTGGTGTCATCTATGTTAATCTGCAGAATATAAAATGCACTTAAATTTAAAATTGCAGTTACGGTATTCAGAGGATGTGCAAAAATGCAGTTTAGGTCTGATTGCCTAATAAATATCACTCAAATATCACTCACTCTATCAGTGTTTTATTGTGGATGTTAATTTCCACAGCTGTTAAAAGATTTGTATGATTTTCCTTACCTTGGTTCCAAAAGGTTTCTCAGAGTCAGCAAAGTGATCACGCCTCTTATCATCTAATAAATTACTTCTCCCAAGATTAGAAATGTCAGTGCTGAAATTCATAACTAATGGGTTTGGTCTTAATAATAAAAGATATCTTCTAATGAGTGAGTCTCAGATTTTTCAAAATGCAGTAGATTTCAGAAATACTTTCTTGCTCATTACCTTCTCTCATTGACCAAACAGATCATAAACCTCAGTTCATAAGAAAGGGAAAGCAAAATGCATTGACAATCGCATTGCAATTATTTATGTTACATTATTTATATTAAATTCAACATCTTTAAAGTGAATGTTTCAGCCTGTCTTAGTGTGTCTAAGTGTTAGTATATTTTTGGATTAGTTTTGAATTTAGTATTATTTTTGTATTTTCACTTAAAGTCCAGTTTAATGCCTCCATTTCAGCTCCAGGGTTCAAGGCTGAACACTGCATGTCAGAGTTTTATACATGGTCTATGTTTCTCCTCTTATCTGTTTAGATTTCCTCTCACATCACATCTTTAAAACATGCCACTATTCTAAATTAACCCTCAGGGAGATTTAGTGTGGCTTTAAATAAATTGTTTATCACTGTTTATTGCATTATAAGCTGTTAAAGATTGCTTTTACAAAAATGAAGGGTTTTTTTTCTGGGTGAAAATTCTTAGTGGCTTAAATGAATTAGACAAATTTTGGAAAATATGTTCCTTGTTTGAGATGTAAAATAAACAACATTTACATATAGGTCATGACCCAATGAGGAGGCAGTATATATATATATGTATATAAACATTACATAAAAAAGAGAGAACAAATATAATTCTATTTTGTATTTTATTATTATTTTTTTTATTTTATTTAATATTTTTAATACTAATTATACATTTCATAGTGTTTTTATGCATTTTTACATTTATTCCAAAATAATAACTAAAGTAACAATTATTGCAGTAACATTTTGAACAATATTTTGGAAACACTTTACAGTAAGGTTTCATTAGTTAACATCAGTTAACTACTTTAGTTAACATGAACTAAGAATGAACAATACTTCTACAGCATTTATTAATCTTATTTAATATTATTTTCAACATTTACTAATGCATTATTAAAATCAAACGTGTTTGTTAACATTAGTTAATGCACTGTGAACTAACATGAGCTAACAATGAACAACTGTATTTTTATTAACTAACGTTAACAAAGATGAATAAATACTGTAATAAGTGTTCATTGTTTGTTCATGTTAGTTAACACATTAACTAATGTTAACAAATGACACCTTCCTGTAAAGTGTTACTAATATTTTTTTATTTGTGAACTGATGTTCAGCTGTTCTTTTTAATAGTCAACTTATTTTCGGGTCATCGTCATAAAAGCTCTGTAAACACAAACACAGACACGAAGATATATCTTATATACATCCAATCATAACCGATCACATCCAATCATAACCGATCACATCCAATCATAACAGATCATATCCAATTATAGCGTGATGGAGGCGTTGCCTCCTCTCACGTGACTTTCCCCCATTCATTCTCAATGACCCCGCACTAAACCCACGGCACGTTATGGGGTCTCTGTTATAAGGCAATGGGCTGAGGGGAGGCAAGCCTCTGCTGTAACTTTACCTGCGGGTGTTGCTGTTGGACAGTGTTACTTTATAAAAACGAGTGACTTTATACTTTTAATGTCATTTTTAGTAATATTTGCGTTGTTTTATTTTTGCAATATCGATTATTTTCTCATCCAATTTTTTGAGGAGACACTGCCTCCCTTGCCTCCTCGGAGGAAACGCCCCTGATATAGGTATAGATATAGATATAAATACAGATATAGTTAATAAAATGTTCAGTTAACTTTGTTACTCATGTCGACTATATTACTTTGACTTTGATGTTACTTTCTTACACAGGTTTTTTTTTAATGCGTAAATGCTTAAATACTGTGCTAAAGGTGTATTATACATTACAATAAGTAGGACTTTGTATAACCTTAATCTTAAAATCAAGTCCAGACATGAACAGAGATTTATGATAAAAAAATATATATTCCTAGCCTAAGGATCAATTTGAACAGCACACCCCCAATTCCAACAGAAAAAAAAACAGATTTTTAATTAAAATTAAATAAATTATTACAAACCTGTCTGAATAGACTCAAGAATGTTTAAAAATGAGGTTTACTTGAAGTGTAATGCTTCCTTGGTGTCTGAAATCACATATTCAATTCAATTCAATTTTATTTGTATAGCACTTTTAACAACAGACATTGTCACAAAGCAGCTGTACAGAAAAAAAAATAAATTCAGGATATAAATTTTAAATTTATAAGTTTATCTCTAATGAGCAAGCCAGAGGCGATGGTGGTGAGGAAAAACTCCCTGAGACGATATGAGGAAGAAACCTTGAGAGGAACCAGACTCAAAAGGGAACCCATCCTCATCTGGGTGATAAAGGATAGTGCGATTATAAATAATTTGATTATATTATATACAGTTGAGCTCAAAAGTTTACATACCCCTTTCAGAATCTGCAAAATGTTTATTATTTTACCAAAATAAGAGGGATCATACAAAATGCATGTTATTGTTTATTTAGTGCTGACCTGAATAAGATATTTCACATAAAAGATGTTTACATATAGTCCACAAGAGAAAATAATAGTTGAATTTATAAAAATG
>CM040462.1:22573586-22595355 GCA_022758105.1 Pangasianodon gigas
CATTTTTATAAATTCAACTATTATTTTCTCTTGTGGACTATATGTAAACATCTTTTATGTGAAATATCTTATTCAGGTCAGCACTAAATAAACAATAACATGCATTTTGTATGATCCCTCTTATTTTGGTAAAATAATAAACATTTTGCAGATTCTGAAAGGGGTATGTAAACTTTTGAGCTCAACTGTATATAATATATAAACATATATTCGGACATGTCTGTGCTCACTGGGTAAAAGAAGAAGCGTAAAGAAACGTTGCTTTTCCATAAGTACATAGGGTTATAAATGTAAACATAGGCAGAGAGTGTTTCAGTTGAATTGGACTGGAATCTTTAAATGTGATTTTCTACATTTACACTTTTGGGGTTAAGTGGACTTTTAAATGCTTTGTACAACAGTTAGTTCCTGTTCACTAACCTGACTGGACAAGCGGCATTCCAAGAGTGCTTCTATTTAGCATAACCACACTGGGACGTTTCACTGTGTGTTTCACTGTGTGTATCACTCCACTTTTCTGTGTTCTCCATGTATAATTCCACTTCTAGCAACAATTACTGAAACCGTTACTACAGTGGAGTTAGCAACATCATCAGCACGTATGGCAAACAATACATTTTTCATTAATATGACTTATGACTTAAAATATGAAACCTCGTCAGATGAAGATTAAAAGTCTTGAAGAAGTGAAGCCAGTGTCATTGGATGCACCTTTTAAAGGAATATACAAATCAGTGTGAGCCCAACGAGCAGCAAGCTAGCCAGCTAGCTGACAGGATAGCAGTGAGTCCTTTGGGATCTATTTCCTTCGGTGGAACAAAAATAAACAAAACATTTGGCCATATTGTGTCCAAAATGTAAGCTAATCAATATTAATTTCTTGTTTATACAACTGTTGTATAAAAGCAAAATCGTGTTGTTTTACTGAATAACGACACGGATGTGATTAGCTACAGCTAATATTCACTGATATTCGCTATAAATGCACTTGCCGATTCAATATAGTTTAAGTAAACCACACTTCTCGAATCTGATTGGTCAGAAAGTGTGCATTATTTCTGTGTAACAGCAAGGCTCAGAAAGTAGTTCCGGCTGTAACACGAACATCAGGTTTATATTAACGCGCTTGTTCTAAAACATTATTGTTTCTATAGTAACAGCTCAGGGGGCACAGTGGCTTAGCGGTTAGCACGTTTGCCTCGCACCTCCGCGGTTGGAGATTTGATTCCTGCCTCCACCCCGTGTGCGCTGTGTTTGCGTGTTCTCCCTGTGCTTTGAGGGTTTCCTCCTAAAGTCCAAAGACATGCATTGTAGGCTGAGTGGCATCTCTAAATTGTCCGCAGGGTGTGAATGTGAACGTGAGTGTGTGTGATTGTGCCCTTCAATGGGTTGATACCCCATCCAGGGTGTCCCCTGCCTTGTGCCCCGAGTCCCCTGGGATAGGCTCCAGGCTCCCTGCTCCCTGCCACCCTGTGTAGTATAAGCGGTACAGAAAATGGATGGATGGATAGTAACAGCTCATACACAGGAACTTGTACAGCACTTGACATAATATAAGCTTAATAATAAAAAGATTATGTGTTGTTTAACAAACTAAAATATGTAATTGTTAATATAGTAATATTGTCCTTAGGAAATGTTAATTTAACCTTTACAGAAACAGTCCAGTAACTGATGCTCCATAAAATAAAACAGCAGTTACTGAACACTTCCCATTACAAAATAAACTTCTTAATAAAAAAAAATTCATCCGGATAGGTTCAACAGCATCAATTCCTTATTATCGCGATAACTTCAGACGATCTATTTTTTACCATTAGATGAGTCTCCGTAGAGACCGTCAAAAATTGCCATAGCCGACTATATTTCAAGTCGTCAAGGCGGGGTATTGGGTAAAGTTTTCAACTAGCAATAATCGCGCCTCGGATAAACCTCATAGGCTACGATACTGCCACTGCGCAAAGCTGAAAAACAGATCACCAACACCAGGAGACGAACTCAAATGATTAGCAAACCCGCTGACGGTAAACAGGAAATAACCACCTACTCAAAGCATAAACAGTGGTGTAATAAATACCACCTGAATATACACAGACTAATAAATACCATCTGAAAATACACTGATCACTGAACCATTAAATCATTTTAAAAACACATCTAGAACTATCCGCAATGCATTCTGGGAGACAACCAATGAGCAGGCAGGAACCAATCAGACGCGAGAAATTTTTGAGGGACGTTTCTGTAACTGTATAAAGATATACACCACGAAATCTTGTTAAAGTGATCAGAATAAGTGTTTTCTGACTTACTCAAAAACAGAACTAGCCGTCGCAACAGCAATTTATTGCAACTTCTGTAGTGTAAACACTTCCTGGTAGCTGCTCGTGGCTGCTGACGTCATTAGAAAAACAGGCAACAAAAAAAAAAAAGTGCACGTGATCCGACAAGAGAGATATCTTCAGTGTTTTCTGAAATTATGTCAAATTCTTTGTAATACGTATGCGTGTAAATAAATAGGATATTATAAAAATGTTAGTGAGTTAAATCGAAGTGTTTTTATTTTTACTTCCGGTATGGAAAGCGCGACCACTAGATGGCTGTAGAAGTGCAGGTCGCTACCCGAGTCGCGATTTGACATGCGCATGCGCACATTGTTGACGCTTTGCTTTGCACCGCACATGCGCGCTATTTCACGTTTACAGTGCATTCTTCTTACCAGAAGCCAAAAAATGGAATTTCCGCCTGTTTTGGGGATGCCCGTGTTCGGTATTGAATATATTTATCATGTCAAATAAAAAAAAATGTCCATAGTAGTGGGTAAACTTTCACTCATATGAAAGTAGACACTCAGGATTTAAAGAATTTGCAGTTTTTCATAAGTAGTTCTTTTTTTTTTTTTTTACCTAGCCTGCTAGGGGTAATATATTTAGAGAAAAGTTCCAAAAAAAACCCAAAAACGGTTGGGGTTTTTTTCACACAAATGTTCACATCTTCAAAGTAAATGGTGATATACACCGATCTGCCATAACATTAAAACCACCTGCCTAATATTGTGTAGGTCCACCTTGGGCTGCTAAAACAGCTCTGACCTATCAAGGCATGGACTCCACTAGATCCCTGAAGGTGTGCTGTGGTATCTGGCACAAAGATGTTAACAGCAGATCCTTTAAGTTCTGTAAGTTGCGAGGTGAGGCCTCCATGGATCGGACTTGTTTGTCCAGCACACCCCACAGGGAATTTGGAGGCCAAGTCAACACCTTGAACCTTTGTCATGTTCCTCAAACCATTCCTGAACAATTTTTGCAGTGAGGCAGGCTGAAAGAGGCCACTGCCATTAGGGAATACCGTTGCCATGAAGGGGTGTACTTGGTCTGCAACAATGTTTAGGTAGGTGATATGCGTCAAAGTAATATCCGCATGAATGCCAGGACCCAAGGTTTCCCAGCAGAACATCGCCCAGAGCATCACACTGCCTCCGTCGGTTTGCCTTCTTCCCATAGTGCATCCTGGTGCCATCTCTTCCCCAGGTAAGCAACACAAACGCACCTGGCCGTCCACATGATGTAAAAGAAACATGTTTTCAGGAAGAGTCAGATTCCAGGCCAAAGTTACAAACAATAGTAGTAGTAGTAGTACTTGCCGTTGTTGTTGCTGTTGTTTTAATAATAGTAAGAGTTAACGTTAGTATTATTCAAATATATATTATTCAAAAATATACCGCTACAGTGAAGGAATAAACATCTAGTCATGTACAGAAAATAATGAATTTTTGATATGGATTTAAAAGAACAGCTCGAGCCAACCTTATTGTAGTTAAATCTTTAGGCAGGTTACTCATCTGTGTCATTTGCTCATTTCGGCACATAGAAACCGAACCATGTCCTGAATAATCTTACAACAGACTTGCAACGATAAAATAATTCATTTGTTTATACTGATTTCGTGGATTCTGCCAGTAGAATGGAATGCCACTATACGGTGAGAAAGGGTTAATCTTCCTGGGTGTGTCGGATTACATGAAATTTTGCACTCAGTTGATGTCTTCAGTGTGACATTAACATTTCAGTTTCATGGTGCTCAGAAATCACAACAGTGCACTGAGCGAAAGCTACCTGCAATTTGTGGTTACATCTATTTTCTCTCCTATTATTTCAGTTGAACATCTACCTAGACCATCATCTCAAAGAAACCAAAGAAAAGCTTTTCACCAACTTTAAAAAAAAAACACTGGAAAGATCAAGTATTGTAGAAGTGATCCTGTTGTTAGTAGTTTAATGGCGGACCAACAGCAACAATCTTCACTGGTGAAATCATCATCTTCACCATCTTGTCTTCTGATATCCAATGAGGTAACAGATGTTGGAATGACAAACAGAGGAGTCACAACGCTGGAATCTCCCAAATTAAACCTTACATCAGCTCTGGTAACACGCACAAGTAATGCATCCATAAATTCAATGAATAATGATGCTGAAAATGTTACTTGTTTTTTCTCAGCAGCAGAAATTTTAGAGGACCAGCTCATGAGAAATTGACCAGAGTTTGACTATGAAACTTGTTTGCAAACAAAGACATCTCCTATTTTGGGTAACACAATTTTTTTTTTATCATTGCATCTCATTAAACTAAGACCCATATTTCAATAGAGGACAATATAACTTGAAATGCTACATTCTGCTTTTTCTGACAAATAAATGTAGGACTACTGTAACTAATACATTCTTTCTATGCTGCAGTGTTGCTTCATTGGATGTTTGGATATAAGTGCTAGATTAATTTTTCGATTTTGCCATCTTCTGCATCATCGTTCGCCAGCTCAGCAACTTTCCAGTACACTGATGACAAAGAGCCAACCATCAGAGAGATGTTCAGGCTCTGACAGCGATGAAAACTTTCCATGTAAAGTGCTAAGTGACAAAGCATCCAAAGAGTTCTTATGAGGAAATTAAGATGAAAACAAGAATTCCCTTAAAGAGAGAGAATTTCTCTAGTCTGTCATCAGTGTCATCATCAGCATCTTATCCAAATAAGTGAAAGCTTTTAAGCATAAATATATTTTGATATAGAGTTTGAGTAATATGTATTTTTAATAATTGCAGAGTCGTCCTATGGGTATAGTATGGGTAGTGTTGTGGTATCAGGTGTGGCAGATAACCAAATAATGACTAATCTTTTAAGAAAAAAAATCCCAGAAGATATTTTTGGAAAATTTTGTACACCCAGACATGTGTTAGTTTGAATTGTACATCAAACATTTTAATCATTATCATGATTTTACCTTTGCATACAAGAAGACTTTATAAGTGAATTTCCCTGTTTCTAGCTTTTCCCCAAACAGTTCACTGCAGCAAAAGTAAATGAGCAAATGGTGGCACAGGAGCTCTCAGGAGTGCATTTGTTTCATTCTTTTTTTCTTTTTTGCCTGGGAGTAATGCCGTCCTGGTATTTCTACAAATGTACAACGGCAGCAGAGAAGAAACATATGAAGGAGTTGCTCTTTTCTTTTTTCAGTAAAGGACACCAACTCCATAACAATGCCCATGGTTTTGGAAAGGGATGTTCACTAAGCACATATGGGTGTGATGGTCAGGTGTCCACATACTTTTGGCCATATAGTAGGTGGACACCTGACCATCTTACTTAGAAAACAAGAAGCTAAACAGACCAAATGTGGATAAAAAAATATTTAATGTAATTTCTTGCTGAATTCATGTGAACAAGAGTGATAGAAGACATGAGGGCGACAGATGCGCTCTCTCACGTGGAACTTTGGTAAATTGCAGGATACGCAAAGTGAAGATGACTTTCATATCAGTGATTATGAACCAACATCACAAATGAAATCAGCCAAAAACTCCTGCTTGGTGAGTGAAATATACTAAATGCCTGATTTTATAGCCTCATATTACATTTCATTCAAGGGGGTTGATATCTTGATGTAGTAATAAAGCACAGTATGTAGATGTTTCATAGTTTCATAGTGAGGCCAATTAAATTTCGCCTGCTTAATTCTGAGTTTTTGATGAACGTCAACGTGATTTGGTACAGTTTAAGAGGGAGGGCCTTGTGAAGACTCCTTGAAAATGTCAAATCTGAAAGTCCAGAATTCCCCCAAACCTCCCAAATGACAATGTACAATGCTATAACAGAAACCCTCATAACAGCAGCCCCATCTCTCTAGCATAAGTTATGTTATTTTGAATTGTCATGCTTTTCAAAATGAAGAGAACTTGAAAACAAGAAGATTTAAAGAGGTAGCAGAACTGAGGTAAGTGGTGGAGATGATATATTAAACTAATTAAAGATGACAACTGTAGGCCAAGCCACTAGTTTCAAGTTTACTGGCATGTGCATAAAGAGTGCTTTAAACATCTGTATACAGTGAAATTCTTGTGCTACAGTTGCACACTCCTACCCAGACACAGTGCAAAAATGATGATGAGCTAACAAGCTCTTACGTAGAGCACTAATGAACACTAAGTAATGTAATGCTAGCCTAACATCATTCTGAAATGCAAGTAGCTAGCTAGAAGTTGTTTCTTGGTTTGGTGGAATGTAATGTTAATTATTTAGCTAGGTTTTTTTGGTAGAATTAGTCTTTTTGCTCAGATTGTTTGGTCTTTTAAAGTGCATACAAAGTGCAAATTCCAACACCTTCCCAAAGGTGTTCTGTTGTGGCCTATGTGATATAACAGTGGTTTATCTAATTGGTAAGCTTGAACTAGCACTACATCTAGCATGAACAATATAACACTTTCAGAGAGTTATCCATTTTTTTTAGTAAAAAAGCATACATTTTGGTTTTGCCCCTTGTTCAACCCCTTACTAGAGATCAAAATACACTTCCTTCTACAAGAAATAGTACTACTATATACACTTCTTTTATTTATTAGGAGCACTTTTTAAGGAACTCTATACTAATACTGGGTGTAACTAATACTAATACTTTGCTCTCAAAACAGCCTCAATTCTTTGTGGTATGGATTCCACAAGTTGGAAACATTCTGGTCCATGTTGACATGATTGCATCACACAATTCCCGCAGATTTTTCAGGTGCACTTTCATGCTGTGAATTTCCCCGTCTACCCCATCCCAAGGATGTTCTATTAGATTCAGATCCAGTGACTGGGAAGGCCACTGAAGAACATTGAACTCATGAAACCAGTTTGAAATGACTTTTGCTTTGTGACATGGTGCATTATCTTGCTGGACGTAGCCATTAGAAGATGGTAAATTCTGGCCATGAAGGCAGGTTGGGTCCATGGACTCAAGCTGTTGGGGGCAAATTCTGACCATCTGTGTGTGTAAGAGGCTGCACAAAACTGCCGGCAGCCAGCAGAGGGAGGCAGCAGCGCACAGTGAGAGCGGCTGTGCGGGAAAACTCAGTTGCCCAGAATTATTTAAGGCATGGCCAGGAACAGAGAAAGAAAGTAAGCCAAAGATATAAGACACAATTGAGAAGAAGAGAGAACTAATGGATAAAAAGTATCTCTGAAATATAATTAGTGAAAACTACCTTCCTTAAGATTCCCATTTTGTACACCATTTTGGTGTCTCCTTTGTTTGGTTTTTCCCGACGTTTTCCTGACTCTGCATTGGGGCAGTGCCTGCCTCCTCTCTAGTTCATCCTAGTGGTGTGGTGCTTGAATGTATGTGGAAGTTCCTGGTTCTAGCCCCACAGGGGGCTGTTTTTTTTTAAAGTACACTAAAACACACCCAAACCCTTCTCTTAAAACCTTACCTACATATAAACACTACTTGCTCATTTATTTATAAGCAAGCAGGGGTTTCTGTCTCAGAAGAAATCGAGATTCATCAGACCAGGCTACATTTTTCCAGTCTTCAACTGTCCAGTTTTGGTGAGCCTGTGCCCACTGCAGCCTCAGCTTTCTGTTCTTGGCTGATAGAAGTGGAACCTGATGTGGTCTTCTGCTGTTGTAGCACATCCATCTCAAGGTTCTATATGCTGTGCATTCTGAGATGCTTTTCTGCTCCCCACAATTGTACAGAGTGGTTATCTGAGTTACCGTAACCTTTCAGTTAGCTCGAACCAGTCTGGTCATTCTCCGTTGACCTCTCTTATCAACAAGGCGTTGATACCACTTACCATCAGAAATTCAAGGATTCATTCCCACCCAAGAGTGAAATATGACAGAAAAGAATTCAAGAATTAAAGAATTAAAAAGCCCAGCAATCACTTTTAACAAAACCCACTGAGACTACAGAGGCTTCTTTCTGTGTTAGCCAGCTCCTGGCCAAGTACAAGAAGCCCCTTTACTAATGATGTGTTTTTGAAAGAAGTGATGACGGTCACCTCTGACACTTTATTCACAGACTTTAAAAGCGAAGAAGAAGAAGACATAAAAACATAGAACCATTTGGTCCAGCAATGGTAATGAGAAGCACGGAGTTGTTGTGTGAGAACATTCTGATCAGATTCTCAAGGATTTACAAATGCTTTCCAAGTACCTCACACATCTAACTGATAGACACCTGAACGACTGCATTAGGCTGGAGGTCTCCACTTATCCTCCAAATTACAAAGCATTGACTGAGAGAGCTCAGGCACCACCATCACATTGACTTAAGGAGTCAAAATATTAACTCTATAGCCTGTATAATTTGAACTGTACACTCTGTGCATGTCTGGAGGACTAGTGGTTAGGCCTCGTCGCTCTGACCACCATGGCCCGGGTTCGATTCCCTGCCAGAGAACCGACCCCAGCCACTGGGGGTGCACAGGCTAGCTCACTCCCAGTTCCGGTCCCAAGCAAGCCTGGATAAAATTGGGGAAGGTTACGTCAGGAAGGGCATCCAGCATGAAAACTGTGCCAAATCAAATATGCGGACCAGTGATCTGCCGTGGCGACCCCTAACAGGAGCAGCCGAAAGAGGAACAACAACAACAATAACACTCCGTGCATGTTGTAGTAACAATATTAACGTTTCCATGCCTGTTGTTGCTTAGTGATATTTGGACGGTATTACTGCGGTACTACGATTATTGAATCCGCACTGCTTTACTGTTTGTAAAGTAGTAATTACTCCTGATGAGCTTCTTGTAAATTTTTTTTTTTGGGTGGGGACAGAGTATAATAACGTTTCATGGAAGATCTTAACCCAAGTTTTAATCCACTAATTAAAAATAATTAGAAACAAACTGCTCATAACATAATATATTTTTCATTCTGTTTTTATATACAATTACATGAGTCTCCGTAGAGACCGTCAAAAATTGCCATAGCCGACTATATTTCAAGTCGTCAAGGCGGGGTATTGGGTAAAGTTTTCAACTAGCAATAATCGCGCCTCGGATAAACCTCATAGGCTACGATACTGCCACTGCGCAAAGCTGAAGAATAGATTACCAACACCAAGAGACGAACTCAAATGATTAGCAAACCCGCTGACGGTAAACAGGAAATAGCCACCTACTCAAAGCATAAACAGTGGTGTAATAAATATCACCTGAATATACACAGAATAGACACACTGATCACTGAATGAACCATTAATTCCTTTTAAAAACACATCTAGAAATATCCGCAATGCATTCTGGGAGACAACCAATGAGCGGGCAGGAACCAATCAGACGCGAGAGATTTCTGAGGGACGTTTCTGTAACTGTATAAAGATATACACCGCGAAATCCTGTTGAATGTTTCCTGGTTTGTTTAAAAAAAACATAGTTTATTCAGAAATCGCATGAACAGCCGTCGCTATAGCAACTGATATTAGTTTTTGGAGTGTAAACACTTCCTGTTGGCGCTTCGTGGCTGCTGACGTCATCACGGAGGCAGGCAAAGAAAGTCCACGTGACACGACAAGATTTTATATATATATATATATATATATATATATATATATATATATATATATATATATATATATATATATATATATATATATATATAACATAGTTAATAACATAGTTATGTTCATTACTTAATAATAATAAGGATATTAAAAAAAAAAAAAAAAGTGAGTCAGTGAGTGAGTGAGTTTTCTACTTCCGGTCGATATTGCTCCACTAGATGGCTGTAGAACTGCATGGATTTCCAATTCCATCTGAGGTTATTTCTTAGGTGAATTGTCCCACTTGGAGAACATCTTAAAGGGCTGTACAATCTTCCTCAAACAATACCAGCTTTGTTCCAAGTTGCTTAAGTGTTGAATGATACTTTTGGAATAAATGATTAGTTTGTTTGATTCTACAGATGGAAGTGTTGTTTGTTTTTGTTCTTCCAACTCTCCCATTATAATCGCTGCGAATGTTTTGAAAGATCAACCATCATTCGCATTATCTAAGCATGGCCTTATTGGCTGTCAAGACCTGTCAGATCCTTTTAAAGAGAACAGAGTCACAGAGCCACATGCTGACAGTGACACTGATTAAGAAGACAGATAACTTACACCTTTACAGAATGCTAGAACTTCCAACCCATGTACATGTACTGTATATTATCTATATCTATATGTATCTATATCTATATCTATCTATACACATATACACACACATACACACACATATATATATATATATATATATATACACACACACACACACACACACACACACACACACATATACAGTTAGGTCCGGAAGTATTTGGACAATGACAGAGTTTTTGTGATTTTGCCTTTATACACCACCACAATGGATTTGAAATAAAACAAACAAGATGTGATCAAAGTGTAGACTTTCAGCTTTATTTTAAGAGGTTCCACAAAAATATGGCATTTACCATTTAGGAATTACAGCCATTTTCAGCAAAGTACTTCCATTTTCAGGGGCTCAAAGGTATTTGGACAATGCGACATAATTGTAAATATAACCATATTTTAATACTTGGATGAAAATCCTTCAAATCCATTGTGGTGGTGTATAAAAGCAAAATCACAGAAACTTCGTCATTGTCCAAATACGTCCGGACCTGACTGTATGTATATGAATACTGTGTCATAAGACTGATATGTATTAACTATATCATAAATACACATGGAAGATGTCATAAGCTGTCATGAATTCCCACGTCAGTCTACATTCAGTGATAGGTGTTTATATAATTTACAATTGCTGGTAACAGAGAATTTCACATTATTTTTCTCATATGTGTGCTGTTAGAATGCATTATGATACATAAAGTTGAATACAAATGTCTACGTCAGCTATGTTTCTAAATGTACCTCTCTTTTAAAAATGATCAGAAAAATAAAGCCACAACATCCAAATAAATTAAATGACAAATTGCTTCTTTTTTTTTCTTTTTTACATTTAAATCACGCTGAGCATATTTCAGAGTATGCCTAGGTCTAAGCACAAACATTAGAAATGTTTCAGACAAACCTGAGTGACATTTATTATACAACAATAAGCAACAATTTGTTATTATGTACACAGCACCATGTTAGTCCTTGTAGTTCACGTTAATGGCTATTACATTTTTCTAAATAGGGAATGAAAAGATGTGACAGGAATAAGAATCTTCGAATTTGCTTGATGTAAAATTTGTCTGCAAGTGCAGAGATCTGGAGTATGCTACACAGTGAGAGAAAAACTAAGGAAATTTGCAAACCAGCTTCTGGAGGTTTTCTGGAATGTTTTTCTGTCACATCTAGTATATTAAGCCTTGAACTAGGCTGTTATTATACACTATATCACCAAAAGTATGTGGACACCTGATCACACCTTGCTTGTTAAACATTGCATTCCAGATTTAGTCCCCCTGTTGCTGTTATAATGACCTCCACTTTTCTGTGAAGGCTTTCCATTAGATTTTAGAACGTGGTCTGGGGTGCAGTCGGTGTTAGAGTTTATGCCAAAGGTGTTCAGTGGGGTTGAGGTCAGGGCTCTGTGCAGGCCACAACAGTTCTTCCACATCAACCTTGGCAAACCATGTCTTCATGGAGCTCGCTTTGTGCACAGGGGCATTGTCATGCTGGAACAGGTTTGGGCTTCTTAGTTCCAGTGAAGGGAAATCTTGCAGCTATAGCATACAAAGACATCCTATACAATTGTGTGCTTCCAATGATTTGGGAGAGAACCACATATGGCTGTGATGTTCAGGTGTCCATATATGTTTGGCCATATAGTGTATACTGTATATAACCTCATTAGTAGATAATTAAATAAAAATCAACCTAGTGTTATCTCCCTACTTCTATCCATGTTTCACATCCACATATAACCTCTTGCTCCACAATTTTGAATGTATGGATAGAATATCGTGGCAGAAGTGAATGTCTTTCATATCCCTTAGCAGTCAAGTTGTCAGCTTGATTTTCTCTGGTGAGCTCCAGTTGTCTGTCATCCTGACAGTGCACACTGGGGGTCTGAGCATTTCTAATTGTGGTGTCAGATTAGGATCCTTCAGCTCAGCAGAATGAACATCTGTTCTATTTTTTCCCCTAAACGTTTCCAGACAACTTAGAGTCGGTCTCTGTTGTTAAAAAAAAAAGGTATGGATTTCAGAGGTGAAAACTATGTGTACTTCGCTTTTTATAGATCTACACTACATTCTTATTAAAAAAAAGTTTATGTAAAATCTGTAACATATGCTGTAGTTTAAAGAACACTGATCCTATTGATTTTATGATTTGTTAAGACTGTAAAAAGCCTCTAATGGTGTGATATATGTTCATGTATAACTGCCAGAGGAATGGGTTCAGTTGTCAGCTGTGACACCTGATAGCAGCAGAAGGATGAAGCAAGGAGAAATATTTACACTTCTCAGTTCCAACCAATGCACTTCACTTCTCAGCAGCAGACTTAATTGAAAATTACTACTAAAGGAAATCATTTCTTATTTCTAGTCATTTCTGTGTCTCATAGATATCAGGTCTACTGCTGCTGTAATCATAAAGACTGTCTTGCACTCATCCCAGGACTCTTATTCACAATATGTTCATACTGTTCATTAGGGAAGTCTAGAACGGTCATGAGTTATTTATATTTTTCTGTGCTGTTATCTTGATATCACGACTTATTTTACATCTTTCATCATGGATGAGCGCATCTGATTTTACTTTAATCAGGGACTGACACAAGAGGAAGTAGCTTTATGTTTGTCAATGCTAGACAATTTTCAAATTAGTGTCCGTCACTTGAGAAGGCGACTCAGAAATCTGCAACTATACCATTGTGGACACTATAGTGATCCTAAACGGGTGGTCGGTCTTACTGCCAGCCAACTTGAGGGACCAGAATGTCTCCATAGTTATGGCAGGATGTTTGAGAGATGCCGCCTATATGATCTGCAGCTCACAAGACAAATGGTGATCCAAGTATTTGTAAATAGGATGTAATTACTGCAGAATCGCCATAACACTTCCACCAGTATATGGCAGTGTGGCACTGGCCACAGTGATGTAATGCTAGTATGCTACTGGTATGTGATCTCAGAAAATTAATTTTGGTGTCCCGAGATCATGAGAAAAATAAGTTATGATCTTGAGAAAACGACTTTTGTTATCTTGAGATTGCAAGAAAAATAATGCTGCGTGCATGGTGCCTTGTACGTGGACATTTGCAAGTTGTAATAACGGGATGTTCGACATACAAAGTGGAAAAAAACATGGGCGCCTCCATGAAAGTGTGTCTTTTGTGTGCTCTGTCAGAGCACATAAAGCTCATAAAGAGCTAATTTAAGCGCACTTTTACAATTACAGGCCTGAGTGGCTACTGGTTCTGTTCCACTATAGTGACCTTCAAACATTCTGGACTGAAACTCCACCACAGCAACAACAGCGGACAACAGCGAGCAGAATTAACAACAAGCTAGCCTTACTCTTCCTTACTCTTCTACACCTGTATACTGTGATGATTTATAATTACACGATCCTGTTTCACCCAGAAGAGGATGGATTCCTTTTGCATCTGGTTCGTCTTAAGGTTTCTTCCTCATGTTTTCTCAGGAAGTTTTTCCTTGACATTGTCACCTCTGGCTTGCTCATTAAGGATCTAAATCTAAATCTGGATTTCTTCAAAGCTGCTGTGTGACAGTGTCTGTTGTTAAAAACTCAATAGATATAAAAATTTGAATTGAATGAACTGAAAATGACTCCACCAAACTGTAACCATGACAGTTTTATTGGTGATCATGCTATTTTTTTTAAAGCCTTTAAGTTGGCTTACTTCAGTGAGTATCTTCAGGATAAAGAGAGAAGCATAGTAAATGACACTTAAGAAGAGTGAACGTTTGTGATATAGTAGATGCCGGGTTGATGTTTAACTCCTTAAGTAGCATCAGCATTTTATAACATTTCATTGCCGCCTACTGATAGGAATTTACATTAACATTGTGAATGTCAGTGAACTGAATGTATGTTTGTGCCAGGGTTGCTGTTCATTGCTCTCTGCATGATCTCCTCACTTTGCTGACGGTGATTTTTTGCCAAGCACAAGGGGAGCAGTGGGCCATGACATTGTAGAGGTTGGAGACAGGGGAAGTTTGGTGAGTATGCAGGTAGCGGTATTACAGCCTGTCAGTGTCTACATTCTGTAGGAAACATGCACTTTCCCATGTAATGTGGCTAAAAATGACCTGTGCTTATGAAACACTGAACGGATCAGTGGACTGGAGTCCTACTGCGGTACAGATTGGGCTCTAATAAAAGCATTTGTGATGCTTGTGTCATATAAACCTTTATGGAGAAGGATCAGTTTAATAATTATAAAATTTTATTTGTAATCCCTAATTAAACCAAGTCCTTGATATAAGAGCATGAAGAGAAAATGGTTTTACACTAATTGTTAAATAAAATAATAAATTGTATCATTAAAAAAACATACTAATTGTTTTACAGTATTACAGGATTTTTCCCGTGTAGATCTGGTACTGATCCTTGATATCCTTGAGAGCAGCTCTGATGAGTGAGTCTACACACTTGGCTTCATTTGCCCTTCACTTTCTAGATTATTTATGACTGATTCAGTGAGAGCAAGAAAGCCGGATCCTGTAGCAAGCAGACAACACTGATAACACAGTAGTACTCCCACCATCACACTTTTTCCAGGTATTAAATGTTCTGTGAATGTTTATGTTTCGGTCGATATGAGATGGGCATGCTGGGCATGTTGTACCCATTTTATGTTCCGCACTTTTGACAGTGATACTGAGCAAACTGTACACATCTGGGAAGTGGTGCCTCAGTGTTTAAGGCAGTGGTCTACTTTATCAAATGCAGATGTGCACTGATGACTAGCAGGGTAATCATGATTATTTTGCTAAATATTAAAATAATTTTTCTCACAATTATTTTGCCCATTGAATTTAAATCTATACCACAGCCCTGTAGACTTCTCACATCTTATTGGTTTGAAAGTGTTTTCTATAACAATGTGGCTCTGTAATTCAAATCACAGGTTTATAATAAGCCTCATTCTGATATTGGGGCTCATTTATCAAACTTTTAGCAAAGTTGTGGGTAAATGTTTGTGTAAGCCAAACCAAACTAAAGATTTTCTGCTGTAATTACAAAATTTTCAGAAATGATGATTTTCTTCGTACTTGTGTGTGTGTATGTGCACCTGTAAAGTGTAAAGCACTTTCCCGACACAGCTCATTTGCATGTAGTGACACCTAAGAAACTCCATAAAAGTTCAAGTGCACAAACAGCTGGGAGGAAGAAATGAACAATTGAAGGTAAAGTAAAAAAAAAAAACGGAAGGATTTGTGTTGGCTCGCTTTCTTTACTTTTTATATTCTTTCATTAATTCCAATGATATAAAACGACTGGTTTTCTCACATACATAAAATTTTTATTGATGGTATTCTTAGTCCCTGACCTAGTGAATTAGCATGAGAATGTCTTTTTGACTATAAAGAACTTCTGTAAGTCATTCTGGATAAGAGATTTACAAAACATTTACAAAAAATTCCTTCATATCCAACTTGATAAATGAGGCCTATTATTTCTATAGTAAAAACTTACTCAAAGGGACTTGTATTATGGACAATCTCATAAATTAAACCTAGTCATTTAACAAAAATAGACATATAATTGTTGCTTTGATGAATCTTTGTGGATGGAGAATGAATATTTAACATTTACAGAAGGAGTCTCCATATCAGTGCTGTTCCTTTAAGGTTTTCGCGAGAAAGTCAAAGGACTTTGTGTTTTGGGGATTCTCGGTAACATAACGAGCTGTGTTTTTTAAAAAATTCTTAATACCTTCAATAGAGAGAATAAAAGAGGGTGGTGAGGGCAGTCTGACTATTTTAGCTGCTTTGACATAAGTGATAACAACATGTAACTATAACCAGATAAAAAAAACAATGACCTGACGACATGCTTAATTTAAAAAATGTCTAGAAATAGGTTTAACAGGAATTACAAATGTCTAGAAACAAATGTCTAGAAATAGGTTTAACAGGAATTACTAGATGAATTTAGTTAAATAAAATATATTTTTACTTGATAAGATCATTTTTAACAGTGAAAATGCAAATGCAAAAGTGTTTTATTTTGGCAGAGTTAAAGCATGAGGATGAGAAAGTACATGCAGGGACTGATATGGCTTTTTTTTTTTAATATAGCAAAATCATACCTTAAATATTGAAAATGTTTAATGTCAAATGAACTGAAATTGAAATGTCAAGTGGAATTTGCATTTGCATTTTTATTTTGGAATTCATTTTAAATCGTTGTTCAAAATTGCAATGTAAATATGTGTTTTGCATTTGAAATTGAATCATGACTTAAATTATGCGCACACACACAGGGGAAATGTAATTGTCTAATTAGCATTTGAATGAAGTCTGGAATATGTAAAATTTTATTTTAAACACAAAATTCTTAATCAAACAAATAATTAGGCTCTTGCACACTAATGATGAAAAAAAACCCAGAAACTTAGCTGCTTTACTGTAAATCTGTTTATTCCAAGGTGGCAAATAAAGAAAAAAAAGAGTCTGTCAGTGTACAGAAAGATATTATATGTTTCAGGTTGGCTGGATAAAGCACACAGTCCATGTGATTAATCACTCAGAAGTAACCATGCACTTATTGCACTTCATAAGCTTAAAATAATTTTATAATCAGGGTTATTTTGTTCAGTATTGAAATCATGGTTTATTGTATTTATTGTGGCCAAATTAAAAACAAAATATTTTATTGTACATTACCATCTTATTATTTCATATTAACACAAACTCAGCATGCGAGTGAAATTGCCTGAGCTCTCTGGGTGGGAGGGGCATACTCTCTCTCTCCTGTCAATCACAGCAACACTAGCTAATCATGGCTAGTGAGCTCATATATGCAGAAGAGGGTAGATAGCGCTTTCCTCCGAGTGTGTTACGCAGCATGAGCAGCAGTTGCACATGTTAGCCTCCACCCTCTTGGATTGGTAGCTGTCGTATGATAAGGGAATTGACCAAGACTAAAATTAGGGAGCAAATCAGGGGGAAAAAAACATTAAAAAAATATAAATAAGAAGCTTGTCATTTATTGCACCAGAGTCAATGAAGACCAGTATCTAGCTTTAACCAACTAGCTAATATTAGCTAATGTTACTGATATCATAGAAACTGTGATCTCTTAGCTACCTGGCCACATTAAGTTCCTGCATAAGTCAGTAAAAGAGTTAGCAGCTTACTAACTTAGACCACTGATAATATTATATGGAAAGTTCAGCTATTTATCTATAGCTATTTATCTATAGCTTAATGTTTCATATAAGCATTACTTATACTTACTTAAGTTTATACCACAACACTGCTGTATTCTAAATTCTGATTGGTCAGAAGGTGTTGATTATTTTTCTATAAGAGTAGCTCTGACAGTAGTTCTAGCTGCAAAGCAAATCACAGGTTTATATTAATGTGGTTTATATTCATTCTAACATGTTATAGTTTCTACAGTAACATCTTGTGCAAGGATTTGTATTTTGGATGCTCCACATAACCAGGTATTAAAAAGTGTAATTGTTGATATGCTAAGGTTTTCCATGAGATGTTTATTTAGCATTTTTGGAAGGAGTCTCCAGTATAGACTCTTAACAGAGCCGAAACTTGGAGTCTTCAAGGTGGAGAGTGTTGCAGTTTCCTGTTAACAAGCTGCATTTTTGAACTTATTAACTTATTAACTTATTAACATGACAAGCTGCATTTTTGAACTTATTAACTTCAAGACAGAGAAAAAAACGAGAGGCTGGTGAGAGAACAAATATTTACAGCTCTTATAACAAGTGAACTAACTTGTTTCACGGACATTCCACAGCATTACATGTAACCATAAATGGATAAAAAGTATGAAGTCTTTCTTTAATAAATAAGAAATTGCTGGTGTTTGTGTATTGGCTGTAGTGCAAGAGGAATGAAATAGTTCAGGATGTGGTAGTATTTGAAAATAATAACTTTGGGGTAGTAATGGCCCTCTGAGTTGCACATTACACCACCACATTGTTGATTTTCCTAAAACAGACCGCCCTGAAGTGTTTTGTTTAACTTGACATTACTCATGTTGGCTAGTGTACACAGGTTAACCACAAGAACGCTGCAAAATGTCCTAGTCACGGCACTCTCTGACTCATTGACTGACGTCCTACATTTTTAAAACATACATGTATATGGCACAAAGGACATATTTTCACTGCTGTATGTTCACTGTGATATACGTTACTGTAACAGTGCTGTCATTTGTCAGTGTAGTGAATAGTGGCTGTCTACATACTGTAACACATGCTGTAAGAAAATGTCCTGTACCATTTACACATAGAAAGTGGATCAAATGGTTTCAGTTTCTGACAAATGATGTTTGGACACCCTTCACAATCCAGCTAAGTCTTGTTTTTTTTGTTTTGGGTTTTTTTTTGTTTAAAAAAGGTTCATAAAGCAAAATCACTTTTTTTGACAATTAACCCACAAATGGATTGTGCCAAGAGATGCTAAGGAGTTTACTAACCACTCTAGGTTTACTTTGGTGGAAGGGATAGTGTTGAGCAGATCAGGTAATCGATTTTCTCCATGTATATCTGTTACGTAGTGGAACTGAAATGAAATTAATTGGAAATAGGTTTTGCAGCTTGTGCGTGACATGTAAGCAAGTTGTTCCTGAGCTGAGCAACAGTGTGTAATGATGTGGAACTGGGATTGACAGCAGTACTTTTGTATATAATAACTTTTCTGCAAATTTATTTGGAATAAAAACCTGGAAGGTTGTGACAGGGAACTACAAAATGGTTCCTCGGTTATCCTTTAATGGTTTTTCGGTTATCCCTCTTGGGAAGCAACTTAAAGGTTTTAAGTAGAACCATACAAGAGTTAAGAACACTTGATTAACTAATAAACCCTTAAGGAACCCTTGGATAATTGTTTTTTTTTTCCTAGGATTATAGTCTTATTTGCTCAACTTTATCACTCAAAGAATAAATCACTTTAAGCAACAATAAATTGGAATGTTGGTGCTTATGCCACCATGTTCACAGCACTGTATTGCGCAACAGCTTTAGCTTGTACATGTAGAAAACTCATAACATATAAACAGAACTCATCAAACCCATTAAAAGGCCCTTTCATGTATCCTTTGACTCTTAGCCCATGGATGAAAATAGAGCGTGGCAGATGGCAGAGCCACAGCACTGTTTCAGCATGAGAGCCCAGGCAGCACCCACGCAATACCCACTGTGCCATGAGAGAGAGCCTGGATTTGCATTCCGCCAAGCAGAAACATGAAAATCATACTGAAAAATGCACTTCCAAAACCTACTTACTCCAAATCTCAGGTTTCTAAACAGCAGACCTGTCTGAGCTGTCACTATAGAGGACTTATAGTTTATAAATAATAGATCTGCTGCACAATGGGAATGTAGACCTTGTTTCTATGTAGTTTTGGCACAAAAACGTTTAATGCTCCATCCAGGATGATCCAGATTATAGCAGAGTTCTTACACCAGTGGAAATCCAGACATCAACAGAGCTGTAGAAGTTTAGCAGTGATCTAAATGATTATAGAGGTCAGTGAATTTTATGTGTGTGTGTGTGTGTGTGTGTGTGAGAGAGAGAGAGAGAGAGAGAGAGGTGTTGATATTTTCATCAGTGTTATTGACGAGTTAATTAGTACAGGTTAATTAATATTTGGATTATGGCTGCTGCTTTAGACTTTGGTAACCCCACTATTTATAGTCCTTTGGTACAGACGGTTTATCTGATCAGGCAGAATGAAGAAAACTAAAATGGATTTCAGGTTGTGTTTGATTTCTTTCTTCTCCACATTACATCAGTAACCAGCTGATAAAATGGAGGAAATAAGACTTTGTCACAGAGATTTTTTTTGTGTGTGTACAAGAGTCAGCAAAATTGTACGCAAGTTTTTTTTACCCTCTCTGAGTATTACAGATTTTTTTTTTTCCTCTTACGAGCACTGGTTGAGAGAGATTGAGTCAGTGTTGCCAGCTGTTCCTTAGTACTACAGCAGATGCTGTCATGGGTAAACAAAAGCTCTGTAGCCTGTTCATCATGCATGTATGCACTAAACTCTACATTTACATTCTACATCTGAACATCACAACTTAGGCTGATTTCAGCCTCTAGAATACATAACCTTTAGTATGTCTAGGATATATGGGAGTTACAGACACACCACAGTGAAAATTTTTACTGTCATCTTAGAAGTATCAACTCGCTAGAATCCAGAGCTCTCCCAAAGCGTGAAGTTAGTCCACCACAGGCACTTTGAGAGTCATAAGTCAGAGGGAAAAATCAGTGCTGCGCTCCAATGGCTTGTGCAATGATTCCAGGCCTGCACTTAATGGTATTCATGCCTGAAATAACCTGCCTCTGAGTGTGTCTGATGTGTTTTCTCAGCTCCATTCCCTCCTGCTATGGCAGCCTTGTCTGTGTCAGTTCTCCATCTGGTGTCATGCCTTGCCTCCAATCCTGAAACATCTCAGAGATAACACCTATCTGGAGCTACGATCACAGCTCTTCCACTTAAAAAGTATGCCTGGTGAAGAGTGAGGTTCAATGTTTGGAAAAATATGAAGCCTGAACCACGCTTGATCTACTAAATTACAAACTATTAAATTACAAACCAATGCATAGAAACGGTATATATGGAATGAAATATACTGTACGTAGACTCCTGCAGCTAGTGAAGTAAAAATAATGATTCTAAGGCTTTGCTACATGAATTAAAAAAATTCATTCTGGCACAACCAACTAGAAGAAATGAATTCCTATTTGGTCTAATCTTTGCCTTACATTTAACTTTTGATCAAGTTATATAACTTGCCATGGAGTCCAAGTCATATAAACAGTAGAGGGTGCTCACACTATACTGTGCTTTTGGCATACCAGAGGCTGCGAGAACACTTGGGCCGGAGGTATCACAGGAGTCGAATTTCCAAGTATCAAGGTCATGATGTGATTGGGCAAGACCAGCCAAACCATGCTGATTCAGCATATATTACAATAAAAATGTGTTTAAATATAAAAAAAAGATGTTTTAATACTTGCTGGAGATTCTGTCCTACTATCCTGAGGACACAGGCTCACTGCTCCCTTAATAAATGGAGAAACCACATTCCTGCCTCAGAATAGGTATGTCTGTCTCTATAAAGGTTGTCATCAGTCTGCAAAATATGCACGTGTTCTTGACTGGCCTTCTTTTCTTTTTCATCTCATTACTTACCCTGAAGAAATCCTTCCTTGTTTCTCCAATCATGTATAAGCTTATATATATACACACAGAACCTTACATACAGTATGTTGCTGTTCCCAAGACAGAACCTCCCTCTCTCTCTCTCTCTCTCTCTCTCTCTCT
>CM040462.1:22603111-22617305 GCA_022758105.1 Pangasianodon gigas
CAGGAGAAGTGTGGGGGGTTTGTGGGGATAAATGCGTAGGGAGGAGACAGGGTGATAACTCCAAAAGAAGTAGCTCCATAATCAATAAGTACAGCATGAACTCAGCGAGTGATATACATTTGTGCCAAAAATATTGATTGCCAACTTCATATTTACAACCACATAGTGGGGCAAAGAATGGTGCAATATATTGCTCTTCACTCACAGAGATCAACTTTTCACTGTCCCATTATGGTTAGACAGATCCCTCCCAGGCTGTTACATTTTGACAGGTGACTGAGGCAGCAGATTAAATTTGGCTCACTGTAAACTATTAAAGAGTGAAAAGTGTTGGCGAGACACTTGCTGATCATAACAGCCAAGGAAAGCAGTGTAAATTTGCCAAATAGGATCAGGATCAAAACATATAACAGCATAAAACTGGGTTGCACCAGCAGAGATTAAGACTGAATAAATGTGTGTGTGTTACATTTGCTCCTGTTACTCCATTATTTTAATTGTACTGTTAGTTAAGGGTTAGGTTTACATTTACAGATGATGTGGCTTACATTTAAGAAACAGTAGCACGGCTTATGAAAGCATGTTTAAGTTTTTTACTTAAAAAAAGATGGACAAAGTCTTGATGACTGATCTCATGGGCAAATCCTTCATGGTGGATAATCAGAATTAATCCCATGTCAATATTTTAATCAGAGGTTCAGGTTTAAATGGCTGATTTGTTAAGACAGGCTTAAAATGAAGTCATGCTACATGCCTCGAATTGAAATTAAACTCAGATCAACAAATCATTGATTAGTAACATCCCCGGAGTGTTACCAGGTTAGGACCTGACCCTGAGCAGGATAAAGCGGTTACTGAAGATGAATGAATGAATGGATGATTAGTCTCAAGGTCTGGTTTAACACGTCCTGGTACGATTTCCGAATGACAAAGAATTTCTTTCAGAGTGAAAGCCTAATCTCATTATGGAGCGAGTTTGCATGAAGTACAGGGAGAGGGTGAGATAAAGAAGAGCAACGGGCTAAAAGCTAAAAGGCCACTCAGACGGCTCCTCCACAACACCGAGTGTTAACGGAGAGCTCATTCGCATGTTTTCTGTGGTAGAGCTTAATTCGTTTGCCTTTCTATCGGTTACATCTCTCCCAGCGCTCTTCACCACAGAGAAAGGGGAGGAGAAAATGGATCCTAGCCACCCCTCTCTCTCTACCTCTCTCTCTCTTTCTCTCTCTCCCTCTCCCTCCCTCTTACACACTCTCTCTCTCCCTCCCTCTCCCTCCTTCTCCCTCTCTCTCTCTCCTTTTCCCTCCTTCTCCCTCTCTCCCCCTCCTTTTCCCTCTTTCTCTCTCGCTCTCCCTCCTTCTCCCTCTCCCTCTCCACCTTTCCCTCCCTTTTACACACTCGCTCTCTCTCACTCCCTCTCAGTCTCTTTCTCTCTCTCTCTCACACACACACACACACAAACACACACGCACTATCTCTCTCCCCTGTCAGACTATCTCTCTCTCTCTCCCTCCCTCTCACACACACTCTCTCCCTCTCAGACTCCCTCTGTCTCCCTCTTACACACACTCTCTCTCTCTCTTTCTCCCTCCCTCCCTCTCACGCACTCTCTCCCTCCCTCTCAGACTCGTTCTGTCTCTCCCTCCCTCTCTCTCTCCCTCCTTCTCTCTCTCTCTCTCTCTGCCCCCGTCGTCTTGTTTTCAGAGCAGCAGGCTACACTTCGCCTCCGTGTAGGCTACGTTAACGTTCTGCGTAGCCCGGATGTGGATGCGAGCAGGTCTCGCGCCTCCGTCGGTACACACTCACTCACACGCGCGCGCAGGCAAGGAGCACACCTGGACGCGTCATGTGACCCGCTACCTGGGCGTGGAGAAAGACTGACTGTTATTCTGCCTCGATGCTTTTTTTGTTGAATGGGAGGCTCAGACTGTGAGCGCGCGCTGTGCCAGATGTTGCCATTCTCCCTGCAAAAGTAAGATGTGAACTTTTTTTTTGCGTCCTTTTGGGGGAATTTATTTCTCGTTTTGTTTGTTTGTTTGTATTTTTTAAGCCCAAACCGCTATCTGGACGTGTTTGTGCCGCTGCTCCTGTTCCTGCCAAGGTGAGTAGAGTGGGGCGTGTGTGTGTATGTGTGTGTGTGTGTGTGTGCTCGACTGAAATGATAGTATTCCGCGCTTTTTTTGTGGAAAGAAAGTGGCGACGGCGCGCGCTTCAACCACGTCGTTTCCGAAAGCGGGTAAGTTCAGAGAGAACGATGTAAGCGTGAGACAATCCGAAAGCTATTTCAGATGAGACATGAGAAAGCAGAGCATCTGGGATGGACAGACAGACAGACAGACAGACAGCCGTCTCGCGCATCATTAGGAGAGGGTCGTCACCGCTGCGCGTGAAGGGTCAGGCACGCGCGCGTGTATTGTTGCCATGTTGGGCGGGTTCCTGTTTATTGTGCTCTGTTTATGCACGTGACGTGACCCTGGGACAGTAGCTCTAAGCAGGCAGAGTAAGGGGTTTGCTCTATAGTTGCACTGGGAAGAGTTCACGCTGTAATTGAATTGGAAACAATGCATCCAGCAGCTGTGGTCTGGACGTGTGTGACTCTAAAACACAAGGTTTTGTTTAGTGCTGAATAAAGGGTCGCCACTGAATCTCCACTGACAGGAAAAACTCTTCTGCTATTCTGTACAGCAATGTCCTGAGTGCTGAGTGCGGCTTTACAGTGTGTATCAGACTTACATCCACTCTTATGAATGTGCAATGTGTTCAGAACTAATAAGCCAATCACTTAAAGTTTATCTCCCAGATGTTTCTGAAAGTCCACTTGGATGATGAATTCTTAATAACATCTTATCCACCAAGGAACTTCCAGAGCTCCCAGCATCGTTCTCCTTACTCTCATATGCCCCTGGGCAAAAAAAGAGCCAATATTAAGCTTTTAATGGTCTTAGCAACAAATGATTGGTCAGGAAATGAGCATGAATTAAACAAATAGCTAAAGGAAGTTAGTATGGGAAGCTTTTCTGTTGATTTCTTTAAATGTTTAAGTCTTGTGGTCCTTGAGGGGCTGCATCAGGTGCGGCAGAGAACCAAATAATGACTAATTTTTTAAGAAAAAAAAAAAACATCCCAGAAGATATTTTTGGAACATTTTGTACACCCAGACATGTGTTAGTTTGAATTTTACAGCAAACATTTCAATCATTATCATGATTTTACCTTTGCGTACACAAAGTCTATATAAGTGAACTTCCCTGTTTCTAGCTTTTCCCCAAACAGTTCACTGCAGCAAAAGTAAACACGCAAGTGGTGGCACAGGAGCTCTCAGGAGTGCATTTATTTCATTCTTGCTCATTTCCTAACCCATGATTTGTTGTTAAGACCATTAAAAGCTTCATATTTGCCGTTTTGGGCTTGGCCCAATTTTTATTTTTATTTTTTTTAATTTTTTTGCCCAGGAGTGTATTTTATAGCCTATTTATGAGATACATGCAAGAAGAAGGTGTCAAATGAAAGCTTAAACCTTCTTCTTTCCATTCAAATTTAAGCAAATTAAAAAAAAAAAAAAAAAGCTTTTGAGAGAGCATAAACATTTAGTTGTGCATTTAGGAAGAACAAATGCTTTCATCCTTCGTCAAACCATCTCTGTATACATACACATCTCTGTAGACTCACTGGCAATTATCCTGTGAGAGCTGAGTACTAATCATAAAGTTACTACTGTCCATCAGCTGCTTCCCAGTTCTGGTTTCATCCAGCATACTCATGTATTTCTCTGTGTGTGTGTGTGTGTGTGTGTGTGCAGAAGATGATAGAAAAGCTCCTTTTTATGTGCTTGTTAGTTCTGGTGCTGAGACAAAAGAGCGAGACAGTAGGTCCCATTCAGGGATGTCTGAGGGTTCCGTGTCTCTCGGCCCCTGGCACCATGTACCATGTGCCTTAAACCGAGACCCTAGATCTCAGACCAAAGCTGACAGATCTTTACTGTATAAGAGAAACTGCCTGTTTTGGGGATTATCTTCATTAAATGACATTAAACAAAATACTGTCATGAGGAAGAGGATTAAAGAGGCTGTTCTCTTTGTATCTGTGTGTGTGTGTGTGGGTGTGTGTGTGTGTGTGTGAGAGAGAGAGGGAGACAAGGACTGGGAGTGGCACCGATTGCTCTTATTCACTGGACAGTGAGGGGCATCCAGCCCAAACACAGGCCATCTGTGCATGCATCTCTGTGTTACCCATTCTTTCACCACATACCCTCTTTGACACAATGTTAAAAAAAAAAAACATCCTTTTACGGTGCTTCATTTTCCAAGCTTATCTCCTGCTCATGGAATAGATAGAAATGTCAGCTATTCCCTTATCAGAGGCACAAAGTGGTGATGAATGATTTCTCAATACTGCACAGCTTAGAATGACCCCATTCACCTTCAGTCACTATGCTTTTTTCCACTAAGCCTATCTCCATAATGTCATTAACGCCATAATACGTTCATTACTCACAATCATAAGCAATTGTCTTTTGAAAGCAATTGAAAGTGTCCAGCTTTTTTTTTTTTTTCGCTTTAAACAAACCAACACCTGACGTTACAAAAAAAACCAAAAAACAGTAAGGACAAGGCAACTTTGTGTTCAGTTATAAGATTCCGTTAGTCATTTGTGCCTATAAAACACTGGACTTGTTGTTTGTAAGCCCCTTATTTTCCATTTCTCTTCCAGAATGCCTCAGCACAGAGGAGGCTATACTTTACCTTCTCTTTTACTGCTGTTCGGTAAATTGCTGTCATTTTGGGATCTGTTGATCTTCTGTGCGCTCAGTGTTGTTTAAAATTCCAAGTGAGTTGGTTTCACATTGAAGTAAAGGATGCACCCAAAATGGCACACTCAACAACTGGTGTTTTATCTTGACATAGTACATCAGTCTTAACAGCTTCAACAAGTAATATTTCATAACACGAGCTTGGCAAAAAGTAGAACCATGGTACAGATAAGATGGGTAATGTTCTTTTTTTTATAGTACTGTAAGCACATCTACTAAATTGCATCAATTTGTCAAATTCTCATTTGGTTCTTTTTCATTAATAAGAAAATTACCCTAATTAATTAGTAATAAGCGTCGGTTTCCTGCCTCTATCTAAACTAAGCCGGCTTGATGGCATGAGGGCGTGTGCGACATGCTTCCCTCGCAACAGCCACTGTTTTTTACTTTTGTTTCTGTGTTCTGTACTGCAACGACTCAACTTGTACCTGCCTAACTTGTTTTTTTTTTTTTTTTGGCCATTTAGAGATAGAATCGCTCCAAATCAGCAGATCTTAGTGTGATGACTAAGACTTGCCACCTAAAAAAAGCACGATTATACTTTTGTAAATCTTCCCGCCATGGATAGCTGTGAAGTCTCTGAGAGTTGAACTTGGGTCCCAGTCATACTTAATTTGCAGAGCTGGGGCACAGCTTTGTTAGCTAGTTTTACAAGGCACAGCTTTGTTTTACACTTTTGTTTTAAGTGTCAGAGCTACAAAATAAAACTGCTCCAAAAGTGGTTGAGGCTCTGTGGTAATGACTAGAAGGTTGTGACTTCGAACCCTGTCACTGCTAAAGAGCTGCTAATGGGCCTTTGAGAAAGGCTCTTAACCCGCCACTTCTCATCAGCATGCTTGGATTGTAATCTGATAAATCATTTTGATAGGATTGATATTTTTGGATTAAAGCATCTGCCAAATGAATAAAAGTCCATTTTTCGGAGAGACAAGAGTAAGTGTCAGAACCTGCTTCTAATAGGAATTAGTTATTGAACGCTTGTATTTTAAAGCTGTCTAATCCAGCTTTTAAGTCTAGTGTCCCCCGGGATCTGAGAAACCCTGGTCTAATTGCACTTTTTTTTTCCCTACCGGACAATGTGGCATGGCTTGGCAAATTAACCATGATCCTGCATTTTGTCATTGTTTTCACTGCCAAGTGACTCGAAATGTAACCTTGGTTTCTCTTATTGTCACGTTAAGAAGCATAACGAACAAGGACTAGATCGGCCAAACACATAGAATCGTCTTGATAATGTCTCTGGCTAGAATGACTTTTCTATCTGAAAGTACAACAAAGCAATCTTCAGTAATTGTAATGAATGTTATCATACAATTAAATATTTCGGATTTGTTTTTATTTTCCTGTTGCTGATATTTCTTATGCATGATCCACATATAATGCATCTTCAAGGTAAGCTGAATCTGATCTCTGCTTGTTTAACACATAGGGTGTAACGTAGTGGTGTTGTGTGTCGTACCCGCTGATCTTCATGCACAATAAAACACAGTTTGACAATTTCAGTTTCAGAAAATGCACGATTTGTTAATTTTATTGTATTTTGGCTGAGTATGGGTCACGCTCTGCCTTTAAAACAGACGTGCTGTGTCTAGTGCTTAATAGTTCATCCTGACATTGTTTTTATTTTGTTTCCAAGAAAATAATTTCTTGAAATTTGCATGCCATTGTCCTACTTTTGTCTATCACTAGTCACCATCGGACATTCTCATACTATTTCCACAGGTATTGTTATGTAAAGAGAAACCGACACAGACACACACACACACACACACACACACACACAATGCCAGGATGTGGATCATCCTGGATTTGCATAAGTGCTATTACTTTAACTGAAATGTTCTAGTAAATGGCTAAGTTGTGACATGTCTATTAAGCATTAGTTAGAACACATTTTGGTTTCAGAAAAGCCACATTTTTTAAAATCTTGGTATACAGTCACAACAACCCGTTGTGTTTTGTCATAGATATAGTGTTGAATATTGTTATCTCTCCAGGTGACCTGTCGTAAAATGACTCCTACAGTGTTAATCCAAGATACAGTGAAGATGATAAACCATGCATGGAAATGAAAATAGCTAATCTTTACAAATCAACCTTCTTCAAATGAAAGTTCTTCACATTTATGTTCTCCTTACTTTGGCATCATTTTTCGTGTCTTTTTTGAACGGTTATGACTGTTTCCTACTCAGAGGCTGGCGTTAGAACAGAAAATACTTTACCCTAATGAGGAACTTGTATGAATCGTGCCCTGAATTCACTCTTCCCCACTCTTCTCATTGACCCATGAGCTCAGTTATATCTGAGATGGTGGGAAATTGAAGGGATGAGGTGAGATCACACACATTCTCACACATACACACCAGCAGCTGGCATTGTCGGTGTGATCCAGTCTGGGCTTGACGCCCACCCTTCATCCATAGTCTTTAAACACGACCATAGTACCATAAACTGCATTTAAGCCAGAGCACAGTGCTCTTGCTGCTTTATCACACTCTCTCTCTATCGTGTTTAGTTTGTTTTTGTTCATGTACTAAAATCCATTTGATTTGGTAAGCTTTATTTTTTTTTTTAACTTTGTATATCTATAAAAGTTCATTGTCTATATAAAAATGCTTTATGTTATGGGAAGATCCATGAAGTGTGTGGGCTGGATCTACACACACAGGTTCAAACTCAGCCTAGAGGATTGTGAGCTTTTGGTTCAAAGGGTCTGGTTACAAGCATGAAATGGTTCATCAGTGTAGAATTAGCCTCACAGGGGAGTGTGAGAAACACGGTCTCTTCCCATCACCAGAGAATGAACTAGCAGAATGGCATGCAGGGCTGAGCTCTTCCTGCACTCCTACATACACACCCTGGTAAAACACCTGATTTGTACCATTTTTGGTAAGGGCTGTGGACTATTAAACACATGGTGGGTCATTTCTGATAGGAAATAATTCGAACATGCAAAATAATGTACAACAGAGATGGGCATTTGAAGCAGTGTTGCTATTCCGTTTAGCTTTCCACATTTTAAACCATTAATATTCAAATATCAAAATATTCAAATATTTTATACTGTTATGACTATAACCCTGCATTAGACTAGCACTCATGTCACTTGGATTTGCCTCTTGTGGGCATGTAGCAACCGCTACAGTTGGCGTGTACCTTCCAGTCTTATGATGAGAAACAGTAGTAGCTATATTTACTGCTGCTCATGCTAACTAGTTACACTTTTTTTTTTTAACCTAATCAGTGGATGTTTGATATACATGTTACATGCTAGGCTTAATTAGAAGACTAGCAAAGCAAGCTTACTGTACTAGCTAAGTACACTCACCAGAAGCACCAACGATCTCTACTCCGTCCTTCCAAGTTTTATTTTTCTACTTAATGTTTCTACACACACTGAATGAAAGCTCCTACTGTATATGGCAGGATCAAATGAAACCACGGTAGGCTTTTCTTCCATTTTTGTGCATCAGACAATAAATGGGACCTGACTGCAGGTTGGAACTAAAACTGTAAATGGGGGATTGAATTAATATCAGATCACAAGTGCTGCTACGGGGTTGGTCTGAGGAATCGTTCAAGTCGGTTTTTTGGATTTGTCACCGTACTGCAGCAAACTAAATTCGCATAGAATTGAGAAAATCGCAATTGAAACGTCGCTTGTCAAGCTGTCACTTTATTGCTAGACACTGTGGTTGTAATCGTGGCTCTGTGTCACGTACATAGAAAAATGAGTGGTTTTCTGTCATGTTATTGCTTACTAGTGTGAACTCAGCTGGATGGTGGATTTTTAAGCGATTCTGCAGTTATAGGCAGTAAACTGTAAAAAAAAAAAAAAAAAAAAAAAAACCATCTCATTTCAATATAATCCTTTTACAGTTCAGTTGTCTAATGTCCAAATGTCCAAATGGCTGACATTTTCTCTGTTGATGCTGCTCAGCGTTGATAATAAACCAACGTTAAATATATACAGTACTGTATACATACAACCAGTTTTCTGTAACTTAATATTTTTGTTGGAAAAATAATTTTTGATCATATAATGTTTTGTTATAATGACTCAGTAATGCAGAAGTCATAAAATAAACATCTATAACAAAATTACTACTAAAAAAATGAATATTATGCCTAAGATTTTGCATAGTACTATAGTTGTCTAATGTTAGCTAAGTTGAACGTACACCGTTAGATATTATTTCACATTAACAAACTCAAAACATTGTCCATTTATATTGACGGAAAGTGCGGGAGCCCATGTGAGCATCGCCGCACGAGACGAGATCAGGGGAAGGGGGTGGGGCTTCCAGGACAGTTCAAAACACCTACACAAATCCTTCCAGATTCACATATTGATTAGCTCATCTTTTATTTTATTACGGAGGAAAAGACTCTTCTTTCGGCTTCTGATTTTTGAGTGATAATTCGTACTTGCATACTCCAATGTTTTTGCGGAGCTTCTACACAAAATGTTTGGCAAGTCTGGTAACATAATATAATCGGCAATAAACACCACTGGATATCGTACAAACTGTTAGCGATAAATTCTGCTGTAGAAAAAACACTCTCCAATGAGACAGAAGAAGCTAGTCTAGATTCACATTATAATTAGGTGGGCTTAGAAGTTCCCAATTCACGCTACATGAGACGCAACATCATCAGCTGCTTCTGTGCTGACATTCTCTGTGGTTCTACATCACACACTCAGTCAAAAAACTATACAGAATAAAATTCATTTCATTTCTGTTCCATAACACATATGCCTTATTTGAAGACCCAATTAAGAAAATGAAAAATATCTGGATAATTTTATAACCACATGCATACCTATTGTACAATAGCTCTATCAACTAATGTTCAACTAAAGTTGTAATACCTCAGTTTAATTCATCATTCTAATCCAAGCAGCCAGTCCAAGCCCTGATTAGACGTGCTTTGATTTGGCAGCTTTTCAAGTCGGAAAGAAAGGATTTAGTATTGCTTTGTGTTTTAAAGCTTTTCAAAAGACTGAAACAGAATCTACTAGAAGCCTGTTTTTGCAGTTTGGGTTCCTGTTTTTTCCTCTTTTTGGGAGTTGGGGTGTGGGGTGTTATGAGGGGTTGTGACTAAGCCGTCGGAAACACTGATGCATTCTTTACGTGATGCTGTGTAAAATATGATTTATCGCACAAACCCCGCTCAGTTGAACACATAAGTGCTAAATGATAGATCCACTTCATGTACCTGTCACCCACACTGCCACTTTTGTTTCTGCAATGATGTTTCTCTTCTCATTTTTGAGAGGTATTACTCTGAGCACTGGAGGTTACATTTTATTTCCACAAGTGTAATGCCAGTGTTAATCCCCAAACAGAGCAAATGGCTCACTTCAGGATGATTTTTAATTATCATGTTTATTATACTTCTCACAGGAAATCTGCATGATGTGGTATGGTAGCTGTTTAGTGAACACATTTAAAAAAAATTGGTTTTACATTTGTCTCTAGGAGATTAATTATGAAGGAGAGATTGGATGGAGTAGTAACTACTATGACAGATGGAGGAAGGGTCAGAAATTTGGCAACAGCTGGAAGTCAAGGTCACATCAGCATGGGGTGGATTTTGCTGGCATGAAGTGGATCAGTCAGGAGAAGAGGAATGGTTGTTACATTTGTGTTAAATGATTCATTCAGGCCTCTATAGAGAATCTAAAAATTTCAAAGGTGTTTTGCTTGGCCTGTTAGTGACTCAGGAACCAAAAAGGGAGAACTGGGTCAAGTGTAATATTTTTATCGCTTCTTACATCCTCAATGAGGATGAAATCATGGTTTGGCTGTGTTTTACTTAACAGCACAGGTGACTGACTAACCCAACTGTTTGTTGGATAACATTATATCACAGCACTGGTCAGTTCTCAAATCTGATTGGCTGGAAGGTGTTGATTAATTTTCTGTAACAGCAACTCTGACAGTAATTATGGCTATAACTTAAATGATAGGTTTATATTAATTATGTTGTCGTTTCTATGGTAATTCACAGGGACTCGTATGTCAGATGATCAACATGATCTAAGATTAATTTTTTTTTTTTTCCATCTCTTTCGGCTGCTCCGGTTCAGGGTCGCCACAGCGGATCACTCGTCCGCATATTGATTCTGGCAGAAGTTTTATGCCGGATGCCCTTCCTGAGGCAACCCTCCCCATTTCCATGCTTGGGACCGGCACTGAGAGTGCACCGGCTCATGCAACCCTCCAGCGGCTGGGCTTGGTTCCCTGAGTGGAAATCGAACCCGGGCCATGGCGATGAGAGCGCCGCATGCTAGCCACTAGTCCACCAGGGTACCAAGTTCAGACTATTACTAAACAGATTAAAAATGGTGAAACTATATATTCGTTGATATGATGAAGCTTTCTGTCAGGTGAAATGTATTTAACATTTATGGAAGGAGTCTCGGGTGTCAGCATTTTGTAACGGTCAGTAAGTTTTCCGTTGAGTCTTCAGGTCTTCAGGACAGAGGACTTTCCGGTTTCTCTGTAACATAACAAGCTGTGGTTTTTTTTCTCTCAATGCTTTTGAGACAAGCTTAATTCCATGTATTAACTTAAAGAAAAAAGAGACCCTTGAGAGAGAAAAACAGGAACTGAAAAAAAAATGGCCAAAAGTTTGTGAACACTGACCATCACACTCATACGTGTTCCTTCCCCAAACTGTTGCCACAAAGTTGGAAGTACACGATTGTATAGAATGTCTTTGTATGCTGTAGCTTTACAGTTTCCCTTCACTGGAACTAAGAGGCCCAAACCTGTTCCAGCATGACAATGCCCCTGTGCACAAAGTGCGGCCTATAAAGACAAGGTTGGAGTAGAAGAACTCCAGTGCCCTGCACAGAGCCCTGACCTCAACCCCACTGAACACCTTTGGGATGAACTGGAACATGCCTGGCCTCTTGTGTCTGAACGGGCAAATCCCCACAGCCACAGTCGAAAATCTAGTGGAAACCCTTCCCAGAAGAGTGGAGGTTATTTTAGCAGCAAAGAGGGGACCAACCATATTAATACCCATGGTTTTGAAATGGGATGTTCAGTGGTCAGGTGTCCACATACTTTTGGCCATATAGTGTAGCTAGAACACACAGAGTTTGAAAATAATATAATTCTGAGCTTCATTATTTTAATATTGCTTCATTATTTTTCTTATAACAGGATGCCTCATTGTGTTTTATTCCTAAAGTAACATCCTATGACCTCAAATTTTTTATTACTCTGAACAAAGTTATTTACTCAGAGTTATTTACTCGGAGTTATTTAGTCAGAGGTATTTAGTTTGAATGTGATTGATTGTGAAGTCTTAACAGATCAGTATGTTTCCTCTGCTGCTTTTGTTTTTGGATGTTAATTCAGAGGTGAGCCGTGTCAGGGTCATTGGGCGCTGTAGAGGAGAGTTTGGAGTGTGTGAGAGCAGTGGGGTGTTTGGTGAGCTACAGGCCTCGGCTCTGTGTTGTTCATTGGAAAGGATCCCAGAGCTACAACAGAGAGAGAGCCAGGAATTCCAGCTATGTCCATTAAAGCAGAGGTGAACTGGGAAAGCATGTGAACGTTCTCTAGCTGGTCCCATGCTGTTAGGATTGCTTGTTTTGCTACTCCATTTGCTTTACTCCTCTTTGCAACTCTTTCTATCAGTACTTTAAACTTATCTTAATTTCTTTTTCAGTAACATTTTGTCTTGTTTTATTTTTTTTTGTATACTTTTTTGGGTTTGTATCCTCTTTATATCTTCCCCTCAGTCTGTCACAGTCGTGTTGAGATTTTCTTTCTGTTCCGTCATTGTTATGCCCGAGGCCGGTGTCTTCGAGCTTGATGCGTCTTAAAAAAATGTGTCATTGAAGCTGTGTGTCTCGGGTTTCCAAAGATGCCTCTAGCGAACTGAGTGCATTCACAGTGATCAGAGCAGACACCCGTGTCTTTTATTTAGCTGGACCAGTTCTCAGGACCTACATCTCTGTTATCTACGTTCACTTCAACTTCTTCAACACAGACAAGAGTTCTTATTGTTTCTGTCTTGTTTCCTGCAGTCTTGTGATTAGCTATTGTCTGTGTTTTAAATTAGTTGAATAACCTGCCTGAAGTCTCCTGTCAGGGTGGTTATTATATAATTGTGTCTGCTTTATGGTTCCATGACAGTAAACCCAAACACAAGGCTGACATCACCTTCCTTAGAGCATCCACTATAAACATGTCTAAATATCCGCGTGCATACGCCTGGATGAGGCAAACATGCCACCAGGCCAGACGGCGATTGTAACTATGCAGTGCATGCTCACAAACCACAAAGAAAAACATGCATTGCTTGTGTCTTAGCACTTCAAGTTTCTGTGTGGTCACTGTCTGCTTCGACTCTGTAGTTAGCTTTTCATTAACGTGCTAGCATGCGTGATTCACGTCACTGATCTGTGCATCTTTCAGACCTCTAATTATTGTGATTAGTGTGCGAAGGGATGTGGGTGGGGTCAGGCAACCTTATTACTGCGCTCCAGGCTCGGGAAGTGGGTATGCTTCGTGTTATTCTGTTTACTGCAGAGATCTGTGCCAAATGGGTCCGCTTCAGTTTTCTTCTCTTTCTTAGGGTGTGTGATTAGTTGAAGAAAAAGCATAGCAGTGCATTCTAGGGGCACAGGCTGGTTGTTTAAGAGTCCTTATGTTCAGTTTGTTTGCATGGCAGAAAATTTCAGTGAGAAATCGAAATTGCAAGTACACAGTCAAAATGGAGATGTTGTGCAGACTATCAGTGTGTGTCATTACTCTGTTGTTTTGCTCCTGCTGTGGAATGAGATTTCGCCCCAAACGGTTCTGTGTTTCTCGTCTCTTGTCAGTTTCCCAATGACAAGAAATGTTGCAGCTTGGAATGACCAAACAGTGCCACAGCTGCCCCAGGATCTGTTCCAGCTCCGTTGAGCATGATAAATTTGGTGTATACTGAATGCGGGCATGTTACTGTTGTAACAGTAACAAAAACACCATGCCAGTTGCTGCGATACCGCACTAAAACTTTAAAGCAGCCGGTCCACCAGATCCCAAACTTTCCTTTTCTGTTGCCTTTCTGACATCACATTTCTGAGATGTGGTTTAGGATGGCATGGCTATTTCCTCTCTCTAAGAGCTTCCAATGTTCTAACCAAATTCCACTGGTTTTTATGTCTAAATAATCTGATGGATTTAATTAGTTTAGTTTATTTTCAGTAGCAATGGAAAACCTAGGACTCTCAAATGAACTAATTTCTGTCCAGCTTTTGTTTATATGACTCCAAAACTGCAGTCCATGTATTTCCTGCCTCAGCTGAAAGACAAAGTTGCATCGTTACATGAAAGTGATGTGTGTGTGTGTATGTGTATATATATATATATATATATA
>CM040462.1:22617405-22734447 GCA_022758105.1 Pangasianodon gigas
ATTCCCCAGAGGTGAAATGAACACGGGAACAAGGTCAACAGCCAGTATGCCGTCACACTTCAGCGTTCTAATGGTGCCTGGAGACGCTTACGCTAGCATAGCTTTTGCTTTCCGTTTAAAAAAGCTCTCAAGTGTTATAGCTTTGGCGACATACTGCTGAAGCACTCTGATGGCTAACAAGGTTAGCTGAGAAGACGACTGAGCAACCACAGTTAATGCTGCAGCTTTTTGTTGTATAATATTATATTAGATATTAAACTAGAGCAAGTCTTACACTGGATTTGAGTGTAAAGGCCTCTTATAAGGATTTGTAACCTTGTGAGATTTCACTAGGCTTCCAGCCCGGAAAGATAGTGAATAGTAAAGGCTTGTACTGAGATTTCAGTCCTCTGTGCCATGCTCTGTAGTAGTGAAACCTCTCTCATTACAGTGTTACACTGCTATGCTCTGTGTTAATCTAGGCCACTGACTGAAGAACCGACAGAACTCATATTTGTGCCAGAGGACGCGCTAAACTCTGCCCAATAACGAGACTCTGTAGCTGACAGTGAACTTTCAGTGAAGAAATAATGAACCAAATAAGAGCCACTGGCAGAAACACAGTCCTGTGTATACTCTAATCATTTTTGTATGTCTTTCTAGAACACTGATTTGGAGAGAGCTGTGAGCCAAGTCAACATCATGATATCAATAATGGTTTTGCTTTTCAGGTATTCTGCAGAATACTGTCCCAAATATTGAAAATCCTGTAAAAAAGCTCAAGACTTAATTCATCATAGTAGTCTAATAACAAAAAAACTATCAGCGTACAAATCTTATGTTCATTAAATCATTTCATTAAATCAGATCAGTTCATTAAATCTAAACAAAGAGCTTAAAGTTAGCTTAAAGTTATAATTACAGCTTATAAGTTAGCTTATAAGTTATAAATAAAGAGATCAGTTCATTAAAACTAAACAAAGAGCTTAAAGTTAGCTTAAAGTTATAATTACAGCTTATAAGTTAGCTTATAAGTTATAAATAAAGAGCTTAAACTTAAAGCCAAATTGCTTACTTAAATGATCAAATGTGATTGTGATGTGATTGATGTAATGTGTTTAGAAATGTAATTTAACAATTACTCATTTCTAGTTGTCAATTCACATTCAGTTTTTTTTATTGACTTATTGTATAACCATGTGATGACCTTGCATGTTAATGGTAGTTTTGTGGTATGAAAGGTAAGTATTGCTCGAAAGAACATGGGGATAAATGATAAATGTCCTGAAAGACACACATTTCCTGCTGCTCCAGAGAGAAAGCTAACTAGCAAGCTCTCATTTATTGAATTCAACTTTAGCATTTTGGAAATGCTAGCTAGCGGACCAGAGCACTATAAGAAATCAGATTGCATGTGGCTCTGAGAGTCTTTAACTTAGAGGTCTAAATTCGTAATTCAGAATTACATCATTTTCGATCTCCGTGCATTCAAGCTACAACATTGGGTGCCCTAATGTGTTAGCAACAAACTAACTAGCTAACTGTGATGAGTGATGTATATTTACCTTTCAAAACAGCAATCTGTAGAATCAGTGTTATAGATTTAACAAGCAAATATGTTGATTGATCTAAAGCAAGTACTTGGATATACAGTATAACTCATTTAAAGGTAAGAAGTGCTGCTTTGTTTACTACTGATGCTATGAGCGGCCATGTTGATATGACGTCACTTGCTGAACTTGGAGGAACTTAGAATTGAAGAGATCATTTCTTGCCGAGGGGGCATTTTCTTTGGATTTCCCTGGCCAGATTTCGGGAATTATGAGTTACAGCCTCTAGTCGAATGTTCTATGGATTTATTTGGCTGTAGCTACTTAGTGGGGTGCCTGAGGAAAAAGATTTCACTGGCATTGTGTTAAGAAGGAAACACAATGGAGGTTAGAGGGTTAATACTAAACGTGTCGACAATTTGAATTGTATTCATTTTCGGATTAATTATGAAATTTGTCAGATCAGTTAAATATTTGTTGCAGCCCTAATGGAAATTGAATGACCATCTGTGAAATAATGTAAGGAACCATGTGATATTCAGACCAGTCGCAGACAGGGAAGTGTTTAGGAATTGGATTTTCCAGGGTGAGGTGAGGGGATTTCCACTTGAAGAGGGTTCGTAGAGGTGGCGTGAAACAAATTCTGTCAGCACTTGGTTTCTTAGGTGTTCAGAAAAGGTTTGGCAGTGCTGTCAGGTTGAATGGCTCCTATATATATACTCTTAAGTGACTAACTATAAATACCCCTCGACAGACTTCCAATCAATCCAAGAGTGATTGCGGTGTAGGCTGGAGTGGCTAATGCTTGGGCCAGACCCCCTGTCGGGCTCAGCGGTAAGACCTCCCCAACACACACACAAACGCACACACTTTTACTGATCAGCTTTGAGACCTGAGAATTCGATTTCCCTCACGTTCAGTTGACGAACCCTTTGAGTGAAGAGCAAAGCTCAGGGCATTGGGGGCAACCAGACATAGCCAGCTCTCTGTATTCAACTACCAACAGACTGATCGATTCTGTTTGCCCTGACTTGTCTAAGTGCAATCTCGCTCTCTGAAAATAATCCTGATTTAAAGTGCACAATTCCTTCAACCCCTCCCTAACACTATTTCACACTGCCACTGGCTCGGTGGAATCGGGCAAGTCAGCCACAGATACATGAATTCCTCATAACGCAATCTGCTGGTTGATCAATAATTCAATTCTGCCTGCGAGAAGACGGCATGTCTGGATCCAATCTCACCTGTACCACCTGGCCTTGCCCTTAACAAGGTGGACTAACTCTCCTTGATCCAGGCCGAAGTGTGTGTGTGTGCATGTGTGTGTGTGTGTGTGTGTGTGTGTGAGAGAGAGAGAGAGAGACGGAGAGCTTGTGTATTTGTGTGTACATGTGGCCCTGACACCCTGTGTGAGCCCTCTCTGCAGGCAGTGTTTGTATATCAAAGACATCACTCTCATCAGAAGCTAAAGCAGGTTGAGTCGTCTAATTATCAGGACTAGGGGAACAGTGGGGACAGGACTCCTGCTGTACAAGACTTCACCATGCTTCAGCAGTTAGGTTGGGGACAAGGACACCAACCTCGTCTGTGTCATCCAGCTCGTCTGCTCTTCTCTGCTTTTACCCAAAACTGGGTGTCTTTCTTCAGACCATCCTGAGCTTCACTCAAGTTTCACTCAAGGCTTGCTACACCTTTCAGGAAGGTTACTTCTCTGTGGAAGTTGTGCATTCAAAGCTTGGACAGTTTCTCTTTCTCGTCTGTGAAAGACCTCTCTTTGTGTCTCTCAGCAGTCAACGCTTAGTCCAGATAAAACAATGACTGTTTTCAGCTGCTTCCTCACTTTGATAACCACACTATCTGTGTTAGCAGAATCCCTCTCTCTCTGTCTCTCTCTCTTTCTCTGCCTCCCTTTGTTTGTTTCTTTCTTTTTTTAACTCCCCTATATTAAGCACACAGACAGACGCACACATGCACGGATGAGAAAGGGAGAATGCAGGACGAGAAGTGTCTGTGCACTTGCCAATAGCTGACTCCAGTCGGCACTTTGCATTGGAACTCTTTCTGCGTTTACTTGCTGCCTTTGAAATATTATTTGGTCAATTGTGGCCTCCAAGCTTTGTTTTCACTGTGGGAAAAAATAATGCAAACTTTCACAAGTCTTTCCTCCTCCGTCTGTTTACTGTTCACAGTTTCAGCATCCACCTTCACCCTCATTCTGGCAAAAAAACAAAAAAAAACCTAGTGTTTCAAAGAAATGTGGTGGAGATGAATGCCTTCGTGTATTGTTTGGGTATTTTTTTTGTAGGCTTTTTTGTAGGTGTTCTTTTTCAGCGGCATTTTTATGGCAAAATTGAGGGCATGTTGAGGTTTTTTTTTTGTGTGTTTCTGACAAGGCCCCAAGGGAACAGAAACGATCTGAAATAAATTGAACAATTTTGCTTTAAAGGGCAGATCAGTGCCTCCAGTTGTTGAGAGCCACAATCAGAGATTTAATTAACGAAGTTAGCACAGACTATTAGTTAGAACACTCGCGTCTGTATTCATGTGACACAGAATAAATAATGAATGATGAGGGTATTATTGTTGCTGGCCAGTAATCATTGGTTTCATTTGGCCGAACAAATTAGATTTTTTTTTCCTGATCCTGTTGAAATCCAAAAGACGTGTCTCTTATTTGGTACAGTATTGTTTTTCTAATAACAGGTGTGCAGCATGTTTTCAACCCACCATGAAAAAAAAAAGCCCAGAAAAAAATATCAGGTTTAGAGAAGCATACTGAAGCAATGTCTGTTATATCAGTCTTCTGTAACTCTTGACTTGCATGCAAGCCTAACATATAACATGAACATGCACAAGTTTAATGAGAATTGTTCATTTTTCCTTCTCCCCTAACCAAAAACTTTCCCATTTTGAAATGAACACTGTAGAAATAAGCAGCACTACCCAGATGAGTCAACTCCTTTTAATATCCGGATATTTCACTGAAACCTACGTCGTGACTCGATGAAAATTCTGCACAGCCTCTAATTTATCACTGGTGCCATTGATGGCAGTGCCAGTGATGAGGTGTCATGGTGTTTGTGGCACGTTGTGTTTCAGTGTGAGTTGATCAGCATGAACGCTTCTTAAAATGGCTCAAAGGTACTTCATGTACGCAAACACATGTTACGCCAGGCAGCTATCTATCAAGAGCTTGCTAGTTAAGAGGATGCTACAGGAGGAGGCATAGCCTGGGATGGGTTTTTTAATAGAAGTCATTGTTAAAAGCCTAATGGTTCAGTGGTTTGTGGGCAGAACTGAACCAGTATTGACTCATTTTTCAAGTGTCTTCAAGTATAAGTTCAACAAGCTTAGTAAACATGGAGCAAGCAGAAATAGGACTGAAGAAGAGAGTAGATGCATCTCAAAATGGCTCGCTTGCTCACTAAGGTCACCGATTAGCAGAATTTGAATCCTGATCGTTTCTATTATGTAGCTCAGGGTTTCATGTCCAGCGGTTCACACTACGTTTTTCATTGCTTTCAGTGCATTTTCCAGGTATTAATAGTATACGACAGGGTAAACACACACGGAGTCGTCTCTCCCACTCATGATGAACTCGTGTTAACACATCTGGTGTTATGCATGTAATTGCATGTCCATTGCAACCTTGTGACAGCTTCCCGATCAAGCCATGAGAATGATTTCAATACGTTCTTCTTTTGCATTCTTAAAGGCTATCTGAAGAATAATATAAACTAAGTCTGAAAAATATTGGAAGACATTTTGCTAAAAATTGTTAATTTCCCCTATATATGGACTCTTGGGACACCCTGTACATCTCACTGCATTATGCAAACGACTCCGTTTAAACTTTAGTATGGGATTCACACTTCATAGACCTTATGGAAGTTGTTAACTCACTGTTTGAGTCTGGAGTTTAATGACATTGTAGGTGTGAAACAAGCGCAGATGTTGAAATTCCAAGGAACGTGCCTCCTTTTAGCCGAATTGATGAAGTCTCTTGGACGTGCAGCAAAAACATTTTAAAGAATAGGTCCAGCCATTAACTGCTGAAGTAATCAGAATAGGCAATTATGTATCTGGAATAAGGAGTGACTAATCTGATTCTTTTGAGAGACGCACAGTTGTTGTTTAAATCGAAGCTGTGATTCAGCGGCCTGACCTGCACTGTTTACCCATGTGTTTTAGAGTCTTTGTTACAGAAAGACTCTTGTTTTAAACCGAACAGTTTGAGCAGCCACGTCTGCTTTAGGATTTATTCTTAGATATAAATGAATTGTCTCGCTTGCCGGATTGCCTTCATATCCCCCCCAGATTGTTCCTTTACCTCACCGTCTTCACCAAGCTGCCAACCGCAGATGGACCTCCCCGAATTTGTAAGTCTTTTTGAGATTAGACTCCATCCGTCATAGCCTGAGAATTCAAAGTTGCAGCCAGGATCCCTCAGCTGGCACCTGCTGCTGGCCTAATGGTCCAAAAGCCTTCCAGCAAAGAGCTGCGTAAGGATTTTAACCTTAATAGAAATCATTCTCAGATGTAATGGAAATAGCTTTTCCATACGCCTCCTCTCTGGAGCAGGTGGTCTTTTCAACATTCAGACATTTTTGAAATCGCATCACTAAGGCTAGTTTGGGGAGACTGTGCTGATTTACTGTGGCTATTCCTGACATCAAGCAGCACAACGTACTTCAGTCTGCATTTTTCCTTGCAATTTTCTCCCATTTGCCAGTTGCCAGGCATTATCTAGGACTTTCGCTATCACGTGAGAGCTACCACTCTGGGAAAATGAGGGCTAACGTGCCTCTTCCGAGTTACATGAAGCCACCACACCTGCCACTACTGACGCACGTGATTGGCTACAATGGCTGTGGATCATCGGGATTTGAATTATTATTCTACAAGGGCAGAACCATAGACATTCATACCATTTGGGAGCCCCAGTCTGCATTTTCTGACTGGAAAGTGTTTGTTCTGGGGAAATTGACTTATATGTCAGCATCTCTGTGCTCCTCTGTAAAACGTTTTGTTCACCTGGACAATTTTGTCTACATTCAAACTATTATTACAGTCCATGTTTTGTGTATTTATTGTCCTGTATCTATTTCACAATGTTGTGTGTCTGCGCTTTATGTAGTCTTGTGTACTGTTATTTGTTGCTCCATGGTCCTGGAGAAACGACATTTCATTCCAATGTATACAAGCTATATAGAGGAATGACAATAAAATCCTAGTTAAAAATGGTAAATGATTCTTTGTGGGTGCTGATCATGATGTTTGCTTTTAGTAAGAGCATTATTTTACACCGAGTGTGTCTGTAGATTTTTAACAAAGAACTGCTGCTGTAATCATGAAGACTTGCACTCATCCCAGGACTCTTATTCACAGTCAACTCATACTAAACATTCTTTCAACACACGTAGTACTGTTTAACTTTCATCTCTTTTACTCCCGTATACTATAATGATTTATCTGGAGTTACATAGAAGAGGATGGGTTCCTTTCTGAGTCTGGTTCCTCCCTCTTAAGGTTTTGTCATTCTCAGAGAGTTGTTCTTTACCACCTTCATCTCTGGATCTAAATCTATGTCTGTAAAATTGCTTTGTGACAGTGTCTATTGTTAAAAGTGCTACACAAATTGTATTGAATTGAATTAAATGTGCTGCTAATTGGTGCTCTAAATACATTTCAGATAGTTACAAAACAAGCTAGATACATAGATTAATGAATTGCTCATTTGTATTGATTTTTAGTATTTTGCCTCTGTGTGTGTGTGTGTGTGTGTGTGTGTGTGCGTGTTAGGCTTGCAACAACCTATTGTATGTTAATTTAAAAAAAGATGAGTGATGACTGTTCTGTGAGCATTCTGACTCACAGGCACAGGCATTCACATAGCGTGACAAATGTAGTGACACACACAGTCATCTAACATTTTTTTTTTTTTTTACAAACATAATTGCCCTTTATCCCAGATTTCTTAAGTGTTCACTGGCAAATTTTGTCAAATTGTGTAGCAATAAATCCAGTATGTTGTGTAGCAGTTTGTAAAATATTTTGTCCATATTGTGCAGCGCATGTGTGTGGATGCTCTTGTTTTGGTTCTCTTCAAGCAACACCTGCTGTGCTGTAATTAGTTTTAGCCATCTTGGGGACCTAGAACTTTTAATAAGACTCGGACCATAGACATTTTACAAATCCTTAATATAGAAGTGTGAATCCATGCAGACAGCAGGTCTTAACATGTAAATGGGGACAAACGTATAACGTGTTATCACGTGCACATGTTTTCACGTTATCACATGTTTACCGAAGACATAGCACATTCCTCAGGGTTTGGTTTGTCAGAAATCAGAGATCTCGCCATCTGTCTTGATTCTGTTCATTTCAGGAGTTGTTGTTTTTTCTTCCTGTTTTGTGAAGCGGTCATTTTGAGCAGTTCCACGTCTCACTTTTCTTCTTCTAGGTCTGAATGGTTTTTTTTTCTAAATAGTTCCTGCGAATCAGGGCAGGCTGTTTGATTCTGATGCAATGCAAATTGACAGGCCACTCCTCCACCTCTCACTCTTCTTGTTTGAGAGTCACTCGTGAGCAGGCTCATTCGTCACACAGCCAGCACCTGCCTTTGTTGCCTTCATTAGGCTTTTACTTGGCACTTTCATCAGTGGATTAGTAGAGGCTCAGGATTTTCCCTATGTTTGTGTAAGAGTGTGAATGTGAACGTGAAAAAGCAAAATTATGGAGAAATTCAAGTGTGACTCTTTTTACATAACCAAAAGGAAACTCCTTACCGTTATTATTTCTCTCTTTCCTCGTTTTTCCCGCGGCTTTGTTTGTCTGTCCTGCTTCACATTTCGTGTCCCAGCTGTACTCTTGCTCGCATTAGTAGCCTGAAGGTATAGGCCCTCTCTTTGCAGACACTACTTCAATATAAATAAAAATCTGAAGTCCAGGGTTTCAGTGCTAAGCCTCGCTTCGATGTCCCTGATCACGGGCCTCACACATTGCTAAACTCATCCAGGTCTCTTTTTGGAGATGCATTTGTCTGCTGCTTTCCTCTGATTTTCATTCACTGAGTGGATATATTTGGAGATCCGAGAAAAAGGCCTGAGTCGATGGTAAATCAAAGACCTTGTCATCATCTCTTTAGGGTTGCTGTTGTTGAGTGAAAATATACTCCTCTTTTCCCCCCCACATCCTCACTCTGCCTTTTGTTTGTTTTCTCTTCTCTTGGTTTTGAATCTGGCCGACGATTGATAAGCCCGAATCCATGAAAATCCGAGAAGCGACATGCGTGCACGCGCATGTGTGTGTGTGTGAGTGTTAGGGAGGGATGCAGCGGGTGTACTTGTTTATCTACCTCGCCTTTTCCAGATGGTGCACAGCAGAAAGAATCTACTTCCTGACACGCTCTCTTTGTCTCCCTTCTCATTATCGCCCGGCTGTGGGCTCTCCTAGGAATCTGGGCGAGTTTTCAGGGCCAGAACACACACACATACACACACATACACACATACACACACACACACAGATACACCACATGATGCAGAAAGCGTGACTTATTAGCAGGAGAGACACAGGAGAGAATGAGATGTAGACGAAAGTGTGCATGTTTATATGTTTTGCATAACCCTATGGAGGTTTGGGGTGGAGTTGTTCTCTACATGAATATGCGAATGTGTACCCAAAAGTGGTAAACAGTAATGGCTCTTGTGGTTTCATATGGGAACTGGTGACTCCTGCTATATAATCTATATAAAGAGTCACTTGTTTTGCCACCCAGATAGAGCAGATAATGAAAAAGCCCTCGTAGCAGATTTGGATGTGTGTCTCATCAGCTGTTTCCCCGGGCTTGCTCACATCATCGAAGCCTGTTTCATGCTCATTCACTGCTGTTCATTGACAAGCCTGACCTAAAGTCCTCTGGGTTGTTGTGCTGTTTGGCTGCCATGATCGACTTTCTCTTCGTTTTGCCACTCCTCTAGCTCCAAATTGATAGACGGTCAATTTGAGCAGGTGAAGATAACGGCATTGTGTCAGTGGCCACCGATCCAGCCGTTATCTACTGCTTCTAGGCTAGCTAACAACCCAGAGAGACCCGTACTGCAATTATTGGCCTCTCTGCTGATGTGTTTACGTTGGCTTGAGGTGTGTTTGCTACATATCTTTATGCCCCCTCTCACATTACCATCCTTATTTGATGCTGTCGCATTCACAGTACAGTGAGAGGAGTTATATGGTTCAGACTAGTTCTGATACTATTAAATCTCTCACGTCTTGAATATTCCTTTGCAGAGGTTGCTGACGTCAGTCCTGGGGACCCCCCGCCCTGTCGACACACAAGATCCAACCGATCAGCTAATTATTAAGTCCTTAATGAGCTGGAGCAGGTGAGAACTTCCGATTGTGCAGGGCAGAGACTCCCCAGGTCTGGAGTTATTCATATACTCTGTTAGGGAAATATTCTCTAAATAAAAGTGCACATTTATTTTCAAGGATTTAATAAATGAAAACCAGTAATAGAATAAGAATCACATGAATTCCCTCTGTGGGAAGCAACTTCATTAAATCGAAATAAAGAGACTGAAACCTTGTGTACTTATCGTATTAGGTATAATGCAAGCTCTTTACAGATTTAAATCCTTTCCAAGACCATGAACAAAATGTTCACTTAAACCCAGTTTAATTGTAGCATTTTATTAACAAGATTGTATATGTTAGGATTTTACGTTTTCACAAAAAGTGCTTTTTACCAAAGCACATGCTAATCTCAGCGTTCTTGGTAGTGGAAAGACAAAGGAATTACGTCATTTTCCACCTCCGTGCATTCAAGCTACAACGTGGGAAAAAATCATGTTCATCTTTTGTTAGCTACAAGCTAGCCAGCTATCTGTGATGAGTGATGTATATTTTCCTCCTCAAAACAGTGAACTGTACAGTCAGTGTTTTAGATTTAACAAGCGAATATGTCTGTATGTTGATTGATCTAAAGTAAATACTTGTATATACGGCATAATTTATTTGACAGTAAGAAGTGCTACTTGGTTTACTGCTGATGCTATGAGCAGCCATGTTGATTTGACGTCACTTGCTGAACTCGGAGGAACTCGGAAATTGAGAAGAACATTCAGAGTTCCCAAGTAGGAATGCCGAGTTGAGGGGGCGTTTTCGTTACTTCCTCTAGTCGAATGCAGCATAATATCAGTATTGTCTCGTTAAAGCAGAAGTGTAAAACCTCTTGCTAGAGCCGAACTTTACCTTTTTACACATTCTCACAGACCGGCTTGCTTTTGTTTCATGTTCTCGGTTGGATGTATCTAGCTAGTTATACTGAACTGAGGAGTAGACGAGAAATAGATTTAGTTTGTAGAGGTTACAGAGGTTTCAAGCACATAAAAGTATTTAAATGGCTTTGGCTTTTTTTATATTTTTGAGAGGAGCTGAGTAGGTCAGGTAACAATAAATGTTACTGTACATAAACATTTTGTTTAATTCAAAAGAGCTCTTCAGTGTCTGAGATGCAGGTAAAAATGCCTGTACTGCCTGTTTAAAGTGCTCCTGGAATCAAAATGGGTGTTTTTTAATGCTTTCGGTACCCGTCCCTTTGTATGGACACCAGTTTGACACCAGTATACGTATCTAGAAAAAAATATCAAAAGGTTTTGGAGATCCGTCCATCCATTTTCTGTACCGCTTATCCTACACAGGGTCGCACAGAGCCTGGAGCCTATCCCAGGGGACTCGGGGCACACGGAGGGGACACCAACCCATCGCAGGGCACAATCACACACACACACAATCACACACACACACATTCACTCACTACAGACAATTTAGAGATGGCAATCAGCCTACAACGCATGTCTTTGGACTAGGGGAGGAAGTTATATGACAAGCACTTTTCGGATGAATGTTTTACCAGCTTGAGGCTGATCAGTGCTGGAATGTCGCTACCTCAGACTGATCGAGAATGTGATTCTGTCTTTATAAGCCATCAAGGCTTCTCCATCAGTAACAGTGAGTAATATCATTTTAATCTACCATATCTACCATATAGACAGGCTCTCCATCACCATCAGCGCCACTGTCTCTCGACCTCGGCTCAGACATGCACAGCATAACTCCAAAAACACACGACAACTCGTTGTCAAGGATATTGTCCTCGTTAAATTAGACAGGCGTGGGTGAAGGCAGTGGTGAGAAATCCTCCACAGTTGAAAATGGCGCTCATTAAACCATTTGCCGTTCCATATTTAGCTAGTTTGCTAAGCTACTGTCAAATTTGTATGTATCTCAAAATCAGTCAAGCACTTCAACACGCCAGTACTTTGACTTCCTGTTTCAGAAGGAAATACAGCAACATACGGAATCAGCTCACAGCTTACAAAGCATTACATGGGGACTTTATTTAACTGTACATGTTAGACATTGGCTGGTAATGTTCCGCCAGGAAAACTGTTTATAGTTGGAATTATACAATACAGTATATAGTGGAGGAATTTTAATATGATTACTGTATGACGCTTGGAGACGAGTCTTTATTTGGCATTTGAGCAGGTGTTCCTGTGTAGAGTCATCAAGATAAACATTGTTAGAGAATTACACTTTTTAGTATTTGCCCAATGAGCAATGAGTAATATTTTGGTATCAGACTAATATCAACTTTTTCTAAAGAAGCATGTGAGGTCTGTATGGTTTCAAGCTTCTTCTGGTCCAACACATCTGACCAAATACACTCTATGGCCAAAAGTATGTGGACACCCCACCCCATTCCAGATTTAGTCCTCTCTTTGCTGTTATAACAGCCTCCACTTTTCTGGGAAGTCTTTCCACTAGATTTTGGAGTGTGACTGTGGGGATTTTTGTTCATTCAGCTACAAGAGCATTAGTGAGATCAGGCACTGATGTTAGTTGAGGAGGTCTGGGGTGCAGTCGGTGTTCCAGTTCATCCCAAAGGTGTTCAGTGGGGTTGAGGTCAAGGCTCTGTGCAGGACACTCGAGTTCTTCCACTCCAACCTTCACACACCATGTCTTCATGGAGCTCGCTTTGTGCACATGGGCATTATCATGCTGGAACAGGTTTTGGCCTATAAGTTCCAGAGAAGGGAAATTGTAATGCTACAGCATACAAAGACACTCCATACAATTATGTGCTTCTAACTTTGTGGCAGTTTGGGGAAGGAACACATACTGGTGTGAGGGTCAGGTGTCCACAAACTTTTGCAACATATAACAAGATAAGATTGAATCTGAGAAACCCTGGAATGAATAATAGTAATGAAAGAAATTTAGTCAAAAAAGGGTGAACTGATTTCAAACAGCTTAATAATTCATGAAAACGTACAGACAGGTGACAAATTAAAGGGAAACAAACCAGTGGCTTTGTTATATAACATTATTCTGACGGATCACCTTTCAAAACAATTCTATCCTTATGGGAGCGGTGTCTTTCAGCATGGCAATGTCCACATCCACAAGACACAAAGGCATGGGGACAAATCCCAACCCAGATGAAATAAGACATTAGCACATTAGCATGAGTGGCATACATATATCAACATGTGAACGTCCATGCACAGCCAGTCTCCTTTGGGTGTGCTCATGCGCTCTGTCTTCCATAAATATTCAAGCCCATGAGCAGACCACAACTTTTCATTCAGCAGACATACTAGGCCTAGTGCAGTGTGAGTCCTGTTTTCCCACTGCGCTTCAACCCATACTCTACTCTCAACCTTTCACACATGACTTCTCTCACTACTTTCTTCTTAGCTAAGCGCTAGTGAGGATGTCTGTCCCACGGAGCCCCGTACTGCCTCGTCTTTGACTGCAGACTGTGTTATGATTCTCTGATAGGATGTGATCGGAATGGAGTACAGCCCTTGTGTTCGATGACTTCATAGCGGGCCATGCTAGAGCTGTTCTCGGACTGGCTGAGAGTACATCGTCACAGTTAAACTCTAACATCTAATGTCTAACATACTTCATGTAGTCTCAGAGGTTCGCATAACAGCTTTCAAATGAAGCTTTACTCTAATTCTTTTTCTTTGCGTGCGTATTAATTGGGTCCACACATTGGTCCAAATGGCGGACTCTGGAGAGCGCCATAATAGCTGACAGTGGCACAGTGCTTTGGTTCAGAGAGCTAATGGCTTGAGGTATGGGAGAGTGATGTTAAGTTTTTGGTGGTTACAGCCACAATTTGCTCCTCTAATGGACCTTGTATATTTCGATCTGGTTTTTTTTTTTCTATACAGAAAGCACTTAGCCAAACATAAAATTAACACAATTTACTCCAAATGATTACGCAACCATGAGATGTTTGGTGTTTGCATCAGAGCAATCATTAAACAATACCATTCATAATAATATAAAAAAAAAAGTTATAACATTAGCATTTCATAAGCACACATTTGGCTGCCTGTATCCAGCAAAACAGCTTGAAGCATAATTAGGTGTTTGATTAATACGTATCTGTCTTGCAGTGAGCTCAATTACTCAGCTGATAAGCAGTGACTGAGGAAGATTATACTTTGTAATTTCACCCTCATACTTACTTATTTATTGATGTATTTAAAACATACACTGAACCTAAACGACCGCTGTCTCTTCTGCTTACAGCTCTCTGTCCAGCCACTCACTCTGGCTTTAGTTCAGGTAAGATAATGAGCTACCACTTTGTTCTTTCTTTTCTTCCAGCATCTGCCATTCACTTTAAATAGACTCATATACTTCCACTCACATCACTGCTCTGGCTGTCTCTCTCTCTCTCTCTCTCTCTCTCTCTCTCTCTCTACCTCTCTCTCTCACTCTAAAATAAGTTTCCTCTCATTAAATGTTTCCAGAAGAATAGAAAATCAATGGTGCATACCAGTGTTAAAGAACTTTTTTTTTAATTCATCAATCCTTATCTGTTTCTTTTTTCTCTGTCTCTCTTACTTCTCTCTCTCTCTTTCTCTCTCTCTCCTCTGAATTGCATTGCCTCACCGAGGGAGGAAAAACAAAGGTAAGATCAGCTGCTTTCAGAAGTAATCTGCCTGTTTGTCGGTGAGAGAGCGTAAGCTCGGCTGCCTGTCCAGATCTTTTTTTTCCGTACCCGTCTGGATTGTTTAACATCCACCCAACCAAAAAAAAAAAACCCTTCTGTAAAGCTTTATTTGGCCTGACACATATCTCCACTGCTTGGAGTACAATTTATAAAGTTTTTTTCCCCCCCTTCTCTGGCAAGCATTTAAAGTTAGAGCAAAGGTCATACCTCTTCATTCCTTTCTAGTCTCTCTCTTCTCTGCAACTTGATTTGATTAGGTCAGGCTAGGTTATAGCACATTATGTCACGCAGAACTTTTAAGGCGGCTGGACTCACACCTTCTCCTGAAGTGCCGTAATTATTTGTTTCTTGGACGTCTTCTGTCCTTCAGCCTCTCTTAAATATGCACACACACACACACACACACACACACACACACACCCACACCTTCACAGTCAGAACTTTTTTGCTCTTTCACTGTCTCAGTTTAGCTCATTATGGCCTCTTTTCACCTGGGGACACACACATACACACGCACACAGACACACATACAAACACACATATCCGCACACATTATAATGTAGGTAGCTGGCCATCTTTCAGGCTGTTGTGCTGCTATCTTCAGCCAAACAGCTTTGCTATCCCCGCTCGGCTGAGTGGGAAAACAATGCCTGCTCTTTTTTTTATTATTATTTATTATCTCCTCCAACGGGCTATTTTTTCCCCCTCGCACGATGGCATGTGTAAAGGAGGACAGGAGGCAGGGCTGGATAGGGACTGAGTGTTGCAGGCTGTCCTGCAGGTACTCGTACAGCTCATTGTTGGGAATAATGGATGTGCTAGCTGCAGATGCCTGGCAATAGCTATCACTAGAGCTATCAACAGCACATGCACACACACACACACACACACACATACACACACGTTTAAGGGTTTGAGTGGTCCGTGATGAATGGCTTTGAGAGGGGTTGTCTGCGATCAATAATCCACTAGTGCCCAGCCAGATGAGTGAAAAGGGGCTCACTGCTCCCCTCCCCTCCACCCCACTGTGTCTTTCAGACTCTCGTTAAAAGGCCAGTGGTTTTCAGTAGTGTGAGAAATTTCGTGAAGCCTAGTCATGCATATAACACACTCATACGAGCAGTGTGTATTGCGTTTGATGATGTATAATCAGCCTCCGTGATGATGCACTGATGGAAGGGTCGAAGTGAAACTGGAGATGAGCTGAAAGCCTCTCCTCAGTGGATAAGAGCGAGAAGATGGCTTGGGTTACAATCAGAGGCCAGCTGGTGTACACACACACACACACACATCCACACACACACACACACTTTGGGTCTGTCTTGTTTTTCGCATCCACTCACAAACGCATACACACAAATCCATCAGCAGCTATTCACAATTTCAAAAGACTTTTCTCAATTCTGTGCAGTTTAAGCACTTTTTAAAAATTTCTGGTGAATATTCTAATGCACTGACTAATTACACCTTCCAGACCATCAACAATATACCTCTCATACACCCAAACACTCAGCTCAGCAGGCAGGCCACGTGTCTCTTAAATACTGAAAGATGAAACGGGTAAATATACACCTCACACACCGCACACACCTCCTCCACCCCTCCTCTCCCCCACCTCAGGCTTCACTTGTCCAGTTTTCAAGTGAGCTTCATGTTGTCTGTTGATTTGGTTTCTCCAGCCACTGCACCTGTTGCTGTCAGCATGTTGTGTGTGAACTGCTCCGGTCACCTCTACCAGTGATGTGTGTGTGTGTGTGTGAGACAGAGAGAGAGAGAGAGAGATCTTGTCTTCGCCAGACTGTCAGACTAACTGCCCTCCTGCTCTAATGAAGTCAGGGTCAGGTGTGTGCATGTGTGTGCGTGTGTGTGTGTGTGTGCATGCACGTATGCCCTCACTCTAATGAAGGCAGGGTCAGATGCAGTGTGCGGCTAATTGGTAGAGTTTGCCTGCAGCTGCTGGGGCTTAGTGTGATTGAAGAGTCCGACTGGGGTCTTTTCCGCTCCAGCAGAGAGCACACACACACAAACACACGCACACACACACTTGCTAATACACACACAATAAAGCACCGCCGTACACCTTAATCTTGGTATAGCTTGAAATGAGGATCGGATCACCCTGACCCTCACCAAGGAGAGAAAATAACGTCAAAGTAGTGACAGGAGGAAGTGCATCATTCTCTCTCTCTCTCTCTCGCTCTCACACACACACACACACACACACCATGCTGACCTAACTGCATGTTGTACTCAATCAGTTCAGCTGAACAGTGCTAGTTGAATGTGGTTAGGTTTGTACTGAATGTCAAGCTTTGGCCCAAGGCCCTGTTCATGCCTGGCATTAACATGCGTCCTGTGTGATCTGATCGTAAGTGGACAGCGCTGAGCACAGGTGTGTACGGGGTCCAGTGTGTCTCAGAGACGCATTGTGATCCGATCTCTCAAAGCACCTTCGGAGGTGGTCAGGGACGCATATGACCACATAACGTAGTGCGAACGCAAAAGTGTCCCCGATGGCAACAAAGGACCACCTAATCAGCTGTGTTGTTGCCCTAGTCAAAACTGCATCACACATACGTCATCACTGTGAGACATTCGTTAAGCATTCATTAGCAGACCACATGATGGAAATGTTTGCACAGTCCATCCAGGTACATGAGATAGGATTCATGGGACCTTTTTCCTGAAAACAAATGCAGAGGAAGACTGACGTAATAAACATGTAGGAATCCGATGTAGGAAAATGGATCACAGGCGGTCACTAGAGACGCACTCAAAAGGCCAGGTGTAAATGGCGATGCGTTTTTGACTATTCGCTTGTGATCGGATGGAGACGGATGTTAATACCAGGTGTGAAAAGCTCAACTCTTGTAAGACTTTTTAAAAGCTTTCATTAGTCATTGTGTATTGAGTGCATAAATCTGTGATGACACAATTTCAGTGATTGACACTGTACAATCCTCAAAAAGTATTAGACACACATTATAAGGAGACTAGGAGCTAGGAGCGTTTGGCAAAAATAAACACACATCTTGGCTTGGCCTTCATTTTGTCTGCATATCAGCTGTGTTCCACTTTTTCTTTTGCTCAAAATGAGTTCAGTATTGCAGGATCTACTGGAGATAACCATATAGATGATGAAATCTATTAAAAATCATAAACACCACATATTGGCACAAAGTACTGACTGATACACTCAGAAAACAATCTAGGTCTGACAGAATAGCTGAGTTTCTGACCTCATGGTCAAAGTGGTTTATGTAATGATGCCACTTCCTGCAGCAGCCTATTAGCACGTAAGTTTTGCTTTGTCAGTTTAAAAAAAAAAAGGCATGCGCCCTATCATCAGGTGATTGTGAGTACGAATGCCACAACTATCCATGGCCAGGAGTCTAGGGAGCAAAACTGGTCGTGCCCTCTGGGTGGGCGGGACATGCTCTCTCTTTCCCTTGTCAATCACAGAGACATTAGCCAATTGCAGGCATCTCTGAGCTCACGTATGTGGAAGAGGGTAGATAGCGAGTTCCTGTAAGTGTGTTACGCCACCCTGTGACGCAGCATAAGCAGCAGTGGTCGGCTTCCTTCACATGTCTCAGAGAAAGCATGTGTTAGCCTTCACCCTGGTTGGTGGATGTCATTTGATAGGGGAGAGCTGTTTAGTGGGGGGGATTTGCCAGGTGACCTGATGGTCATGTACATTGCAAACTTTCCTGCCTTTTTTTTCCCCTCGTCACATGATACAGGATGTGGGGGTCCCTGGAGGACTAGTGGTTAGGCCATGTGCTCACACCACCTTGGCCCGAGTTCGATTCCAGGCCAGGGAACCGACCCCAGCCAATGGGGTTGCACGTGACAGTGCACTCCCAGTGCCGGTCCCAAGCCTGGATAAAATTAGGGAGGGTTGCATCAGGAAGGGCATCCAGTTTAAAAACTATGCCAAATCAAATCAATGATCCACTGTGGTGACCCGTAACAGGAGCAGCTGAAACAAGAAGAACAACAACGTGATACGTGATTAAATCGACCAGAATTAGGCTAGAAATCTTCTGTCTCACTGGATATCCACAGTGAGCAGCATCCATAAGACAATGGCAACTTTTCACTTGAAATTATAATACACAGCCCCATTAACATGCTACAGTATATAATCAAACACAGACGTCGCACTCTTCTCTATAATTAACGGTTCCTGTCTTTTCCTTAATCCAGCCACCACTCTGCCGAAGTTGTGCCCAAATCTTCATTTTGTCTGTGGCATTATTCTTGTTTCCAACAGAATATGCGTTGTGACCCAGCTGTGGAAGCATGGATAATGGCACAATCCAGCAGTTAAATTATACCATTTAACCACTCTAGCTCGTTCCTTCCACCTTTTAGAAGAAGACAATGAATGGCAAATGGTTACTATTTCTATTATACTTAATTGTTCAACTTTACACTCAAGTAAAGAGACTTTTTTCTTTTTCCTAGCATTATTTTATGCTAATGTAATGGAATTTGAAAGGTAATCCAGGGCTTTCCAGATTTGCGAGATATCTGGAAGGACTGGGAATCACATATTATATCCATTAGGATATGTATAATTTCATTACATGATTTAGAAGTCTTCATTACATGATTTAGAAGTCATTATAATCGATGTCTTTCTATTATAAACATGAAAGTGGAGTCCAAAAGTGAGGAGAGAGGAAAGAGAAAGAGTTGGACACGGCAAAGCTCTGACGATTTTTCCTCAACAAACTAAGTGGTAAACTATCTTAACTAGGTTAGCAAAGGCTTATGGCTTTGTAATTTTAATGCTAAACTAAAAATGTAGCTAACAGTTACAATTTAGCATATGTTAATCTGCCTTGTTGTAACGTAAATAAATACCACTATTTGCTTAGCAAAGCCACTTATTGCTTTTTCAGGCCTAGTGTTATAGCAGCTCTCAGATTCGGTAGCTAGATCGTAATATTATGTTCTTTGAGGTTAGTTTCTGAGGCCGAAGTCATTTGATACTAACTGCATGTGTGTGCTTACTACAGTAAGGTCAGAGTAAGGTCAGAGTTTTTACACTAATGCTAGCACAGAGAACCACTGTAACAAAGTTCTACCACTTTAATGGAAAATGTTTATTTGAAAACATATTCCACATCAATTTTTAACATGATCTAGTACAGCCTTATCTGCGCTTATATCTTATATGATTTGAGGTTTATGGATTTTCCTCAAGCCTTGTTTAAAGTGGAATGTGTGTATTATGCCTTTCAACACTCTGTAATGATTTCAGCTGGGATGGTTCAGTCTATAAGATAAATGTTAAGAATAACACATTATTGTGAACTCATCCTACCCAAATACACCGAATATTAAAGAGGGCACATTAGAAACAGGAGTTAATTAGCGAGAACTGCTTTTAGAACGGTGGAAGTGACACGCGTTCAATGCCAAAATTTGTTCATATATAAAAATATTATCAGTAAATGCCATTGATATCAGCAAACATTTCAAAACCCCTTTTTTTTGTAATACATGTTGGATGGAAATGTTGCTACAGATAAAATTAAAAAGCTTTTTGACACATTTCTGAATATAGTAATGGACACACGGAACCAAAGAAAGAAGCAGGAAGGTTTAAGTGTATACCTGCTGTTATAAATACTTCCATTAAAGATATTGAAACGCTAATTGTCCTGGAGTTTGTCCTCTCCTGTGAAATTCTTTCACAGCTAAATTTGGCCTCGGCACTCTTTGCCTTGCTAACTCCTCCCGCGCCTCCTCCGTCCTTTTGCACTCTCACTTCATTTATATCCGTCCTTCTTAGTCACTTCTGTCACTTCTCCTTTTCATCTCAATTGTGGCTATGCATTTTGTTGCCTCTTTTACTCGCTCGCCCTCGTTATAACCACAAACACTGATGGTGAGATGTTTTGAGTAATTTTCTCAGTTCTGCTGGCACACAGCCAGGATAAATATACAACGTTCACAGGGATGGGAGGGGTAAGCAGGGAATGAATCAATGTGACGGGATATTAGAAAGACATTTTATAAAAGCGGTATAGTGAAGGGGATCAGAAGAGAAAAAAAAAGGACAACCTTAATTAGTAGATCTCTTCTTTCAGCTTGTTAAAATTTTAGCTATCACATCCACACTCGGATCACAGGGAGAGCGGAGAGCACTTATCACAGAGAGAGACACGCGGTGACCTGTCTCACCTCCTCACCTGGGCTACTCTGTCTCCTTTTCTCTCTCCTCCATTCTCTTTCCCTGTGGCCTAGAAATTAGCCTGTCACAGTCGCTCGATGGCTGCAGGCTCAATTTGCCCTCCTCAACAGCAGCCTGAAGGCTGAATGTACAGTACGAGGGATTTTCAGTTTCACCAGCATGCAGCTGCTTCTTTTGACTCGTTTTAGTAGAGGACAAAGAATCCAGCTTTCACTACGCCTCGTAAGATTAAATTAAGATATAGGAAGTTCTTATTCTTATTTATGAATCCCATATTCCTGGCAAATGAATGATTTTTATGCCCTCCAGCTAAAATCAAATTTATATTAATAACATTCTGTGTGTACATTCTACAACTTTCTCGGTGTCCCGAAAGTACTATTAAAAAACAAGCTAATACATCGCAAGATATGGATTAAAAAAATTACAGTAATGCAGTATCTCAATCAGTCAACTCATAATGATAATCCATTATTGTTCTTTCTTCCATGTAATGACAAAGTCACGTGAACTCTCCGATATCGTCTGATGCGTTTTGACATAAACCTTTCATAAATTCTTCAGCATTGCGTTATAAAATATTAATGCGAGTCTTATGAATGCATTATAAAGGCACTATGTAAATAAAGTGTCACCAGGATTTGTCAGGTTTGTGGATTTGACGTGCTTGTGCATTCTTTGTGCGTCCTGTGCAGCAGTGTGGCGAGAGGCATTACTTACGTCTGCTTTTGGACAATAATAATGAGGGACAGCTTAATAAGATAATTAGGATCAATTTGATAATTAGAGCAATTATCTTATCAATCTGGATTCCATAGATAACATATTTCTGGGAAGCTATTATGTGTACAGCAAGCCAGCTTTTTTTTAATGAAACACATGGCCATTTCTTTTTGTCTTCATAAGGCTCATATATTTCTGGAAAAGCTGCTATACAAATAAAAGTGAATTGAAATTGATGAAACTGAGACGCTGTTAAAAGCACAATGATGCATGTCTTTAACGAGAGCTGTAAACATAATGAAGTATGAAGAACTTACTGTATCTGCAGACTACTGCAGGTACTTCCAACTATTTATCTCTCTCAGAGTATTTATCTTTCCCTGAGTAGTTGCAGTAATTTTTCATGGCTTCCTTCCTTCCTTCCTTCCTTCCTTCCTTTGCTCTTTTTGCTTTTTTCTCCTTTCCTGTTGCCTTCCCAAAAGAAAGGTTTGTGTCTAAAACGTAAGTGATTGCTGGTTTAATCTCACAGCCATTTTCTTCCCCTTGCTTCCTGTTGTATTTCTGTCCATATGTAGCTCTGGGTAGGTCTTTTCCTCTGCATGCTGTTGCCTTTAAATCTCCTGCTTGTTTGGTTCTGTTTCTCTCTCTCTCTCTCTCTCTCTCTCTTTTTTTCTTTCCTAGGCCAATAAGCCCAGTGGTATTAGTGTTGTCAGAATGGAAAAAGATGGGATGCGCCTGCCTCTCTCTTTGCCAGGTGGTGCCTCAGCCCTTGTTAAGAAGTGCAGCCCGGGAGTTCGCAGGGTTTTTAAGAGCTGAAAGATGCGTGGGAGATTTGCATCGCAGATTTAAATGCCTCCTTTCGCTCCCAATTGTCATTTCTTATGCATGTCATCTGGGTTTTCTCCTTCTCACATTTGTTGTCATTTCACATGACTTCCATATTAACATCCATAGGCCCCAAGGCTAATCATCATGTTGTGGGAAGTGGAGTTAGCAAGCGAATGAGAAGTGAATAAATTCTTCTGTTTCTCTGCTCTGCCAGTGTGCATTGGGTCAGGTAAGTGTGTGTGTGTGTGTGTGTGTGTGTGTGTTTAACAGGTGACAACCCCCTTCACAACAGGGCACCCCCCTTCTGTTAACCTAATTGATAAATGGAGCATTGGTCCTGAACGGAAGGCTGTAAGATCCTGACTTTAATACAAAACATATTTTTAGCGTAATCGTGGATGGTACAGGGTTAAGTCGTAACTGATTTTACATTTATTAATCAAGATTTTTTCAAGAATTTATCAAAGGGAAAAAAATATACATCAATGAACGATACAAACTGTAAGCTATACATCATTGATTTCCTATGAAGCTTTTTGTATCAGTTCCGAAGCCTTTCTGAATCCATACATCTTACTTTACCATTTGTTTTCTACTTCTGTTTTTTTTTGCAAATATTTGAACATGTCAGGTATTTAAGCAAAGCGAGTCTAACAAATTGGGATCTTCTTTCTCCTAACAGAATTTTCATTACATTCGGCTTCACACCACTCCTCATGTAGCCATTTTCATACACTACACTTCAAACCTCTAGAATATGAAGTGTTTCTTCTTTCTCGGGAACCTCAACCCCAACTCACAACGAAGCGCTATCGTACACCTTAAAGGAAGGAGAAAACCCACACAATGTACCCTAGTCGTGATTTGTACATATTTTTTTTGTCCTCCATAAGCAACTGTGCACTCGGCAGGGTGAGATATATTATGGAACACCCTTCGCACCCTCCTCCCCTTTTTTCAGCCCGACATGAATTCTTCTCCTCCTGTGTCCCATCACCCCCTACAAGCTTCCAAGCTGTCACGGCAGCCTGGGCTGTGTTCCTCATTGCCAAGGCACGGCAGGACCAGATCCGGCCTTCGAGGCTCACGATGCCCCTCGCACAAGCTGCAGTGGACCCTTCCTCCGCAAATGTTATCTAAATGCTAAGCACTTTGGCACTTGCTGGCAGGATCTCATTGTACACACCGTGCACTCTGAGAGAACACTTTGCCGGTTTGGAGTGTGAAGCGATTGCTTGGTGCAATGCCTAGTGAACAGAAAAAGTGAGCTGATTTCACTGTGTTTGAATTAGGAAGCCATGAGGCAGGCTTTAGGTGCTGGCAAAGGCTGAAAGATGGAGAGATTTAACACGACCAGAAACGGAAATTACACATCATAAACAGATGGAGTTCATATCAGTCCTCAGTACAGTGTGGGCTCAAGGCTTTTGGAAGAAGGCAGATCATGCACTAAGTGATGCTATAGTCAGTCTTGCACAAACCCTATTATACTCAAGATATTTCTTACACTAATCTCAGAATGTGGATGCTTGCCTGGATGACTCACACCCAAAGAGCCATATCCAAGGATAAGTTAACGTACGTACAGATACAAATTTATAAACGGTTGAGCTGAATATGAACACCATGTGAGAGAAGAGCTAGTGTCCAGTTTCCTCTGATCGGGTTTCTCTGGCCTGTGTGCCTTTTGCATAATTCTAATCCTATACCACGAAACTAGTTCTTCATAGATCAGCAATATTTATTTGAGGGCATAAAAATCAAAAGCTTGTGTTTTTTTCGTGGGCGGAAACAAAAGGACATTGCTGAGCTGTTCTAAAGTGATCGCCAAGCAGCATTTTCATTTCAAAGTCAAGTAATGCGCACGCGTACATGCACGCACGCACGCACACGCGCGCTCGTTCAGATTACTTGCTGAAATCTGCCATTTTTTATATACATATCACAGCTCATATTTTTTGGCTGATTTGAACTCTGGCTGCAGTGGGAGATGGGAAACATCTGTAGCGAGAAAGATTTTAACTTCTCTGTAAATCAGGCTTGGGTCTGATTTCATTGAGTTCGGCTTTCAGACTGAATAATGGTCTGTTTTGCTGTCCTAAAGCTTTTGAGATGACTCTATAATTCTCCTGCACAATATACCAAGCAATGCTAACAGTAGTCCTTTTCTCGCCAAATCCCAGAAAGACTGAAATGTTTTAGTGAACTTTATTTGCCGTCTTCTGTTCCTGTATTTTCAGGCTGTTAAGGTACTATGATTGCTCACACACTGTGTTGTTACTGTGTGCTGGTAGGAATGAACTGTTTCCTGTTGGGAGCAGTCAAGAAGGAGGGAGGTTAGGACTATTATTTCCTGAGTAGACGCTATAGGAAGTCATCGAGTGAACAGGAAGAAGTGGCGGATGCGTGTAGTCATGGCGAGGATAGGTCTCTGCCTCGTACAATTGCCCTTAAGGGGACACAGAAGTACCCAGACTTGATTACAAACTATCAGTTTCATAAACAGCTAGACAGATTGCCAGCTATTTGAATTTCTGTTTTCTTCCTCGGATCCTTGTGCACAGCTGTCACTAGTTTTGGCGCTCTGGGCTACACGAGCCTCTTTTTATTTGGTTGTGTAGAGGTACATAAATAATGAAATGGAGCTGGTAATTGGACTTTCACGGTAATTAGGCTTTGGCTGTCAGCTAAGCCAGTGCCTTTCTCTCGTCAGAGGAGTCTAAACCAAGGACGGTAATTACTATTATCTGTGGGGGTTGTTGACACAACAATAATCCCATCCTTAGCGAGCCTATCATGGTGCTACATGGCCGCCCCCTTTTAGCATCTTTTACAAAAAAAGGGTTTATCTTAGTGTTAACACTAATTTGCTTCTTTCAGTCTTGGCTGCACTGCAGAAAGCTTAACCCTGTGTTTCTGAATTTTATGCTCAGTGACTCTGAAAAGCTTGGCATATTTTCATTAGACAACCAGTTTGACTTTTGCCTGCTAGCAACATGATGCTCGGTCCTAAACTGCATTATCAGGCATCTCGGCAGGATTTCTAGTGCGTCCGTAATCCTGTTATTTCATTCACCGGTAACTCCAGGGTTATTCAGGAATGGTGATTGTGTGTGTCTGTGTGTGTGTGTGTGTGTGTGTCTGCCTGTCAGGCTGTCTCTGTGAAAGATTGGATTCCTTCGACCCAATGCTGTTCCATGTCTTCTCCTATGGGCTTCTCTTTTCCTCCTGTTCTGCTTTTGTCATGAGTGAAATTTAGAAATGAACGTATGAAATGAAAGGAGGATTGGCACGGTTATGGACCCTGTGTTCTGTATTTGGTCACTGTTGTATAAAATGGGGTCCTTCTGATGGTAAAGGTGAGGAGTGTAAGGCTTACCTATTGTGTTGAATTGAAGGCAGGAACGAAAGCAGTTTGTAGGCCTGCAGTGTTTACTCTGGTGATTAGAGAAAATGAGTCTTTTAGTAAGTTAGGACACTGCTGGTAGCGCATTAAGGCTTTTCTTGAGATGTAGCCACCCCCAGTGCCTTAATGCTCTAAGAAATTATAATCCCTTATTGCTCATGGAGGACTGGTGGAGGCAGATTGCTGCTTCTGGATTTCTAGATATAGACACTATATCTAGTCACGGATACGAAAATTGATCTAACCATGCATTTTTTTTTTTGAAGTTTTATAAAGCCATAGCCCGGGTCGGCATTCAGAGCGTCCGTCTCTCCTCCAGGGCGGAAATGTTTTTTTAATAACTTTCTCTATCAGTACAAAGATCTGCTGCGAGACCTCTATCTTTGGTGCAGTGGAAATGGAGTGGTGGAGTGCTGGTCTGTAATGAATACTGCATGTTTCTGGGAGATAAATACAGGTCTGATGCATTTCTCTCCATGGTAATGGGAGCCGGGATTGCAGGTAGGTAGTGTATGCCCTCCATATGTTAAAAGAAGCATGTGCATGTTTGTGTGTGTGCTGAATGATGAGTGTGTAAATTGCATTGGATCTGAATTAAACATGCCGCACCTTGTGGCGCGACGGCCATATTGCAGGCAGAGAAAATGACTTTTTAAGTAGGGTATTTATGGGAAGATATTGCATTCATTTGATTATAATAAAACATCCATTGTGTTGGCAATGAATGGTAGAGGGAGCGGGTGACAGTTCAAGGCAATAACTGTCTTAGCGTCTGCCTCAAGGGCCTGAGAAGGCGGACTTTCCGAGATTAGCTTTCTTTGTGCTGCGTAGATAGTCATGGTGATATGTTAAGGAGAAGTAATAAAGAAATATATCTGTTTTTATAGAGCCTTCATGACAGGGTTATGTCAGGGAGGTAGCATAAAGACACTGGCACGGGGTGTAAAGCGATATAATGGGCCATTAGACAGGGTAGCGTGAGGAGCAATCTGTGGTTACCACCGTTTGTAGGTAATGGAGCCCATCACTCTACTACTGATCTCCATCCACGCAGCTCCACGCTTCAACCACAAGCACATCCTTCACAGCAATCACTCATACGGCAGCCTGTCCAATTCCCTGTCTCTCTCTCTCTCTCTCTCTCTCTCATTCTTCCCTTATCTGAAACTGATACTGTTATTAAATGTTGTTGCAGCTTATCAAGATTATTTGGAAGTTTTTGGTTTCCTTTTGGTGTTGCTGCTCTGATGGTGAACCTGCATGTCTGTGGACACGTCTTTTTGCAGCCTCTAACTCCTCCAGCGACGCAGCATCGTCTTACGCGCTTCATGCTTTACATGAATGTCCCTTCTGAGAACCAGCCCTGCGCTCCATCCCTTCTCTTCCAAGCTAAGATAAAGGATTTGTGTTATTTAGAGAGCTTCACTTTCATACACCGTCTCCCCTTTAGGAAAACACGACCCAGGCACACACAAAGAATTCCTGGCATCTTGAGTAAAGTCAGATGTGTATCTAGGTGCTTGTGTTTGATGCTTTTCCTACGTGCCTGATTCTTTTCACTTATGACGGCTCCGTGTGCTGCAGCTTTGTGAGCTTTCCAGCAGGGAAGCAGCAATGATAATAAAGCACAGTGGCAACTAGCCACAGTGTAGCATGTGTATGTGTTTTTGACAGGCAGTAGCAACTAAAAAAAGAGTGCTATTCTGTTGGCAGACGTGCAGCAGCGTTAGACTCCTGATGTGGTTATATTAACACGTCAAACTGCTTATGCTAACACATCTGGCAGCCACGAGTCTCTCTGTAATGATTCTGTTTAATGTGCATTTTTTTAATGTTTGTGGCTTTTGCAATAAGCTTCTTAGGAACGGGGTGGAAAAGCAAACGGTAAGTCTCCTCTGTGTGTTTTATCATTGGAGGCACTTCTGTAAGCACTTAGGGCTTTTAGAAATAGCTACCACTTGCCACGGATGCAATTAGCAAAGACTTCATGTCTTTTCAGACCAGAAAAATACAGTATGTTGAAATAATCGAATGAATGTGTGTGTGTATATGTGCAGGCAAACATCTGTTGACTTTAGGCTTTACTCAGCCCACACAGAGAAGACGGTAGTTGTCCTGTCTTCACCCACAGTCTATTGGTTCACAGAATACCACCGATTAACACAGAGCCAACGTGGGCTGCCATGAGTCCCCATCCTTGCCCCTTTCTCGCCCTATTCTCACGATCACAGCCGTGTAATTGCATTTTTTCCTCCCCCCAGTTAGAACCTCAATTGCGTATGTGCTGAGATGTGAAATTAACCACCACTTCCCCCCCCTACACACACACACACACCCCTCCTCCCCCCCACAGAGTGGTGACTGGACTTTCATGTCTGCATGCGGCGAGCAGAGATTAAATTAATTGGGTCACAGTTTAATAGCGATATCTGCTCATGGGACCCGGCGCACGGTGGGTGAGATTCTGCAAAGCAGCGCCGCTCGCCGTGGCAGCCACCATGACACAAAACCACTCTGAAAATTAGAAAATCATAAGCTGTCACAGAGCAGCATCTTGGAGATGCACACTACATGAATCACGTAATGGTTAGTCCATTTCGAGCGGAATCCAGTCTCCGCTGAACTGACACAGAGTCGAAGCACTCGCTAACAGCAGTGCAGCTTTACTCAACCGCACCTTCCATCACAGAGAGCGCCTGGTTATGATTCAGATAAGTTTGAGAAGTTTGTTTGAGTGTTTAAAAGTGATTTATTTGCCTAAACTTTGGATGTTGTGTGAAGGATGTTTTTTTTTCTCCCTCAGACTTATTTTCCTCCTCTTGTTTGCTCTCTTTCACTCATGCTCCATCTTCCCATCTCGCCATCTCTGTCTCCGGTATGCTTATGCCTCTAGAGGAATTAATGACACAGCACTTGGATTTGTGTCTCATCGGTCAGATCTCCAATCCTGAACCCCCTCCTCCACTCACACACACATCATCTTCCAACCGAAACACACAACTGTGTGTCTCTGCCCTCGATCTGTGCCCTCTACTTTCATCTATCTTCATAGCTCCGCCAGACACTTTCACCTCCAGACAAGGCCATCCTCATCCTCACCTCCCCCTGACAGTCACTGCTGACTGAGCAGCGGCTCCCACAAAAGCACACACACACAGACACACACAGACACGCGCTCACACACGCACGCACTCACAGAAATGTTCTTGGTCCAATCCGACTTCATTTGACGCATGTGCCAGAGTGTTAATTAGACTTGGAGCCAAGAGACGCAGTCATGTTATCAGCATCGTCCTCTTGCATCTCTTCATACACACACACACACACACACACACACACACATACCCTCTCAGTTGGTCTATGGAGAACGTTCCGGCGCAGCGCTGTTTGCTGGGGCTGTGGAGGGTGTCTGTGCCAGCTGTCAGTGTCGTGGACCGTGTCCAGCCACTGATATCTCTCCCTTAGCTCTTATCCCCTCGTTTACTCCTTCATTCCTGTTTATTTATCCATTCCTGGTGTTTGCAACAGCTGCAGATGTCATTTTGATGGTTTTTGCATACTTTTTGCACTCGTTCTCTCACTGTCACTTTGGCATTATCAGGTTTTTTTGTGTCATCTGAGGTGAAACTCCATGTCCTTCAGAGCTCTACTCCAGGGAGCAGCGGCAAGGCCGGGCAGAGTCTGCACCCGCCGTGCCCCGAGTGTTAAACAAAGCTTAAACACACACACACACACACACACACACACACATACACACACTCCCCCCACCCTGCTCCATGCCTTGTTAACTTGCCTTTTCAACATCCAGACATATGACAAAGAGCCTCGATTGGGAAAACAAGGTCAATCAAATTGCATTTAAAAGACAAAGTCATAAATTGTGTAGCAAAATGCTGGTGCAAATCTTTTCTCAAGGAGGTGCTTATCTATGTCGGTTGTGAGATCTGTAATGGATTACGGTGCCCTCTGGGTTTGTTGATTTTGGCTGAACTATTATAATACCATAAATGTCTCATGTGTAGCGCCATTCACTTATTTATTTCCCTGTTAAATTGGATTTGTTTAACGCTTTGGATATAAACCAGAGTTAAACTTGTTAGCTGTTCCTAGATCTAAAACCCATAACATCAGTATAATAGGATATAAAATCAACCAGCATTGCACATATCTGGTCCTGGATGACCACGGGGATTCACTTTGCACTCTTACAGACCTGATACAACGTATCAGCTGATTAGCATTACATTATATGAACAGAGAAAACATTAAACCATCCACCAGTAATTTGAGTAGCACTGGGTTAATGCTTAGGATCTTCTGTAAACACATTCTGGGGAATTTCTACTGCAGCACATTGACACAGAAGTTTTTTTTCTTTTTTTTTTTTTGCTCTTGGTTATAATGCCATCATAATATATCATCATGACACTTTGGTTCGGAAGCCAGGCTCTTTCGCTGGGTCTCGTCTGCATTTATGTATGCACATCTGTTTGTTGTGGCCAAGGAGGTGCAGTTTTCTGCTCAGGTGGACAGAATTAATCTCCATCCTGGTTTCTTGGCTCCGTTTTCCTCCCAAGGCCAGGATTTTGAGGCGTTCAGTAATGCAGAATGGGGCCCACTTGCTTTGCAGCTGGAAATGGCTTCAGAAGATTAGGAACCGCTTTCTCAGACGTGTGTGTTCTTCGAGTTGGTCAGACTGACAGAGAGGCTTAGTTCTGGGTCAGAGAGAGAAACCAGCTCTCCGAGCTCATCAGCACAGATTAACTGGAGCGTCTGCTCTAGACCATGTGTGTGTGTGTGTGTGTGTGTGTGTGTGTGTGTCCCTCAGCTCTAGCTAAAAGAGCAGGAGATGGGACAAGTGTAGACACATGCTTTTTCCACACTGGAGGAAAAGAACATGCCTGGAGTGCTCATGACAGGAGGACAGATTCTTGAAGAGTGCGGTTGTACTGAATATCGACACGGCTGTGCTTCGTTGCAGGTAATCACTGCCGTGCCAATATTCAGTATAACCACACCATTGTGAGAGAGATACTGCTTTTATACAACAGTTGTATAAACAAGAAATTAATATCGAATAATGGATAAAATCAAATATCTGGATAGCTAGCTCACGTTGATTTGTACTTTCCTGTTAAAGGTGCTTCCGGGGAAATTGGCTTCCCTTCTTGCTTTTCATCTTCAACTGACGAGCTTTCATATTTTAACTCAAAAAATGTATCTTTTGCCATGTCCACTGATGATGTCGCTACCTCTACTGTAGTAACTGTTTAAAAGTATTTTGTGGCGAACACAGACGAGAGGAGAGATACATACAGTGAAACGTCCCAGTGTGGTTATAGGTAATATAAGCACTCTTGGAATGCTGCTCAACCAATCAAATTAGTAGACTAACTGTTGTACAGTTGGGGCTCTACATTTGTGGGTTCAATGTTGACGGATTTGATTATTCTATTAATAATAATAATAATAATAATAATAATAATTAAATAGGACTCATAATAATTAAATAGGATTTTTTTTTGCTTTGTTTAGTGAGTTTTGCAAAGTTTAGTAAGTCATAAATGCATAAAATATATGTATTATTAATCTGTTTAGCATTTACTGCCATAAATCTATACACAAATTTATTATAAAAAGTTACATTTTGTAAAAAGTTTATGTGTGCTAAAGAACTGCGGACTACGCACTCTGTTTGGGGACGCCACGCTCTTTGTCTCTTTACTAGGCAGCCTCATTCACCTGTTTTGTCTCTCAGTGTGCAGTGTATCTCGCGTTTCTCTCAACTTTTTGCATCTTTAAAGTGCAATAAAATATCGACTGTAATCATGGGTTATAAAGATTAATAATTTTACTGCTATCTAATACTGTATATGTATTGCATCACATACTGTATGTGTACTGTATTGCCTCTCTCTCACTCGCTCTGTGTGTGTGTGTGTGTGTGTGTGTGTGTTAGCCTACATTGTTGATACTTTATAAAATGTACTGTTGTAGTACAGTGTATGTCATAGCAAGTAATGAAGATCAAAGATCACTCCGGAGAGCGGAGGTGTTGAGGCCACAGACTTTATTCTTTCAAGAATCAGAGAAAAGCTACCCAACTCTTCAGAAGGGCATTCTTATGTACATTTACATGAAAAAAACTTCCACATCCTGTTTTTCACAGGACCCAGCATTCCCATGCATGCTTAAGTTATTGTTTAAGGCAGTCTTTCTCACTTAAATTTACAGCTTGTTTCTGCTCTCCCCTCTTAGCAGGATACCAATGCCTATGTAAGGTCATATAGATCACTTTCAGGCCTCTGTGTCACCTTGTGCACTATACCGGTTACATACATCTATAACATTGAGGATTAAATATTATCAAATTTGAGTACACATTTTGTGGTTACTATTTTATGGTTACAGTATTTCCATATGTATTGTTTTATTTTTGTGTGTTAAATATGGAACCTAGAGATATTTGTGGTTTTTCCACACTCCCTAACCCCTGGCAATGTGGAGGGCCGACTGTGTAAAGGAAAATAATCAACGACAAGCTGGTGTGATGAAGCGTAATGTAAAATGGAGTTACTTTTACCACCATGAAGTTGATTATTTTCCAATAAAAGCACACCCTGTATTGTTCCTCTTATAACACAGCAATTTGGGAATGATGATAAGTCTTTAATCATTAAAGAACAACATGTACAATTTTTCTGTTAATAGCTATGTTTAATGTCGTTAGTTCACATTAGTGCCTCTTATCAGCCTGGCTTTTTTTTCTCTCGAAAATCATGTTCCTGAGAAACCACAAAGCACAACATCATCTGTCTCGAGCACTCTCCCATGGTGGAAAACTTAAACAAACAGCTTTAGCTCTGGCTGTTACGTTATGTGGAGCATCTGCCATACAAATCCCCGTGTAAGTTGTTGCTATAGAAATGATAATGTATTAAAATGAGCACATTAATTCAAACCCGGGATTCGAAAAGCAGCCGGCACTATTATCTGAGCTGCTGTTGTAGAAAATGAATCAACTTCTGACCAATCCGAATTGAGAATTCACCATTGCTGTGGTACAAATATCAGTGCTCTCTTGTAGGATTCTTGTCATTAAATTCTTCAATACAGTTTTCAGTACTGTTTATGAATTAGGCTGTGTCAATATTTTGATAACTTAAAATAAGAACAGAATACAGATTTTAGAGTTGAGGGTTCAGTAGTGACTCAGATCATTGTGTCAGATCAGACCACAGTCCTTTGTTAGGAACAGTTGGCTTTTTTGTATACAAACAGCATGTGTAGATATGTAGCTTGAGATGCGTCGCAGTTTGGGAGAATTGAGATGAGTAGTGTGTCTGATGTTTACTGACTGGCAAGCTGTTATTGCTTGCCGTGGTAGCGCTTCTGCATCACAATATCTTAGACACACACTGGCTTTTTTTTTTTTTTTTTTGACAATGTGTGCAATCTGTGTGTAGCTGTTGAGGTTGGGAGCATGAACCATCTGTCTGCTTTTCATGAACATAATTCATATGCTGTGGTTTTGCGTTTTCTGTTTTGCAGAATCGAGAACTGATTGACTAAAGGACTGTAGACTGATTAGGAACAGGGAGTTGTACTGAATAGAAAGAGTTAACACATAGCTGAGGGTTTTCATACCGTAGAAAGCAAACTGTATGTAGGAGGCTTTGTATTGGTAACTGATAATTTACACTCAGCACATGCCACTTTATTATACTCGGGTAATCATTATGACAAGAGACAGAGAGCAAAGCAGGACTAAACTGGGAGAACTCTTGTTGATGTGTGTGTGTGTGTGTGTGTGTATGTGAGGATGAATTTGCCGAAGGGTGAATCATGCTGGCTCAAGCACCCGTGTACAAATTCTTCGTGGTCCAATAGAGCAGAGAAACACACACAAATACACATTTCATTTCTTTTTTTGTCATTCCTCTGTTCAGCTGTGACCCAAGAAACCGAGTCTGCATTGCACGGGTCGTCTGGGAACATTCCCGAGCACTGCCCCCGAGACAGTGTGCATTTTAGACTCGATCGGGCCGCTTTCATTGTGACACGGATGAAACGAAAGCAGAACCCAACAGGCCATATTCCGTCTAGTTCCCAGGCTGTTTTCCAGAGCAGTGAGAAGAATGCAGACCTGGAACTCATAACATCAACACATCTGCAGATAGTACAACTTGAGCTGGAACCTAAAACAGCTCTCTTTTTCCATCAGTTAAAACCACCACTGGTGGAGGCAGATGGACCGCTGCCCTGAGGTGAAAACACAGCGTTCTTACAGTGGGAACAAATCAGGTTTTCGTAGGCGAAGCTGATTCCGGACCTGCACACAAGGTCGCTTAGAGAGCATCTAAAGGGCACGTTTAAATGCCTGTTAACGGAAGCTATTTTGTTTGGAAATGTCAGACTTTTTGGTGTGAAGTGTTAGTGTGTGTGTCTGTAGGATTTTGTTTCCCTCAGTAAAGCGACAGCAGCTCGGTGCCGTTTCTGGCAGCTGTCACTCCTCTGATTTTTCCCTCGAAATCCAACAGCTTTCCTTTTAAAACTGTCAGCAGCCACTCTGACACATGTTCTTCACAGTGGAGGTACTTTTATATGAGGCTTCCGCTCCTCTTCACCAACCACAGATCTCTGTCGCTCTCTGTCACTCTCTCGTTTTCGCTCTTGCTCACTCACTTGTATCTGTCTCGCTCACTCTCTCTCTCTCTCTCTCTCTCTCTCTCTCTCTCCCCCTTTCCCCTTTTCACTGTGGGAGATGAAATTGGTTTCTCCTCCATTAGAGATTCTTCTTGGCCTTACTCCGGACTGTGGGCTGGACTGAAGGAGCTGAAAGTTCTGGTAAACGCTGCAGGTATCTATATTGATGCGAGAGCAGCACAAAACGGAGCGAGTTTGGGGGAAAAAAACAGAAGAAGAAGAAAATTACTTTCTTTTTTGTATTTAATTTTCAGGGCTTTTTTTTTTTGTTTGTGCTCCAACACTAAAATTAATTCCGGCAACTTGTCATTTTACATTAGAGCATGAAGTGGACTGGTGTATGGCTGTGGAAAGCAAATTGCGCCTTGTTGCCATGGGAGCGCTTTCTTATTGTGCCTTCGGGTAGCGAGCTGCTGCCAGAACTTGAGCCCACCTGTTTCCGGCCTTCTTTCATAAGCAGAGCTCCCAGAATGGGGAGAGACTTTTGACATGGATCCCTCAGCACATGTATGATTTATTAAAACAAAAATGATTAAGTGATTAAAATATGCATGTTTAAGTCGGAAAGACGATTGTATTTTTCATCTGTGGCTTTACTCCTTTCTGCTGTTATAGGATGTCTTCCTGCCTTGTTTACAACAAAGCAAAAAAAATGATGATGTTGATGATGATGTTGATGATGATTATGATGATGAGCTAGATTGCGCTCAGGATGTAATGTCCGTATATAAACTGGTTTCTTACACGTTTCTTCCATTTACAATATAATGATCCTCGTTCCTTTTCCTCTGCTGCTTTGAAACTCCTATTTGCCAGTACAAGAGAGAAATTGGCTCCAGCTATAATCTGAAAAACCCCTCTTATTTATTTTAGTATTCTTTATTTTCGTCTTATTGTCTGCCGTATGTTTTATCACTAAGCTCACTGCACCCACATGCTGGCAATCTCACAAACTGAACTAATACCACAGTCTGATTTCCCTGCCTACAACTCTGATCGTCATCTGTCTGTGTTCTGTTCTTATTGCGGCGTACCGTGGAAGCCAACACGGAGCTGCCTCCTGCACGCACACACAGACACACACACACATGCGCGCGCACACCTGCATATACCGATTGCCCCTCCTAATCAAGTCAGACGAGCGCACCTGTGCAAACAGATGTCCACAGGGATTGCTCACTCATAAAGATCACAGGAAGCACTCCTAGAGAGAGTCGGGGCCTCACATAGGAAATTACACAGCCATGGGCATCCTCGATCCCATCGCTCGCATGTTTTGTGTTTAATACATACTCTATCAGTTTGCACAAGCTGTGATGGAGATGGTTCTGTTATACGACGAATTGAGACCATGTGTTTCATAAGTCACAGAACAAGATTGTATATAAGCCCTGTGTATATTTACATATGTTTTATATATATATATATATATCACTATCATTAGAGTCTTAATTAAACCCTAAAGGACTGAGAAATCATTTCCACTTTTTCCATCCAGCTGTATTGTTCAAAACGGTTCTTCAGTCTTTACAGCTTCGAAGCATAATCATGTGGGGAGATTGAGCCGTAAACGTCGATGATTGTCAGTGTTACAGACTGTAGTTCTCAGTGCCGTTGGTGCTTTTTTCCTCTTTAGCAGTCCACAGGTGTCCAGCATTGTCTCAGAAAGGAGGAGGAGGAGGAGAAGGAACAGAGAGGTATTCATTTTAACGTCTCTAGGAAAGTTGAATTGATGTTAATGATGAGCTTGCTGCCATGTGCATTTGGGCGATCAGAACAGTCGAGACAGATTTCTGGCTGGAAGCAGAGATAAACGTGAGTAAATGAGTGAGAACGATTTTCCCTTTTGGATGAAACATGTCATGTTCATGTTGCGATGGTGGAAAATGACATGAAAGCAGCAAAAGGTTATTAACTAAAAAAATGAGTTTTGTTTTTTTTGTGTGTTACATTTTTATAGCGTTTATAGTATCATAGCTTGGAAAGCAAAAGGATAGATGCAGCCACGCCCAGATGAACCACTGAGACACACACACACACACACACACACACACACACTACAAATCATAACATTGTACTTTGTCCAGAACCACACCCTGAAAGCTGAGCCAGACTCTGGCAGTGTGTCCATATGAGCTCATGGATGTGTGCTGCTGATTCTGGCGTCATCCTGTTGCCCACAGACACTCACGCCACGCCCAAGAGACATGCTGTACACACACACACACACACATTGGCAATTGATCTTGCTATTATCTCGTCTGTAATCTGTGTGTTTGTTTGAGCAGTGCAGGGATTGCCTAATGATCTATTGATCCCCTCATCATCGACCTCAATCAGGTACAACAGGGCAGCAGGCTCAGAGACACCGCCGGGGCTCTCCCGCGTCTTCCCCTCTTCTCTCATCCGCTCTCCTCTCCAGTGCTGGCAATCACTTCATTCTCTCCCTGCCCTCCTCTCCCCTCCCTGCTCTTCTGTTCTCCCATCTCCTCTGCTCCCATCTCATCTCGCTGTTTTACTCTGCTCCACAGAGATTAGGCATTACAGTGCTTTTAACATTAATGCATTTAGCTAACTCTGTTACCCAGAAACTCAGCTCACATTTTTACTCACAATACCCGGCAAGGATATGAATTTGTAATCATCCTTCATAAACTGCGTGTTGTAATCAGAAAATGTCAGTAAGCAGCGTAAAACTTGAAGTAATGCTGTTTTGGGACCAGTTTTTTGTCATTTGGTAAGGATCTGGCTAGGACAGCAGGTCAGTACCTTTGCTCCCATATTCCCATAATCCCAAAACTGATTTTCAGCCTTCTGTTGTGTGATTGTGTGTGTAAAATAGAATATGGCTAGTTGGATGTGTGTTTCTTTTCTGACCAATAATTTACTCTTACTCTTCCCGTCAGTAAAAAGCGAAATAAATAATATAACACTTATCAAAGCCGCTTGAGCCGTATCACATGTCATGAAGAGTTTCCACCACATCCCCAGGACAGAATGTAGAGACTGTAGAAGAAACGCTTAGTAATGTCTAGCATTAACCATTAATCACTATGACTCACACCTACATTCAGGTCAGTGTTCTTGCTTGGAGTACTGGGCTCAGGAAGTGGTCAGGGTGCATATGAAGCAGATTTGATATCTATTTCCAGGGAATATACAAAAACACATCATGTACAGTCAGGTCCATAAGTATTTGGACAGCGACACAATTTTCATAATTTTGCCTCTGTATACTACCACAATGGATTTGAAATGAAGCAATCAAGATGTGATTGAAGTGAAGACTTTCATCTTTAATTCAAGAGGTTTAAAAAATATAGCATTTTCTGTTTAGGAATTACAGCCATTTTTTACAGAGTCCCTCCATTTTCACAGGCTCAAAAGTAATTGTAACAAACTAACATAATAATAAATATTAGGAATATTTTTAATACTTGGAGGCAAATCCTTTGCAGTCAATGACTGGTCAGGCTTCTTTTAGAGGTTTTTTAGCAAGTCTAATCTGGCCTTTCTGTTCTTGAGTGTTACCAGTGGTTTGCCTCTTGAGGTGAACCCTCTGTATTTACATTCATTCGTCTCTTGATTGTAGACTTTGACAATGATACACCTACCTCCTCCAGAGTGTTTTTGACTTGGTTATATTTTGTGAAGGGGTTTTTTTCTTCACCAAGGAAAGAATTCTGTGATCATCCACTTTAGTTGTCTTCCATGGTCTTCCAGGCCTTTTGGTGTTGCTGAGCTCGCCAGTGCATTCCTTCTTTTTAAGAACATACCGAAATTGTTGATGTGGCCACTCCTAAAGTTTCTGCTATCTCTCTGATAGGTCTGTTTTGTTTTTTCAGCCTAATGATGGCCTCCTTCACTTGCACTGACACCTCTTTGGACTGCATAGTGAGAGTTCCCATGAATGGCTACCAAATGCAAATTCAATGCTTGGAATCAACTCCAGACCTTTTATCTCCTTAATTTATCATGATATAATGAGGAAACAGGCCACACCTGGCCATGAAACTGCTTATCAGACAATTGTCCAATTTCTTTTGAGCCTGTGAAAATGGAGGGACTCTGTAAAGAAACTGGCTGCAATTCCTAAATGGTTAAAGTAATATTTTTGTGAAACACCTAGAATTAAAGCTAAAAGTCTATAATTCTTAATAGCTTCATTTCAAATCCATTGTGGTGGTGTACAGAGGCAAAATTATGAAAATTGTGTCACTGTCCAAATACTTATGTGCGTGACTGTATGTTGATAATATAAAATGGATCAAACAGAAAATGGATCAAGATAATGCATATAATGCATACAGTATTTTGATCAATAATATATAATAATATTAGGTCTAACATGAAGGTTAACCTGCTGTTATATTACTCCTTGTGTGTTGGTGAGAGCAAAATCATATCAGCTATGATTGATAGTTAGCATCCAGCTCACAAGCTACTGAAATATATGATGAATAATTAAAAAAAACACACACATTATTGATCATGTGAAATCTTATCCTTATTAAACTGATATGAGGGAATGCTTCAAAATTCACCAGAAATTCACCATGAACGTTAGTTTACATGATTGAAAATACAGAAATATTTTCATACAAATTACATTACGCCTTTTCTACGACCATCAAGTTTAAATTAAGAAATTGCCTGTTGTGTTTAAAATGCACATATCAGAAACAACATTCAGTGTGAAACCAAAAACTATTCTTGTCCTTATTATAATGGCAAACATTTTCACAACAACAACAACAACCAAAAAAGCTTCCCTAGGTGGTTTTAATGTGAGAGAGGCAAGCATTAAATAATGACAGACTTCAAGCAGGCGTTTTTAAACCATCTCATCTAAATAGAGTGTTGCTAATACATATAGAGCCTCAGCTCCAAAGCAGTGTAAGCCCATGTTCATGTTTGGTGTGAAAAGATAAGTTTTTAGTGCACTGAAGGCCACAGTAAACTGTGCTGCTGAGAGCGGTGCTTTGTGGCTCTGTTCTGAAGATGGAAAACACGCTGCAGAAACAGATAGGGACTAGAGGATAAAGGAACTCCGAGCTGGCTACAAGACAAGTATGCCAATCGTTGTTTACTTTTTTGCACCGTAGAGCCACAACAGCATGCGTCCTGGCATTTACTACTTCATGTCCATACCATAGTCAATTGGCTAAAAACCACAGAGGGTAGATGTGTACGTAAGACTCTTTTCCTGTCCTCTGTCGCAGTTAATTTTGTTTGAGCATGCCCACAATATTTCCTAACTTACTAATATTATTCTATGATTATGGCCTTCTGGAGCTTTTACATATTAATATAATGTCCATGTTACTACAATAAATTCAGTTCGTAAATGTACATATTTCTATCTAATAAATTTAACATAAACCTGCCATTATTTACATTTTTATTTTTTTGTATTTTTTGAACTTACATATTTTACTTAAGTGGAAATTCTGCTCTTAATTTAAATACATTGATCTATGAATTATTTTTTCAGTGCAGTTGGTTCTATTTCCCAAAATCTAATCAAATTAGTTATTTTATCCTCATTCTCTATTAGTAATTTAATCCACCCTCTAGAACTGGGCAATATGACGATGTAATATCAATATAGTGATCAACTGTGGTGCAGTACACTTTTCTGAGATATCAATGGTATCGTGATATCTTTCTAACTTGTTTTTTTTTTTTTTTAAACATTTGAGTTGCAAGCTCAAATGTGATATTCAGATTTTGCACAGAATCTTTAAAATTGCTTAAAATGTTGGGTTTTTTTATTATTATTTATTAAGATGTTTTATATTTTTCCTATTTTTTTTTTCCAATTTTAGTACACTCCTGGGCAAAAAAAATGGGCCAAGCCCAAAATGGCAATTATGAAGCTTTTAATGGTCTTAACAACAAATCATTGGTCAGAAAATGAGCAAGAATTTAAAAAAATGCACTCCTGAGAGCTCCTGTGCCTCCATTTACTGGTTTCCTTTTGCTGCAGTGAACTGTTTGTTTGGGGAAAAGCTAGAAACAGGGAAATTCACTTATATAGTCTTCTTCTACGCAAAGGTAAAATCATGATAATGATTAAAATGTTTGATGTGAAATTCAAACTAACACATTTCTAGGTGTACAAAATTTTCCAAAAATATCTTCTGGGTTGTTTTTTTTTTTAAAAGATTAGTCATTATTTGGTTCTCTGCCGCACCTGATGCAGCCCATCAAGGGCCACAAGGCTTAAACATTTAAAGACATCAAAGGGAAAAGCTTCCCATACTAACTTCCTTTATCTATTTGTTTAATTCTTGCTCATTTCCTGTGATTTGTTGTTAAGACTATTAAAAGCTTAATATTTTGCCATTTTGGGTTTGGCCCATTTTTTTGCTCAGGAGTATATATTATTTAAAAATTAGAGATGGCCTGATATACTGATACCGATAGCGATACTGAAACCTCGAGTATCAGCTAACACCAATATCCTCATCTAATATCCTCATCTAAAGTTTTCTTTAAAACCTACTAAGCTTTAAAATGTTTTTTTTCTACTGGAGCATTTCACAATTAAACTCTTTTTCACAAAATCAGTTACATTGTAAATATAATTGGGTATAAAATGTAAATATAATAAAATCAATCTTAACAAAAGGGAAAAAAAAGTCACGTCTGTTTATATTGTGAACATTTCCAGTTTGGAAAATAAATTTCTTTTCCAAATCCAATTCCAATCTTTCCCAACTGCTACAGGAACTTATATCTGATATGTAGATACTGTATACTCCGATATCCAATCCACCAGTTTTTGCTGATTTTAGCCCGATACTGATACTGGGTATCAGATTGGTGGCATCTCTACTAAAAATATCATCAAACTCAGTTTTTCATAGATTTATAATGCAACACATTTTTGCTTTACCAGTCATATATACTGTATATATTGTGATACAGATCATGTATCGTAGAAATTTCTCTGAGTATCGTGATATGATATTTTTGTCACATCGCCCACACTTACCACTCTTCCATGTTAATGAACGTACACTTTTTTTGGCCTTCGAGCTTTATATCTGACCACCCGCTCCTGCCTGAGTGAGAGTAAAGACAACTCGCTCGAGCAACATTTTATTTTTCATTTTATATAATACACACCTGTAACAGAGCATTATCATTTACTATCACTTATCACACAGCTCGATATTTTTTTAGAGAGAAAAACAGAGTGACAGTGTGGCAGAGGGACAGAGATTAACAGAGATTAACAGAGATTAACAGAGAGCTTTGCTTGGTTTGATTGTCCGGCAGTTGTCTTGTTTTAGGCCCAGTGTTTTAAATTCATAACTGATTCAGCCGGAGCTTAATCCAGAGCTAGCATACCTCAGTGATGGGGCAGAGAGAAAGAGAGATTGTTACTGATTTGGCGTTCATACTCAGGTTTTTGTACGACTGATCTCATGTATGTCTAGAGTACACTGTACTTAATGAGGAACGAATATCACTACATTGCTGTGTTATATTATAAGTGTGGTGAAGGCTTTGACTGTAATTCTTTTTTTGTGTCTGAGTTTCCTCACCAGCAGGAGGGTATGACCTCATGTCGAAAGAAGAATACGACGCTTTATTGGAAACATTTCTGCAGCCTCATTTCTCAGTCAGCAAGTCAGTTTGATTATAGCTACTCCATCTGATCGGTGAGCAGATGCGTCGTCGTACATGTAATGGTCGAGTCAGAGTGTGCGCGTCCAATAGTTTGTCTAAAGGGGCTATAATTTTGTGTGTGTGTGTGTGTGTGTGTGTGTTTGGTCGAGGGAGTGGTCTCAGGCAGCAAGTCTGGGCACATCTGATTGCGACTGGCAAGAGAAGAAAGCCCACTCATTCTGGAAACTGGCAGCACAGGCGAAGCTTACGTTATGAAAAAATCCAAAATCCTTCCACATCTACACGCACAGAATCTCTAATAGGAGCTACTGCTTAGTTCCGGGGTATTCAGCTCAAATTTGCGACGATCTAGCTATACAAAAAGGTCCGGATTTGCTTCTTAAATGACTGAATGGTGACATCTACCATTTTACGGTTACGATTAGGGACTATTTTATGGCTCCAAATAAGAAACTTTGAAATGGCCATGTTTTTCTTTCACAGTGGGGCTTCAGGTCACCACTTTTGACTGGCACCATGGACCTGGAGTGGAATATAAATGCATACTTCTCTGTCTGTTCGTCTTTAACCATTCTGTTTGCATTGTTGACTTTATATTAGAGATGACACAATAGCAATTTTTCTTTTCCGATACCAATAGCAATACCGAAATCTTGAGTATCAACTGATACCTACCTCCATCTGATATTGTTTACTTTAAAAACTACTAAGCTTTAAAATATATTTTTTAATGAAGCACTTTACAGTTAAGCTCTTTTTCACACAATAAAACTACTTACATTTTAGATATAATTGAGTATAAAGTATAAATGTAATAAATTGAATCCTAACAAAAGGAAAAACGTCCCTAGGTTACATCTGTAACCATGGTTCCCCGAGGGAACGAGACGCTGCATCAAACAACGCTTTGGGAACGCCTCTGCGTGACCACGCTCTGAATCACATGCGTAATCCGTCCAACGGAATCGCGTGACGTCACCGGCGGGATGACCTAGCGACCCGGAAGTATAAAAACGCATGCGGTGGAGCCGGCGCCAGCTTCAGAAGAGTGAAGGAAGTGCTCGCAGGGATGCAGGAAGTATGGTACCGAGACGCAGCGTCTCGTTCCCTCGGGGAACCATGGTTACAGATGTAACCTAGGGACGTTCCCCTTCGGGAACTCGAGCTGCGTCAAACAACGCTTTGGGAACGAGTATCTAACACCACCGGACTGACAAATCCCTGCCTAGTGTGGAAGGGCACAACTAGGTCGAGAGAACTGAGGAGCCGGGAGCGGCATCGAGGTCGAGGCTGTAAAACCTGACAAAAGTCAGAGGGGTAGACCATCCCGCAGCATTGCAAATATCCTGGAGAGAAACACCAAAGGAGAAGGCCTTGGAGGCCGCCATACTTCGGGTAGAATGAGCATTGACCCCCAATGGAGAGGGGAGATTAGAGGACTTGTAAGAAGTAGTGATAGCATCCACTATCCACCTGCTGAGGGTCTGCTTGTTCGCAGGAAGACCCTTCTTATAAGGACCGTAGCAGACAAATAGCTGGTCCGACTTCCTCCACAGGGCAGCTCTGTGGACGTATGTGTATGCTCTGTGGACGTATGCTCGCACTGGACACACACAATTAAGCTTTTCCTGGTCCTGGTCCCGAAAGGGAGGTGGACAGAATGCCTGAAGCACGACTGGCCGTGGAACCACAGAGGGCACCTTAGGAACATACCCCGCTCTCGGGTAAAGAAAGGCTCTGGCCATGCCAGGGGCAAACTCTAGAAAAGAGGGGGCCACAGAAAGAGCCTGAAGGTCGCCAACTCTCTTCAGGGAAGAGATGGCTAATAGAAATACAGTCTTGACTGTAAGAAATCTCAAAGACACCTCCTCCAAAGGTTCAAATGGAGGTATAGAAAGGGCCTCTAAAACCACGGCCAAATCCCAAGAAGGCACTCTAGGTCGTACCGGGGGCCTCAGCGTCCTGGTACCACAGAGGAAACGCGTCACTAATGGGTTTCTCCCCAGAGATTGCCCACCCAGCGGAGTATGATACGCAGCAATAGCAGCCACATGAACTTGTAAAGTGGATGGGGATAACCCTGTGGCAAACCGCTCTTGCAGAAATTCCAGCACTGAACCAACTGGGCAGTTAACTGGTTCTAACTGACGGTTTTTACACCATGACGTGAACAGATGCCACTTAGCAGCGTACGATTTCCTCGTGGAGGGAGCTCTGGATTGGAGTATGGTCTCCACAACCTCGGTTGAGAGACCAGAGGCTACGAGCTGTGCCCCCTCAGGGGCCACAGCCACAGCCTCCACAACTCCGGACGAGGGTGAAATAGGGTACCCCCCGCCTGAGAGAGGAGAACCCGCCTGACGGGAATCTCCCAAGGAGAGTCTTCGAGAAGGGCTACCAGGTTCACAAACCATGGCCGGCCCGGCCAGTAAGGGGCTACTAATAGAAGACGCACTCCGTCTTGGCGGACCCTACCCAGAACTCCCGGGAGCAGAGCAATCGGGGGGAAAGCATACAGGCGCAGCCTCGGCCACGTCTGTACCATAGCATCCAGTCCAAGAGGAGCTGGGTGAGTGAGGGAAAACCAAAGGGGACAGTGCGAAGTCTCTTGAGTCGCAAACAAATCCACTTGTGCTCTGTAGAACCTCTCCCATATCTGCTCCACCACCTCCATGAAGCCTCCATTCCCCGGGCCTCAGCCCCTGCCTCGACAGTATGTCTGCTCCCTGATTGAGGTGCCCCGGGATGTATACTGCCCTCAGTGAGAGCAGCTTCCCTTGGGCCCACAGAAGGATCTGGCGCGCCAGCCTGTAAAGGGGGCGCAAGCGCAGACCCCCCTGCCGGTTCAAGTAGGAGACCACTGAAGTGTTGTCCGTACAGACCAACACGTGATGGCCCCTCAGGTCTGGGAGAGAATGTCTCACTGCTTGAAACATGGCCAGCATCTCCAGGCAGTTTATGTGCCACTTGAGACGGGGCTCTTCCCACAGACCCTGGGCAGAGCGGCCACTCATGACCGCCCCCCAGCCCATAAGGGAGGCATCCGTCGTTAGCATTACGCGACGACAAGGAGCCCCCAACACCGGGCCTTGTAACAGGAACCATGGTTTCTTCCACATGTCCAAGGCCCGTAAGCCTCTCCGCGTGACCTTGATCATGCGAAACGGGTTGCCCCTCGGGGAAAACCCTTTGGTCCTGAGCCACCACTGCAAGGGTCTCATGTACAGCAGGCCAAAAGGTATCACGTTGGATGCAGCCGCCAACAGACCCAACAGTCTCTGAAACTGTATAGCAGTGAGTGACTGGCCTTCTCTCACTCTCTTGACCGCCGCGAGAATCGACTCGATCCGAGCAGGAGACAGACGCGCCTGCATCGTGGTCGAATCCCACACTACGCCTAGATAAGTGGTCCTCTGTACTGGAGAAAGCACACTTTTCTTTGCGTTTAGTCTTAACCCCAATTCTCTCATATGGGTGAGAACGACATCTCGATGTCGAGCCTCCATCTGCTCTGATTGAGCTAAAATCAACCAATCGTCGATGTAATTGAGTATGCGGATGCCCTGGAGTCGCAGTGGAGCCAGAGCAGCGTCTACACACTTGGTGAAGGTGCGGGGTGAGAGTGCAAGACCGAAGGGAAGGGAAGACCGAAGGGATATTGGTAAGCTTTGCCCCCAAAAGCAAACCTCAGGTACCTCCTGTGCTGAGGAAGAATGGAAATGTGGAAGTACGCGTCTTTCAGATCTATCGTGACAAACCAGTCCTCGGACCTGATTTGAGACACGACCTGTTTGAGCGTGAGCATTTTGAACTTGAGTCTCATGACTGAGCGGTTCAGCAGACGCAGATCTAAAATAGGACGCAACCCTCCATCTTTCTTCGGAACTATGAAGTACCGGCTGTAGAACCCGGACTCTCTGTCGAGAGGAGGGACCACCTCGATGGCCTCCTTCCTCAAGAGAGTATGTACTTCTTGTTCCATGACCAGAGCCTGCTGGGGGGCCACCAGAGTGGGAAAAACCCCGTTGAATAGAGGAGGACGAGACCCGAACTGAATCCTGTAGCCTTTTTCTACAGTATGCAGGACCCATTGAGACACATTTGGCAGAAGCTTCCACACTGCCAGAAAGTCTACCAAGGGAATCAGTCTCTCGAGACTGACCTCTGGTGTATTTAGAGCGGCTATATCGGTGCCCTGAAGCAGAGGACCGGCAGGGAATGGCCGATTCAGCTGTTCCAGAGACCTCCTTGGAGGTAGCGAGCCCCCCAGAACCGCTACGTTTCCGGGCGGAAGCTGGGAGAAGTGCTCGCTGGAGACCGCTGTGCCCTGAAGCACCGGGGGTGGCAGGGTTAACAAAATGATCTCCCGAGGACACTGAGGAGAGACGGGCACCGTACGATGAGGTGTACACCTCCCTTCCCCAGAGGGGCCTGCCCTCAGAGGTCCTGAACAAGTCGGGACCTTTTTGTCGAGGCCCACTTATTGAGGATGACGGTCCTCAGATCCGTCATCTCCCTGGGCCTCGACCTGGAGCACCACCCTGGCTCCTTCTTTTCAGGGGGAGCGCGAGCGGCGACGCTCCATTTCTGGACCTCACGGCATGAGGAGCTGGTACACGGCTGGGGCTGCTCCCGCCGAGCAGCCCCGTGAGAGCGGCAAGGGAGAAAACACTGAAACGCCGCCGACTGTTTCTTGGCCTCCTGGAACCCGTCGACGACTGTATTTACAGCGTCGCCGAACAGGCCAGTTGGCACCATAGGGGCGCCCAGGAGAAAGACCCTGTCTTTGTCTTTTAAATTAGACAGGGTCAGCCACAAATGTCTCACAAATGTCTGCCATAGACCGCCCAATTGCCCTGGCGGTTTCTTTAGTGGCCCGGAGAGACAAATCTGCGGCACGACGCAGTTCTGAAATGTCGTCGTAATTAATTTCATCTCCCTCGTCCAACTCTTTAAGCAGGTCAGCCTGGTATGCCTGCAACACCGCCATGGTGTGCAGGCAAGCACCAGCCTGACCCGCCGCCGTGTACGCTTTGCCCACCAAAGCCGAGGAGGTCCGAAGCGGCTTGGAGGGCAATACCGGAGCCTTAAGGGATGATGCACCACCGGGAGAGAGATAGCTCGCAAGCGTCTCCTCAACCCGGGGAATCGCCCTGTAACCGCGCTCCTCCAGTCCCACCACATTAGAATAGTGAGAGACATTGGGACTGAAGAGGCGGGCCGAGTATGGATTGTTCCACGATCTGGACATCTCGGTGTGCAAATCGGGAAAGAAAGGTAGGCCCCGGCGCGGAGGCAGTGACTTAGATTGCAGAAAACGCTCATCTAACTTGCTGCGCGGACGTGCCTCCTGCTTTTCAGGAGGCCAGTCAATGTTTAGTTTAGCCACAGCTCGAGTCACCACCTCCAATAACTCCTCAAACTGGACAGGCTGTGGTGGCAAACCCACAGACTTGTCCTCAGCGGCGCTCCCCTCACCTCCCTCCTCAGAGGAAGACAAGAGGAGCATTGAGCCCTCTCCCGGGGGGGAAGAAACCGTTTCAAAACGTGCTTCCGTTCCCTGAGAGTGAGCACTGGATCTGGCAGGTGAGGAAGAAGAAAGGGCTCTGCCCGTCTCCATTCCCTCTGCCAAATCCATCTGCGAACCCCACGATCTGAGCCGACGCTCTGCCTCGGCAGAAGCGGGACCCGAACCGCGAGGCACGCTCCTCAAAGAGCGCCCTCCGGGAGCGGAGCGTACGCAGCGAAAGCCGGGCGCAATGCCGGCAATCAGCTCCCTCAAGAGCTGAACGAGCATGCTCCGCTCCCAAACAAGCCACACACAGACTGTGCGTATCCCCACCCGTAATAAAACGCGGGCAGGGAGAAACACACAGCCTAAATGACTGCCTGTCTAAGTTCTTTGCCATTTTATATATATATATATATATATATATATATATATATAGAGAGAGAGAGAGAGAGAGAGAGAGACAGACAACAATAAATCAGAAGGACACACATAGAGCACTTACTGAACAACAGAAGCTGGCGCCGGCTCCACCGCATGCGTTTTTATACTTCCGGGTCGCTACGTTATCCCGCCGGTGACGTCACGCGATTCCGTTGGATGGATTACACATGTGATTCAGAGCGTGGTCACGCAGAGGCGTTCCCAAAGCATTGTTTGACGCAGCTCGAGTTCCCGAAGGGGAAACAGTCATGTTTGTTAATATGTAACTTTTTTTTTTTTACATTTTTTATAAATCTAATTCCAATCTTTGCCATTTGTTACAGGATCTGATATGTTTCTTAGTGTAACGTAGAGGGGTCATCACAACGGAGTTGGGGATCCAAACGCAAGGCTTTATTTACAAACGTGGTCAAAACAGGCAGGGTCGAGCACCAGCAAACAGTATAATCCAAGGCAGAGGCAAAAGAGTAATCCAAAACACAGGCAAAGGTCAGGGCAGGCAGCAAACAATCAAAAACAAGGAAAACAGTCCAAGGGTCAAAACACAGGTAAACTAGGAAACATGGAAACACGGAAACTAGGAAACTAGGAACAAGGGATGGCTATACACACAATAATCAGCAACCTAGGAGCAGGTGTGAGCAACCTTTATACAGAAAACCAACCAATGAAAACAAGACACATGAACCCAAGGAACCAATCAGAACATGACACACAAACAAGGGTAGCACATGGTAAGATCACATGAGGGGCAAGGAACGCATGGGAAATGGAGTCCAGAGAACAATGGCAAGAGTCCAGGGTGGAGTGCCCTCTAGTGGAGTTCATGGGCACTCCAGCTGGCGATCGTAACACTTAGATATCCGTTCCGCCATCTCTACCATCTCTACTCTTTTGTTTAGTTTGACTAAGCCATTTCGTCACTTCACTAATCAGACCACAAGGTAAATGCGATAAAAAAATCGATGATAGTCTGTAAAAACTCTTTCTTTTCCTGATGATCTGCCTTCAGATAAGTCATTTTCATAAATGCGTATGATTGGATAAGCCACAACAGAGGATCTGCTACAGCAGCTGATGTTAAGATTTAACTACATTACTACAACTATGGTTTTTTTTCATAAGTTTATCGCTTCTGCTACGATATTTTATCAACTGCTCAGTGAAACACTTAGATGGGTTCGCTTGTAGTCCAAGAAGTTACAACCCTTGTTTTTATTCAATCCAGCAATGACAGTGAGGGCATTAGTATAACTTTGTTTCATTTTATTTATATAAACGTCCTCCAATGATGTCAGCCCCAGGCCACATACTGGTGTGAAAAATGTTGTACTATGTACAGTCCCTGCTGGTTTTCGAGTGAGAGATCATAGCCGTTCAGGTGGCACACAGCTGTGCATGTCCAAGAACTAGTGTCTTACTAAAATGGTGGTGAAGCCAGTCCATCTTAACTTCCTCTCGCTCTCTCTCATGGTTTAGAGCGGAGATTGGAGGTGGCAGGAAAAGGCCTCTTCATTGCTGAGAGAACAGATGCGATAGCAATTAAACCTGACACGACCATTTAGAGCTTCACACACAATTCTGTGAGGGCCTGATGGCACCAGCGAGCCACACTCAACTCTTACGGGTACAAAAATGGGTGTGTGTGTGTGAGAGAGAGAGAGAGAGAGAGATTGACACAGACATATAGGATAGTGGAATTGGAGAGTTGTTTTCATACATGCCACAGTGCAGCTTAGCCTCAGCACTGACATTACCAAAATCCAGTAAATGACCAAAATGTGTGTATGTGTGTGTGTGTGTGTGTGTGTATGTGCGTGTGTGTTTTACACTTATTGGTGCTAGACTGAATGTACACGGTGTTCAAAAAAAGTCAGGAACTAATGACAGTAAAACTACATATACTTAATTTAGAATTTATTATTTATAACATATATTCTACATGTTCACGCATTTTCTCAGCCGCTGTATCATGTTTTTGCGGATTTTGCTCAACATATTCAGATCGACATACTGTGTTTAGTTGTAGTTATGTAGTTAAATCTTAACATCAGCTGCTGTAGCAGATCCTCTGTTGTGGCTTATCCAATCATACACATTTATGAAAATGACTTATCTGAAGGCAGATCATCAGGAAAAGAAAGAGTTTTTACAGACTATCATCGATTTTTTTTATCACATTTACCTTCTGATCTGATTAGTGAAGTGACGAAATGGCTTAGTCTATATATATAAAATGTTGCATATTAAGAGACATGACTGTTTTTTTTCCTTTTGTTAGGATTCAGTTTATTACATTTATACTTTATACTCAATTATATCTAAAATGTAAGTAGTTTTTTGTGTGAAAAAGAGCTTAACTGTAAACTGCTTCATACGTATTCCCATTGGTTGTGATTTTCAGACACCCTGTATCATGTGCGTGTGACAAAGCAAAAGAGATGAGGTTCGGAGTGTAAGGAAATCAATAAAAGTGTGCACCGGCAATTCTACAAGTAGTGTGTGTGTGTGTGTGTGTGTGTGTGTGTGTTATGTTTTGTGATAAAGTGGAACATGTGACAGGGCGGCGATGCTGAGGCCACCTCTGTAACTCTGTCGCAAACTGCTCTGAGCAAAAGACTATTGAACCATCGTGACAAGAACTGTAGGCTTTCCCAATGATTATGAACTCTGCCACTGTGATGGCAAAGATGGATTAAAGCCGTAGTGTTCCGGCCTTTATGGTGGATTTGTGTGATATCAAAGTGCAGACATCATCTCAGCTTAGAAACCAATCTCTCTCTCTCTCTCTCTCTCTCTCTCTCTCTCTCTCCAACCTTCTCTTCCAATCCCGCTCACAGATTTTCCAAACTGCCAGTAATAAATTGCCATTGCAAGAAGCCGCACCTCCTCTTCTTCTCTTAATACTAAAAATAATTTAGGTGCATTGATGGAGAAAGCAATTTTATCCCTTAATCTGGGCTGAAGAGAGGTTGTGCATAGCGCAGAATTAGACCGTGACAATCTCAAGCACTATCTCAGCTCAGCAAAACGCTGCAGCGATGCAATAAGGGATTTTTTGGGATATAGTATCTTAATCTCAAACACAATGCAAAAAAAAAAACGGTCATGTACCTGACATCTTCCTTTTTTTTTTTTACCTTTTCGAAAATGAAGTTTCCGAGCGTGAGGCCTATTTCTGAATATGACGCCAGACTATATTCCGCCAATCTCTCATAGATCTTTTTTTTTCTGTCTCACTCCATGCACTGTGCCATCAATACGAAGTCATCACGGCACATGATAACTTTTTTTTTCCTGTGATTTATTCAGTACTGTGACGCTTCGTTTGGGCCGTAATGATCGCCATCATGCCCGACAGGGACTTTATTGTTGACATGACAGCAACAGGCTATTAGGAACACGACCAGAGGGGCCCGTGTGTGTGTGTGTGTGTGTGTGTGTGTGTGTGTGTGTAGTTCTGGATTGAAATGAAGGTGCTGTTGATTTCAATAAGCGTACGTGAGCGAGTGCAGGAGAGGTGTGGATGCAGAAGCAAATTAGACAGCGAATGAGTGTGTGTGGATTGGGGCATGTCGAACCAGGTGTATGCGTGGGTTTCAGAGGAGGGTGTTAAGAAGAAGGTGCTAAAGCAGTGAAAGGTGGAAAGATGTAATGGAGAGGGGGGAAAAAACACGAGGAATGTGTTGAGTGTCACTTCCGTATGCAGCGAGACACTGCTGTTTGATTTTTTTTTCCAGCTCTTTCAGACTTAGGATTTATTTAAAGATCCTGGTATAGTGTCTCTGATGGCGCAGTTTACATATAAATCAACATGGAATTATGAATGTGGACATTTTTGCAAACAGCAACATGTGATAGTGATAATGCAACATTAAAAATGCACTTTCTGTAATTTTATCTCATCAATAGCATCAAGCAAAAGCCGTATCATTGATGAGGTCTAGCTTGGCTCTTAATCCAGGCTGTTCGCAGGAAAGAGAGCGACATTGAGAGTTTATAACTCATTTTAATTCCTCTATTTTAATTTTGCGTACATGGAGTATGAGCTGCTAAAGAAATGCTGGATGTCTCGCTATTCATAGATAGTATTTTTGTTTGTTTGTTTGTTTTTTTCCCCCAGACTGATTTTCTGTCTTTAGCTGTACAGCGCTGCCTCTTCATGATGTATTGTAGAGAGTCTTGTTTTGTTTGCTTCTCTGCATATTCTCATCTGCAGGCTTCTCAGTAACTCCTGAGTGCACTCCAAAACCCTGGCACTGCTGTGGAGGGTGTGTGCCTGGCTGCCTGGGGCAAATTAGAGCCGCTCCAATGGGAGTGATGAAGGAGAGACTGTGTGTCTTTCGCTCTTTCTCTCTCCCTCTTTCTCTCTCTCTCTCTCTCTCTCTCTCTCTAGCTCTCCCTTCATCATGGTAGTAGCATCACTGTGTTAGTGTTGGTGCTCAGCTGAAAAAAATGTGCACAGCCCACCAAATGCCTCACATCAGGGTGACACAAACACACACACACACACACACAGCCTTTATGTTTGGGTCTATACAAGCCTGAAGGCAACGTACCAACTCATTTACATAGACTGGAGGAGCAGACAATATTCTCTTCTCTTCCTTTTCTTGATCTTCTCTTCCTTTTCTCTACTCTTTTGTTCCTTTTCTCTTCTCTTCTCTTCTCTTCTCTTCCTTTTCTCTACTCTTTTCTTCTCTTCCTTTTCTCTGCTCTTTTCTTCCTTTACTCTATGCTTCTCTTCTCTTTTCTTCTCTTCTCTTCTCTTCTCTTCTCTTCTCTTCCTTTTCTCTACTCTTCTCTTTTCTTCTCTTTTCTTCTCTTCCTCTTCTATTCTCTTCTCTTCTTTTTCTCTTCTCTTCTCTTCTCTTCTCTTCCTTTTCTCTACTCTTTTCTTCCTTTACACTTTTCTTCTCTTCCTTTTCTCTGCTCTTCTCTTCCTTTTCTCTACTCTTCTCTTTTCTTCTCTTTTCTTCTCTTCCTCTTCTCTTCTCTTCACATTGCCAGCAAAATAGTCATTTCTGTAGGATTGCTGATTCATTGTTTCAATATTAAATTTTTTTTCTAGTTAACAATAATCGTCAATCCCTCCATCTTGTTCTGTTTGTTTGCATCTTTTTTTTAATGGCAGTCATGAAAATAGCTTTAGTTGCTCATCAGATGTGGGAGTCTTTTTTAATGCACAGCATTAAATTAACGACTGTGGAGGGTTTTATTATCTGTTCTATTATAAGTTTTACCTCTGGCTTTGTGAACATGTTTTACCGTCCAAAATCAAATCCTTCAGCGTCGATGCACAGCACAAAGATTCTCTCATCGAAAACAGTTGCTTTTAGATGTCTGTTTTGAGCATGTAGTTGTCAAAAGGCAGCATTAAATGTAGACCTATATATAGCCAGTGACTGCTGTTTTGAAATTCATAATCTCAACAAATACATCGTTCCAGTGTTCCTCCCGAAAGCCGTGTCCCCAGCACACATTCACATGCTGCCTAGGCTCTGACTCCTGAACGCTGCTGCGAGAGGCGGAGCTTTCTGAATCCACGGGCAACATGACAACATTGGTTGGATGTTGGTGGTCCACATCATTTTTTTTTTACCATTTACAGAACAGACACAACAGTTTTCCTTTGAGCAGTCATGAATGTGAACAGATGCAACTCTTTTCAGAGGAAAGTAGCTAAAATACACTCAATAAGTCGCTAGATGATGTCATTGACTAATTTGCATATTAATTTATTCATCATGATCATTGGCATATCATATTACAAATTAGGGTACATGAAGAAGGAAGATTTTCTGAAGACACTTAAAATACAAGAAAATAATACAGCGTTTTATCAGAATAGAAAATAATAGATTATAAGTTATTTCTTATAGAAAGTCACTAACGTCTGCTCTAAAAGTCACTAGATTTGAAAAAAAAAGCCACTTAAAGTCACTAAGGGCGTCTAAAAAGTCTCTAAGTTGGCAACATTGGTTATATTATTACTTCTTATTACTTACTGTATTATTATATTTTTATATTCTAATATTTTGTAAAATGTTTTGTAAAATTTTAACTTAAAATCGCTAACCCCATTTTTAACCACTAGCTTTACCGGTGTAGCTCCTATCTTTTTTTTTTTTTTTAACTGGTTTTTGCAATCACCAGTAATATGGTTGTGTCCTTCCCCAGATCAGTAACGTCTGCAAAATTTTCTGACACTAATATTCCAAAAATAATTACTCAAATCCTCCACAATGTTCAGGTTTTATTTTAATGGCTGCCATGTTCTTGGTTCTGGACCAGCTGCATAGTGGTGCTGGTGGCTAAGAACCGGCTCTTTTGCAGTGGAAAAGCACAGACCAGTTTGGGTTTAGGCACCGGCCCTGTGTCAGGGAAAAGGCACAGCACACAGGTGGCCACACACACAGACACACACACACACACACACATACACACGTTTCCTAGAACCGTGTGGGTAATTGTTACCTTTTCGGTTGAATACAAGTGGTGTTTATCGACCATTATGTGGGTCCCTGGCAGTTAATGGCTGTAGAGGAACAGTCCAGCCCCACTCTACAGTCTATTTTCAAACCTGTACTCTCTGTGTGAGCTCTCCTTTTCTTTCTTTCGTGCTTTCTCTGTCCTCCTCTGTGTGATTCCTCTTCAAACGCCAGATGATGGAGCAGCCGTTTATCTAGTTGTCCTGATGCTAATGGAATATCTTTCTTCTCCCACAGGGAGCCAACCTGTTCCCTCAGCAAAGCCAGATTACACGTACTCAGTGATACTTCCCTTTATATTTCTACATACGTGTTGTTTCTTATTGTTTGCACTTGTCGGATGATATCATCAGGCACAAGGGCGAGTGAGAGCTGGTCAGTAATGACTGTAAATGTGCCAATTCATGTTGTCATGCTTACACCGTATTGGAGCGTGCAGACCTCCTGCTTTGCGGCCCATCTGCTGTTGTGAGGTGTATGTGATAGGACGAGAAACACAGCCTGATGGTCTTCTTACTCAGTTCCTTTTGAACCTGGAAGTATTTGGCTTCTCGCAAACTTGGAACAAGGTGGTTCCTTCTGAAGTCGGAAAGAAGCAGCTTCTACCAAATTTGAAAACACAGTGGCTTCTTTTATGAACTCTAAACAAGGCCTCTCTTCCAAACTCGGAACAAAGTAATTCCTCCAAAACTCAGAACAAAGCAGTTCCTTCTGAACTCGGAACAAGACAGCTTCTCTTGAACTCAGAATAAGATCCTTCTGAACACGGAGAAAGTCGGCTATTGCTGAACTCGGATCTTTGGCAGTTTCACTCGAGCTCGGACCTAGGCAGCTTCTTCCAAACTCTAACCTAGGTGGTTTCTCTCAAGCTCAGAACAAATCGGTTCCTCCAGAACTCTTAACAAGGCACCTCCATCTGAAAATGAAACAAGACTCTTGAGCTCAGTACAAAGATGTTCCTCCTGAACTCTGATCAAGGCGCTTCCTCCAGAACGCAGAAAGTAGAAAGTGAGGGAGAATTAGTAGAATATTCGTCCATGCTCCATTTTGGGTGAAATGGTGTGACCTTGTTGGAGCTTATTACTAATCTCTTGCATAAACTGAATCGGCATTTTAGAATGGTAAGGGGATTAAAAGAGAAAGTCCTGGAGAGAATCTTGCTCTAATCCACACACCCGCTTGATCAAAATGCAGACTCTTTTCTCCTTTCTTTCTATCTATTTATCCGTCTATCCATTGCTCTTCTAGTTATTCTCTTCAGAAGGGCTGGTATATGTGGGAAAGGGACCGGGGCTTGGGAGGCATGAGAGTAGACAAGGAAGGCATTATCCTGCTGGTGGTAGCATGCCAACACGGCTGGATGTTTTTCAGCACTCTGTGTGGTAGTTGGGTAGAACATGGCGGGTAAGTCGGACTGTCTGTCTCTCCTTCAGTGAGGCAGGTCTCTTTAAATTAAACATTGGAGTGAAACTAAATGCCTATGTGGCTAATCTCATTCCAAACACCTCTTACAGCCTTTGAGCTCGTATTAGCCAACATAAAAGGGCTATTTTATTCTCCAGTCAATCATGTGGTGATAGCAGGTCCTTGAGGGGAATTTGATAGCTTCTGGTTGAGCCATACAAACAGGAGGCAAGGTGGCTTTCCCTTTCCTGATAATCCCTTATTTTAAAAGAACCTAATTTAAGAAAAACCTCATCAGTTTTTTTTAATAGAATATTATAATGTACAGTATATCCTGCTTAGCTGGCAGAGGCTAACGGCAGTATTTGTCCAGATTACTTCAATATAAAGTTTATACTGGTTTTTCTGTGAACAAAATTGCAGTAAAGTTTTCAGCAAATTCAGCGCAATTTTAGCTGAACTCCGTAAGGAAATTTCTTACCAAATAAAATCCTGGAGGGCTTGAATGAAGCACCCCTGCATTAGACTGTCACAGAGTACTAATGGGTACCACCACTTTGCTGAAAAGTACCCGCTACCTGATATCTTCTCTATGCTACAACTCTCTAGCACATTTTCACCAGTTTGGTGAGAACTCAAAGAGTAGCAAAGAGTAGGCCTGACAGACCAATTTCATGGAATGATACAACTGAAGGGATGGAACAAAAGCAGCGAGTGGCTGAAAGCATGCAATCCAGGCTGCACCCTCATGGAAAAGAGGAGAGGAGACTGAGAAAGGTTGTCGCTCTGAAAAGCTGGCAGATTTTTAATGTGCATGGACCCCACTTTGAATGAAGGCCTGAAAATGGTCATTGTGCCATCACAATTGACAGTGGGCCCAAAACATGACTAGGAAAAACCTCCTGTTTGTGAAAATAATAATGCTCAGGGATGTGAAGGGCAGTGTTGCCAAGCAGACCAGCTGTGCTGGCCACTGCCATGTATTAATCAATGATGGCTGGACTGGAGCTATTCCCAACTGAACAATAGAAACGAAAAACACTGCCAAATGTGATTTCAGCTTTGAGTGAAATCATTAGTTTGAAGATAGGTGTACAGAAAAGCTCCTGACTGTTTCACAAAAATCTCTCCATCTCTGTGGGCCTGCTGCACTAGAGCTCAGTCTGAGTTTGAGCTTCTCATGAAATCTTAAACTCCTTGCAGTACTCTTGTAAGCACATCATGTTCTCTTCTTAATCACTATGATACCAAACCAGACTTGTCAGACATTGCTTCACATTGTCGAGAAAGTGAGATTGGCTGTTTGTCTTGAGTTTTAATTCTGAGAAAGATATCCAGAAGATTGAGTGAAGTGAAGCATTGTTTAATGGAACATTTTACAACTCTATAACTGCTGGAAATACAGTGTGTCACTCTTGGAGCTCCCGTGTTCATATGCTTGATCATAGGTCTTGTTCTAAGTGCATCCCTAATTCCTCAGTTCATTCGTGCTCTCTGTAGGTACAACGAGGCCCTGAGAAAATTCCCCTCTCGTTTCTCCTCTTGTATTTACAGAAGCAGCAGGATTTGAGAGGCTGCCGTCACTTGCCTGTCTTGCATTATCTACTGCCGTGCCTCTGTTGCTGAGGCCCACAGGCAATTCTGACAGGAAATTGATGTGCCTCTCCTATGGAGTCATCAGTCGCTTGACTCTGAAGTAGATAGAGTTCAGCTCCCCACTGAAGTTGAGCCATCTCCTTTGTAGACATTCTGTATACACACTAATGTATACACACACACACGCACACACACTTTTCCTCTCCTACTCACACACACCTTTTGTTTCTCGCTCCCACAGACACGTACATGTACACACATACATTTCTGATGTTAGACAGGTTATTGGACTGCAAGCTGCATTTAAATGGTGGGTCTGGCAGTGTTTCACTTTGCTGTGAGGCGGCTGTCAGTGTCCTGTTAGCAGAGCTGTGTGTCTCAGGATGGATGAAGCCAAATCTCTGCTTTGCAGGTGAGATTCTTGTCTGTGTGGAGGTGGAGAGTGCGACACTGGGCTTTGCTTTATCAAGAATAAACAGACCGGCTGTCTGTGTCTGGAGACTTTAAAGAAATAGCTTAGAGAACCACTGATCAAGATCTACATATTTTGGTAATTAGTGTTTCTGCTCAATATGACACAAATCAAACTCTTCCTGATTCTCTGTCAGAATCTCTCTCAATTCAGTCTATTCACGTATGTCATCTGCAACGCTATAAAGACAAGAATTTAAATTTGACAACAAAACATAACCCAATCTGTCTCACAGCTAAATTGTTATGAAAACTATTTAACGCACATGTTCTAGCTGTATAGCTAATGTAAGCATATAGTGATGGATAGGGGTGTAATGATACACTCCGTTCACGATTCGATTCAATTCACAATACTGGGTTCACGATTTAATATTCTCAGAATATTTTAAACAAAATTTGAATGAAGAAAAATTATGACTGAAAATACTCCTTTTTTATTTCTTAATCATAAACATTAAAATTCTGTCTAGATAGATAGGTAGATAGATAATATAGAAATATACTGAAAATATAGTATTGGCTATAGAGTGAGTACTGCCTTATATACAGTCTTTTTCTGAGTAAATGTGAAAAGTGTCAGTGCAAATACTGGAGGATTAACAGTATAAAGTATGAAGTGACTATAGCCTTAAACTGTGAATAAATAACATTGCTATGAACTTGCTATTTTTATGTAAATTGCTATGAGGTTTAACATTGTAAACAAAATGTACCACCATATTTTAAAAACTAAATTTGATTGGTTAAATAAACAAAAAGAAACATAATGAGCTCCGTAGCAGTACCTGAGGTGTCATTTTAGCCAGAAATAGAGCTCCAAAGTCGGCTAATATGCCCGCAGCCTTTTTCTCGAGCGCTACAGATCACAGAGATGCAGGGCTGGTGTCGTTTGAAAGCTACTGAAAAGTACTTTTTAACAGTTATAATGTGTGTGTGGGCTCTCCTGAAGAATGTGATCATGTGACCAGCGTGCACAGATCATGTGACAGCGTGCATGCACTGTATATTTTAACTCTATGGGTTGTGCAGATTGGGACCTCTGGTGTTCAAACAGTGCAACTGCATTCAATGTGTAATTGATAGAATGCTGATATCGCACATTTCCACGATGCACACTGTCACATTTTTGCATCAAGATGTATCGTCACAATGTATTGTTACATCTCTAGTGTTGGACGTCCGTAGTAGGAAAGGCCTGTGCAGCTGCTGAATGTCAATATCTGAATAATGATGAGGCTGTAGTTAGGACCAGGGTGGAACCAGGAATCCATCACCCTGTGCTGTATATAATCAGGTGAAGAACTGCAGTTATGTTAGTGCTGTTCGCTTTTTGTCCTGATGTTTGTGGAAAAGAGGAAAGATACAGACTATGTGTCTTTATTTAAGATCATTTATCTCTAGTGTGCCTTTGTTAATGATGCTGCGTTAGAATTTGTGTAAACAGAAATTCTCATCTACTAATCCGGATATAAGCAGCTAAGCGTGGTTTTGGAAGCAAACCCAGCAGCAGAACGGAGAGCGGGAAAGAGAAAGGTGATATTAGTGTTCATGCCTCAGCCGTGATTGGATAGGAGCTTTTCTGCTCATCCTAGATTACACTTTGATTGCTGGAGAGCCAAACGTTACAAAGGATTAGGGATCAAACCATCATGTCTGTCGGTCTCTTTGCACTTTTTTTATTATTAAGGTAATGATTGTGAAAGATTTAGATGTAGAACTGAACAAAGGATAAAAGATCAAGTTTAAATAATAAAGGAGGATAAAGTTTGGAGTGTTAATTTGGGTGAACATTTGGAATTTGTTACACTTTTAGAAACGTAGACATTTTGAATTCGCTGTGTGCTGCAAATGAGTCTTTCCCACAAGGCAGAACTTATTAATAAACATTACATTTTGATCTAGATTTCACATCCTGTTTCCTGTTATGCATGCGTTTCTCTTTTTGGAACCTAGGTTTATTGGTTTAATATGTTTGCATGTGCATTTGTGTCTAAATGAGCACAGATCTACACAGAAAGTACTTAAGACACACTTACATTATGTACTTTCAGTACCAGATGTTAACAGAGCAGTCAGAAAGGAGGGAGCACAAGCTCAGAATACACTTGTGGGTGTATCTTAGACAGGAAATACCATAACTCTGTCTAACTTACCTTTCTTTACTGAGTCTCAGTAGAGTTCAGAACAAGGGATTATACATATAATATGTAACATTTATTGTATGTATGTAAAGATATATATATAATAAGAAATTTTTATACCTAATCCTAAATTCAAGCCTAACGTTAACCTCAGCAACCCCAACGAAATAGTTTTATGCTTTGAGTTTTGAAGAAGAAGCACACAGGATTTATAAAAAGCACTTTATGTTGTCAGGAATATCTTGCTGATCCTGACAAGGTAGGTTACTGTTTTTCTCTGGTTTCCTATTATAAGATTACAGTATACAAAATAAAAGATTATTAAACCTATTTCATTTTCTAGAAAGAATCACCATTATCTGCCAAAAGAATAAGACAACTTAAAGCTTGAAATTACTAACAAAAATATCTAGAAATAGGTTTCATAATGTTACACTTGATTTAGTGTAATCATATAATAGGAAATACTAAATAAAAAGGTCTTATTCAAGATATTTTCACTTGCTAAGATGTCATTTTTTGCAGTGTGTATCTCTCTCTAAGCTCTGGTTGCTGTTTAATCAGCATTATTCTTGGGTACAGATTATCTTTCCTGAATCCTTCCTTCTCCTTTTTTCTGCATAACTGACACATTTTCATCTCCTGTCTGTCATGTGACCACAAATCCATCTCGAAACATGTAGGAAAATTAACATAAAAACATAGTAAATGGCAGCGAAAGTCCATCCAGTTACTAATTCATGATTGGGACTCATGAAAATGTGTGTCTGGAATTATTTCGCCGCTCTTAATCCTCTGTAATCAGAGTGCACTCGAGAACTATTTGTAAGCGAGGAATTTTTCTCCTTGGCACACTTCTTCTCTTTCTAAGCTTCCAAATGAGTAACAGTTTAGCCATGCTGGTTCGTGTACAGGCATTCTGATGAATCCTGTTTTCGTTCTCTTTTTCTATTATCCTCCCATCTCATCCCCTTGCCAAGTTTTCATGACCATCTTCTTGCTGTGCCAGTTGTTGTTGTTCCCAGGAAGATTCCGGTTTATACTGGTCGCTATGGGAAGTCGGATAGAGGAGCAGTGTAACGTTTCCCCGTACAGATCCCACAGAGGATCAGAGTCGTGCTTTCCATGCACTCCGTGGAATTCTTCCACCTCCATAACTCAAGTCTTGTGTGGGAAGCAGCTTTGCATGGGTGAATTATGAATGGCAGTTATGCAGAATATGACGTTCTTGTTGTGAAGGATCTCTGGAGAAGTGGCTCACAGCAGCTGTGCGTAAAGGGATCTTGATTTCAATAAGTTTAGGAGAACATCAGCGCAGCTTAGAGTGGAATCCCCCATTGTACTGTGCCTCTGTGCCTCGCTGAGATGAAATAAACACACTCACGCTTTCTCCTAGCTATGAGCTATGAAATTCATTGTAACGCCACCCGGAGAGAATTAGTGGAGGACCTGTGGTTCTTTTAACTAATCTGAAATGAATTTGTAAGACCACGACATAAAGCAGCAGATGAGCAGATGCTGGTTGGAAAGAGATTTCTGTCTTTTAACACAGCACTTAAATAGCTGCTTGCGATTCAGGTAGGCACTTGCTAGCGACGCGGTCACTGCGCAGATGCTCTCATCAGTGAGAAAATTGCTTTACAAATGGTATCACAGCAGCCAAGACACAATCCTCTGTTAAGGCAGTGACCTGGCTGTGAGTCAAAAAACACTGCCTTTTTATTTCAAGCTATAGCTTTCATGGAAAGGGACACTTTAAAAAAACAAACAAAAAAAAACATATTTTTCACTGCCTGACTGTGCCACATTTATTTCTAGGGCAGTTGCTGTATAAAAAGAACCAAACAAACACAACTGATAGTATTTCAGTATTATGCTTAAAAATCTATTGTTAAGAAATCCAAAAGATTGATGGTGCTAAAAAATCCTCCTGAACTTGTGATCAATATTAGAAAGCCCCTGGTTTTTTTTTTGTTTGTTTGTTTGTTTGTTTTTTTATGGCCGATGTGTACAAGAAGCCTTATAATGGCATATTTATATAATAGTTATATATATAGTTTATTATTATTGGCCATATTGTTGGCTTTTGAATAAGAGTGTGTGAGCTTATGTGTAGCTCGGAGCCTGAAAAGGACTGGAGCTGTAAATCCACGGATATATAGGTCACGAGATTGCTAGGTTATTGGAGATCGAAGCTTTTGTGCATCTGCATCATTTTTCATCCTTATAATTGGGAAGTTTTGTGCTACAGTGTGCCAGTTTGGTTTGTTTGCTCACGAAGTCGATCTGTATGTGTGAGTGTGAGTGTGTGTGAGTGTGTGTGGACGCACTGGTCAAGCAGATGAATTGATAGTTAGCCTACAATTGTTTAGTGATCCTCATACTCTCTGCCCAGAAAAGCAGAATACATCCTGTGATTGATATTATAGCCTTCATCATCAAGCCTATAATCAAAAACAACTATTATTGTTTTATCCTGTATGATGATGATGATGATGCCTACTCGTAATCACGAGCCCAGTAGTTGCTTATTATTATGTACATGCTTTCAATAACAGCCCTGTGCCGAGTGGGTGTTCGAGCTTTGATTTTGCTCTAATTGGATGTGTGTTTGCCTCTGGTTATACGGATATAACTAATTAGGCTCAAGAGTGATAATTAAAATGATATAGCATGGCCCATGAAAGCCATGTATTTAGCTGTAGCAATTAGGGAATTAATCACCTGTAAAGATCCTTCATCATGTTGCATATTGCATTTTGCAGAGAGTGCACGTGTAAGACACAGAAGAGGATTTAGAATGTGCGAGTCTACAAACCTTTGAAGCTCCAGAGGATGCAATCTGATCTTTCGGAAGCTGAATGCTTATCTGAGAAGCGATGTTCCCCCAGCAGTTAATGCTAAACCCCTGCCGAAGCATTCTTCTTGTTTCCCCTCCAAACACCTTAAAGTTTCATACCTAAGACACGCCCTCACCCTTGCTTCTACTAAATCTCTCCCAGCTCCCTGCATTAAGCCTTAAATAAATCAGAACTGAGAGAGGAAATCTCTCTATTACTCCAATTACAGGCTGTACATCTCAGTTCACTCGGCCGAAAGACAGGACATAGAAATAGTGCCAGTGATGTGTAAAATGTGTCTGCATGCTCCTCTCTCTCTCTGTATTCCTGTACCTCTGTCTTGCAACTGCCTTAACAGTTCAAACTTTCCCTTGGATATTATTACAGTGAATTAGACCACCATACTTGAGGTTCTAACTAGAAACCTAGAAAGTCCCACAACAATCAATATACAGTTAAAGTCTGAGAAGTGCCCCACATAAGCTCGCCCCATGTTAGGTCCCTCGCGCAAACACACAACCAAACACCTACAGCAGTTGCTAAATTATTTCTCAGCTTTATTCTTTAAGCTCTGGCAATGCAGGACTTGGAGATGTTCTCTCTGGAATCTAGCAGCAATTACGTCCTGATAGGAAACACATTCATCTTGTAATAACATCTAGCGTATGCTAATTGATGATGGGGTAAAGAAGGCTTTGGGTATTAATCGGTCATGTGCAGAATGAGGAGGGTGATGCACAGTGAAATTACATTAGCATAGACTCTCATTTGTAGACTCCTTGAACTCACTGCAGCACTGATGTTTCGGGTAAAGTGTTGATGGTGGATCACTCTGAGTCCAAGTTCGTTCTTTCTTTCTCTTTCTCTGAGGCATCTCTACCATGCTCACTGCCTTCAGGGTGTCCATTGTTAAAATATGAATGGGGCAGTGCATAACTGTGTACATGGTGATTGTAAATCCTGCCCCTGAGTAAAAAGAGCCAATCGCCTGGTTGGTTAAGACATTAGCAGAAAATGCCTGGCTTATCAGATTCTCACACTGACAGTACAACTGAAAGATGCCCTGCCTACCTCATTTATAAGCTAATCTACTTAAAAACAAGCTTACTGCCAAATTTTAAAAATATATCCCCGTCTTTCAAAGATTAAAAAAAAAATTCAATACAAGGTTTCGTTTTTGGCATCCACATCGTCTAATCTGCAATTACTAAATGTTTTAAAGTGGATTATTTAAAAAATGTTTAAACTGAGTGTAACAGCACCACCAGAGGTCCTAATAAAAACACATACCACAATGATATCAAGGGCTAAGTCTAACGAGCCCAGCGCTGTAGATTCATGCAGCCAATCAGTGACAGTCTTGCCACGTGATTATACAGAGTGACACACCCCCTACATATGAGCTTAATAGGGGGTATAATTTTTTTTAGCACCTTTCAGTGATGTTTCTGTAATACATCATCGGCAGTTTCATTACGCACTCAGTCGCTGGTGTAATGAACCAGGGGGATTATTTACTCTATCATCATTTTTCCCCTAAAATGCATTTGGAGGGGAAACTAAAAATTGATAGATTGAGCGCACATTGTCTAATCAAAGTGCAAATCACATGAGATTTAGTGTGTTTTTTGATTTGGACAAAAGGGTTTCATCTTTTCTATTGACCGTGTTTGAGGAAATGTAGCATGAACCCCGTTGAGCAATACAGGCTTGAAACACTGTGTGTGTGTGTGTGGTAATTTACCTCAATATTATTTACATTATTTACATTTAACAATTTTATTAACATTAACTATTTACATCTTTTATTATTATTATTATTATTATTATTATTATTATTATTATCAGTGAGACCTCAGAATATAATGTCAAGCTACTGATAGATTTTAGCTCTCCCATCTAATATCACCACCAGCCACCACTATATATATATATATATATATATATATATATATATATATTTCTTGACTAAATTTTTTTTAGTTATTAACGTCTTTCTATTAGGTTATTCATCATTTCATAAATATGTCCTCTCTGTGTTTGCTACCTGATTACAAACTGAGTTAGGCTTATGTTCGTATTGGTATAGCATGTACTTATCCAACAACTTGATCATATCGTGAGAAAAGAGCCACTAGTAAGGTTTCAGACATTTTTGGTCAGATTGACTGCATTAACCGCTGTGATTGTTAAACTGGCTCCTTTCCCAACAATCTTTGCTGGCAGGCAGCCAAGGCAAAGTTAGAAAGTAGTCTAAATAAAATCATTTCCATTTATTTTCTTAAAATAGAGAAGTCCAAGTATATTATTAGCAGGTCAAAACCCGAGTTTTGATCATATTTGGCTGTTGTCCAGAATTTCCCAGACTGAAACACAAATATGATTTTTCATGTCTAAGACCACATATTGTCTACACCACTTTGCCATTTTCAGACTGTGTCATCTTGTCCATCAGTTTCAGGTATATGGGTCTCTCCCTGTTTAAGTAGATAGGAGATTTGGAAGCATTGCCAAGATGGATACCAAATGGACAGCCCGAGAGCAGGATGCCGGTAGCTGAAGCACAAGACTCAATTCTAAGAAGAATTTAGAGTCCTAGGATTTCCATTCAGGCCTGCCGTCTAGAATTGAAAGTGCACATGTGGGTTTGTGTGTGTGTGCACTTGTGCATATAAAGGTAGTATTGCACTGGGTTCAGCACCTGCCTGCTTCTAAAGCAGCAATGCAATGGAGTCAGAAAATGGAATTGGACAGAGCCTGACCTTGGATCTCAGTACTGATGGTGCAAGTGTTAAATCGGGGCCGATGTGTGCACCACAGCCCAGCCGAGCCTGCCGGGAGCGGGTGTAATTATCAACAGAAGGCTGCCGAGATAAAGATTTTGGAATGAGAGAGGGACTGGCAGCCTGTTCCGCTATCTGAGCCGGGCTGTGAGGAATGGCAGTGGGCGAGAGATGCTAGCAAAATGGTGCCAACAAAAGCCTGGCTTTGATGTCATCCATGCCTGTCTAAACCGTGACAAAATGTCACCTTGTACACAAGGCATGAAAGCACAGCCACCGAGGGAGATGGCGTATATGTGCATGTATATGTGATATATGTCTTACTATCCACCATCTACACCCCTACATATTTAACTTCAGGATTACATCTGGTGCATGTAGATGGGCAACAGTAGTTTTCTGATTTTATCAGAAGGCTAATTTCCCCTCGCTCTCTGGCTGCCACTTTGCCATATGCCATGCAAGCAGGTGGCTAGTAAGAGCTGCTGATAATGGCCTAAGCCCTGAGTCCAACCAGTCAAGTAGATGTCCTGAGGTGATAGAAAATACCTCCCAGCTTTCAATGTTTCGCTAATACCATGGTCCATTTTTTAAGGATTACAGTCTGTACATGACAACAATATCAACAGCAGCATGAAGCCTGGCACTCCATCTTATATAAAACCATCTAATGAATCGGTGTTCTTAGTAACAGTGTGCTGCTGGGAGAGAGAGTAATAAGGTGTAGGAGTAGTGTATAAGCAGTATCCGGGCTTTAGCTTCGAAGAACATCTGGTTCCAGAGTTCTGTCGGCTTGAGTGACCGCTCAGTTTTCACCTTGCAGATTTCAAACTTAATTAATCTACCTGTCTGCATGTCAGACACCTGTATCGGTCGGTTGGTCTGCTGAGAGAAAGGGGGCTGGGGAGGAGGATAGTGAAAAAAGAGTGGCGAGTACAAGCCTTGCACCAGAGCACTGACGCCACAAAAAAATACAATTGAGGATCAAATGTCACTCCAATTACACTTGTGTCTTGTAAGATTTGTGGAATTTGGATTGTGAAGCATTTTATGTTGAATTGTTGTTAGATTATCACCCTGGACCATGTGGTCGCACTCTAATTCCTGCTTTCCAGCAGAAAAGTATGGAGCAGGTGCACTGAAGATAAATGCACTTCTACAAATTGCTGGCCTAAACGAAAGGTGTGACACAGCAATGATTGCAGCATAAGAGAAACGCTGCAATATCACTGATGTTGCAGAAGCACAACAAACTTTGGCGAGTCTGACCCCTTTGTTGCGGAAGGCGCTTTTGTTATTGTAGAGCGTGGCCCGTGAGTGGAGAAGTGCTGAGGGCAGAGAAATTACCCTCCTGCCGACATTCCGCCATGCAGGCGAGGGACAGTCACGGGCCTGTGCAGAATGGCTGATGACTTTCTGCTCATTTACAACTGTGACATTTCATGGAGGGTGGTGTTCAAACGATGGCTGGCTTCTGCACTGACATAAAAAATAGCAGACGTATGCATGTTGATCTTGAGGAAAAAGGTCAGCGCTGTCTCAGTGGACCTAATCACCCGCTAGTCCTCTCTCAATGAGTGTCTCTCCTCTGTACACTGCTTTAACGAGAGAGAGAGAGAGAGCGAGAGAGAGTGAGAGAGAGCGAGAGGATGAGTGTATCTGAATGCATGTTACTTCGAATGAACCACCTGCCACACTGCGCGAATATCTTAGCCAGACAACAATGTTTTTGCTTGCCTCATTAGTTTTCAGTCCCTCTTAACAGACTGTAGAGGGATGTGTGTGTGTGTTGAGCTTTTTTCCTCGTTCCTGAGGCACTGTTGCTTTGCTCTGCCCATTCTCCCTCTTCCTCTGTCTGTCTCCTTCTCTCTTTCTCTCTCCATCTCTCTCTCTCTCAGCTGGATAAAGCCCTCATTAGCTTAGACGGGGGCTGCAGGAATTAGCCGAGTCTCGGAGTCAGAGCTGCTCCTCTGGCTCCATCACACCCGGATAATGGTGTTTGTTTAGCTATTACACAAACGGCTGTTAGCTCTGGGACTCTGGGCCGCTGGACACACTGAAGCGTGATAGATGTGGCAAGACAGACATGTGGCTTAATCCCAACACAGTTAAGACTTTGATAGCCTTTTCGAATCAGATGGAAATGCTAAGTATATTGTTGTAGACATGTTTCTGTAAAAGAAATTTGGTTTGCTGGTATGTCCTCAACACTAACCCTGTCGCGGATGAAATTTTCATCACCCAAGAGCTGCCTGTGTTCTAGCAGTTACTTACTGTTCTATCAACCCCGTGCTTGTACTCCGTCTACCTCAGCTTTGTCCATTCCTGAGCATTCCTGAGCACTCCTGTATTATTTGTACAGTTGTGGCAGCAAACTATTCAGTGTAAGGCCAGGCTCATACTTGACACATGATTACACAAATGCTATGCAAGTAGCATTGTTCACATATTCTCCTGCATACCTTTTATACATCTGGATGATTAAAAACTTTGTCCTCTAGGGGGCAAGTGTTAGCCGAAACCAGCATCAGAATACACTTCTTTAGCCACTTCTTTGGCCAGCGTTGGAATGCTTTCTCTGATTTTGCAAATATGTCAAACAATTCAGATGGAGAAGGTTGAAGAGGATATGATGGTGTGTATCTTGAGGAAATGGCAGAAAAGCAGAAGTGATGCTAACGTAGATGGTATGAAATGAGAAACACAATCATGTTTCTTCACATACTGATCCTCTTGTCAATTTTGGTACTAAAGCATACACGTTTTGCATTAATTTTTTTTTAGATGAGCGTAATCAATATGCCAAATGAATGCCGGATATGCAAATGGCAGCCATCTTGCATACGCACATTCAAAAGCAAGTATAACCAAAGAACTACTCTGTGACCCCCTTGTCTACTTTTCTATGTCTAAATAAAGATGTGATTTTTTTTTAATTTGGAGAGGGATATAAACCTTACATTTGTCAGTCAGCAAAGAGAATAAGAGATTATAATCGTTAGGCTTTTAAGCAGCAGAGCGCTCACATAAGTATTGTTCTCAGCCCCAGAAGGCAGGACCGCAAGACTGAAGATAAGTGCAGGCTTTTGAAAGCAACATTTCATCAGAAGTGGATCAGTATTCCCCTTGAATCTGTGGTGACAAAGCAGTAAAATGGTACTGTATTACCGCTCGCTGCATGGCTCATTGGTTCTCATGAGCGCCAAGTGCAATCATTAAAGCCAGTAAGGTGTGTAATAGATTTCTTCCATGACTTCTTAATTGTATGGAGAGCATGAGGAAGTGTTAAGGAGTGCCGGAGAGGAAAGAGTGGAAGCAGAGGAGGGAGAGGGAGAAGTTTCGTATCCTGTGTGGTCCCGGTGTTTAATCAGGCTTTTCCTGGGCCAGATGTAGCCCTAGATTGCACATGCCACACACACATGAGCAAAAATAACGCAGAAGCGCACACTCAGAGTGCCTGTCAAGAGCAAGCTCATCCAGAATGTAGAGGATCAGCATGCTCAGAAGATTATCTAAGCACGCAGAGCTGTGCTTGTGGGTTTTTCCTACATGCATGTGTGTTCTGCTTCACTTCACAGCTGTTCCAGAGGGGTGCGAATACGGAAAGAGCGGAAGGGCTATAAACAGACAAATGGGTTAGCAAATCCAGCAGTAATGAATATACTCTGCCATGAGATAGGAAGTCTAGGTAGAAATGATGGGCCTGGCAGTGAACACACACAGAGTAGTGCCCTGACAAAGTGGTGATGGATATACATGCGTCCCTGAGCACCCACACATCATTACACACCTCGCCTCCCGATGCAAACTTGCCCATGTTGGTGCACTGAGAAGAAGAGAAGATGCAGCTGAGATGCTTGTGCATGTATCCTTTGTAGAGGGAGAGTGCTTGCATGAGTGGCCTCTCTAGGGGAAGTGTGCATGGGTAGCAGCTGGCTTGATGCTGGCCCGGTTGCCTTGGTGAGCTGCTCCCCCCCTCAGCCTCACTCAGTCAAATTGAAATAAATGAAGTGCCAGTCCCGACAGTGGGGTAATTGTTCATATGGAAATTGGATTGCTGTTGTCTCACAAGCTTTTCCAAACTATCTCTGAAACCATCCCCCCCCTCCCCCCGACCCTCCCCGTCAGCAAAGGGAGCCTGCTCGGGCACAACGAGTTTAATTCCTGCTTTTCATTGTCTACAAATAACAAGGTGCTCATTATCTTTAGAGCATCCACTAAGTAGTTGTCGCTGCTGCCCTGTCCTTGTGTGCCGTTCACCCTCTTTGTCATCTTGCACGTCCACTTTTTATCAGCCATTAGCCGACTACCAAAACATGACTGATAGAGATAATCAATCAGATAGTGAAATTGGCACTTGGCAAATGATCCCCCTTCTCCTTCACCCCACGGCCAATGGTTTAAGACTAAACATAATTTAATAGCTCTCATTTGTGAGTGTGTGTATGTGTGTGTTTGACAGTGTAATATGAAGTCCTCAGCTGTTATTAGGAAGATGGCAATCTACAAGGTTGAAAGCAGCATCTAAATGCGTTAGTGGCCAGTGGAAAAAGCATCCATTATACTTGCACACAGTGGGTCCATGAATATGAAATGATATCCTGCTCTATGTTAACCATTATCTGTTTACAAATTTGCCAGGCGGTTTTAGCATCATCGAGGCTTCTCTGCAGGGCACCAGCTCAGCTGAATTCTCAGTGGGTGCAAGTTTGAGTTTACTGTTTGTATCTCTACCTTGAAGCTGACAGAGTCAGGGTCCTGTGAACTCATTTCCATTGTAATGCCTCAGACCTGGCTCCACACACCGCTGTCAGAAACTCTGAATGCTACACTGAGCATGTGCTAGTTTGCCTCCACAATGCTGATAGGTCTGGACTTTTTCATACGAGTCAACCACAGGGCAAGTCCTGATCTGCCTCTTCTTGCTGAGAGATACGTAACCGATCAGACTGCTCGCTGGCCTCCGGAGGCGCATTTGAGTCCTCTCACATGCCCACACACATATATTAGTACGCATCATCTAACTCTGCCTTACCTTTGGAGGCCTCCCACTTGGGACAGGCTCATGTAGAGCCCCAGTGGAGCTTGGCTTGAAGAGATTTTTCTTTATAAAGCAATCTGGTCAAGCTCTAGAGATGGGTGTATGTGTAGACATGCAGTTCAGACTGGTGATATGTAGTTATGGTTGGTGGAGTTAAGGTGCTGATGTCTGCACTGATATTTCAGTGTTCTACAAACGTTTTTCCTGGAAAAGCAGTAAAAAAGAAAGATCATTTCTTAAGAACAAAAGCATATACTAATAAGTCTATCATTGGTTTCTCTTTCTCTCAACAAATGTTAATCACTCCTGATCTTTCATTGATGTTGAATCTTGCTAATGCTAGCAAACAGCACACATTTTCTTTCCTTCATTTTCATCTCTCCCTTTCTCTCTCTCTCTCTGTCGGTGTTTCATCTTTCTCCTCGAGCAAGGCCTCCTGTTCTACCGAACAATTATAATTTAACAGCATGAGCTTTCTGGCAGCATCAGTACAGATGTGCCTGGCTCATTAGCTAGTAGCTTGTTTCATTATCTCCATCATTTTGCAGCAGTGTTCATTTCAATTTAATTCTCTGATCCTATATTTAAATCTAAATTTAAATTAATTTTTTTTTTTGTCAGATTAACCCCTTCGACCAATTTCTCAGTTCTGATTTCAAATCAATTACTGCCTAAATCAAAGGCATTTTAGCTGTGCCAGATTGTAAACTACATTAGCCAAATCTCTGATTTGCTCGATGACATTACATTCAACAATTAATCCGTGCCTTCTGTTCATTTTCAGTTTTATAGAATGTCATGGAAAGTGTGACACATTGGGCCTCATTACGCAAGCTGAATATGAAGGAATGTATTCATAAATCGGTCACAGGGGCATTTACACAAGAAATTTGATATTCATGAAAATCCTGTTTGTATCCTACGGGAGCTGCTGAGATTATGAAAATTTACATATAAGGAGACTCACTAATATAAATCTCAACCGATCGGCTTCAAACTGTAGAACAGAGTTTTTGCAGATTTTATATATACACTGTAAAGTTTAAATAGCTTTATTGAATTTATTTCAATTACACCCACAAAGGTAATGAAACGTCAGGAAAACCTAGTCATTTCATTTTAATGGCATTAATTAATGAAATATTAAAAATGGGAAATAGGTTAATAATTAAAGAAATCAAGCCAACACAAATCACTAAATTAAGACAAATAAGACTGATCGTTGTTTTAAGAGAAAATAATTGCTACTGTATGTAAGTGAAGCTGATGGGCTGCAATGGCTCCACTGTGCAGTACTGTAGAGCCAGAACTAAGTGAATGATAAGTGACTGATCTGGTAGGTCTCAATCTGCAAAGTGCTGTATACTCTCTAGTGTGCCGTGTCCCAGCATTGGGTTCTTACTGAATACTTCAGGCTTCCTTACGCCACATGCCATCCTGTTTTTCCAACACGGCAACGGGGAGGGTGAGTGAGAGAGTGAGAGACTTCTGGCCAACAGTCGCTGAGACACTTAAAACAATTAAACATAGCAGTTTCGCCTGGATACAGTGTAGATATCTTTTTTTCTCAGTTTACATGTCACACCTCATGTAATTCACACCTAATTTATCTTTTCTGTAAATTGTCTCCAGGCTTTTCAAGTGCTGGTCTGCTGCTATATATGTATTTTTTATGCCTCCACCACTAGATGGATGCGTTATATTTTCAGGTTGTCTGGCTGTCCGTCCAAGGTTCTCGTTAGAGCGATAGCTCAAGAACGAGTGATTGAATGTTTGTAGGATTTATATGGAATTATCATCGTACCCAGCAGATGAACTGAATAGATTTTTGGAATTGATCCAGACAGGTTCAAGGTCACAGCAAGGTCAAATGTCTGACATAATTTTTCTTCCTGTTTGAAGTATATTTTAAAGCTATTTCAGGCATGACAAACAAGACTAGACTTGTTGGTGACAAAGTTGGTGTCGAGTTCTACTTACTTTTATTAGTGTAGACAAGAGTCGAAATTCACTTTTGTCATCAATTCGCACCTTCAGTTCTCTGTGAGCTTTACCTTTTATGGAGCATTGTGGGCGTCACTAAATGCAAGTGAGTCTTTATGGTTTACTGGTGATTGACATTCATCAACATAAACACGTGAGTGCAAAGCAAATCAGCGTTACAGAAAACTGACAGAATTTACACACAACTTTACTAAAAGACAATAAATTAGGCCCATTGTTTTTAGTTAAAATTTTACATTTATTTATTTTTCTTTTACCCAGCCTACTAAAAAGGGTGTTTCTCAATGACGTGTACTATACCAGTTTCTCCAAATACTTCCACGTGTGTTACACCACTAATTTTTCCATCACAGTGTCACACGCCTGCCGCAGTACCAGACCCCTGGTTGAGAGATGAGAAATGCGACTGACATGGCTTAGTCGGAAAGCGTAAAGCTCTAGCGTGACACTTGTTCCGTCATGTCATCGAGTTGCTGCTTTCCCTTTTGATGGCATGAAGCTCCAGCCTCTGATATTAAGAGTGTGGAGGAGTGATGGAAAGAGTGGAAAAGCTTTCGGGGGGCATCACCATGCAAGAAAAAAACGTGAAACGTTTAGGATTTTTATTCTTCGTAGCGTTCGGTGACCCCCCAGCTCGACATCTGAGAGAAATTTGTATAGCGGCGTATTTTGTCGAGCGAAGTGAGTGCTCCGCATGAATAAGCAAGTTATTCTTTGAAGTACCCTCAGTACAGTAGCAGAGCGGAGATGAATTTCTGTCGCTCTAATCACAAGGCGCACTCACTCTCTCCCTGAAGTTTCAGACAGGGGAAACTTCTGTGGTACATGATTTAACAAAGAGACTTTTTGTTTTTTATCAACTTCATAACAAAGAAATGTTGTATTGTAAGTGGGGAGAACATTCTTTTCAGCCCATAAACTTGCTTTAGTTTTGCTTCACTTCAGTTCATTTGTGCGGTCTTTAAAAAAAATCATTTATGGAAATTAGGAAATTTTGGCAAATCAGTCCCGAGCTGATGACTACAGTTTCATTCAGTGCAGCTTAATTTCAGAACAGCTCATCTTCATTGCACACTTAGCCACTCAATTCAAGCCCTCAACCAATTAGCTTCCGGTCATTGATTACATTTTGTTATTTAGCTCGTTGGAATGGGCTGCTGCGTTTTCCTCATTCTGTCTGTGAGTCTGAGAGAACTGATAGATTAATGGCCATGTGCCTTTTTTACGTAGCATTAGCAATCCAACAGAAGTGTCAAGGTACTCAGATAACAGAAAGAACATGTGTGATTCTTAAATGAAATATCCGTCAGTGATCTATCCGTACATTCAAACTCCAGTTCCTTTGTGTCCAGGAGCTGGTTGTCATGGTTTTAAATCAAGCTCAATTCAAACACCCTGATGTTCATAGATTCATGTGTAGGCCTAATTAATACATTCTTTATCCCAGGCCGACATCCCTGTGCGTCACTGTAAGTAACCCTGACCCAAGCAATTCTTCTCTTGTCTTTCTTTAGCTTTTCGTGACACAGTGGGTATAAAGTGTGATTATAGGTGTGAGCTGGAATAATACCTGTCTTTTCTGATCTGTGACTACACATAATATGGACTTGACTGAAAGACAGCAAGAAAACATTATCTGTTGCTTTGCCGAGTATTACAAAGGATGTCAGACTTTTGTGATCACCAGACCTATAGAGATGAACATGAACTGAATTAAAATGCTGTACATAGTGGTGGATACATCGGCAGAAAAAAAAAACATGAAACATGGTATTTTAGTGTTGCAAAGAGGACAAACTGCATGTAGTAGTTTATATTGCTGTTAATATTGCTCTCCGATCCCACACTCATGCATTGTTTCAAATTGTTTAAGGGTATGAATTAAAAAGGGCAGGCACGTTTACCTGGAGAAATGGAATTTGAAATAAATGAGCTTCATTCTCAGAAGGGGAGAAAAAAAAATCGCCGAATAAAGTGGGGCAATAGAGGGACAGGAGCTTTTTATGGAAATGAGTGTGTGGCTGAAATTAACAGAGCCCTAGGGGTGAATGGATAATGAGCTGTGCACGTGATCGGAGCTGCAGGGAAAGACAGGTTAACGTAACAAAACATCCATCCATGTTCAGCCATGTGGGAGCTTCATCAGGATTTTCAGTTTGACACGTGTGCCTGTAGGTTTAATTGTGTGACTGGAATGAAAAACAAAGGCACCACTAACGCTGCACTGACTGCAGCACCTGTGGATTTCTTAAAAGGATGAACATGCGTGTGTGTGTGAAAGTAAACAGGTTTTGTGGGTGCCGCAGCGTGTGTGTGTGTGTGTGTGTGTGTGTGTGAAAGTAAACAGGTTTTGTGGGTGCCGCAGTATGTGTGTCCTCTCAGTGGTGTGTGGGTTTGTGGTGTTTGAGTGTCTCTGTGAGTTGGATTGTCTTGTTGTCATTTATTTGTAATGAGATAAGCAACAGATGATTGACTGTGCTTGAGCAGCTGTGACCAAACTAAGATTAATGTCCTCTGAGAGCAAGAGAGAGAGAGAGAGACAGAGGAGAGAGAGAGAGAGAGAGGGAGAGAGAATGGGGATAGTGGCTATAGAATATCACTTTATGTTCAACTCATATAGGCTATCTAGATAGATATCTTAATATTCTTAATATATCTTAATATTCTAAATAACCATTTTGGATCTCTTATCTCAACTTGTAGCTCAAATGGAGCATTTTAAATCCAGAAGTTCTGAATGAAAGCTGCTTAAACTTGTGGCCATCTTTTATTAAACAACTGTGATTCATAAAAACGGTTTGTTCTTAGAAAAGCGGATGTCCTTCCATGAAGGTGTCTGTGGTCTATTTCTCTCCTAAAAACACTTATGTCATCTGTTTGTTTTTTGCAGAGATGGGAGATTGGGTGCAGGTGGTCCTGCTCTTGGTGTGTGTCTCCTCCTTTTCCAGTGAGGGGACAGTTTTGGAGTTTCCCACACACACGCACATCAACAATGTAGTGCAGGACCCTGCAACGGGCCGAGTTTACCTGGGTGCAGTCAATGCCATTTACCAGCTCGACGCTTTCCTCAAGCTGGAAGCTAAAGCAGAGACGGGGCCTAAGAAAGATGCTCGCAGCTGCACACCCCCCGTGTCCACCTCCACATGCATGTCTGCGGACCTTAAAGACACGAACAATGTCAATAAGCTCCTTCTGGTGCACTCTGCGAACGGATCTCTGATAGCGTGTGGGAGCGTGTACAGAGGAATCTGCTCCCTGCTGAACCTCAGCAACGTGAATCAACAGATCTACTACAGCGACAGTAAAGGAGAGAGGACATACGCTGCCAGCATTGAGGACAGCGTTTCGGTCGTCGGTATCATGGCCACCTTCCAGTTCAAAGACGACCCGGGGAAAAAGCCATTCAACGTCTTTCTGGTTGGGAAGGGCTACGGCAGCCAGGAGGACAACCCAAAGCTCATCACCACACGCATCTTGGAGAACTACAAGGAGTGGGTTGTGTTCGAGAGCATCGTGGAGGCCTCTGCGGTCCAGGCCATTCCCTTTGCACCCAAGTACCAGCACCAATTCCGCTTTGTCTTTAAAGACTCCGGCTTTGTGTATTTCCTCTTCTCACGCACTCAAGGTGGGACTGACAACAAGAACTTCACTTTCGTGTCCCGTCTGTGTGAGAAAGACGAAGGTTATTACTCCTACACCGAGCTGCAGCTAAACTGCAGTGCAAATGGCGTCCACTATAATAAAGTCCAGGCTGCATATGTGACCGAGCCAGGAAAGGAGCTAGCTCGCGCCATGCTGGATTCCGGTTCATACGGAACCATTACGGTCTGGGATAAAGTGCTGTTTATAGTGGCCACTCCAGATGGTGAGAACGCAACAGACTCGGCTCTTTGCATGTATCCGTTAAAGCGCATTAATGAAAGGGTGGAGGACATCCTCAGTGCCTGCTACACTGACTACGGAAAGATTGGAGGAAGACCAGCTGTGTACAGCCCTTACATATCCAGTACAGGCAATCCGTGTGCCCATCGACATAGTGTAAGTACCACAGTGATGACTTGGACAATGGATCGGATTAGCACAGGACAGAGTTTCTCACCCTGCAGAGTTTAGTTTCAACCCAGTCTTGAATGGCTTTATAAATGCTAGTCCATAGTGATCATTTGAACATTAGAATCAGTTGGTGTATTATATTGGGATTTAGCTCTGCTGGGAACTTGTGCTATAGGAACATTATTTACAATAAGGGCACAGCTATGTAATGATTACGGATATAAAAGCATACAAATTAAATAGATCATGTGTTCTAAGCGGATACAAATACAGATTTTTTTTTTTTAGAAAGATTGCTAGAAAGTTTCACAGGGCATCTGGTTTAGAGTAGAGGTGTGCATCAGGACTGGAATCCTGCAGAACGCACCAAAAAGGTCACGAGTGGGAGGTTTCATGAGAGAGCAAGCAAGGTTTTCAGATATGAAGCTCAAATAAAGACTGCGTTCATTAACATGCATGTGCAGCAGTCCTTAGTAACTGCCTGGTCCGAGTCACAGGGGTTTAGGCTGCTAATTTTTTATTTTTTATTTTTTTGCAGAAATAGAAGTAGCGAAATTCATTCGAAAATATTGTGTGTGGGTCCAAACAAAAATAATATCCCAGAGAGCAGGATTAAAAACAGTCCTACGCACATCTCTTGAGTGATGGAGCTGAGGTTGAGCAACTGTCAGAGCGAGAATTCACAGACCATGCTGACAGTGCTGGCATTTCTGTCTCTTGGTTTTCTTCCGGTGTTTTTTTTTTCCTACAATAATAGTAGGGTCCATATTTAATTTAAAGAAAAAACCTTATGTTTTAGGCAATGCCGAATTTGGGATTAAATCCAAATACAGATACAGATGTGAATATTGAATTATTCGTCTAGTAAAGATATAACCTGTCTTCAGGTTTTCAGCAGAGGTTTCTTTTAAACTTATGCTTTGAATTTTGCTCCATTGTAGAAGGAAATCGTGGACCAAAACAGGTGTGGAGCAGAGTTCCTCCGCTCTCCGCTGGCCAGCAGGCCAGAGTTTGCCCTGCAGTCAGAGCCATTCTTCACCAAACAGGCTCGAGGTCATCTGACTGCTGTGGCCATTGCTGTGGAAAATGACCATACTATTGCCTTTGTAGGGAACACCATGGGAGAGGTACTGAAGGTAGGTGTTACAGAGCTGAAGCAAAAAAAAAAAGTTAGAAGCGATGGCTCTCGAAGTTGTAGCTTGGCTAGAATGCATGGTGTGGGTTTGAATACGAGTGGAGGTTAACTGGTTATATAAGAAGTAAAAATGGAAATAAAGTGACAACAGTGTTTCAGGCATTCACAGATGCCAGATATAAGAAGAATTTAGGAGGTTTTTCTTATGTAATGAAAAAAATTTGTAGGGCTGGATACACACTGAGGACTCCTTTTTTTATGCTGCAGAAATTTTTAGAAGTTGAAATAATTATCTGCCAAAATGATCTGCTTTTATGGAACAGGACATATTATCCAATAATTGTGCAATGCCAGAAATATGAAATGGTGCATATGAGGCACCTTCCGGTTGTCTTGGATAAAAAGATATTGACTTACATTGCATGTCCCCTTCCCTGAGACACATAGACTATGTGTCTATGACAGAGGAGAATTGTTTTTAGATCATGAGTCAGTCGTCACATTCAACCGCTACTTTCGGTAATGTAGAGAAGCCTCCTACATGGATTCTTCATTAGTGTTGGAACTCTGTCAGATTAAACAGGAGGGAAAAGTCTATATTGAAAAACGTGGCGTCTTGCTTTCACTCAGCCCAGCCGTACTGATAGCACGACTCAGAATGAGAAGTACAGGAGGCTATTTTTGGCGTTTTTGAGCAGGATCCTGGAGTTTCTGGTCATTAACCGGCTCGTAGACTATTCGTTTAGGGATGACATTGTGTCAGGTATGTCTCAAACACATGAGATGCTCTGTGTGGGTTTTGGCTACAGGTTGACAGATTTCTCTTGTCCCATGCTGCACTGTATAATTGCGACCTGCTCCATGTCTATTGTTCTCCACCCACGCAGGTTCATTTGTCAAGCAAACCAGAGGTGTACAACAGGGTTCCTGGGGACACCATGGGTGAACACGTGAATAAGAATCTTTTCTTTGACAAGACCCAGAGTCACATATACATCACTACGGAGAAAAAGGTGCCCGCACTGAAGTCATTTATCAAGGCATTAAGTCTGTTTGTGTTTGTGAAGGAGTTCATTTCTTTGCCCGTGGGTAATGTTTGATGTTGCAGAAATGTGCTCTAATGTCTTTTTTTTTTATGTACACTGCCTACTAATGTGGCAGGTACTGTTTTATAATGATATCCAAACAAAGAGGCTTAGCTTAAAATAAGTCTGTTTTTCTCACTGTATCTTACTGGGTATATAGATCACTAAGGTGCCAGTGCAGTCGTGCCACCAGAAGACTGACTGCAAGTCCTGCGTGGCCCAAAAAGACCCGTACTGTGGCTGGTGTGTCCTGGAGGGCAGGTGAAGATTATTGATCATCTCTGTTTATGATTAAATGTCATGTCTAATGCAAAGACTTCTATGCTGCCCAAACCTAAATTGGAAAAACAGACAGGTGGATAAACATGGATACGTGTCAGGGAGCAATGATCTGATCTTAGAGCAAGACTTAAACCTAAAGATCATATCATACTGGGCATTTTTAGTACTCTATGCTGTATGTTCTGATAAAAAGAGAAAGATGACTGAATGTGAAAAGCCTGTTTTGTAATAATAGGCATGCATCGGTTGCTCAGTGGTTCACACTTAGTCTTAGTAACCTGAAGGTTATGTGTTCAAATCCCAGGACTGTCAGAGACACATTGCTGGGGTCTTGAGCATGACCCTTAATCTAATCCCTTAACTGCTCAGACAGTTTGCTTTGTATCCTGTCTTATTTCAAGTCATTTTGGATAAAAAATGACACATGAATAAAAATATTATATTTATGTAAATATACTGCTATGATAAATGTTCAGTAAAATTGTACGTATCCATTAATAAGTAATATATTCTTAAAAGTGGTGGATGAATAGGGCCAGAGTGAAACAAAAAAATTGGAGCAAAGTGAAAGTGTATTATTTTTATGATAGATGTATGCTGTCATTCACCGAGGACTCACTTCTCACTGGAACCTTCGGCGTTTACAGCAATAAATTCCCACTGCAAGCTGTAGCGAAAACAACACGCTGTGTACATTGCTAAAATCTTGTGCCTGTTGGCATGGTGATATGTGCATCTTTTTTTGCATTAATACATTATCTCCTCTCATTCTTAGCTTCCTATCTGCGGATATAAGGCTAGATATGCTTGTCTGTTGAGCTAGGTAGACAGCTAAGGTGTATACTTCAGTCACCATGTCATCTTACCTTTTTTTGAATGATTAGTAATTTACCTATTAGTGTATACTGATTAATAATAATATGCGTATATAAAACTCAGTGAAAAGCATAGGCTGTCACATACAGAGCCAAGTGACTGTATAGCACTCAAATTTCCATGGTGACTTATAGATTGAGAGCGTTATGTTCTGTCCCCGTGCTGTAGGTGCACCAGGAGGTCAGAGTGCAGTCGAGCTGAAGAGAAGAATGGATGGCTGTGGAGCCCCAGACAGCAGTGTGTTAAAATAGTTTCCTTCCATCCTCCCAACCTCAGCTGCAAGAGATCCCAGCAGGTAACTGTGCAGGTGTCAGAGACGTAATTACCACACTTATTTTTAAACTTCCTTTCTCAAACAATCATTATAAAAGCTGAGCGTGCTGATCCACTGTGACTGCACAATAAAACCATATGGTAAATGTACAGAATGATTGCTAATGCATGTTTCTAATCTGAGTTAGCAGAACAATAAGTATTGTGTTTATTCAGTACTTATTGTTTGTACTTTATTACTGAGGCCACTGACAAAGATTTTATTGTTTTTATATGGTTGCAGTTTATAAAAGTTAAGTGGAAATAAGCCTGGATAGGGAATAATTTACATTTATTCCTATAACTTACAGTACATTTACTCCTATATTCTAGTAACCTTTATTACATGTATTAGCAGATACATTTATCAGCTAGTTATTAAAAAAGCAAGCTGTTTTTTTGAAAAAACTTATTTCCACGTAGATAAAAAGCTCATTTCAAGTGCTTTTGTTGAATCAGGCAGAGAATCCCCATTTGAGAAATGGCTGAAATGCAATTTCTGGCTCGTCTGTAGTAAAATGAAGCAGTATCTATTGCACTCTTCCTTTGCACATAATTTGTGCAACCAATCAGTGTTAGACTCATCTAACTTAGTATGAGTACCTTCAGAAACTGATTAATGAGCTGCTGCATCCATACAGTAAATAATAAATGTGCACTGGAGTTAACCATTCATTTACTGGCCTTTTTATAGAGGGTGGGATTTGGTTTTAACAATTATGTGCGTGAAGACACATGGCATTTAAATCCCACACAGTCCTCCTCTTTTTCACACTGAATGTCATTTTGAGCCCCAATAAGAGCTCTGAAAATGTCATCAATATGGTTGGATATGGTTGAACTTGGGTTACTGTCTATGCAGGGTTTCACATGTTCTCCACATATCGTATCTGTGTGGGCTTCCTTTGGGTTCTCTTTTTTCTTCCCACTGTCCAAAAACATGCAGATAGGTGGATTAGTTATGGCAAATTGCCCCTAGGGTTAGTTTATATGTGTGTGCATGTCCCATCTAGGATGAATTCTCCCAAACTAAACGCAGTATTCCTGACATTCACCACAGCCCTAACCAGGGTTAAGCACTTACTGCAGATGAATGAATGAATATTTCAACATTTTGACACCATACTCCTGCTTGAAACAAGTGTCCATTGGATTCTCCCTTTCTTAGACAGCTTCTGTATTCACATTTGCATTCGCATCCACTACAAGCCAAACCACTCAACACATTACTTCTTGCAGTGGAGCTCCTCATTGATTCGACTGAAATGTATTCCCAGTCTGATAAACTTCTAAACTTTTCCCATGTTAGGTTGAAATCAACATTCCATCGCTGCCTAGCATCAGAGACTTTGACAGGATCCACTGCACAATCGGTTCATCCAATAGTAAAGCTACCATGGTGGACTCGATGGTCAGATGCAACCTGCCTCCCCCTAACCGACTTCCTCCTACACCTCCACACCAAGGTACCGCTCTAAAGACATGCGATGTGAAATTACAGAGTAAGAATTCAGAATTATATTCTTACAATTCAGAATATACAGTCATTAACACTTAGTGGAGTAAATCATTGGTCAGGAAATGAGCAAGAATTAAACAAATAGATAAAGGAAGTTAGTATGTGAAGCTTTTCCCTTTGATTTCTTTAAATGTTTAAGCCTTGTGGTCCTTGATGGGCTGCATCAGGTGTGACAGAGAACCAAATAATGACTAATCTTTTAAGAAAAAAACATCCCAGAAGATATTTTTGGAAAATTTTGTACACCCAGACATGTGTTAGTTTAAATTTTACATCAAATATTTTAATCATTATCATGATTTTACCTTTGCATACAAGAAGACTATATAAGTGAATTTCCCTGTTTCTAGCTTTTCCCCAAACAAACAGTTCACTGCAGCAAAAGGAAACGAGTAAATGGTGGCACAGGAGCTCTCAGGAGTGCATTTGTTTCATTCTTGCTCATTTTCTGACCAATGATTTGTTGTTAAGACCATTAAAAGCTTCATATTTGCCATTTTGGGCTTGGCCCATTTTTTTCACCCAGGAGTATACAAAGTTTACAACTTAAGTCCAATCTTTACTCAATATATACACTGGGAAAGTTTCTTGTATTCGAGTTGAGTTAGCTGAGTTGAGTTACTCGCATGCTTAAATCAATTTTCTGGATGCCCTACACCTGCGTCTAGTTCTCACCTACTCACAGAATTGTCTTGACTAGAGGTGTCTGCAGTGTTTTTCAATAGTGTCCAGACTGCAGCCTTAAAAACACAAGCACTTGCTTTTAACCCTGAAAAAATAATATAAAATGGAATATGAAATGCAGACTTAAGGAAATAGAGTGGTTCTTCTTTTGTTGTGTTTTTAATTCTCGCTAGACACATGTAACTCTGAATACTGCCCTGTGTGGGCATGTCAGATCGTATAATGATTGACAGTGGTGTCTCTCCGGCAATGTAAACAACTCGTGAAGCGCCAGTACTAGAAAAGTCTGTACAGGGCTTTTCTTTATGCACGAGAGCAATGAATGTTGCAACAAAACCACGTAAGATTGTGGTTTGTGTGTATTCCACTGCTACTGCTGCCTCAAGTTCACCACACAATGCAAAAAATGATCTTAAATAAAGCAAAAGTTATCTCATATTTCTTGTTAAGAAATTATGTAACAAATATAAGACCATCATCCTTATTTCTAGACATATTTATTACATTTTAAACTTAAAATTGTCTTATTCTATAGGAAGGTCATTTTGCTTCTTTCTAGAAATAAGCAAAATTATCAGCTAATAGAATAATCCTATTAGAAAACTATCCAATAGAATAATCCAATAGAAAACCATCTAGCCAATAGAATAATGCTATTTCAAGAGAAAAATTAGTTGAAAGTTCCTATATTCAAGATATTTTTATTTAATAAGTTGTCATTTTTTGCACTGCAGGTAGACACGAGTAGGATTTCAAAGTTTCCACCAATTTTTAAAAAGATTTTTATGATAACATAGTTAATAATGCTGATATACGAATAGTTTTGTCATGTAGAAGTATCAGAATGTTCACTAACTTCATTACTTTGCGATGTGGTGAGTGTACTGAGATTTCTCTCCTTTCTGTCCCTGCGTGGAGATTCGGTGGCAGTGCCGGTGAGGATCTTCGTGAACGACAGCGTGGAGGTGGCCTCCCGTGACTACGAGTTCTACGACTGTGCAGCAGCAGTGCGCAAAGCGGAAAATACTCCGTGAGTGGCTTCTTCTCTCTTCTCCCTGTGTCAGCGAGTGTGTCACTGTTTTATGCTGACACTTAGCTACAAAATGCACGTGTGCATAATGAATACAAGCATCCATACGAATGAGACTAGCTTTTACTCATAAATCGTGATGCATGAGTGATGCTGGAATTGAATTTGCTACTGTAGAGACCTGTAGTAGGATTTTCTATTCCTTTCCTCTTTTTTTCCCCACCTCCATACCAAGAACAGGAAATTGCTTTAGTTTCCTATTCATTCATCAAAAGCAAAAGTCAATCTCTTGTTTTTTTTCTGCTTTTTATACTTTTCCATTCGTTTCTTTTTTTAAGCACTCTGGACTATATCTGATGAATGAGCATTGTTTCCTAGGAATTGAAAAGATGTGTGTTCTCCTCTAAATTTACACACTGCTGAAAAAACCTAATTATGGAGCACTGGAGTCTGTGTAATGCTTCTCTCTCCTTCCTGTCTAAAGGTGTGTGTGTTTTATTCCCTGTTCTGTGCTTAACTCCTAGCTGTATAGCGTGTGTGAGCAGACCGTGGGCGTGTCAGTGGAATACTGCCGATCACACGTGCTCGGATATGAACGATGCTGAAACAGGGCCCAATATTATCAAACACAGACAGGTGCGAAAACTATCAAACCTCATTTACTCATTTATCTGCACAGGGTAACTGTTAGCTTCCAGAGATCTATTGCTGTGTATTGAATGATTATGTCAGATTATGTCACAGGGCCAAGATGTAATTATAAATGTTAGAGATACGCATGGATAATGAAATGTAATAGACTAGGAAAGTGGACTTCCGGCTTGCTGCCGAACCTCGAAGGAAAATACATGAATTATTTGGATATGTTATATATATAGGTATAAACAGACTGGAAGTTGAACCCTAATGTTTTGAAATACTTTGTTTAGGTTGTTTATATATACTTACAGGAGACTGCAGAAATAAGGTGTGTGTGTGTGTGTTTCAAATGTCTTTCAGACAAAGAAATGTCCACGGTTTGAAAACCCAGATCCCGTCCTCATTCCAGTGGGATATAAGACTCGCATCAGTTTTGAAGGAGTAAATCTGGAGCCCTACAAGGTGAGCTCTGACTTCTAGTTATTCGTGATTGTGACAAATGCCTGTATTTAATATTCCCACTTTAAAATGCACACTCATGCCATCACCTAATCACCCAATCATGTGGAAGTAGCACAATGCATAAAATCATGCAAATCATGCAAATACAGAGCCAGCACTTCAGTTTTAAAATGTTCACATCAAACTTTTCAGAATGAGGAAAAAATGTGATCTCAGTGACTTTGACAGTGGCCTGGTTGCTGGTGCCAGATGAGCTGGTTTGAGTATTTCAAAAACAGTTGATCTCCTGAGATTTTCACGCACAGCAGTCTATAGAGTTTACACAATGAAACGAAAAGCAAAAAAACATCCAGTGAGCGTCAGTTCTGTGGGCGGAAACACCTTGTTGAAGAGAGAGAGGACAGAGGAGAATGGCCAGACAGGTTCAGGCTGGCAGGAAGGTTACAATAACTCAAATAACTACTATTTACAACCATGGTGAGCAGAAAAGCATCTCAGATTTCACAGTAAGTAAATAATTAAAGAAATAAATCTTTATTTGTACAGCACACATCATTTTGAGTCCCCACTTCCCAGTTTTTTGACGACTCGCACCAACACCCCTCATTAAAAAAAAAAAATCTTTAAATTATTGCCTTTTAGTAACTGGAAAATAAATTTTAAGAAAATAAAACCAAAGTCGTATAACACAGCGCAACACTGGAGGGAGGTCAGCGGAGGGAGGTCAGCGCAGTGAGCAGTGTTTCTGACTGTTGCAGGAGAAGTGCAGTCACGCCTCCTGCACCTCGGAAAAGCAGATAAATAGTTTTATGGAAATATAACATTAAGAAACTGAACTTGTAGAACATAATTATTCATCAAGACTGAAATATAAAAGTCAGGTACCCAAAGTCATTAATCTTTTGGAGGTGTGATTTAATGTGATTTAATAAACATTTAAACTTACCATAATGTTATGGACTTTTCTGTGCAGTAAGCATTATATAGGCTCAGTCCTAACAAGGTCTGAAGGTTATAACAAGTAAAGCTATGACAGTATAACTTTTAATTCTTTTAACCTCTGCATGCCATTGTTAATAAAGCTTTCTGTGTAATGAGCATAAATATATGAATCTTAACACTTTCTTATATTTAGACCAGTTTTTTTTTTCGGTAGGATGTGTTTAATGAAAGTGTAAAACTGAACCGCTTTTTGTACTTCCCCTTGCAAACGGGCTACCGTAAAACATCATGCGCACGCGCACAAATAATCTGAAGAGTAGATGGTGTGACTGCAGTGCAGGAGAGCAAAGCAAACAAACAGCGTTTTAAATCACTGTCCAATTATAATTACCATAGCATTATTTATAAAGCATTAGAGTTGACGCTTCATTGTAGGCCTGTTTAATGGTTTTTTTTTTTTTTTCATAGTCAAAATTTTTCTCTTTCAGACGAAATCCAAAAGTGCCATTTTTGACTGTTTTTGGCTGAACTATTCTGGTGAGATCCCTAATAAATATAGTTAATTAATGCTAGCTATAAACTTCTATATTTAATGAAAGGTAAGTCGGACACACTTTTATAGATTTTATTTCACATTCACAATGAACTAAAAAAAAATGTACTATGACAGAAAGCGAGAGCGCGGCATCAGTGTGTCTTTCAAGCGGAGAGCCCAAAACACTCGCGCAACTGTCAATCATTCTGGATTCACTTGTCAGTTGGCTCATCTGACGTTTTTATTAGGGGAAAAAAAAAAAGGTGCTCTTTTGGAATATTTTTGCCTTCCACTGTTAAAATTCTAAGCTCATACTCAAAGTGTGTAAAGGTTGGCAGGTCTGAAACGGTCGTTTTTAAATATTCGTTTTTTGGTATTTTTCATCTCTCCCATAACAGCCCTATAGCCTCCCCCCCCCCCCCCCCCCCCCCCCCCCCCACAAAAAAACAAACGTACACACACACACACACTTTGAATACCTGTGTCTTACAGGTAGAATTGCAAACCAATACAAAGTCATTCTGACCAATCACCTTTATCCTGTGATGAAACATTTCTAGCTTAATAGGAGTGGTCTCTTCCACGGTGACTCCGCCCCCATCCACAGGATACGAGGGTTCACAGTATGGTTTAATGAGGATGAAAATGTTGTAAATTATATGCTATGGGCTTCACAGTCCCCTGATCTCAGTGTTGAAGACTGTGACGTAATTCATCAGCTCAGTATAAGCTCTGTGGTATTGAAGCTGTAGGTGTCAAAGGTTGCCATCAATACTCGTACACACACTCTTACATTCCTCATGCGACTACTCCACATACAGTATTAATTCAGTAATTCCTGGGAGTTGTTGATGTTGCAGGGCAGAGAGTTCACCATCAGTACAGACCTAATGAAACAGTTTGAAGATGATGTGAAAACTGAAGAGGGTCCATTTTTCTCTTTCAGTGGATACATGGTGAGTAAAACTGATCTTGCATGCTGATTTCCTCTCTTCCTCTCTCTCTTTTTATCTCTCGCGCACTCACACACACACACCACACACACACATACACACTTACACTTGTAATTACATTATTAAATGCCTCCCCCCACACACCCATTATCAGTGTATGCCACTGTATATGTAGGCAATACGGTTGAAGTAAACCTTTGATTGATTGATCTGGTCGTTAGTATTCTAGCTGGCTGTCACTTAGGTCCTGTACTCCAGGGATATCATTATCCTGTCAGAGTGGCTCTACTCAATTTGACCCACTGGAGTGCTGAATATATTATGATTCTCTTAACTCAAACTGAAGTTTGAATTATTATTATTATTATTTATTTATTTATTTATTTTTACTATTATTATTGGCAAAAGTTACACAGTTTTGCCACTTCAAATGTAGTATATCAGCCAAAACCTGAAGGCTTCGATTTTTTTTTTTTTTCTAAATGGACTCATTAAATAGTCTGTCATTATATAATAACACAGAGAATGATTGTATGAAATTACACACATTGATTGAAATTTTCAAACAGTTGGAGAAAGTACTTTATAGCAAAAAGGAAAAGCATACTAATAAGAACATCTTTCTCTAAATCACAGTCTGTTCTCTTAAAAAACACCTTATGCAGCAAAATGATTAAAACACATTTGGATTAAATGCAGCACAAAGTCATCCGTCACCATGGACAAAACCAGAGAACTCTGGGGTTCCTGTGATGATTGATGGCGTCATGAATGGCATCATGAAGTATCAGGATATTTCAGGCCAAAACCTGGTTGCTTCTGCCAGGAAGTTAGAACTGTAAGAAGTTGGAACATGATAATGAGCTCAGGCATACTCAAAATCCATCTTAATCTCTGTATTTAAACACTACTGAAAGCTGTGATTTGCATTGAAGAGGGAAGTCTGCATGCACCAAACTAATAATCTAAAGGAGGTTGAGAGGCTATGCATGGAGAAATAGTCAAAGAGCCTTCACAAGTGTTGGATGTTACAGGAAGAGGGCCAGCACAAGTTTTATTATATTATCAAATGAGAAAAACCTTTGGAGGTTGTCCGGAGATCACAAATTTGAATCCCGGTGATGCCACAGCCATCAGTGGCCAGGAGTCCAACAGAGCAAAACTGGCCATGTGCTCTGGATGGGAGGGGCATACTCTCTCTCCCCTGTCAATCACAGCAGCACTAGCCAATCATGGCCTTTTTATAGCTTTTCTAGCTTTTTATAGCACCTTCCTCCAAGTGTGTTACACCACCGTTCCATTCGATTGCAATGAGAAAGTGATTCTATCCTGAATCAGCCGAAACTCAGTTAACCGAACATGCCTTGTGTTTTGGGCTGCAGATGATGTTTTTCTATAAAAACCTGAGCTTCGAGCTGAAAACTGAGCCAAAGGACAGAGCTGTGGGAATTGTGATGTTCTGGAGATTTAGACTTACAAACAAAAAGAGAAAATAAACAGTGGATGTGATATACAGAATGTTTTAAACTAGTCATTTCTATAATTATCTCAGTGTTCCCCATGCTCCGTGCTCCATGACTGTTATGATTTTTAAACACACTTGGCAAAGATTTGGTTTTTTTTCCACTGTCGTATTTCTGACCAGTACATGAAGGTTTAGTGCATGCGTTTTCAGCCCTACGCTTCCCTCAGCCAAGGTTTTTTTTTTTTTTTTTAATATACGTTTTGGTTTGTTTAATTTGTGCAGTGAGAAAACAAACCAAACCAAAGTGCAAATGAACCAAAAGTATCAATTTCACTCTGTTTCGGATTCAGTAACCAGATTAATAGGTTTGAAAGCACAGTTAAAGACAAACTAGTGGCTGATTTAGGTCAACAGAGTTTTTCTTACCTGCTCTCAATCTTAGCTGAAGTGAATTAAAAACTGTTAAACTGATCTGGACTCAGTAGTGAAGGTCACACCTCCATTGTAGTAAAGCATGACTTTTAGATCACTGCACCCCCTGTTGGTTAAAGCAGAGCTCATTTCACAACTCCTCTCATCAAATAACTCTCTGACTTTCAACGTCTTCGAGTTGGCAGGGAAGCAGCATGTAGCAGTGCACCATGCGAGCAGGCCTGGAGCATCGATTCTCTTCAGCTCTCTCCAAAGAGAGGAGGAGTTTGTGAAAAGCAGAGTGCCTACAGATATAAAAAAGCAGACTCTTCAAGTGTGACTGTATAGTGACATACACTCCTGGGCAAAAAAAATAAAAATGGGCCAAGCAAAAAATGGCAAAATATTAAGCTTTTAATGGTCTTAACACAAATCATTGGTCAGGAAATTAGCAAGAATTAAACAAATAGCTAAAGGAAGTTAGTATGGGAAAATTTTGTACACCCAGACATGTGTTAGTTTGAATTTTACATCAAACATTTTAATCATTATCATGATTTTACCTTTGTGTGCAGGAAGACTATATAAGTGAATATAAGTGAAAATCCCTCTTTCTAGCTTTTCCCCAAACACTTCAGCAAATGGAGGCACAGGAGCTCTCAGGAGTGCATTTGTTTAATTCTTGCTCATTTTCTGACCAATGATTTGTTGTTAAGACCATTAAAAGCTTCATATTTGCCATTTTTTTGCCCAGGAGTGTACAGCCCAGAAAATTATGTGTGTGTACATACATATATATACACATACATGTATGTATGTATGTATGTATGTATAGTGGGTGGGTGTGTGGGTGTGTGTGTGTGTATGCAGTATAAATGAGACTTTTAATAGCATGGATGGAATTCTTTCTGCTTTGTGTTGCTTTCTGTAGTTTTCGTATGATAAGGCTCAGGAGACCAGCATCCTGTTCCATATTAAAGACAAGCACACAGAGAAGAAGATTGACAGCACACTAAATGGTATATTTTTGTGTATAATTGGTCATATTGTTCTTGTAAGTGTTGTTGTACGATAATGAGTAAGTTTGTGTGTGTTGTTTTTTCTGTAGTAACACTGTATAACTGTTCTTTGGGCCGGGAGGACTGCAGTCTGTGTAAGAACACAGACTTTAAGTACAATTGTGTATGGTGTGCTCGGTCACGCTCCTGTGTGTTTCATAAACTGTGTCCCAGCGATGAGGAGCAGGAATGCCCAGACCCTGTCATCTCAGCAGTGAGTTCCACACCCACTGTGTACCAGTAACATACATGGTATAAAAAGTAAAACCCCAAATTAGGTATCATTTTTATTAGCTCATGTTTTAAAGCCATTTTTTAAAGGTTTTTTCACTTTGCGTTGGTCAAAAAGATAATGTTTTGCCAAACTTTGGCCTTGGTCACTTTTTTAGACACATCAGTACTAAATGATGGTATAACAGGCAACATACAACTGAAAACTGCTCTTTAGTGTAGTTCAGTACTATAACAGTAGCATTTATTTGTCTTCTAGTGTAAAGTACATAGTTAAGTGTAGGATTTATTGTAGTGGGAACTTATTCTGAACTACACTAATGCTCCACTTTGTCCTCATTTCCTTCTAGATAAGTCCACGCTACGGTCCACTGAAGGGAGGCATCTCGGTCACCATTAAAGGTTCTAACTTGGGCATTCACAAGGATGATATCAAGAGCATCTCTGTAGCAGGAGTTTCCTGCATCCACCAGGAGGAGAAATACTCTGTTTCTACAAGGTGATGTTTCAGATACGATCATAATGCTTCTGTATCAAACAACAACATTGCAGCTGGGCCAAATTTAAAGCTAGGCCTGTATTTTTTCATCTCTACAGTGCACTGGGTAACTCCTAAAGTTTCATGAAACTCACTTTTTCACCTCTCTGTCATCTATGCTTTCCTGAACGCTCAGAACTGTATTCAATATTCGAGTCTTAGGCTGAGAGGAAAGAAAAGTGGCAGCTGAAAAGATTGAAAGCTAAAGCAGTAATTCTGGCCCTAACCTGTCCTCTAACCATGAGCTGGGATGTGCTAGTGAGATCCCACACTGAGCTTTTAAGCTCACTTACACTGCTTATGTCCGAGGGTGGTCCGGCTTTGTGTTCGCTTGGCTGCTAACAAGCCTCTCAAGTCCTGAGGACTGTGTGTGTGTGTGTGTGTGTGTGTGTGAGAAAGAGAGAGAGAGAGAGCTCAAGAGAGAGAGAGAGAGAGAGCTCCAGGCATTATTCAGCAGGGTTTGGCATCAGCGTGATGCATACACATTCACAACACTTTGAGCCAGAGGCTTCAGTAGATCTCCCCAGGTGGAATCTACTTCACTGAGTTGTATAGTGAAACACTGCAAGTTGGAGTCATTGCTAAATGCTGGACTGCTGCATCAGGACACACTGGTTGCACCATTCATCTGCTTTCCTGTGGAGTGCTTTTAGACATACCACAGAGAAAATACCTATAGATCAAGAATAAAATAACTCTACCTTCTGCTTCTTGTTCGCAGCGTTGTGTGTGAAATTGGTCAAGTGATCCACCGAGGCCCGCATGAAGGACTCGTGGAGGTGGAGGTCAAGGGAGAGAGGAGAAGCAAATCCTCAGTCTTCTTTACTTACCGAGTGAGTCACAAATCTTACCCAGCATGCATCATGTAGTTGATCAGGTAGTATTGTGTAAGGAATAATACAAACTAATAAACAAAAGAAGTGGTAGCAGCATGTCCTGAAGTGGCCAATAAAAATTAACCAATGATTACATTTGTTAAATTTATTCATGAATGACTCATTGTACTTTTTCTAGTTTTCTAGTTCCATTTAATAGATATGTTTAAAAGAAAACATACTGACCATTATAAAGCACTGACACTGGAGACTCCTTCCATATATTCATGATATCAGTGATAACGTGCTTTAATTTGTGAAATAACAGCACATTTTTAGTAGTTGTTTATTATTAGACTGTGTGTGAAGTGACCACAATGCAAGTCCCTGTGCATGTTGTTACTATTGAAACAATAACGCATTAGAACGAATGCATTAAACCATGTGATTTGATCTACAGCCAGAACTACTGTCATAGCTGCTGTTATAGAAGATGAATCAACACCTTGTGACCAGTCTGATTCGACAATTAAACAGCATTGTGTTATAACTGAAAATAATAGTTACTTTTCTTTTTGATATATATACATGAAAGGACAATGTGGAATATTCTAGGACACACTGCTGTATCATTAAGACTAATTATAACATGAAAGGGCAATCCATTTTTTTTTCCCCACAAAGTAGACACTGAACCCACTTTAGGCTGCAGGATGATGTGCGTTGTCCCCAAGGTGCAATATTTATCTGTCATGTTAGCAGCGCACACTAATTTTTGTGTATTAGCACATTTTATTGCATCACTATTATAGGGAGTTAACATTGCTTTATCCCTCCCACAGGGCTTTGCACAGGGCTCTGTGTTTATTCAGCGAGCTGACAGCACCGTGTGTGTGTGTGAGAGAGAGAGAGAGAGAGAGAGAGAGAGAGAGAGAGCCTCAGTGTCAGTACAGCCTAGGGAAGATATGAGACCAGAACTCGAGGGAGTTATGATACAGTTATGAGTAGGTGGTAACAGAGTTAATGTCTTTCACTGCCAGTTTTTTAAGCTACAGCTCACTCAATTAGCCCCCAACTGATCCCCACTCGCAGGATGCACAGACTCTCAGACTACTTTTAGACAGCAGACTGTAATGTTTCAATCGGCTTAGTTTTGGAAGTGTTCATTTTTCTTTGCCTAATCGCATTACCGTGTTGAGAAAAGCTACCTGCTTTTTAAATTTTGCTGAATAGTGTATCTATATGGATGAATATAAATGAGAACTAGGAAATGAACTGAAATGGTGAAATGTTACTGAACACAAAAGGTAACGCAAAGGCAAATGTTAGCTCCAGTAGACAAAACAGTGGTAAGATAATTAGATTAGATTTGGTTGCCCTTGAGAGAAAGAGACTTTTTTCCCTTGATTGGATGCTCCTTTCATGTGTCCACTTATTACAAGTGGCTGTGAGTTAAAAAAAAAATGACTGAATGGTGTAACATGTTGCAATACACTGTAATTTTTTTTTTCTATCACTCTCATTATTTTCACAGGACCCCAAGCCTGAGGTGGTGCAGCCCAGACGAGGTCCCAGAGCGGGAGGAACAATCATCACCATCACCGGCACTGACCTCGATACGGCTTCTAAAGAAGACATTGACATTTCTGTGGGTGGAGTGGCATGCCCAGTGTGAGTGCAGTGTTGCATCATGGGTGATGTAGTTGTGTAATTGGCTTTATTACTCAGAGAGGCGCACTTGCATAAAATTTACTCAGCAGACATTGAGGAAAGTAATTACTCATAACCTGTCCAAGTTTGGTGTATACGTGACCTATTTTGCCTTTCTGTACTCTCTCTCTCTCTCCCTCTCTCTCTCTCTGCGTAGACATTTCGCATTTTCCTTCCACATTCATAATGCCCCACTTATCTTAACCTTTCCCCTCAATTTTCTTCTCTGCTGCTTGCCTTTTTACTAATTTTGTTTGAGGTTTTTCTTGCCATTGTTGCTTAATTCATTTTCTTCTCACTGGATGCCCTCCCTCTCTCACACACACTCTCACTCTTACTCTCTCTCTCTAATAGTGAGGAGTTTGGGAAGCAGATCACATGTAAGGTGGGGCAGTACAGGAATGAAAAAGTGCCCTCTGACCCCTTGCCCGTCACTGTACGCTACGGAAAACACACCAGCATTCAGGTGCCTGCCTTCTTCCAGTTCTCCAGCAACCCGGACATTTCCGACCACCAGCCCAGAAGCAGCTTCGACTGGTGAGCTCACACTGATATGCCCTTCCTTTGCCAAGAAGAGCGAAGGGAATCCTACTGTATATTCACCCCATTATTTCCAGTTTTAGATGAAACAATTCTGTTTTCAAATTCAAAAGGCTTGTGTACTTGATCTCTGAAAGTACTTGAATTACTGCAAACAGAATTACTGCATCGGATTTAAACTATTTAGTGTTCAGCTCCAAGACTCCAGACATAAGTTACCATTTCTGTTCAGATTTAAGCTTTTGGCAGCACTCTCATTTGCATCACTGAAGACAGGAAGCAACCCTGTTTTGGGTAATGTGGTGAAATGTGTGTTTTCTGTGGTCTGACTTTGACCACTAAGTTTGTGTGTAATTCTTTCAGCGGTGGGAGAAAGATCAGAGTGATGGGCTCTGGGTTCGACCTCATCCAGAAAGCCACCATCATAGTGCAGGCTTCAGCTGATGAATGGTCTGGACTTCAGACTCCTATGGAGGTACAGCTGCACCATCTGTATCACTCTAGTAAATATTGTGATAAAAGACGAGATTTTTTTTTGTTGGTCCTGAAGATGAACTGCTTGTTGCGTCTGTAACTTTTTTTTGTTGTTTGAAATCAATCTTTGTGAGATTTCTCTTGCTCAGATTCTGCTTTCGGTTATTTGATATGGCAGGCAGTTAATTCCAGAGCTGTCATAAACAAAGCAGCGAAGATTAAACAAGCATTTGTCTTGGGCAAAAACTTGTTTGTTTCGAAGTGACCTTTATTATCTGACGATACACTTCTGAACTTTTTTAGACACCCCTCCAAAACACTTATACAGGCTCATACAGTTCTCTCTAAGCCATGCTGAAAAAAAAATTACCCAGTCTAGAAATTTTCATACATCTTTTGCAAATGTATGTAAAATATATGGTTGTTTAATTGGAACGTGTCGTATAGACTGAGCAGCACTCTCGAATATTGCTGTGAGGGTTGAGTGGGTGAACTCCCACTCGGAGAGCAGCAAAGGGGAATGAGGGGAGAAATCTAATTCACTTTCATTTAGGAGCTGCATTAACACAGGGCCCGGCTGTTTGGCTTGATTAATACAGAGGGCAGCTCTAGTGAGTGGTCCTCTTTTTTCACCGTGTGGGTGTTTGTGTGTGGAAATACATCGATTTGAATTTCATTGTGTTGGCTTTGTTCTGTCCTTTCAGTTCAGTCAGGATGCTCACAGTAAGAACGACACCATGCTGCAGTTTCTCTCCCCTACCGTGAACAGAACATACGAGAGCCAGTCCTTCAGAACTTTCATCCAGCTGGACAACCTCATCGAGGAGCTGAAACCGTTTGATTACTACCCAGACCCCACCTTCAACGAACTCCCCAACAAAGTCATCCCAGAAAACAGCATGATTATTGTCACGGTGTGTCTTCTCGAGACATGCAAAAATACTTGCAAATCTTCTTTGTGCCATTTGCTTTCAAATAGGTTTGCTTGCAATCCAGTTTCCAGTGTTATAAAGAAAAATGTAACGGATATTTTCAACAAGGAATTGTTTGGAAACATTTAAAAATGTAAATGTAATGTAATGTGTAAAAACACATGTTGTCCAGGGTCGTGGTTTTTCCAAAGCCATGACAGCGAAGGAAGCGGAGGCATTCGTGGGTGATGTATCCTGTAACGTGAACACTCTTCAGGATGATAAGCTGTTCCTGGATCCACCCACCACCACCCCGAGATCTCGTTCCAAGAGACAGCGGAGAGACACGACATCTGAACTGCTAGACCTTCTGGTGGGTTCTCAGTTTACAGCTCCTCCTCTGCACCCTGTCATTCCTTACGTATTATATTTGGCGACTGATTCACTCACTTGGGGCTCTTTCATGTGTTTTTTTATAAATGTCAGGATTCATATTAGGCGTATAACCCGAGTTATTTGAGAATTGAGTTATTAGATGAACACATGTTTTGTCTTGGTTTAGTGTAGCCTAATGGGAGTATGGCAGGAAATACGATGTAACATTAGTCATTCCCAGGATGCCTTGCTTTGTGTGCATGGTAATTAAAGTCCTGACCTGTTATTTTGTTTTCCGTCACAGATTAAGTTTGGTAATGGTGAGTGGGTGGTTGGCTCTGTGCACTATGAGAGGAAGTACGAGGTGAAACTGGATACAATTATCATCCCTGCAGTTATCGTCCCAATGCTGCTGATCATAGCAGTCTCGATTGTGTGCTACAGGTAATCAGACTCTTTCTACCTTCATAGAGTTAGCTGATGGAGTTGTATGCAACATGAAATTATGGAATCTGTGATAATGATTTATTAGAAAGTTGGCACAAGACCACTTATGGGCCCTTATTCCTTTCTATTTCTCAATCGGTTTCTGTTTAAGGAGGAAGAGCCAGCAGGCAGAGCGGGAGTATGAGAAGGTGAAGCATCAGTTAGAGAATCTGGAGGAGAGTGTGCGTGACCGCTGCAAGAAAGAATTTACAGGTCATTAAACGCAAACCATTTACCAAAAATGATTTAAAAAAACATATAGCTTTAGTCTTAAAGCAAATACTATCTGTGCTTCTCTGCAGACCTGATGATCGAGATGGAGGACCACACGAATGATCTGAGTGAGGGTCGCATCCCATTTCTGGACTATAAGACCTACACGGACCGTGTGTTTTTCCTACCCTCAAAAGATGGAGCCAATGATGTCATGATCACCGGCAAGCTGAATATTCCAGAGTCCCGCAAAGCCATAGTGGCGCAGGCTCTTAATCAATTCTCCAACCTGCTGAACAGCAAGACCTTCCTCATCACTGTACGATGATGTTTTCACTCTCACACACAAATGTATTCACATTTCAGATTACATTCAGTTATTTGTCTTCATTTTTGGCCCAAAGCAGTTTGCATCAGCCAGTTTTTGTGACAGTCAGACTTTATGTGTCTTCCTTGAGGCAGTAGCCATCAACTTAGATTAATCCCATGAAATATTAAGTCCTCTGATCACTGTATTTCCACCACCAAAATCCTTCATTCCACTTCTAATCCTGTTTTCAACCACAGGTCTTACTTAATAACGCCTTGTCAGTAAAGAGGAAAAGCAATTATTTTTGGTGTCTTTTGAGTTGGAGTAATGGCTTCCTAAATATAAATACAGCATAATTCACTTCTCAACTTCAGATAATTAAATCCCATTATTACAGTTATAACACAAAGCTATTGCCGTTACCTACTGGGGATTTATGTTAATGGCGCAAGTAAATCTTTACTTTATTTATATCTCATTTAATGCACACTCACATGTCTTAGGCTAAGGCTTTTACAAGGCTTTTACTAGATCTGAGCAAGATCTAGACCTAATAAACACTCTGGTGTTATCCTACAATTTACTCCATTACTAAAACAAATCGGCCCAGTTGTTTTAATTATATCAGAGCACTTAAAGGTAATTTTATCGATAGTTCATGAATTAATTAATTCATTCGTTCATTTTATTTCTGTTATTCCAGTTGGGGGGTCACAGTGGCAATAGGGTAAAAAAGTCAGACCAGACCTGTCCAAGGGGATCTGAGACATTCCCAAGCCGACTGGAAGATATAATCGTTACAGTAGTTCCTGGGTGTGCCCCGGGGTCTTAGTCCAGTGGGACATGCCTGATACAGTTCTAGCTGAGCAGGTTAAGGAGTTCCTCAATTGCTCAACAATATCCACAGTAGAAATCAACACTTGCCTACACTTGTGCGTGCTCTCATCCCTCCCTCCTGAGGCCAGATCTTGTTTGAGGCCTCTCCAAACTCGTCCCATGCCAGAACTTTCACTTCTGCAACTGCTTTTGCCACAGCGCTTCTGACTCTCCTATACCTCTCAATAGAATCAGAGAGTGTTCAATTACTTGCAACGGCTTCAGTCTTCAACTTGAAGGCTTCCCTCACCATTGTGTCCACCAGTGCATCCTGCAGTTACCACCACGACAGGCACAGACGGTCTTTCAGCCACAAATTTTAGCAGCTGTCTCTACAATTGGTGACTTCAGCATGGTCCCTATGGTCTCTTCTCTCACCAAAACTTCTACTAGATGCTCCCAAGCAACCGGGAAGCCTCTCCTGGGTTTTTTCCTGGTAAATCAGTTCCCTGTGCAACGAATCCAGCTCACTAGCACTTGATAGCAAGTACACTTATGCTGTGTCTGTGGAGCCTTGTAAATGGTAATTTGCAAGTTGTAATGACTACATTTCCAACCTCAGCACGTTTGTTGATTACCTTCTCAAAACAGAGATTAATATGGTGAATGGTATAGATTTAACCAAGTACTGTGTCTGTATATTAACTGATCTAAAGCCAATACTGCTATAAACTAATTTAAAAGTATAGAAGAGGGACTTTACACTCTTCACAGTGTGAGCGGCCATGTTGATTTGACGTCACTCCTTAAACGGCAAAGGAACTGGTAGTTGAGAAGACTACCTCAAGGTGACAAGTTAAAATTTCAAGTTGGGGAGGGGAGGAATTATATGTGACTTTTACTGATTGGAGGTGGGAAATTACAAGTTGCGATATCGCCTCGAGCGCAGCATTATAATTAACTTTGTGTTCATAAGGGGTGTTAATGATAGAACTTGGCTTGGATAGAAGTCAAATAACATTTCTCTGCTTGGATTCATATTCAGGAGGCTGTTCCTACCAGTCACACAACTCCAAGTATTGCTGTTATTCCCAACATGGAGTCAGTAGGGGGTACCCCCTCAAGCAGGTACCCTCACCCTGCTACTATTTCTCTAAGAGGGCAGAATACCCCAAAATGTTATTTGGCGCAAACAACAGAGCTTACCTTTTAAATCTCATAGAGGCAACCCTCTTGTCCACTGGGAAAAACTCCAACTGCAATGCCTTCAGCTTGGGAGTGGTGCATTATCTTCACACCCACCTGAATCCTGTCTCCTGTGGGAACCCCAGAATAGGAGAGAAACCACCCCCAATTGAAATGTTTCATACCAGAGCCCAGATGTAAGAGTAGAGTACTACTATAGTATAGTAGAGTATACCGTAGTACAGTATAGTAGAGGCCTAGTATAGTAGAGGCCTACTATATCTAGTCCATATTCCTTCTTACACACTAACTCAGACTCTTTCCCTGCCTTGTTTCCAAAGCCAGTTTCCTTTGCAAAAGTCTAGTCTATGTAATACTGTTCATCGCATTCCTACTGGAATTGCACCTGAGCCCCATTCTTCATCTTGCAGGTTATGAGCTGACAAGATGGTTCCACGTCGCCATTTCATACTGACTCCAACCAGGTTATGCGAGCAGTGCAGTGTTAGTGTGGAAGGTCATGAGTTCAAATCCCAGCACTGCCAAGCTGCTACTGCTGGGCCCTTGAGCAAGTCCCTTAACCCTCAACTGCTCAGGTGTATAAAATGAGATAAATGTAAGTCGCTCTGGATAAGGGCGTCTGCCAAATGCCATACATGCCATAAACGTTACGTGAGTAGCCCAGTCTCCAGGTGCTGGCCTATGTCTCTGAAACCCTAATCCGGACAGGGTACACTTTTTGTAATTTTAAAGTGTGGTGTTAGCATTTCTCTTTGCCTCACCTCTCCCCGTTAGATCAGTTTACCAGGTGTGGCCTGAGATTGGAGCATTTAGCTCCCAATAACCTAGCCTAGAGGTACTCTGAAATACACAAGCCCATTCACCACGACAAGGTCGCAATCCACGAAAGTGTACTTTTATCATGTCTGTTTTACTTATTGAGTTTTAATGTGTCTAATCAAAGCAAATATTACTCTAAGGTATGAAACCAACATTGGAAATTAAGTTATAATTTCCATAATCATATAAAATATTTCATTAGTAATACTTCCAGCACACTCTCACCACACATTGGATACCCCACCAATATCCTGAGTGGTTATTGGTTTTCTATCCTAGGGAACACAAGTAAACTAAACTAATTAACCTCTCTCACACTGTTTGTAGTTTATCCGGACTCTGGAGGCTCGTCAAGACTTCAATGCGAGAGCTAAGGTGTACTTTGCATCTCTGCTGACCGTGGCCCTGCATGGGAAGCTGGAATACTACACAGACATCATGAGGACACTGCTGTTGGGGCTTATGGAGGAGTATGTGGAGAGTAAAAACCCCAAACTCATGCTGCGCAGGTGAGCTACCGCTATCCCATCATTCCCTGATAAACCCTAGCTGTTTTCTGCTACTGGACTGTGCTGGAAAGTGCAGAACCGATCAGTTTGTTTGAATGTTTGTAATATTTTGGAACATATAGATTTTCTCGAACAAAAGATGCAATCTTGTTAAGTTAATTTATTTTTATTTACAGAGATTAAAACCTCTTCATATTGCTCTTCTTTCAGTTTTCTTCCCTAGAGCTTTAGTAAACATTGCTTATGAGCATTATATCGGATAAACATTTATCTTGGCTTTGCCTTGTTCACTAATCTGTTTAGCCATTTACTGGCCTGCCACTTTTTGCTAGTTTTAATTATAATTCTCAATCAGCCAGTGATCTACACTAATTATCCTGCTGCTTGATTACTCCATAATTGTTCATTAACTGCTAATCACTAACATTTGGCACATTTAGGGGTAAAAGAGCAAATAATTATTGGTTATATAATAAGCATGTGTGCATGTATTTTTCATCTCAAGGTCAGAGACGGTGGTTGAGAGGATGCTGTGTAACTGGATGTCAATCTGCCTCTATCAGTTCCTAAAGGTAATGCAGGCCTCAGCACAGCACCAGCAGTCTTGCTGTCTCAGCTTCACTATTGTAAAAGTTTAATGCCTGAAATCAGCACTATGTAACACCATATTTCACAAAACAACATATTGTGATGTTAAGAAAATATATTACCATGTGGCTATTAATATATTTTAAAGGTAATACATATGGCTTGTGGGGATTTTCAGGTCTGTAAAGATCTTATTTGAAAGAAAAAAGTTTTCCAGAATATTCTAGCTAGATTAGGTTATTCCTTTCACTTGCTTATTACCATAGAACCTTTTGAGACGTGGCATTTATTAAACATTATGACTGTCATATTTAATAAATGTCAGGAATGACTCTGGTGGAGTTTTACTTAATGTTGAGAACTAATACGAATACATAGCCATGCATATGTGAAGAGAAACTGAATATTGTTTTAGTCACAAGAAAGTCAGGTTACATTTCATACCGTAATTGATAAAGACAACCAGTTCTGAGTAAGTAGAGAGTGAAGGCCACTTTATAAGAGGTTTGTATAACTGATTCTGCATTCTGTTTTATATCTGCAGGACTCTGCAGGAGAGCCTTTGTACAAACTCTTCCGAGCCATAAAGCATCAAATAGAGAAAGGCCCAGTGGATGCACAGGTGAAGAAGGCTAAATACACACTCAATGACACAGGCCTGCTGGGTGATGATGTGGAGTACTCCATGCTGGTAAGAGCTGGGTGTACCTTGGGCATAACCTTGATTTGTTTTTCTTGTACACGAAGCTATAAATATATATGAACATTTTTCCCTATGTGTATACCAAGGACCCTGTTTCCCTCTTTTAGTCTTTCTGTTATTTCAGACCCTACAGGTTTTGGTTCAGGGGGAGGGTCCTGACATCACTCCAGTGAAGGTGCTGGACTGTGACACTATTTCTCAGGTGAAAGAGAAGATCATTGAGCAGGTGTATAAAAACCTACCCTACTCACAGAGGCCAAAAGTGGATAGTGTCACACTTGGTAAGGCTGCAACAGTGTGTGCTTGTGTGTGTTGTTATTATTATTATTCACATTTTATAACTGTGTGTTTGGTGACCATGCCAAGATTCAGGTGGTCAGATGTTTTTTTAGTGGCTATAAATAGCTGCCCCTTTCGGGTGCCGTATTTGTGCCAGGAATACAAAGTGGATTGTCGCTTCCTGCTTCCTTGACTATAAGATGAAAGATTGTTCCTGTCAAGTCTATACACTATGTGGCCAAAAGTATGTGGACACCTGACCAGCACACCCATATGTATTTATTGAACATCTCATTCCAGATTTAGTCCAGTCTCTACTGTTATAATAAGCTCCACTCTTCTGGGAAGGCTTTCCACTAGATTTTGGAGCGTGACTGTGGGGTTTTGTGTTCATTTAGCTACAAGAGCATTAGTGAGGTCAGGCACTGATGTTGGTTGAGGAGGTCTGGGGTGCAGTCAGTGTTCCAGTTCATCCCAAAGGTGTTCAGTGGGATTGAGGTCAGGGCTCTGTGCAGGACACTCGAGTTCTTCCACTCCAACCTTCACACACCATGTCTTCATGGAGCTTGCTTTGTGCACAGGGACATTGTCATGCTGGAACAGGTTTGGGCCTCTTAGTTCCAGAAACTCTAATGCTACAGCATACAAAGACATCCTAGATAATTCTGTGCTTCAAACTTTGTGCCAACAGTTTGGAGAAGAACCACTTTTGGCTCTGATATCCAGGTGTCCACAAACATGATGGAAATAACTTAATTAGCATTAGCATGTGTTGCTAAAGATGGTATAGAACAGGTCAAGAGCTGCTGTTTTTGTGCCTAGAGAAGCTTCATACACTAAACTTGTGTCCAAATACTATTACACTCTCTCTCTGACTTTCATGCAGGAATTGGAAATACCGAAACTGTATATCACACAACTGACCACTTTCACTGCAAAAGGTTTTTTTTCCTTGAACTATATATACAGAGTCATTAGCTTTTTTGCTTGCTAGCAGTAATGTCACAGCATCAGGGCCAGCAGTCTATTATAGATGCAGTAGCTGGCTACAGTACACCTAATTTGAACAAAGCAAACCAAATATTTATGAAATATTAAATATTTTATTCTAAGTGTTAGTATTTTACTTGTTACACATCTTTGTCCACGTCTTTTTGTTTTGAAAAGCAAATTGAATTCGATTGCTGAGCCTTCGGGGCAAGCTCTGTTCCTGAAGTATACAGTACTGCTGATCCTTCAGGTCTCCAGTGTCTTATTTAACAGCCTTGACTTGAGCTGTATCGTGTTACAGTGGCCTTTAGATGGAGGTAGGGTTTCCCCTCAAGGGAAAAGTGGCAACAGAGAAGTTAATAAAGGTGTGTTTAGTATTGGTACACAGAGTAAACCCAGCATTAGAGGCTGTATGTTTTTTGTTTCAGCCTGAAACACTCTCTAAAAGATTCTCTTGCCCCTCCACAGAGTGGCGCCCCGGCTCCACAGGGCAGATCCTGTCAGATCTGGATGTGACCTCGCAGAAAGAGGGCAGATGGAAACACCTTAACACACTAGCACACTACAACGTGAGTATCACGCCTTATTGTCAGGTTAGACACCTAGCACTTTTGCAGCTGGTCGTCAGTGGTAAGTTTATTTACAGAGAGTTTATTTAGCTCTGAGAAACGGCTTGAAAATCTGTGTATGTGTATGGCTTGCAGGTTCGAGATGGTGCCATGCTAATCCTTTCCAGGGTTTTACACACACAGCAGTCATACGACCAAAACCACGACAACCATGAGGAGCGTAAGTGGAAACAGTTCTCTGTTCAAGAACGCCATTAGTTTGATTGGATTTTAGAATCTCACGCTGTTGACCATACACTTTGTTATATATCCACACACACTGCCTTGTGAATGTGTAGCATGTAGATAAAGCACACCAACAGCTGCGCCACACGCCTACATAATCCCTTCTCTTTCCTCATAGGAAATGCCCTGCTGGAGGATGATAAAGTGTTCCATCTGGTCAGGCCGGCTGATGAGCTGGATGACGTGAAGTCAAAAAGAGGCAGCATTAAGGATAAGTCCATGACCAAAGCCATCACAGAGATCTATCTCACTCGTCTGCTCTCGGTCAAGGTAGACTCCATGTCCACACCAGGAAAACACATATCCAATTTTACACATCCAGAACCTTCTGAAGATTTTACTGTAACTAGTTTCAGTGCGAAAGGTGGCCCAGATCAAATCTTCAGAGGGAAAATCTCATTTGCTTGTTGAAACAAAATGCAGAATTTAATGAGCCTGCCTCGGTGGCAATACTCTGCTTCAGTGGCAAATGTCCTTATACACCTAAACTCTAGAGCTTCCGTCAAGGGATTGAAGCTTATACCTGCCATCTGCCCAGTTTGTGTAAATGCTTTCCTGTGTGATTGGCTATCTGATGTGTATTCATGTTTTCACTGCAATAAATTTGGCAATTAGAGCACGTTTCACACTCGTCAGGTTTGGAGCTCAGCAAAGTAAACAAAAGAAGGGTCTTCACCAAAGACTGTTCCGGTCCGTCTAGCACGCAGCACAAATCAATATGTTTTCAAGGCAGCAGTGCATGATTGTGTTAGCCACCCATGGCATAAAGATTAGCATGACTTTCTATTGAGTGTGCTGGGATTATGATGATCTGACATTTACACAGTATGATAACTATGCAAGTCTCCAATATGTCAGGATATATTACAGACATGAGATGACAAAATTATAGAAGCTAAACTACATCTAAAATGTTTACAAATGTTGTATGTTTACCTTGCACTTACACTCTATCATTGATGCTACATTCATGATTTGTACTGGTCATGAGTATTTGAAAAAGCATAAATAGGATTTCACAAGATTTTATTTGAAAAACCCTGTAATATCACAGTTACACAAGTATTCAGATCCTTGGCAGTGATTACTGACTTCTTCAAGGGCATGGCACTGCAAGCTTGATACACAAGGATTTGGGTATCTTCTCCCATTAATCTCTGCAGAACCTCTCAAATTTGATGAGGTGCATCATTGTACCACCATTTCAGGTCTCTTCAGGGGTCCTGAAGCCACTGTTGCAGTGCATTGTGTTTTGGACAAATGTTATGTTCAGAGGTGAACTTTCGGCTTGAGAAGTCTTGAACTTCCGTCTTGAGAAGTCTCTTAACCAGGGTTTCATCAAGGATATTTTTTGATTTTTGGATCCTGACAGGCCTTCCAGTACCCGGAGCTTATAAACATCCTCAAACCATGATGCTGCCACCACCATGCTTTACTGTAGGGATGGAATTGGCCAGGTGATAAGCGATGCCTGGTTTCCTGCACATGTAACACTTGGCATTCAGGTCAAAGGGTTTAATCTTGGTTTCATCAGAAAACAGAATCTCTTGACAAGCTCCAAGTGATCCATCATGTGTATTGGAGTGAAGCTGGTTTGTTAGAGTGCTGCAGAGATGGATGCCCTTTTTCTACATAGGACCGTTGAAGTTTATTTGCTCAGTTTGGCCAGCTGGCCAGCTCAAGGAGTCTTGGTGGTTCTAAACTTACCATATTTATGAATGACAGAAGCCACCGTGTTCTTCAAGACTTTCAAAGAGGCACACGTTTTTTTTTGTACTTATCCCCAGGTGTGTGCTTCAACACAATCGTGTCTCTGAGGTCTACACAACAATTCCTTTCGCATCAGGGCTTGTTTGTTGCTCTGTCATGCATTGTCAGCCGTGAGGCTTTGTATAGACAGAGTTGTGCTTTTCCAAGTCATGTCCAATCAAGTGAATTCACCACAAGTGAACTTTAATCACCTCCTAGAAAGAACTCAAGGAGGATCAGTAGAAATGGGGATGGACCGAAGCTCTTTTTTTAGTGTCAACAGCCTGAATGCCTCTGTAGATTTTATATTTTTTTATTTCTCTGTTTATTGGGAAAAACCCAAAACTGAAATTATACAGTTATATAGTAAGTCTGCAATGTAATAAAATGAGGAAAATGTTGATAATTTTTTTTTTTCGGAGTAATTTCTGAATCTGCTTAAGGGTATATTAATTAAATAATTAGTTTAACATTTAATAAACAACATGCAGTATGAGGAAACGTGAAGTAGTACAGTTATTATAATGAAAATATTAATAGTATTTAAAGTAAACATTGTGCAGTTTGCGAGCATAATTTGTCCAGACATTGCTTTCTCATCAGTGTTTGTGGTTTGTGTATCTCACTCAATGTGTCATTAAGACTCATGAATGAAGAAGCAGAAGCCTTTATTTGTCATATATATATATATATACACATATATATGTGTGTGTATATATATATATATATTACAGCACAGTGAAATTTTTTTCCTCACATATTCCAGCTTGTTAGACCCAACAGTGGCAGCTTGGCAGACCTGGGGCTTGAACCCCCTACCTTCTGATCAGTAACTCAGAGCCTTAACCATTGAACTACTGTTAGACATTATTAGATGTAGCAATGTTGATTAGTTTCACAGCATTTATGCTTCTGTGTGGTTGTGTGTGTGTTTGTGTTTTCAGGGCACGCTGCAACAGTTTGTAGATGACTTCTTCCGCAGTGTTCTCTGTTCAGGAACCGTGGTGCCACCTGCCATTAAATACTTTTTCGACTTCCTAGACGAGCAGGCCTTAAAACACGAAAATGTGGATGAGGAGACCATCCACATCTGGAAGACCAACAGGTACGTCTGTGAGAAAAGATTTGAAGTACTTGTGTGGTTTGTGTTCGATGCGCAGTGTGCATATGCAATTGGGATTGTTTCAGGCGTTACACACTCATACACACACTCAGCAATCCTGCAGGAGTGTGACCCGCTCTTTTACATTCTTGGTATCTAATCTTCTCTTGGGACTTTGCTGCATAAATTAATGTCAACTCCATGTTTATTTATTCTCACTGATGAGTTGTTGTGGTTGCAGAAAGACCGGCACCGGTTAGAGCAATGTGAATAAGGATTATGAGTAATATCATCAGACTACTGGCTTCACGTGGTTGTTTTGTTTTTGTTAATCCAGCAGAGACCGTTCTTATTAAATAGGAATCCGCCAAACAGCCAAATAAACATAGTAATTATGTCCCTGGTTAATTTAATTGTGCTGTTATTACACACTCTTTTTATTTTGTTGTTGTTCTCTCATAGCGCAGAGGGACACATCAAGCCAATGTAAATTGCAGAATTGCCCATATCTATTAGCTTGGCTTTAAAACACATGGCAGCACATGTGCAGGAAATGCTTCAGCCCTGTTTTGTAATTCACTAGTAGTGAAGCCTTGTTTATGAGAGTTTGTGTGTGTAGTGTTATCACAATAACTTACTTTGCCCTCGATACCTCACTAGATACCACGATACTGGCACTCAAAAAATGCAATTGTGTATAATGTTAAATAATTGAAAGTGCACATAAACAATGAATAAACAAATTAATAAATGAAGTGCAAATATCATATATTTTTATCATTTGATCTTTTAAAATATTTGATCTCAATATTTTAATGGAGAGTTAAAAATGTTACCTGCTAAGGAAGAGCATGGATGGACTTGGATTTTTATGCTTTTATTAGCCTTAATTATCTAAAAAAAAAAATTCCAAAAATTAAGTTAAAATATAGCAGGTTTACCTCAGGGGTGGGCAATATGATGAAAATATCATATCACGATTCTAAAAGACATCTCTACGAACCATGTTATGTATCACAATATATACAGTAGGTTTGTAAAGAAAAAAGCCAGCAAAACAGTAGTATTGCATCAAAAAAAATTTATTTTATGTCTACAAATATATATATTATATATTAAACCTGTACAAAATTGTAACATTTTGTAATTTTAAAGAATAAGTACGAAATTATACTTAAAGGAAGTTATAAAAAAAAGTTTAAAAAGGATATCATGATATCCACAATATCTCAGAAAAGTTTATTGTGACATTAATTATCATGATACCGATATATCGCCCAACCCTAGTTTACATTATATCTTTATTGTGTAATTTGTTTGTTATTAATATATGTGATATGATTCCAAAGAAAACTACATGTTGCTAATAGTATTTGTTGAGTGTGATTATGCTTTAGAGAGCAGCATTCTCCTCTGTCCTGTCATGGTGTGTGTGCCGCGGTATTTAGCACGTTTATCTGTGGTTCTGTTTAAGCACCACTTAATATTACTGTGTCTTCTGCGTCCTTGACCAGAATAGTGATTCAAATAAGATGGTAGAGAAATTAGATTTTACTGATGAGCTCATTCATAAAGAGCATCATATTCTCTGAAGCGGAATGACTACGCTGAGCTGACATTTAAGCGCGAGCATATGATTGTGGAACGATGTTGGTGTTCTGTCACCACAGAGTCCCGCTGTGTGTGCTCAGTTCAGTACAGTTCCGCTAAGCACTGCTGTCTCGTGATGACATACAATAACGTGTCCTTACGGCTCATAAATTAATGTCATATAGGAACAGGCATACAGCGGCCTCATTAGTACCTGGGGTGCGATTTCTGAGTAAGATTACTGCTACTGTAATGATAATATACTGTACTAGTGTTGCTAAAAAGTCTATTACTGAAGTAAGAGCTGATAGAAATAAGGAGAACACAGTAATCTTGTACTTGTACTCACTTTGCCAGTGCATTGTTGTATAAACTTTTTCTACATTGGCTGAGATGACTTTCAAGTTTAAAGTATTATGTCACAAAAAGGAAGAAAAGAATAACAGAAGGTGAACAGCAGAAGAGCAAAGCAGAGTTAACTCTATGCTGAACCTGATGTTCTTTGTGTTATTCTGCATTCGACACTTCTATGTTCATCTTTTGTTAGCAGCAAGCTAGCCAGCTAACTGTGATGAGTGATGTATATTTACACAAAACAGTGAACTGTACAGTCAGTGTTATAGATTTAACAATTGAATGTACCTGTATGTTGATTAATCTAAAGCAAATACTTGAATTCTGAATTCATCTTTGGTTTTTCCTAGTTGGAGGTCAAGAATTACGAGTTATGACCTCTAGCAAATACAGCATTATTACTAATAAAAGATAGCTACAGTAGTGTCTTAGTCAGGTGGCCAAATGAGCCACCAGAACAGTTTCAATGCACTTTGACAGATTCTACAAGTCTCTGGAACTGTACTGGAACCCAGTGTCAGTATCAGATTATGTAACAAATACCCAGTATCAATATCGGATTATATAACAAGTATCCAGTATCAGTATTGGAGTATGTAACAAATACCCAGTATCAGTATCGGAGTATGTAATAAATACCCAGTATCAGTATCGGAGTATGTAATAAATACCCAGTATCAGTATCGGGCCAATACACACACGTGTATACACACATACTGTACATAAATTTCAAATAATGCACGGTGCAAAACAAAGTGCAGTTTGAGGAAGCATACTTTATTAGACTCAGTATTAAATAGCTCTAGGTTACCTACCCAGTCATGTGTAGCTTTTTATTCTTTACCTCCCTTTCCTTTTATTTTCTAATGTAACTATTAACTATTATTATGCACTAAGTTAGTTTCTCCCAGGGGGTGGGTGGAAGTGTTCTAATCAGCCAATCAGCTATCAGGGGTTGCCCGTGCCATCTTACTGGATCTCACTCTGAAGATAGCTGGTCTATCAACGTATGTTCAATAGCTGTTCTAATTAGCACCAAAAAAGTTAACTGAAGGTTAGCAGTTATAGGGGCAGGATTTATCATGATTCTTTTCTAAATAAATGATTTCATTCTACATGCTACCATCAGTACCATTTTATAGTTTGAAATAAAAAATAAACATAGCAAAGTTGAATATTTTAAATTAAAAAAAAAACTGGAAAACAAACCTTGACAAACTCAGGTTCATGGTAAACCAGAGACAGGTGTCTACTCGGGTAGATGTGGACAGATATGTAACATCTGTCACCGGCTTCATCAGTAAGTGTGTAGGCGATGTTGCACTTGCAGAGGATCTGCACTCTGGTAAACCAAGAACCATGGATGGACAGTGAAGTTTTCCTTCCAGGTCTCAAAACTGGAAGACAGGGAGGCACTGAGAGCAGGTAGACATGATCTGAAGTTGTGCATCAAGGCTTCCAAACACAACTAGCCTGCAAATTGAGGCTTATTTCATCAACAACGCTAACCTAAGGAACATGTGGCAGGGGATCCAGGGATCTGGCAACTGACTATAAAAGTAAAGTAAAGAAGTAAACGCCTTCCTTCCTGAAGAGTTCAACACATTTCATTCCCCATTTGAAGCCAACCATTCTGAGCTAACCAGTGACTGCTCAGCCCTCTTCGAAGACCCAGCACTCACTCCATCTATGGAAGAAGTAAGGAAATGCCTGATGAGAGTACACACACGCAAAGCTGCAGGTCCCCACAGCCTCCTGGGAAAGTACTGAGAGCAGAGTCTTTCTCCGGTCCAGGGCACAGTCCACAGTCCACCATTCCTGTGCCCAGGAAATCCACAGTAACATCCCTCAACAACTGTCCTACCATTGCACTCTTTCAAAGACTGGTCTTGGCACATGATAAGACTAGCCTTCTCAGACCACTGAATGTGCACCAGTTACCACACAAACTGCACAAACGGATTCATTGAAGATGCAGTACCTTTGATCATACAAATGGCACTAACAGCCTTGAAGGAAACAAGCACTATGTAACTGTTTCTCGGGTTCCTGAGAGGTGCAACAGAAAAGTGTTTGTCCTATTATCAAGAGATCGTGAGATAGAATCCTGTCTGTGGCCAGGAGTCTAAGAGAGCAAAATTGGCCCTGCTCTTCGGGTGGTAGTGATGGCATTCCTCTCTCCTCTGTTACTCAGAGCAACACTAACCAATTGTGGGTGTGCATGAGCTTATTCATGCAACTGATTTAGACCTTCCCAAGTGTAAAAATTCAGTGGCTGGCTGCACATGTCTCACAGGAAGCATGTGTTAGCCTTCCCACTCCTCGGTTGGTAGTGTGACTAGCCAGTGGGTGGGAAATAAGCAAATTGGGAGAAATCTCCCCCGCTGTACACCCATGACTGTGTCGCCAAGCATGACTCAAGTTTGCTGATGACATGACAATAGTGCGCCATCAGTGATGAGAAAGAGTGGTGCACTGTCAACGAAATCTCTCTCAATGTTAGTAAAAACAAGATGGGTATTGCCTTCCAAACACAATTCCCTACACTGTACACTTGTGTATATGTATAATTAAAACAATATTAAATTGAAGTACTTAAATCCAAATGTAAACATGCTATGATTTAGTTCTTTTGTTGCAGTAAAGGTGCACTCAAGTACTGTAATGAGGGAAGCTGTAATTACTTTATAATCTCAGTAGTACCAGTACTGAAAAATGTCTGAGGTAGCAGAACTTTTTCAGTGCTGGTATCCCATGCAGTCTGAGTGTGGTGGAGGGTTTTTATAAGTGTTCAGCAACATTGTGTGTCCACTTAATTATTATAATGCAGACGCTCAAAAGAAAATGTATGTCATTTTCAAGGTACAGTGGGAATGCACAAAGTTTAATGATGAATATGGATTTTTTTTTTTAATCGGAATATTTTATGTGACTGCAGGCGTTGGATCAGTATTCAGCTGAGCCAAATTCATTAAATCCCCTTACAGCTTTCTTCATTTGAACAGCTTGCCATATTAGGCCTGTTGGGAGTTACAATCACTGCTAGAACTAATAATGATTCGGGCTTCACTGCCTAAGGTTATATTCTAAGGTCATCTCTTTCTGTCTCTCTTTCTCTCTGCAGTCTCCCACTTAGGTTCTGGGTGAACATTCTGAAGAACCCTCATTTCATCTTCGATGTCCATGTGACAGAAGTGGTTGATGCCTCATTATCGGTCATTGCTCAGACCTTCATGGATGCCTGCACTAAATCGGAGCACAAACTCAGCAGGGTGAGTCACATGAGAATGGTTTTGCTGTTGCCTAAACAGTGGGATTTGAGCAGAGAGAGCTGGTCCTAGATCGATGTAAAACAGACACTAGTGCCAGGAGCTAAAATCACACAGTGACTATAGAGAATACATATGGTCCAATGACATTTTCCTATTTCCTCCAGGACTCCCCAAGCAACAAACTTCTCTATGCAAAGGAGATCTCCACATATAAAAAGATGGTGGATGAGTAAGTCTTATTATACTTATCACTTTGATTTTATACATTTTGAAGACATTTTGTTAACAGTCCCTTGTTTGTGTATGTAACAGATGCCTTGCTTCCTGATATAAAACAAAGCATGGCTAAATGTCTTAAGGTCTCATTGCAACTTTCCTCCCCCTTTATGTGCCATGTCCACACTAATAATGCATTTTCATTGCAAAATGTTTTTTTGTCCACATTGATATTTTTACGCAGAGATGATAGGATGATAGGAAAACTTTTGTACTGAGCACACACTGATAGTGCCTGCTACATGAGCCATTTAGGCAGTTGTTTATGTGGTTTGATGCGACGCGCTCCAGCAAAGACGGCTAAGTTAAGTGACTACAGCAAGGCTCTTGGTGCAGTCAGTAATGGATTTGAGGTCGGTTGTATAAGAGTGAATACAAAATATTTTCGCACACAAACACAGTGAGAGACTAAGATGGCACCATTTGGAGTTAAAATGAATTCAAGGGACGACAGACGACAGGTATTCATATATCTCCGGTTTTGCCATCCATCCTAAAGTACCAAAGGTTTATCGGCCCTAGAGATCATTTTCAAAAAATGTCTGTTTTGTGATATGCAGTTTTTGCTGGTTTTAGAATCATTAAAAAACCTACAGTCGTTTCTTATTTAGTTTAAAAGCTAGATGGAAATTTATGGCATGAACACATTTGTTTAGTTTTAAACTAAAGGCTGATGACTAACATTTTTTCATAATGTCATTACTAATAAAGCGATTGTGTCAATCCCACAGTTACTACAAAGGAATCCGACTCATGGTGCCAGTCAGTGACCAAGACATGAACACACACTTAGCTGAAGTGTCACGGGTGAGAGTGCCTCCTTTCTGCTTTCCTCTAGTTCCCTAAATGCCTCCTGTGCACCTGTTTAATGATGTGCATTGCCTCCTGTAGGCCCATACCGACAAACTGAATACACAAGTTGCCCTCCATCAGCTGTACCAGTACGCCAGCAAATACTATAAGGAGGTAAAGTGCTTACACTCGCACTATTCTCAGGATGGATGCTAATAGAGTACATAGTGCAAATAGAGTTTCTGAAGTCTAGTGTTCTTGTGGTGGCTTTAATACCTTTACATCTTTTCGAGCTGGTTTTAATGTGACTTTCACTCTTGTTCAATTTCTCACTTCATCTCTCTCTGTCTCTGTCTTTGTCTCTTTCTCTCACTCTCTCTGGCTCTCTCTGGCTCTCGCTCTCTCTCTCTCTTTTTCAATCAAATTATTATGATGTTCTAATCATTACATGTTTGTGCATTTATCTACCTTTTTATTTATGCATTTAACTATTTAATTTTTATCTATTTATTTATTTAAATAGGTATTAAAAATGCTATTTATTTGATGTAAAAATGGTGTACACATCATGAATGGTTAAAATAAAGGACTGTCAAAGTCAAGTCTCTCTCTCTCTCTCTCTCTCTCCCTCTCTCTTACAGATCATCCTGGCTCTGGATGAAGACCCTGCAGCTCAGTGTAAGCAGCTCACAATGCGACTCCAGCAGATAGCCGCCGCTCTCGAGAACAAAGTGACAGATCTCTAACCCGTCCACAGAGAGACAGACGGAGAGAAAGAGATTGACGTGCAACGAAACCGCCACTGGCCACGTCAGACTCAAGTCTCTGGGGCAGAAGAAGGAACAATTAAAGCATAAAAGTCCCTTGGTGTGTAATTAGCATATAAATATAATCAGATGTTGAATTTCTTCCTGTGTAGAGAAAAAAAAGGTTTTAAGAATTGTATTATATATTTTTTTTAATGTGCAGTCTTTATGCGGAAAGCTTTATAAGGAAGAAATAACTTTTTAAATTGACAGCCTTGTGTTGATTTTGTTTATAATGTCTCTGTATAAATGTGAGGTGTGTGTGTGTGTGTGTGTGCGAGTGCAAGTGAGTTGACTGCCAATTGCTCACACACACGATGCCTAAATTCTGACCAAAAGGGAGCCGCTCGGTCATTGGTATTGAGCACTGTTGTGTGTGTGTGTGTGTGTGTGTGTGTGTGTGTGTGTGTGTGTGTGTGGAATCATGACTTATGCATTGTTCAACCAAACATCATCAAATATGGTCGTTGTCTGAAAGCACATAGACGGTTTTCCCAGCAGGGGTTGCTTGTGTTTTTCTATTGATTCAGACCTGCTGAGCTTTTGGTGTCGCCTTAGGAACCGGAGGAAACACTGAAAAAGCCAGTGTTATGATCCATAGCAGCACATTTCCTGTCCATACCCTTAATTCACCAAAACAGCACAGACGAGATTTCGATCAAGGCAATAGTATTCAAACTGAAAAGTTTCTCAACACAAGGCATGTCATTTTTCTACGTAAAGTAACGTATTCTGAAAAAAAAGGTCCTTTATTTGTGTACAGCCATTGTTCATATCAGGAATACGGTTATTGTTATATGTTGTTCAGTGCACAATTTCAGTTCGTCTCAGAAAAAGACGGTAATATTTTATGGTGCAACGTACTAAAAATTGATGGCAATTCATTTCCGAGATGATTACAGCATGCCTGTATTTCCTCTAAGAATTGCTGTAACGTGACTGAATCAAATGCTCCATTGACTTTTTTAATATAAGCTCATCCTAATATCATAAAACCACTCGACTGGAGGTTTTGTCCAGGACATGAGTTTGAGTTTCACTTTTTTTCCCCCAAATCTCCACCATTTTCTAAACATTTCACAGTATGTACATTTTCATTGCTGACCTTTTGCTAGTAAGTACACAATTTTGAGGGCTGATAGACTTTTTGTTCACCAATGAACGAAACCTGTTGCTTTCAAATCTTAGCATCTTCTGTGCACTCGAACGACTCAATCCTCTACTTCAGTCACGTGCAGAAATTAGTGACGGAGACAAGCACTTAGGGACAAGTGGCTGCTTACGGCTCGGTACTAAACTGAATGGTACTTTTTAACTGATCTGGATTGCATCATGTTAATTGGAAAAGAACATAAATGTGTCACATGATAACGCCTGCTGTGCTTTTTTTATGTTTCATTATTTGTACTCATACCTCTAGATGTCATAAACGTAAGCACCAAATACTGCAATACACAGAAATCCTTCTCACTGTTGTTGAGTACTATAAGCTTTTAAGGTAGCCTCTTTCTTTTTCTATGAAGCTGTTCAATGTTGCTCTCTTTGTTGATCCAAGATCAGTTTTGAGATCTCTCAAAACTCAATAGTGACTGAGATTAGGATTTTTGGTCAGCCAAAACTGGTTCTTGATCACCACAAATCCCTTTTTTTAATCCTCTTTTTGAGCTGTACCTCTCAGGGCTTGTCTTGCCCCTGATTTTACTGCCAGTCTGATACATTTCGGTCTCTGAATAGTGGGAGTTCCTCTTTGAAGTAATGCTGGTCTGTTTTGTCGCTGAACAGTGTGGGGCATTGTGAAGAAGCCTTGTGGCGCTTGGCACTGCCCACTCAATTCCCCTGCGCTGTAATGAAAGCAGCGGGAGCCGTGTTTGATCTTAATTGCATGTGGGCTGCTGACACCGTGCTTTTCAAAATGCGCGCAATATTCCTCATTTTTCATTTCTGTTCACAACCACAGACCAAGCCCTTATCCCCTATAGCTCTATGTAAAGCTTCTTCAGCCTTTCTTTCACCAAAACGTGCCTTAAATGATACGTGTTACACCTTTTTGTTGATTATCGATGATATTGGTGATAATGGCGAGTTGTAGTCATAGGGCGCTTGCAGTGTATTTGCAGCCGTGGTGTTGAGTGTAAGTAGGATCATTTTGTGCCGTAGTCACAATGTGCCAATAGGCTAATCAAATAAGAGAGAAAAAGGCAGTTTTTCTATTAGTGTGCATCTTTGGGGCGTCTATGGCTTGTGTTTGTGTGTGTGTGTGTGTGTGTGTGTGTATGGGTGGGTGTGTGTGCTTTTGTAGTTGTATTGGGAACAAGCTTAGATTAGTCTGAACTAAACTAAGCTGTGGTGAATGTAAAATAATTCCCCCAAAGCATCTGCGACTTTGCTTTTTACTCCTCATCCAAAAGGAGAATCTTCAATAGAAGTGTTGAGTAGCACAGGGTGTTTCACTGTTGTGTTATCCCTTAGAGCTATAATTTGTTTCTATGCTATTCCATAGTGTGTATGAAAAATATCTATACTCGATGACCTTCTTACTGCTGTGCAGTTATTTTTATTCTTTCATGTCCTATGATATTATATGCCTTTGTATCAACAGAAAAGCAAATCTGTCAACAATGTATTCTTGTGTAATATCCTATGCATTGAAGTCCTGGAAAATGGCGATATGTTGTGCTGTTATCAAGATGTTTTTTTTCCCCCTTGTGGTTGTATAGTGAACCAAGATTCCTGGGACTGTAACGTACAGTAAGGCAGGAGAATAAAGATTAGCCAGGGCTCTTTCAGGCCTGGCACCTCAGAAGAGTTCTTACATGCCTAATCTGTTTGTACTGAAGTGCTCGCCACTCAGCAAGGGTCAAGGCCTGACAAAACACCTTGCGCCCTTACATCAATAAAGAGACACTTCCATTTCATCGCCTCTCTCTCTGTGGTTTTTTTTTTTCTCACTGAATGAACATCTTTGATATGACTCGACTGCAGTTGAACTGCTATAAATGAGTTTGTGTCCTTATCAATGTTGACGAAAAAGGTGCTCAGTCAGTGAGCAGACTGTAATTATGATGAATATTGTCACTGTTTACTGTTAATGAACTTTTGCATGGCCCTCTTTTCATTATAGGGAATTCACAGTTGGTTAAAATACTTAAACTTCACTATTAATAAATACTTCACTTTAACTAGAAGCTACCATAAGAAAATTAGGTATAATAGTCAAAAGAATCTGCATCTAAAGCAACAAGCTGTGTCGGAAATAAACAATACCTGCAAAGCTTTATTCCAGGGATCCCAACAATGGCCCAGAAAAGCTCAACCAAAGGAAAATTAATTAAATCACTGAATAAATAAATAACTCTAAAAAAAAAAAAAAGATGAAAGCCGACACTGCTTTGTGCCGAAGCGAGAAAAATCAAAGCGAAGACAAAATCCCATGAAACCAAACCAACTGAGCAATAGCGATGCAAGATATGCTCATGTGCCCCC